>CM052538.1:162421150-162498831 GCA_028533065.1 Trachops cirrhosus
TCAATGTCCGCTACAATTTGCGATCTCCTATTTTCATTTATGGCGTGATAATGTTGGCTCTTTGCTCTGTACCTACCTAAAATGACTCAGATTTTTTTTCCCTGGTTGTGGGAGAGTAGAATCTGCTGCATCCTACCATGTCGCCATCTTCTCTCTCTCCTCTCTCCTTTATCCTTTAAGTTATTTTCCTTTTAAAGGGCCCCCTGAAGAAGGGGCTGCGGAGTGGGAACAATGCCTCGTTTCCGTTGGGTGGGAGGGTGATAAATATCCCCGGAAAGTGTGCCCTTGGTGGCCCCATGGGGGCTACTCATCGGCCACGATGTTTACCCGGGGACAGGGGGCTCCCGTGAACGCGCCATCTGTGTCTGAGGTTTAGATAACCCCGACATTTTATCTGGCGGAAATTCAGTCATAAATATGTTAGCAGGGGGGTTGAAATCGCCTTGTAAATAGGTGCGAATGTTACATGTTCACCAAATTATTTCCCCAGTTTATTGTCTTCCTTTGGAAAGAAGTGCCTGTAAAATCGGTGAGGTGAACGTCTTCAGTGGGTTACTGGAAACGGTGACCCTGGGCCGGAGATTCGTGACCAGAAACTCCATAGGTCCTCTGACTGCCTCCCCGCCACCCACCTCAGAAACCCATTGTGGACACTTCACCAGGCCAGCGGTTCTCAACCAGGGGTGACTTCATCCTTAGTGGACATTTAGCAATGCCTGGAAAGGTCTTTGGTTGTCATAAGTAGGGGGCGGTGCTACTGCATCTAGTGAGGAGAGGACAGGGATGCACCCTAAAAGGTACAGAGCAGGCCTCCCAGCGAGGAATTGGCCAGTCCGAAAGGCCAACAGTGTCGAGGTGGAAAGACCTTGCATGAGACACAGCGGTGTCTGGGGCCAGCTCTGTGTGGGCCCCGGGGGCGAGGTCCTGGTGGCTCTGTCCAACCAAAGCTGGCTCTTGCCTGCTGGCATGTCACCTGCTCATCCTGGCGATGGCTGTGGTTAGATCTGAGCTCCATATGACTGGACGATGACGGTGTTAGTGACTGGTTCATCAGGGCCTATTCGGTACCTGTCCACAGTCGGGCCCCTTGTGGACATTGTCTGAATGAATTCTCCCACAGTCTGGCACTAGGCAGATGAGAGAGCAGGGCCTCAGACTAGAGAATTACCTGGCCAAGGCCACACAACCAGCAAGCAAAGGAATCAGGGTTTGTATCCAGGTCTAGTTCCTCCAGAGCTGGGGCTGCCTGTTCTCGAGATAACCAAGGGGAAGGGCAGTGGCTAAGCATCTTTACGCAGCTTTGGGACCGATTTTGTCCTAGAGTTCATTTTCCCTGTTTTCAGGTGACCTGCAGTGAATTGTTTTCTCCTTCATAATTTTTAGCCCTACCTTGATTCACTTATTATGAGTAGTGTTTCACCAGGTATACCGCCTTTTATAAGTAACAGTGATGTCCTATCACTCGATTGGCAGAGTCACTTGCTGGAGTTTCTCATTTTGCAAGGCTGTCCGGGGAAGTGGGCCGCAGACCTTCCTCGTCCAGCCAGGATGTCACGGCTCCTGACTCTGCCAGCTGTGAGGACGTGGGGGCTCAGGGACCTCCAGGCTGCTCGTGCCTGGTGTCCGGGAAGACTCTTGTCCTCCACATGGCTGGTGTGGCTCCGAGACCCCTCCGGGCAGCTATGGGGAGGTCCCACAGGTACCAGGGTACATGGGTAGCCAGGCCAGATGGATACTTGATTCCAAGACAGGTCTCAGCAACACCATTCTGCTTCTTTGGGTCTTGGTTTCTGCATCTGGAAGTGAGATGTACTCTTTGTGCTTCTCTCTCTCTCTGTTATTCTATGGCTTGAGGCAGAGAAATCTGAGTTCCAATTTAAGGAATAAAGGTGGAGGGAAAAACCCAGAGAGGTTTTCATGTGCTAACTCGGGAGGCAGAAACTTGATCAGGGCTCCCATGTTTAGACTTCAGTAAATTGTCTGTGAGCTCTGCAACGTCCCCCTCTGGTTAGTTTGTTTTCTCTGTCAATTAGCAAAAAACCCTGAAAGTGAGGTGTGCACGAGGAGGAAGGGGGTAGAGTGATGCTGGGAGCCTCAAAGACACTATCCTTTAGGTCTAACTTCATGTTTTGCTGTTCCCTGGACCCCCTCTCTTTTGGAGCCTTTCTCTTGCAGAGGGGTGTCCAACCTGTGGCCTGCAGACCATGTGTGGCTCAGGATGGCCATGAATGTGAAATTGTAAATTTACTTAAAACTATGAAATTTGTTTGTGATTTTGTTTTGCAGTGTATTTCACGTGTGGCCCAAGACAACTCTTCTTCCAGTGTGGCCCAGAGGCCTGAAAGGTTGGACACTCCTGTGTCTAGCTCTTCTGGCTAATAATACCCCTGAGGATCTGTCCTCTTAGCACCCCGTCGTCATAGATGTCATCCGTCTCTCCCTCCCCCACCACAACCCCTTCACAGTGTGAACCTTGAGAAGGAATACATCTGCCGAGAAGGACTCCTCGTGGTTAACTGACACAAATCAATACTCGGAGCCAAGCAGCCATTGCTGACAGAGGCCTTGTACAGATCCTGTATTTCAGGGAAAAGTCAGAGACCTTTCAACTTCCTGCGCTGGGCTCCTACTGCCTAGGTCAACCCTTATAAGGGAGTTCCTGGTTTCATCTTTCAACCCGTGGACCAGGATTTGCCCCATTCAGTCAGAACTGCACAACCATATCCTCATTTACATCTATACTTGCCAATTAGAACTGCCCCATAACAACTTAATAGAATGCAAGGTAATGACCAATCAGGACTGTGCAATTTGGACCAATCAGAACTGTGCAGACTTGGATTCCTCATTTGCATAAAAAGGGACCAATCAGGAACCAGAACAGACACTTTATAAAAGGGGGCCTCCCCTTTGCTCTGTGGAATGCACCTTCAGTTTCCACTGGTGGCTGTGTTTCCCAGTTTGCAAATTGTTCAGCTGAATAAAGTCTCTTGTCTTTCTAACCTCAGATTGGGAGTTTGTGATGACAGCAGAGAACAGAATCTGCCCCTATTTACAAGCCCTGTCACATGAGCAAGCACGATAAGACCCTGCACTGCCTGCATCCCACTCACAGGTCAGGGGCTGTGTCTCACGCATGGGGAGGTCCCAGCGAGCAAGCGCAACCAGATTCCCTCTCTGGGAAAAGTTGAGTTAGGAACCACGGGGAAACAGAACACTGAGGCTGAAAGATCCTGTCTGTTCAGAGGTGAGTATTGAGGTAACTCCATTTTCTAGGCAAGGAAGTTGAACGATGGAATGTGCTCCTTGAGGGTTAAGCGTTACTTTCATGACAGAATGTGGGAAAGGCTGGATGGGCCGTTTCCGATCCTCAGCTGGGCTGGCTTCTTCAGGGCAGACAGGATGAGTTAGGACCCTGCTCTGGCAGTGCGCACTAAGAGACACAGCTATTAGAAGCGGCTCCGGTAGGATTTGTTTCCTGGCTGGCTCTTTGCTTGCAAGTCTCCTAGTACAAGTGGGAATTTGGGTTTCATGAGGAACAGCACAAGTGTAAAATTCATTCTTTAAAGCTCAGCTCGAAGCAGGCCCTGGGCAGAATGGCGATGTCTGTGAAGTGTGCTTTCTAGTTCTACAAGGCCCTTCTTTCTCTGTTCTTCCAGCTATTCCCCAGCGCCACGGGCACCTTTCTCCTTTGCAAAATTTTCCTAGGTAGTCAAGAGTGACAGTTAACATCTTACTAAGTGAAAGAGCTAAACTGAAAAGGCTACCTATGGTATGACCCAACTCTGTGACATTCTGGAAAAGGCAACTCTGTGGAGACAGAAAAAGCTCAGTGGTTGCCAAGGGTTGTGATGGAGGGAAGGGATGAATAGGAGGAGCATGGAGGATTTTTAGGACAAGGAAAATACAATGTGCGATACTGTAACAATGGACACGTGTCATTCATTTGTCCAAACCCATAGAAAGTACAGCACCAGGAGCACATCCCGAGGTAAACTATGGACTTTGGGTGATATCGGGTCAAGGCAGGTTCATCAGTTGTAACAAACACAGCACGCGGTGGGGGACGTTGATAAGGGGGAAGCCATGCCTGTGCAGCAGCAGGAGGCCCAAGGGGAGTTCTGGCAGACAGTGTGGACATGCGGACAGTGTAGATGCAGAATTGTCCCTCTGATGGGCAAGGAGCGGGGGGACTGACCCAACGCTTGGCAGTCATTGGCCGAGGGCTGTGGGGTAAAGTGCACACTCCTTGACACTCCCTGCTTGTCCCACATCCTGCATGAGTAAAGCGGATGCCAGAGGAAGTCCTAGGCGGCGAGCCACAGGAGCTGGCCCTGGGAAGTCTGACTGTGCACAGGCAACTAGCATTTGCTGCATCTCCCCAGTGTTTACACAAATATAAGAAAAACTTTTAGAAGCTGGGCAGCCAACATGATCCACCTCCATTATGGGGTATTCGTAAAATCCCATCACACAGGCAGCCACACCGTGTAGGGGGCCCCCGGCAAGGGAGGCCTAGCCCATGGGCTAGAAAAGTGGCCCGTGTCTCATAACTTCCCATGTGTCATCTCGCCTCTTACGGGACCATAAACTTATTTACTTCTTTACTTTTCAATGACAGTTTACTTTCAATATTATTTTGTGTTGGTTTCAGGCATGCAGCATAGTGGTTAGACAATCATGTGCTTTACAAAGTGTTCCCCCTGATATTTCTGGTACCCACCTGGCACCATGCATAGTTACTGCAATATTATAGACGATATTTCTTACGCTGTACTTACACAGGGATTTCAGCCCTGTGACTGTTTTTGACTACCAATTTGTCCTTCTTGACCCCTTCATCTCTCCCACCTACCTTCCCCGCTTTCACTCAGTGCTGCAACCCCCCTCCCCTCTGGCGACCACCAGTCTGCTCCG
Source organism: Trachops cirrhosus (assembly GCA_028533065.1). Lineage (NCBI taxonomy): Eukaryota > Metazoa > Chordata > Mammalia > Chiroptera > Phyllostomidae > Trachops > Trachops cirrhosus. The sequence goes on from CM052538.1 coordinate 162,426,068, forward strand.
CGTGTCGGAGTCTGTGTCGGTTTGGTTTGCTCAGTCATTTTCTATAGATTGCACATGTGAGGGAGATCATGTGGTATTTGTCTTCTTCTGCACTGGCTTATTTCAGTTAACACAATAATACCCTCAAGGTATTATGATCAGAAATGGTAAGATTTCATTCTTTTTTATGGCTGAGTAGTATTCCATTGTACATAGTATCACCACTCATTTTTTATCCACTTGACTATTGATGGGCACTTGGATTGTTTCTAAATCTTGGCTATTGCAAATAGTGCTGTAATGAACTTACAGGTGCATATATTTTACAAATTAGTGTTTTGGGTTTCTTTGTATATATTCCCAGAAGTGGGATCACTGGGTCAAAAGGCAGATCCATTTTTGATATTTTGAGTTAACTTCATACTCCACAGTGGCTGCACTAGTCTGCATTCCCACCAATAGTGCACAAGGGTTCCCTTTTCTCTGCATCCTCACCAGCACTCACTGATTGATTGATGGATGGATTGATTTTTAAAGATTTTATTTATTTATTTTTAGAGAGGGTAAGGAAGGGAGAAAGAGAGGGAGAGCAACATTAATATGTGGTTGCCTTTCATGTACCCCCACTGGGACCTGGCCTGAAATCCAGGCACCTGCCCTAGACTGGGAATCGAACCGGTGACCCTTTGGTTCACAGGCCAGCATTCATCCACTGAACCACACCAGCCAGGGCTGTTTGTTGATTTATTTATGATAGACGTTTTGATAGGTGTGAGGTGATATCTCATTGTGGTTTTAATGTGCACTTCTTTGATGATTAATGATGCTGAAGATCTTTTCATATGTCTATGGGCCATCTGTGTGTCCTATTTGGAGAAGTGTCTATTCAGGTTCTCGGCCTATTTTTTAATTGAATTGCTTGTTTTTTCTTGTTGAGTAGTATATGTTCTTTATAAATTTTGGGTATTAACCTCAGATGTATCATTGGCAAATATATTCTCCCATTCAGTGGGCTGTCCTTTTGTTTTGTTGATATGGTTTCCTTTGCTGTGTGAAAACTTTTTAGTTTGATGTAGTCTCATTTGTTTATTTTCCCTTTTGCTTTCCTTCCCCAATGAGACATATCAGAAACAATACTGCTAAAAGAAATGTCAGAGATTTTACTCTTTATGTTTTCTTCTAAAAGTTTCATGGTTTCAAGTCTTACATTTAAGTCTTCAATCCATTTTGAGTTTATTCTTGTACAGGTGTAAAAGGGTGATCTAGTTTCATTTTTTTGCATGTATTTGTCCAATTTTCTTAATACCATTTATTGAATAAACTGTGTTTACCCATTGCGTATTCTTGCCTCCTTTGTCACATATTAATTAACCACATACGTGTAATTTATTTCTGGGCTCTCTATTATGGTCATTGTCTATATGTCTGTTTTTATGCCAGTGCCATACTGTTTTGATTAGTATGGCTTTGTAGTTTAGTTTGATATCAGGTAGTATGATTCCTCCAACTTTGTTCTCTTTGCTAAGGCTATTCAGGGTCTTTTGTGGCTTCCTGTAGTTTTTAGATTATTTGTTATAGTTCTGTGAAATGTGTCATTGGTATTTGGATAGAAATTGCTTTGAATCTATAGATTGCTTTGGGTAGTGTAACATTTTAATGATGTTAATTCTTCCTGTCCATGAACACAGTATATGCTTCCACTTGTATCTTCCACTTTGTATCTTCTTCAATTTCTTTCTTCAGTATCTTATAATTTTCCAAGTACAGATCTTCTACCTCATTGGTTAAATTCATTCCTGTGTATTTTTTAATGTAATATAAATGTGATTTTTTCTTAGTTTCCCTTTAGGTAGTTCATTATTGGTGTATAAGAATGCAACCAATTTCTGAATATTTTGTATCCTGCTACTTTACAGAATTCATCTGTCGGTTCTAGTAGTATTATTGGTGGGATCTTTAGGGTTCTCTATACACAGTATCATGTCATCTGCAAATAAAGAGAGTTTTACCTTTTTTAGTTTGGATGCTTTTTATTTCTTCTCATTGTCTGATTGCTGTGGATAGGACTTCCAGTACTATGTTGAGTAGGAGTGGTAAAAGCAGTTACCCCTGTCTTGTTTCTGATCTGGAGGGAAATGTTGGGACCACAAGATTTTTGAGGGCAGATACCATCCTTGAAATTTTTATCCCCCTATCTCTTACCAGTTGCATTTTTGACAACGTGAGGCACATAGTAGCCACTAAAATATAATTCAATGTTTTTATAAATACTATCCCTAGTAGTCTATATGGGTTGATGAAAAACTCTAATCATAAATATTTGGAAGGACCCAGTAAATCACACAGAGTACACCTTTTTTACATCAAAACATCATCTACAGTGTCGTTGTCATGACTGGTAGTCACAGCCATTGTCCAGTGATGTACAGGGGACCAGTGTAGCGGCACAGGGAAGGGTAGGGCTGCAGTCGCCCTCACTGCCACCAGGCCCTGGCTGAGCCTTTTAATCTGCAGGTGCCCTTGGAAAGCTATGCAATGCTCTGGAGCCTTAGTTTTCTTATCTACAAAATGGGGATAATGACAATCTCCTTGTATAAGACTGCAAAGATTAAATTAAAGCATTGAATATAAATATAAATTCATGCACAAATAACATATACACATGCATTTTATATGTATCTACCTGCATGTATATAGATAATAATATTTATTTTTCAAGGTTTACTTTATTCTCATTCAATGTGGGGGGTTGGGAGCCTCCTGCTCACGGGGACCAGGCCTGCACGTGCCCTGACTGGGAATTGAACTGGCAACCTTTTGGTTATGGGACGACGCTCCAACCAATGAAGCCATGCTGACCAAGGCCATAGATAATCATATTGTGCAGAGGGTCACTTAAGAGCGAACACTCCATCGGGGCGGCTGTTATCATTATTCCGGAGACAGGTCATTCAGTCTCCCTAAAGGTGGACTTTCCTTGGGAATAGCTGCCATCATTAGCACGTTCTTCAGAATATGAAGCCTGGGTATTTTGTCCTCTGTCTTCCATGCAAAGGTTCATATTGAAACTAAATTACAAGTTTTATTCTCCCAGAGGAGTAATTTTAAGACTTGTACTGATTTTTGTTTTGCCTTCTGAAACTAGAGAGAATGATTCTTTTTCATTTGCATCGTTTGTCTTCAAATACGAGAAATGAGTTATTGCTGCTAAGCTGGTGTTTCCCGCGGTGTCTCCTGAAAAGTCTCCTCTCCGGAGGAAAATGTTTCTCTCTCAAGTCTCTTTAATGCCCCGACATTAAAGGCTCTGAGAAGTCCTGCAGTACATCATTTCCCCAGCTAAGCTGAGCATGAAATCCTTTTGCCATGTGACATTTATTAATACCCCTCTAATTTCCTGTATAAATTTTGATTTGTTTGCCCTCTATTCGTCAAGGTGTTGGGTGTTGACTGCAGATACTACTGATCTTGAAATAAGTGTCTTATTTTCACAAAAAAATAATTTAATACTTGTTTTAGCTTTAAAACTTCTTTTTCGACTGTTCTCCTTTGCTCTTTTCAGAAAGACCTTTTCCACTGTTGGCACAACTGGGAAGACACAGAGCAGGAGGCGCGAGAGCCTGCTCTCCTGAACTCTTCGCCTCTGCTTCTCATGCACGCTGCCTCTCAGAAGCGAGGCTGCTAGTACTTGCCACCAGCTGCTCTCACAGTAGCAGACCAAGGAAGAGTCACACACACAGGCAGAAACCTTGCTGCCTTTCCCTGTTCCCCACTGTTCTTGGAGGTGGGGTTTCCCACTGTGGAGGGATGAAAAGGTAGCATGAAAAATTAAAACCTGAGAAGAAGGGCCTGTTTTCACCAGAACCTTCTCCTCCTCGACCTTTCCCTACTGCTCCTACAAACTGGCTCCAAAGGATACCTGCTCTGTTAAGGAAAGGGGTAACTGGGCTCCTCACCCAGTTATTCCTCATCCAGCCTGATGGAGAACTAGGTCCGCTCCAGGATGTGAATGACAGCGGCTCCTCCTTACTGCCTCTGCCCTGAGAAAGGAAGCCCCGCACTCTGTCTGCAGGCAGACAGTGCAGCTCGGTGTGGGGGACAGTGCCCTGCAGGAGCCCAGAGCCACAGGTTCTCGGCGCCAGGTCACCAAGCAGCTGTGGCCCAGAGAGGGTTGGTGTTTTAGCCGACGTCGCAAAGCAGAGATGGCTCCCTCCTACCACTCTGATGGTACCTTTCTTTGCCCTCCTTTCTGCTCTTTTCTGTGTGTGGCTTGCGAGGACTAGAGGGAGCAATCTGCTTCACAAATCTGACTTTTACCTTTCCTCACCGGCAACCAATAAATATATTGCTGGGCTTAAGATCTTTCTCATTCATTGGACGTATATTTATTAAGTGCTTGCTGGATGTCGGGCACTGTGCCAGGGCCTTCCTCCACCGCATCTGTTAAACGCACGTGATATATTTCCCTGCGATGTGGGTAGAATGAGGCCCTAGGCCAGTTACCCTGGTTACAAAATGTCACTCTGTATTTTCTGGTTCCTGGCACCAGACACTTTGGCCCCAGTCACCAGAGATCCCCCACTGATGTGTCTCGTCCCTTGGCGTCCGTTGAATAAAGACAGTCCGTGTCTGAGATCTTGGGCTTGAAGCTTTAGAAAGGTGGCTTGCAGAGTCTCTGTGACCCATTTCCTTGCAGGGGACAAGGAGCGGTCTCCTCTCTCCAAGGCTGTGGTGGAACAGGATGGGCCGAGGGCGGTGCACTTGAGCCGGCCCCTCCTCTCAGTGCAGTGGACCTGGCTGAGTTGACTGGGGGCGTTCCCCAACCCCTCCCGGACTCCGCAGGGCGCAAGGAGCCTGACGCTGGGAAAAGGGGAGGGAATGGAAGGGCGTGCTCTCGCTTATTCCCTCCTAGGGGAGGTCATTCCCTTGGCCAGGTTCCACCTCGAGCTATTAAAATGTAAATTTAACAGATATTTACTGAGTGCCTTCTGCACTTCAGTCGCCATGTAGGTGTCTGTACACAGCAGTGGACAAAACAGGCACAGTCTCTGGTTCGTGGGCCATATTCGCGAGCGTGGGCGTACAGGATGGGGCAAAAGCAGGTTTACAGTGGTGGGTATGCGAAACCCAGTTTAGTCTTGTGTCATTATTTGTTAGTCATTGTATTATTTTCCACATGAACTGTAAACCCACGTTTACCCACCCCGTATGTGTGAACGTGGAATGTCTGTGTGAGTGTGGAACGTGTGTGCGAGTGTGGAATGTGTGTCTGAACGTGGATTTGCGGATGACTCAGTCCAGAGACCGACTGAGACTCAGGTCAGGCCCCCGGGGCTGTTCCCCAGAGTGGAGTAAGGAGGGATAAGAAGGGTTTCCGAAGGAATTCTGTACTCACGTCCTGGGTTTTGCTGGGCCCTGACTTTCGCTGGGCTCTGAACATAAGCAGGAACTGCCTGTGCGTGTCCTGTAACTGAGAATTGGATCTCCTGACGATCTACGGCAGCAGGAGGGGGACCAGCCCACCAAGGGCTCCTTGCCTGTATCCTTCCTCCTGCAGGGAAGGTGGGGCTCTTTGGTGGCTCAGGCCAACAGTCAAAGGTATTTCTGCCGTCAGTATGATGACAGGAGTCTGAAAGGATGCCCTGTAACATTCTAGAACTCAGAAATATTGAAGGCCAGCATTTCCCTGCCCGATCTGTTCAGAAGACTGAAGAAGAAGCTGCTCCATTAGAGCCTAGGTTTTCTGAGAGTGGTCACAGGACCAGCCGATTCAGCATCAGCTGGTGTGTTAGTTACACACTGTTGCCTAATGGCTTAAAACAGTTCAAGCCTTAATGGCTTAAAACAACAAGCAGGTACCGTCTCCCGGTGTCTGTGGGTCAGGAACCCAGGGCGGCTTAGTTGGGAGCCTCACGGGAGGCGTCTCATGAGGCTGCAGTTAAGCTGTCAGCAGGGGTTTCATCTGAAGTTTCGACTTAGTTTGGGGGGAAATCTGAGTCCCAGCTCCCTCATGTGGTTGTGTTTGGGCCTCAGTCTCTCACCGTGTGAGCTTCTTCATGACCGCTGGCTTCCCCCAGGACAAGCAATTCAAAAGGGAGTGATGAGATGGAAGCCATAGTCTTATTTACCCTGAAGCTGGAATCGACATCCCATCACTTCTGCGGTGTTGAGGGGAGAGGATTACAAGGGTATGGCTCCCAGGAGGCGGGGATGATTGCATGCCGGGAAGAAAAGGGCTGGGGAGGGGGGCTGGGAGGGTGCTGTGAGGTGATTTGATTGGCTTACAAGTCTTGTGCCTTCCCCGCTGCTGAGATATGGATTCTCAGCCACAGAGAAATATACAGCTTGTGGGTGGACAGAAGGTCAAAGAGGACTTCAAAGAGAGGTCCCTTGTTGGAGGCTCCTGAGAGGCCCCTTTGCAAGGAGCCGGGGTGGCGGGGAGAGGATGTGAGGCAGTGCTGCTTGGTCAGTTCCCACTAGGACACATCCCTTTGAGGATGGATGAGCAGCCACCACATTTCCCAATCAAAGAAATGTTGACTTCAACTGGGTGTACAGTCTCATCCCAAGTTAGAATAAAGTAATAGTTTCAAAGAAAAGTGGTCAGGCAAGTAACATGGGCTAAGTGGCCAGGTACAGTACAACAGGGACTGGCGAGGACTAGGGAGAAGTGAGGAGGGGGCCCCATTGAAGGGGACGGCCACCATGTACCTTCACTTGTGGCCACACTGGCAATTGTTGCTACATCTTTACATTTTTAAAGAAATATTAAGCTCCAGACTTTCAATTTAAATTTCCCACTTATAAGATGTTGGCAACTAATGAAACATTTTTTAAAGCACTGTGTTGGTACATTAAACACACACACACACACACACACACACACACACACACACACCTGTGGGCAAAGTGTGGGAAGGATCCTGCACACTTCTCTGACCAGCACTTCTCCTCACTGTTGTGGCTCGAGGGCCGTATGTATCACAGAAGAAATAGGGCAGGGAGGCACTGAGTGTTTATGGAATGCTTCGGGGTAAACTAGTTCTAAAACAATCGTACTTATTTAATACCCAAAATAATGACGTCACCTTGTGTTTGTGCGGACCTCTCAGGAAATGATTAAACCTAGTTTTGATGAGCTTCATAGAAAAGAGCAAAGAAATGACCATGTTTTCTCCAATGGCTGTTTGAGGGTAGAGTCTTCTCGCTATTGTAAAGAGGAACAAGCAGAGATTCCCTGCGATTCCTTCAGGAACGGACTAGAAGTCCTACAGAAATCCAGTACTGGATTTTTTGAAGTGAGACAGTACTAAGAATATCTGTGCTTGTATCCAAGTAGTCTCTGCAAGAATACAGGGAAATAGTTATATTAACTGGGAAAGCAAGAGGGATTTAGGTTGTGCGTAAGGAACTACTTAGAGAGCAAGAGGACCTGAAGGCAGCTGGAACAATGGGGAGGGCCTCCCAGTTGTGTGTGTGAGTGTGTGGGAGAGGACCGAGCATTTCTAAAAGGAAGAATTAATAGCTTTCTGCTTGATATGCTCTGTAAGCAATCTTACCCAGCAGGGGGTGGGTGAAGGAGGCACCTCCGGATCTTTTTCCATCCTGAGGTTTCCTTTTGGGCCCAGCAAACAAAGCCTCCCTCCAAATGCCCCCCAATTTACTGACTCGCCCAACTGATTTACCAGCTGTCTCTTTCCCCAGGAGGTAAGCAGGCAATAAAATGAATGAAATTCCTATTCTTCATTACCTGACCCCCATAAATCATCACTCACTCTGGGTGAGCACTTATCTCCAAGGATCACAAAGTATTTAAAATGTTCTCTCTGTTATTATGAGAGAAATAGAGGAAATGAGCACAAAAGCCGATGATGATGTGTCTTTGCGCAAGGACAACCCCACAGGCAGCGAGAGCCTCTGTGTGTGTGTGTGTGTGTGTGTGTGTGTGTGTGTGTGTGTGTGTGTGTTGCGGGGAGTGAGGTTACATAGGGGCTTCTCCTTTTCTTCCCTGCCATTCCAAACTTTTTCTAAGATTAGATTCACTTTTGGAAATTTAGGTCTCCACCGAGCAGTGGATAGATAAGATCATATGGGATATAACTTTCCATCTTTGGTCACTTATAAAATTGCTCTTGAACTGAAAGCTGATTGTGTCAAAATAGGGGGCTTTTGTGTGGTGCTGGCCAGCAGGTGGGTGCTGTCCCGTCACTGTGACAATAAGCATTTCTGCATTAAAGCAGGCTCTTCAGACCACACTGTGGTCACGTGGCCCGGAGGTGCCCTCTTTTGAAAACCTTGCAGCCTTTTCCTTAAGTGCGATGGTTACCATCTTCCGAACATGATCATTAAGCACGTTCCCTAACAGATAATTACCTACTGGAGTTAGCATTTTCTGTCCCTGAGTGCGCTGTGAAATTCACAGAGTGCAAGAGCTGCTCTCCTGTCACTTTGCCCACCCAAGAAAAATACAGCAATGTGGCTTCTTGAGAGCTGGAAGAGTTTGCATTTTACACAGAAATATCGTGTCAATCCCAGTATCGTGTGTGTCTGTCGTGTGTTCCCAGCTGTTCTCCCTCCCAGCCTGAGTCTTTGAATCCCTTCTGCAGGCAGCTTCCCAAGTGCCCTGGGCTCCCTCCTCCGGTCTGTGTCCCCTCCCTTTGCCACAGTGTCTGCTTGCAGAGTGAACTTCTAGTGCTGATTTGTGCTTTGTGTTAATTGAACTCTTGTTGGGAGAGATGGGCTTTTTTCTCTCTGTTTATTGAAGTTTTCCCTGTAGATTTCTTTTTATCACCTAACATCAATTCTTAAGACTCCCAAGACTTGTGTCCTTTCCCAGAGAATTCATGTTTCTCTCTTGGCTCTAGTTGGCTCAGAAAAGTCTCTTGCGTAGGAGAAAGCCCCCATTTTATCTTTGATGGGTACACTAAAAATTTCAGGGGAGTTAGACAAAACATGTTAAAAAGAAAGCATGTGAAAGAAAAAAGAAGAAAAAAAAACTTCAAATGCCAAGGCATGATAGAGATTGATCTGTACTATCATCTTTCTAAGGCTTTGGTGAAAGCATCTCACTAGTCACCCTGTAGCGACATGAACAGGAGGCAGAATGGTCACATGACAACGGGGCTTAGGTGTTCGAAACATGACCTAGCTGGGGGCACCTGCGTTCTAAAGGGGGAGCACCTTCAGTAACCTGGGCTGCCCCTCGCAGGTGCGGGGTGGGGCCAGGAAGAAGAATGTCAGCCACACAGCATGTCTCCTCTGTGGTCTGCTAGTCTTTCCTTGTCAGTTAAATGGACTCAAACAGGCTTCCAATGCCATATGGCTGCCATGTTCTGAACTCCACACTTGCACCTATGGCTGAGCCATCACACGGCGTGGGTGGTAGAATCCCTTCAAAGTCGTGGGACCAAGGAAGCAGCCAAAGCTCTGCTCCGAAAGGGAAACAGGCCCAGGAGAGGATGCAGAAGGTTAGCCTGCTGCGTTGTGCGGTGAGGGGCACTTGGGGAGGGGCTGTCCCATGCTGAACACAGTAAAAAATGGATACACGTGTATAATATATATTTAATCTTTAAGAAATGATCTACTCAAGGTTTTGAAACAGCAGCTGGCTAGGCCGCTGTCTCCTCGCTTTGCTCTTGGTTCCGGCTGCCTGCTTCCTGCAGCCGCACAGCCCCCTTTCGTCCAGCCTCCCTCCAAAAAGCCCAGGAAATGGGGCCAGTCCCCTTGCGCTTCACTCTGGGCCAAGCTTCTATCATAATGAGCTCCCCGGTGAGGCCAGCCCTTCCGCCACGGATGTCCGATAGTGAACCAAATTATATCTTTTTTTTTTTCCAGTCAAGTATTGTTTATGCAATATGCTTCTACCTTTCTAGTGCTGGGCATAAACTTGTCATGTGCATGGGGAAAATACACTGAGTTCTGATTTTGTGTGTGTGCGTTTACGCATCAAAACGTCTCTAATTAACACCACCGTGAGTAACGGCTCTTTCGGAATGAGGTGTTGAGATCGGGGGCACTGGGACCGCATCCAGTCGTGTTTCCGAAGGCCTAAGGCAGGGGAAATTCTTCACATACAGAATATAATTACCCAAAAATGGAAGATGGCCAAGGTGCTGAAGCTAAGATTTCCTGTTCTTATGCACACTGGGACATTTCAAGAACCTCCTTGTCATAACCGGTTGGACACGATTTCCAGGGGGAGGACGATGCGCCGGGACAGGAAGACAGCAGCTGGCTGCTGGGCCAATCTACTGGTTGCACTAATTTGACTTTTTCTTTTTTTTTTTTGGTCAGAGCCCTGGTGAAGAACGTGTTCAGGGTCACTCTGCCGGCTGCATGTCCGGGCAGCAGCAGTCCGACAGAGGGCGGCATTAGTTATGCGGCGTAGGATCTGGGCCAACCGATGGGAGTCAGCGAATGGGGACAAGCTTCATTCATTGGCAAAATTAACAAACAGTCAGTGTGACCTGAGCCAGTCAGAAGGTGAATCCAAAACCGTGCAGCGCCTCTGGGAAGATCTGGTCCGGTCCTTGATTGGCTTCAGCCACACAATCGTTCTGTGGCGCACACCAGTCGGTGTGCTGTGGTCTGCAGGGGCGCTGCCACAGCTCTGCATGCAAATCTGTTAGATAAACTGATTACATCTGCATTAACCACAGGGCCCAAAGCAAGTGTGTTGGTGCCCTTGAATATCGCCAAAAGGGTCAATTGCTTTGGCTTGGAAAAACAGATGCATTTCTGTAATTGCTGAAAGCTATTACCTGGTGACAACAATCTAGTGCATTGGTATTACCTTTTAATTAATGAGCACTGAGAAATAAATTCTGACCGCAGCTGCATGTATATGTTGTTCAGAGATGGCAGCAGGTAGAAAGAGAGACTGAATAACATGCAAAGTCTTTGCAGTGGCCTACAGGGCTTGATGTTGTTGACTTCTGTCTCTCTGTCACTCCCCTCCCCCTCGCCTTTATGCCCTGCACTCCCTCTATGCCCTTCTTTCTGGCCCAAGGGCTTTGCACTTCATATCTTCTGCCTGGAATGTTTCCCCGCCTAGCCCCCTCCCCGCCGTATTTGCATGATTGGCTCTTTCTTTCATTTAAAGCTCACTTTAAAAGATACCTTAGCAGGGACACCTTCCTTGACTACCACATGATAAGGACCCAGTCCTTCATTCCATGTTACATCATCCTATTTTTTTCCATTGCACTTATTGCCACCTGGAACTCCTGTTGAGCAGATCATCTGTCTTTAATGTGGCACAGAGTCTGGCACACAGTAAGTGCTTTACAAGCATTGTTTTGTGAATGAAATTTTTTGGCTCCTGGCACTGTTTTTGGATAGGTCAGTGGACATATGTCTCCGAGGAAAGAGCACTTCACTGGGGGCTCGAATGCTTCCAGTCTGGACTCAGCCGCTAACCTACGGGTGGCTTGGGGCAAGTCACTGGGACTTTTTGTGCTAACTGACCATTTTAGAGCTCCTCAGCTCTAAGACAGTGTTCCCAAATGCTGGTTTCGGTTGAGAGGGGAGCAAGGTGGGTGACTTCTGTTTTAATCATTAGAGTTTTAACCTTGAAGGAGGTGGAATAGGGTAGGCCCTAGAAGTTTATCATAGAATGGCACAGTAAGGGGATGCCTTTTAGGGGACCAGCCTGCAAATTGTTTAATAGCTCCCACACTATTTAACAGTCAACACTCCCACTTGGGATGTTGGTTTTCTCTCTTTGGTGGCCTGTGGCCCAATGAGTACTTGCAGGCCAGTAAAAGAAGATTCTCAGTAAATGAAAACACAAGCACTCACCATAGAGTGGTTTCTGCCCAGGTCGCCACGCCCAGCTCCTCTCATGGAGCTTGTGAAGGGACCTTAGGCAAAGCTACCAGGGGACACTAAGCTGTGAGAAGGAGATTAAAAGATCCCTGTGCCCCTCTCCTTAGGGGGCAAAAACCTGCTCTCTTACCCTGTACTGTTGTCAGCCTTCACCCCTGTTCTTACTGAACATTTTCAGGTTTGGCAGATTCATGCAGTTGGATGGCCATGCTGTCCCCAGCTTTAAAAGGCACTGCACCCTCACGTGTTTTAAAAGGACCCAAGCATTTGAAAAGCAGCAAAATACAAGTGGCTCAGTGCTTGTGTGAAAGTGGAGATGCTATGCCCAAGGTCAGAGACTGATGGAAAAGATGGAAAATCCAGTGTCAGGGTCAAGCTAGGCTGGAAACAGAATGGCCACAGAACTCACTTTTCAGTGAGATCCCAAAGCCCTTTGTTTAAGCAGGGGTGGTAGGCAGGGATGAGGGCTTCCCCAACCCCTCTTCACCCTCAGGTATAATGGTCTTGTTAATGCAGTTAGTTAGCTAATTATTAATAGGGAAAGAAGCAAAGGGAGTCAGCCATAATCAAGCAGGGAGAATAAGCCTGTTTGCTTCACCAGGAAGCTACAGCTTCACACACTCTAGGGGATCACAGCATTGCCCTGCCAAGGCTTAACACCCCACCCTTCCCTGGTACCAGGTTGTTGGGGGGAACAGCGGGAGGTAAGGACATGCACAGAAGTCAAAATGCTGCAGGGGGAGGTGCTTAACCATGGAGGCCTGTCAGTCTCACCTGGGAGAGGGACCAGTTGGCTAGGGTGTGAATGCATCAGAAGTCCACTAAAGCTTGGGAAATTGATTGGTCATTTTGAAAAATCTCCTGCTCTGTCCCAAGCCCAAGATAGTATAATTCCAGGGGAACAAAGACGTTCTTTCACTCTTTCTTGGTGGCTTGTGCTCGCCCTGTGCGCTTGCGAATTCTTTCTCCTCAACCACATGCCCTAGGAGCCGTGCAGCTGGCAGCCATGCGGACTCCAAATGCAGGCTGCAGGAGGGGGCCTGGGCACAGCAGCACAGAGGGGAACAGCGCTAAGTCGCCTGCATGGGGACTGAGACCGCTCAGCAGCCACCTGCGGGCTCCAAAGGGCTGAGCTTTAATATGAAACAGAAACTCTGGACACTGACTGGCCTGCTTCGGCCTTGCTGAAGACACAGTTGACTTTTTCCATGGTGGGATGGACAAAGATGGGTGCGAGGGGAATCTTCCACCTGAATAAATCTTGCCACACCACAGTCTCATGTGGGGGTTGGTGAAATGCTTTTCTCTCCATCTCATGAAAGAGCCCCATTTCCACTGGCAACGGGCTGAGCACCTCACCAGCACATTCCGTCCAGTGTGCCCGGGGTTCTCTCCCAGAACTTGTATTTAAAGGGAACCCTACTCTCCCTTGCTTTTCACATTCAGCCCTAGAATGAAAAAGTCTACTTCATTCTAAATCAAGAACATATTTCCTGACCTTCCCCAAATGAAAGAAGTGCCCATAGCCCACAATTTGAATCTAAATCAATTCCTTTCCTAGAACCAAAAACAAAAATAACTTGCCAGGAAGGTGAACACCAGAAAAGACTGAAGGGTTTTGGGGGTACCTCCAGAGTTCAGTAGCTGCTCTTTTACAAAGGTAAACAGGGCTTACCTTGCTGGCTCCTGAGCAGTTTGCGGGGGATGGTACCAGGTTTCAGCGACATGCTGTTGTGAGACCAGGCACCACGTGCTCTGCGTCGAGGGTGAGCCATGTAGTTGCAGGGCGCGCGGCCACATATGGCGCAGATGCCTGATGTTTGGAAAGAATTGCAGCGCAATTAAAAGACTTTTTGAGACTTGGCAATATTGTTAATTCCTTTGCCATTTTATATGAGCAAGAGGATTAATTAGCATTGGCTTTATAGAGTTATATCTAAATGCATATGTTTTGGGTTAGATATTTCGTTTTACTAGATTAGGCAGACTTGTTCCCAACTGCAAAGGCTGCCTCCTGGGATTCATTCGTGCCTGCCCGAATGCTTCTTCTTTGCCAGAGAGTGTTATCCAGGGCTGACGTCAGAACCACTGGCAGCGAGGCTGGCTCTGTCCCCACCTTGCGATATTACTTTTGAAGAAGAAATTAGAAGGAAATGGGTAGTGATTTAGAATACGGGGGCAGGCTCGGTCACATCGTTTCTTTTGTTTTTGTCCATTTCTTCAAATGACTTTTTCAAACAGTCTTCTTTTCCCAGTTGCCTATTTCTTTGTTTTCATTCTTTTAGAGGAGAGAAAAAGAAAGTTGTTTGTGGTGGGGCATCTTTTAATGAAGCTTAGAATAGCTCTGCAAGCTACTTATTCTGACCCTGTCAGTGTTCAGGTTGTCGGAGCCCATGCACACCCCAGCTCTTCCTTCTGTAAATTAAGCCATAATTAGTAGAACAGTTTTTCTTGGATATTTTGGTGGCCTTGGAAATACAGGATATTCCAGAAATAGATGTATTCATGATTCTCTGTCTTATTGCTCCTGTAATGAGGGTAGTTTGCCTTGTTCGTCTCCCAGCACTGGGCCAAGTGCGGGCTGGTGTACAGTAATGGCTGCTGAATGAACAGAACGTTCGCCTTGGTGTTTGGGCCATTGTCTTAGCATGCATGAGGCTCACTGAGATGGCTCATTAACAGAGTCATTCCAGGCTCCAGCCTCCCAAGTTATGATATTATAGGTCAGAGAGAGGGATCCATATTTTAACAACTATCCTGATGGATTTGGACTCAGGTGCCCTCTGAGCCTCGTATGTTAGGGAGAGAAACTGCTCTGGGGGATGTGGCATTTCAGAAATTTGGAGGAAAAGTTTGTCCCAACCAGCTTAGGCTCTTTCCCATTTCCGTCCATGCTCATGGCCTGCCCTGAGGGTCCCGCATGGTGGCTTCTCCCTCCCTCCTGTGCTGTTGCTCCGGCAATGTCTCCCAGTACCTTTCCTGGTGCCACTCCTCAGCCTTCCACGTCCTGACCACTGCCAAGTCCATTTGCTGCAGATCAGATTCTTGCTGTTCCTCTGAAGCCATCTGAGAGACAAAAGTTGGATCTTACTCTGGAATGTACACATTTACCTGGTGTGATTTAGGTGTCCTTTGTAGGCACCTATTCTGCATGTTTGACACAGGACACTGAATGAGGTTAGTTATATGGACTTAGGTGTATAAATGAGATGATGCATTTAACTTCTTAGCCTTGTCCAGGGTAGATAATGTACATTCCATACATTGCAGATTTTTTCCCTATGGATTATAAACTCTTTGAGGGCTAGGACAGTGTCCTATTCTAGGGAGTCCCTGAACCAAACCAGATTTCCCAAGGCCTGGAGCCAGAGCAGGCATTCACCTGAAATTAGACATCAGTCTGCCGTAGCCACAAAATAACCGAATAGCAACCCCCCAGAGCACCATCAAGTGGGCAGTGTTTAGCAACAGCTGATGCCTGCCACCCAAGGGGCGTTGACAATGATATACAGGAGGTAGCTATGCACGGAGGCTTCTGAGCAGACTCAGCAGGACAAAGCCATCTTCATACTCAAAAGCTGCAGATGCTTCAAAGCACCCCGCTCACCTCTTCCTATCACTCACCGCCTCCTCTCTCCACCACGCACCTACTGTACTGGATTTGGTCGGGGCTCACTGAGTGCGAGCTATAAAGCGTAAACATGTGCAGCAGCAAACGGGAGTGGAAGAGTCAAGCAGTAACAATGTAGCTGCAGAAGAATGTCTTTTAAAATCTAAACTTCTGGCCACTGCAAACAGAAAGTAAATACTTTCTCTTGTCCTGAGGGCTCTGGCTGTCTGGCTCCTGAGGGCACTGGGTTGCACAGCCCGAGAAGGGAAGCCATGGGACAGCCCATCAGAGCTTGCGGGAAGCGTGCCGTCAAGGCAAGGCAGGGGCCGGCTTCCTTCCTCTGCAGATCGCTGGTCCCCTGACTGAGAGAGGCTTGAAGCAAAGGACAACTTACTTGGGACAAGGAGTTGGTGGTCAGCAGTCTCAGAGTTTGTTCAGCAGGTCAACCCTCTGGGGTGGTAATTCTTTAATTCTTTTGGATTTTTTGGTAGAGGTCACAAGATGGTCATCACAGCTCTGAGATCCCAACGGGGCTCTAAGAAGGAAGGAAAGGCTTTCTCTCTCTCTCTTTCTTTCTACCCCCACCTCCATCTGCCACTCTCTCCTTTTTCTCCTCTCCCCTTCTCTCTCTCTCTTCCCCTCCTCTCTCTCTTTCCTCTCTCCCTGTTTCATCTGTGAGAAAAATCCTTCTCAGAGGCTTCCAAAAGGTTTACCTTATCTCTCTTGGACTACAACCAACTTACACGCTCGCCATCAAACCAATCGCTAGCCAATGCCTATGGGTTCCCTTTGGGTGTCCAACCTTTTGGCGTCTCTGGGCCACACTAGAAGAAGAAGTGTTGTCTTGGGCCTCCCATTAAATGTACAAACACTAACAAAAACTGACAAGCAAAAAAAAAAAAGGCTTTAAGTAAATTTATGGTTTTGTGTTGGGCTGCATTCGTAGCCATCCTGGGCCTCGGGTTGGACACGCCTGGTAGACCTGTCTCGGGTCTGAGAGACAGCTCCCTTTTCAGAGCCCATAGCTGCCTGAAAGGTATCGAGGCTCAACGAGCCGAGCCAGAAGAGAGAAATGACTGTTAGGAAGGCAGCTGTGTCAGGTTTCTAGGGCTGTCGTAACAGAGTGACACAAACTGGGTGGCTTACGTAATAGAAATTAATCTTGCCATTCTGGAGGCTAGAGGTTCAAGGTCAGGGTGTTGACAGGGTTGACTCCTTCTGAGGGCTGTGGGGAGCGGTCTGTTCCTTGCCTCTTCCCTAGCTTCTGGTAATTTGCTAGCTGCCTCTGGTGTCCCTGGGCAAGGGGGAGTGTCCCCCTGAGAGCCGCCTCCGTCTTTGTGTGGTGTTCTGCCTGCATGTGTGGGCCCAGACTCCCTCCTTCACAAGGCTGCCAGTCCCTGTGGGTCAGGGGCCCACCCTTCTCCATTATGGCCTCATCTTAATGAATTACATCGGCAATGATCCAATTTCCAAATAAGGTCACAGTGTGACACCCTGAGGGCTGGGACTTTCTTGCATGAATTCAGGGGGACACAATGTAACCTGTAACCGTGGTCAGTAGTGACCGCCACAGGGAGTGAAGTGGCTGGGTTGTCCTGTCCACGACTGCCTCAGTTATTCGAATTCCTTGTTCGCGCTTAGCATTTAATTCAGTCTAAAGAGAACCTGCGTTCCTCCCATGTCACAGAATAAAAAGGAAAGCAATTGGAAAGGGCAAGCACTTGGAACTTCAAAGAACATAAAAAATTAAAAATATCACCACTGTCATTACCATCACCATCACCCTCTCCATTTATGCATTGACCTACCTCCGCGTTCACCAGCAGTGGAAAACCACAGCCACTGCGAGGCGAGCCCGCGGACGCGCTCAGACGGAAATCTGGGCGCCGCGGCACGGGGTCCTTAGTGAGCTCTGTGCTCGTCGGAGTCATTAAGTGACTCTAATCATTTACGAAATTTAGTCTAGTGGAGGCATGAAATTGATTTTTACACGTTTATGCTCATTCTTTAAACATTTTCCCCCAGACTTGGCTGTGGAAAACACATAGAAAAGTCAGTTTATTCATTGCAGATATTTTGGGACTACATATATGTCAAGATGTATAAATATTTAAAATACCTTTAGAGCTATGCAGGTAGTTGTGTATTATAGCATTCTCTTAAAATAAATGAGTCTATTTACTCCAATTTTTTGTTTCAGTGGAAAGCTCACTTCAAAGACAAGAGCGTGACATTCTCCCCCTACAGTCTTCTTCAAAAAGGTGTTCAGAGGTATCATAAAGCACCCTGAGATGTGATGGTTTTGAACTCACTGCAATAACTTTACAGTCTGCACCGCTGCTGTCCGGGGCTCTCTCACAATTATTAACAACCACACCTGAAACAAAAACAAGAAGAAACTAAGCAAACGCCTAGAACAGGAACAGAACCACAGAAATGGAGATCACATGGAGGGTTAGCAACAGGGGAGTGGGAGGAGGAGAGTGGGGGAAAGATACGAAGAATAAGTAGCAATGAAGGTAGATAGAAAATAGACAGGGGGAGGGCAAGAATAGTATGGGAAATGTAGAAGCAAAGAACTTACGACACATGGACTGAAGTAAAGGGGGGGAATGTGGGTGGGAGAGAGTGTTCAGGGTGGAGGGGAATGAAGGGGGGATAATAGGACAACTGTAATAGCATAATCAATAAAATATATTAAAAAAAAAAAGAGGTGCTCCTGGCTCGTGGGGCAGGAGGAGAAAACGGCGCCTGACCTGGCCCGCGTCTGACCCAGAGAGGCTGGAGGAGGCTGGTGCGCTGCGCCCTGCGCTGCTGTACGGGAGAGGCCCAGTTCAGGCGGTCATGGATCTGAGACGGGGGCTTCCGCTGCTGCTGTTGGACTCCATGGCACCCTGTGCGTGGTCTCTTTCTTAAATGATGTGATGCAAGTGAGGTCTCTATCTAGCAAAGCTGTTGGAAGTGACTGACAGCCACTGTCACGCTGTCTTTTTCTGGGCCGCCAAGAAAGGGGCTGGATTTTGGCAAAAATATATCTTCTCAAGCTCTTCCCCAGCAAGGGCAGAGCTGCTAAAAATCTTTACATGGGATACGCCCAGGGCCCTCTTTGGACCGCAGGGCCTGGGAAATTAGTTCAGAGTTCCCCTCTTCCCAGCTGCCTGCAGTCTGATGCATTCAGGGGTCATCTGTTGCTTTAATTGCTCCTGCTCTCTTCACGCACCCCACCCTCTGCTCTAGCAGCTACATGAGCATGGAGAGCATCCATTTACTACGAGTTTTTAAAAATTAAAGTGAAATGCACACAGGTAACCATTTTAAAGCGTACAATTCAGTGGCACTTATACATTCACAGCATTGTACAGCCATTACCTCTGTCTAGTTCCAATTCTATCACCCCAAACAGAAACCTCTACCCGTTATGCAGTCCCCCCCCACCCCACCCCGCGCTCTTCCCTCTGCCCCCACCTCCCAGTCCCCGGCAGCCAGTAACCTGGTTTCTGTCTCTGTGATTTACCTATTCTGGATATTTCATCTGAGTGCATCCACATACCATGTAGTCGTTTGTGTTTGGTTTCCCACACTGAGCTCACGTTTCCCAAGGCTGATCCGCACTGTGGTGCGTGCCGGCACTTCTTTCCTGTCCGTGGCTGCGTGAGTCCCACTGTGCGGGTGCGCTGCACTCTGCTTCCCTGTTCATCTGCGGGTGGCCGTTCGGATTGTTTCCCTCTTTTGGCTACTGCTACAATTTTTTAAAAAGACTGTTTTCTTTGTTTATTCCTTTTTCAGGCAGAGAACCAAAGGCTAACATCCTTAACCAGGGACTCATAAGAGTCTTTAAAAGGAGGGACGTGCAGTTTCTAGACTCGGGGGTTTGAGCCTCAACTGCTCCGGAGAGTGTTGGCCTGTCTTTTCCTTGGAGGACTCTCGCTATTGGCCACCTGCTGGGGACCAGCAGCTGTTGCCACAAGGATGTTCTTCCTCGTATCAGCAGTGCTCGTACATCTACTGGGTGAATGAGTCTCGTCTTCCTTTCAACGTGATTCAGCATCTCTCTCGCAGGTGGTCCTGTAAGCTTGTCCAGTGCTTATGTTCACTGTCCTTAGATTTTTCCAGGACTCCAGGCACAGAACTAGGATTCAGAGGCTATGATGTAACCAGCAGAGTACCTAGCTCCTTTTGGCATTTTATGTTTCCCTCACTCGAAAGTGAGGCCCATGGGAATGTTAAACTGCCTCATGGTTTTATAAATACCCAGTGCTAAAAAAATTATGTGCAAAATGGAAGGCCTAGGGGACTGTGATTTTTGAAAACCTCAGCTGTTGGGCTCCCCATGGCTTAGGGCAATAACAAATTGCCCCCACACCCCCGCTGGGCTGTGAATGACAGGCCATAATTCTCCTTGGCTCTTTTGCTGACTCCACAAGCCATGGGAGCCCTGCCTTAAGTTTAATAATGTCAACAGGGGCCCTGTTGGTGTCATAACCCACATCTGCCTAGGAATTCTCCTCTGTCAGTTACGTCGAGGGTGCCCGTACTAGGCTGTCCCCAGGATGGCAAGTCCTTATGGCTAATAAGCGTTTTGGCTAACTTTCTATGTCGAGACTGGTTTGGATCGCCTGAAGAGGCCCTACGCATTTAGAAAGCCCCAGTCTGCTGACGTGATTAAGTGATGACTCTTTAAACGTGCAGCGTGTTTTTCTACTGTGAAGCCCAGACGGGCCCTGCTGACACGCGGGAAAATGGTGCCAGTGCCGTGGCGTCTTTGGGGCCGTGCTGGCTCTGGTTCCCCACGTCACCCGTGCCCTGTGTAGTCTGTGCGTGTGGCATCACAAGAGTCAGAAGATCACAGCACAAAAGATTTTAGCTCCCTTGTAGATGAAAGGAAAATGTACCTCCCCCTCCTGACCTAAACGTGCCTCACGAGTTAGAAGCAAAAACCCATAAAGCTTTCCTGTCACTGTGGTGCTTGGTCCACCTGTTTGTTCAGGCTTTTCCTGAAGCTGGGGTGACCGACACGGTGGGTGTGAGGGAAGAGCCTCATGAGTGACGTCGGGGACACTGTGATTTCGGACAGTGCTGCCCGTTAGTTCAGAGCTGTGCAGAGGGTTATGCGTCCACCCAAAGCCTTGTGCAGCCCTATGAGAAAAGGAACCCAGGGAACTCTTCCCTCTCCCAAGCTACACTCGGGGCGTAAGTAGAAGACAGCACTCTTCCCTCCCCCCCCTCCCCGCCCACCTCTGCCCTGTCAGCACTATCCCAATTGGCTTACAAGCAAAACCAAGCAGAAATTCCTCCCTCCACCTCCCTCCATGTCATTACCACAGAACCTTCCAGAAATAACATGAGGGCCAGCTTCCAGAATTCCAGGGGCAGCAAGGTTTATAGGGCTTCAACCTTGTGACCTGCAGTGGAAGGAATCTTGGGCTTTTGCCCACAGCCTCATGGCAAAAACGTTAATTAGTATCGAGGACAGAGTGGGGGGTCCCATCAATAAGCAGCAGGAAGTAAGTTTTGTGTTGGCTTTTGTGGCATGTTTAAATGAGGAGATCCGTACTGGAAATTACACACCCACATGGGGCTCACCTGGAGTCCCTGGTGCAAGTACAATCCTGCCCCGCCCTGCCCCTCTCCCTCTGTGTGCCTGCCTTTCATGGGTGATAGGTCCAGTGTTGTCCGACAAGCTCACACCCTGACAGTCTATTCTGGATGAAAGCAATCCATGAGCAGTGTTTCTCTGTGAAATGTGATCTCAAGATCCTTAGGCTTGGAAAAGAAGGAGGCAAGGTTGGTGGGGAGACTCCCAGCCCCCTGTACGGCTCTCTCTGCACTGCTCCAGGCCCTCTGCCTGGCCGTTTTGCAGGCTGACTTAATCTGTCCTCCCCACTATCCTGGGAAGTGTTTTGCACCCTTGCTGTTCTTGAAGGATTTGAGGTAGTTAACAAAAGTGCTTACAATTCAAAAGGAAACCAATAAAAACTTGATGGGGAGACGTGGAGTGAAGGCAAAGCATGAAGAAGTAATAAGCCACCTAGCAATGCACACCACACTGACAGAGTGCTGGAGCTGGCCATAAATTTGGCTCAGGGTTTCTCGGGAGCCAGGATAGAAGGAATAACACTATATAGTTAGAGAAGCTAAACAAAGTATGCAGTAAGTGGAGGAGCCAGAACTTGAACCCAATTCTGTCTATTGGCGAAACTCATTTATTCATTCATTTACTAATGGGTTGGGATTTCTGCTAAGGTCTTGAATGGTGGCTAAGGCCCAAGTCTGAAACAATAAACTAAGCACCAGGTCCTGAAGATGTGGGTGAGACATTCCAGGCAGGGTTATTAAGAAGCAGCAGGATCCTGGCTGGTGTATCTCAGTGGATTGAGTGCTGGCCTGAGAACCAAAGGGTCACTGGTTTGCTTCCCTGTCAGGGCACCTGCCTGGGTTGTGGGCCAGGTACCCAGTAGAGAGCATGCGAGAGATAACCACACATTGATGTTATCTCCCTCTCTCCCTTTCTTCTTCTCCCTAAAAATACATTAAAAATCTTAAAAAACAAAAGAAGCAGCAGGATGAGGCTCGCCACCACTGCTGCCTTCCCACTTGCCCCTCCCAGGCTATATGGGAAGAGGGGAGGGAGGCCAGGGGAGGGGTGGTCTTCCTGGAGCTCAGGCCTTGTGTGTGGTGAGAGGCTGGGATCTCACCATGGGGGAGGGGCTGCTTTCCCTTCTTCTAGCCAGGGGTGTCCAACCTTTCGGCGTCTCTGGACCACACTGGAAGAAGAAATTTCCATGCACCACACATTAAATACACAAACACTCATGAAGACTGATGAGCTAAGTGAATTTATGATTTTGTGTTGGGCTGCATTCATAGCCATCCCGGGCTGCATGTGGCCGGCGGGGCCTAGGCTACACCATGTGCGAAGCCTGGAGACCCCTGAGCAGGGAAATGACTGTTGGAGCTTTGCTGAGCTGCAGAACCCACAGGCTCACCCTGTGCTGTCCCCCAAATTCAGCATGAGGAGGGTGTCCTTGGAAAGGCCAACCCGAGTGCCTGAAGGCGAGGAAATATGGGCATAATGACTGCTGCCCACATCGGCCTGGGGAGTGCTGGAGACAGAGGCCCCTGCGGTTGTGGGTGCCAGTGCGACTTACAGGATTGCCAGGCAGTGTCCCTGGGGAGAGGAGGGAGTGACCCCCACCCTGTCTTGTTCTTCACAGCCCTTGGCAGGTAGGAAAAGTGCCCCTAAAGCTTATCTTATTTGTTCATTCTTAGACAAATTAGTTGGGCAGATAAAAACAAAAACCACAAACCAAGCAAAAAACCCCTTTAACTTGGAGACTTTGAGCAAGTTGCTTAAGTCCACTCAGACCTCAGTTCTGTCATCTATAAAATGGGCTCAGGCTTCAGTGAGACCAGCATAGGGTGTGTCTCCCAGGCCTGGCTCATACAAGACACTCAAAACATGATGTGGAATCTGTTTTCTGTGATCATTCCTTGGTCATCCTCCTTGCTTCCTTTCTCTGAGTCTATTTGCCCTGAGGAATCGCCGAGGTGTCCTGTTCCTGAGGATCGTGGCCCACTCCCTTCAGGCGCATTGACTGGAATCTTCAGGAGAATTGTCAAAACGCAGATTGCTGAGCCCACGCAGGGCTTCTGACTCAGGAGTCGAGAGTGGAGCGTAGGAAGATGAAGTTTTAAAAGCTTCCCAGGTGATCTGATTCAGAACCAGATGCGGGTGCTTCTCCCTCAGGCTGTACCTGAGAACTGCTATTGTGGCCTTTGAACAGGGTGTGATCCACCCCTCTTTCAAATATCACTCCTCTCGTTCTGCCGAATTGGTGAAGTTCCCACGAGGTTCTCACTTTGTTTGAAAAGCACAGTTATTTCGAAAGGTGGCTGCGGAGAATCCTGATTAACTGCTAACACTCCAGCTCAGGCTGGTTTAGCTCCCATCAACCTCACGGGTCCCTGAGGGAAGGTGCTGGCATAGATTCCTTTTGACGAACAAGAGGGTGAGGATGGTTCTAAGTCCAAGAATTCGTCCTGGGAGACCAGAGCGTGGCCCTGAGAAGCCAGGGGACAGCCAGCCGGAAGTGAGAAAGGGGAAGGAGGAAGGAAGGCAGTCGTCCCTCACTTAAACAATTTTTACATCATTAATATGTTTTGAGCCTTTTCTTTTGGTGTAATCTCAGACTTACAAAGGAAGTTGAAAAAGCAGTACAAATATTTCTTACCCTTCAGTGAGCTTCTTCAGATATTCATTTCTTAGAAACTACAGTGCAATGATCAAACCAGGAAATGAACACTAATGAGATACAATTAATTAATTACAGATTAATTCTGTAGAATGAAATTCAAATTTAGTTGCAAATGAAATCATTCAAATTTCTCTAGTCATCTCTCTAACGTCCTTTTTCTGGTTCCAGATCCAATCCAGGATCCCACAGTACATATTTCCTTAGCCTCCTTGAACCCGGGACAGTTCCTCAGAATGTCTGTCTTTTGTGACGGATGCTTTTGAAGAGCGCTAGCTAGTTATTTGGTAGAATGTCCACCAGTTTGGGTTTTTCTGGTGTCCCCTCACGATTAAATTTGGGTTATTCATTTGGGCAAGAATATCCCCAGGGATGATGTTGTTCTCTCTCAGGATGTCATAGGAGGTGGTGGGAGATTAGACGTTTGCTTTTCAATTCCGCCCCCTCCCCGCCCCGCCACAGCAAACCACCTTAGGAGAAGATAGACCCATTTTCACAATTGATAAGCAATTTTAGCAATAACAGAGAAGAGGCGAGGCTCTGAGGGACCCTGCTCTGCAATCCTGCACCACCTTACCCTGCGGGCTCAGAATCTCATTCCATACGCCTCCTTTGTCATGCTTGTCTTCCTGGTGTGTGCGGCTTTCTCTTAGGGAGGCAAAGTACTTTGGAAAATATTTGTACAATCTCTCATGAAAGCAGGTCCAAAAAGTAATAAAAATGTGGCTACTGCCTCTGCTTAAGTACAGTTTTCTTTGGAAAGAAAATTGGATGTCATAAGAATTGAAATGTGGTTGAAGAAACAAAGAAATTTATACTCTGTGTCTGTGATATTTGTCAGTACAAAAAAGTACACGAAATGCAGTTATTGATACAATACTCGCTCATGTGCTAAGGGGACAGGAAAGAAATAATTCAAAATAGTATCGGGAGGGAGGAAGCCGAGAGGAATTGTGAGTGAAGGACGGGAGCTGGAACACCTTTCTGCCTGCCCTGCACAGTTGGAGGGCAGGTAGTTTCAGCATGACTTTGGCAGGGCGACAGCGTCCAGAATGTGCTTGTGTTACACGGATATGTCTTTTGCTTTGCTTCAGTTTTAACAGAGGAAAGGTACTGAGGGAATCAAAGATGAACTTCAGTCTATACTTGTTTGTCCGTTTGGTGCTGTTGACTTTGGTGGAGAAAAAAGGAACCAGAGACTAAGAGGCCTTTATTCTTTGACTTTAATGTCAGCGTCCTTATTTGTAGAGAAAATCACATTTGCTCATATTAAAGGAGTAAAACAAAAGAGGAAAGAATAACACACAAAAAAGGAAGTAAAAAATTCTGGGATCAAACACTTGTAGCAATTTGGCATCTGTGAAGATCTCTCTTTTTTTAAAAGAAAACATATTTTATTGATTATGCTATTACAGTTGTCTCATTTTCCCCCTTCACTGCCCTCCACTCTGCCCACCCCCTCCCACCCACATTTCCCCCCTTTAGTTCATGTCCATGTGTTATATTTATAACTTTTTTTGGCTTCTACATTTCCCATACTATTCTTATCCTCCCCCTGTCTATTTCCTATCTACCATTTATGCTATTTATTCTCTGTACCTTTTCCCCCTCTCTCCCCCTCCCACTCCCCTGTTGTTAACCCTCCATGTGATCTCCATTTCTGTGGTTCTGTTGTTTGCTTAGTTTCTTCTTGTTTTTGTTTTAAGTGTGGTTGTTAATAATTGTGAGTTTGCCGTCATTTTACTTACATGTTTTTTGTCTTCTTTTTCTTAGGTAACCCTTTAACATTTCATAAAATAAGGGCTTGGTGATGATGAACTCCTTTAACTTGACCTTATCTGAGAAGCACTTTATCTGTCCTTCCATTCTAAATGAAAGCTTTGCTGGATAGAGCAATCTTGGATGTAGGTCCTTGACTTTCATGACTTGGAATATTTCTTTCCAGCCCCTTCTTGCCTGCGAGGTCTCTTTTGAGAAATCAGCTGACAGTCTTATGGGAACTCCTTTGTAGGTAACTGTCTTCTTTTCTCTTGCTGCTTCTAAGATTCTCAAAAAAAAGATTATTTTTAATCTTGGGTAATGTAATTATGGTGTGCCTTGGTGTGTTCCTCCTTGGGTCCAACTTCTTTGGGACTCTCCGAGCTTCCTGGACTTCCTGGAAGACTGTTTCCTTTGCCAGATTGGGGAAGTTCTCCTTTATTGTTTGTTCAAATAACTTTTCCACTTGTTGCTCTTCCTCTTCTCCTTCTGGTACCCCTGTAATTCAGATGTTGGAACGTTTAAAGTTGCCCTGGAGGTTCCTAAGCCTCTCCTCATTTTTTTGAATTCTTATTTGTTTATTCTTTTCTGATTGGATGTTTCTTTCTTTCTTCTGGTCCACTCCATTGATTTGAGTCCCAGTTTCCTTCCATCACTATTGGTTCCCTGTACATTTTCCTTTAGTTCACTTAGTGTGGCCTTTTTTTAAAATCTAATTTGTGATCAAATTTAACCAATTCTGTGAGCATCCTGATCACCAGTGCTTTGAACTGTGCATCTGATAGGTTGGCTATCCCTTCATCACTTAGTTGTATTTTTCCTGGAGTTTTGATCTGTTCTTTCATTTGGGCCATTTTTTTTTGTCTTGATGCACCTGTTATGTAGTGAGGGGTGGAGCTTTAGGTGTTCACCTGGGCGGGGTAACCCACTTTGCTGGGTTGTGATGCTATATGTGGGGCAGGGGTCAGAGAGAGAACAATGGTGCTTGCTCCGCTCTCTGCCAGATTTCAGTCCCTTCCCCTGCTTCTCACAAGCAAATTGGGCCCTTCTGGTGCTGATTTCTATGTGGATGGGCTTGTGTACGTTCTAGGAGCCTGTGGGTCTCTACAATGAACTCTCCTGTGAAGCTGGGAGTTTCTCCCAGCACCTCAACCCCCACAGGTGTTTTCAATCGGTGATTTGAGGCTTCATTTCCCTGCACTGGGACCCTGGGTAGCGAGGTCTGTCTTGCTTCCCAGTTTCACCTGGTTTATCTGCATGCGAATGTGGGACCGACCACCACCTTGCGCACCATGCCACACTCCACAATCCACCACTTTGCTAGGTCTGCCAGCCACCACCCTGTGCACCCAGGGTCCACCAGTTACTGCTTTGCCTGGACCCCTCTCTGCCCCAGTTGCCCAACTCTGCCCCTCCTACAGGTCTGGATGAATGTGTCTTCTTCAACTCCTTGGTTGTTGGACTTCATACAGTTCAATTTTCCATCAGAACTGGCTACTTTTTGTTTTAAATTGTTGTTGTCCTTCTTTTGGTTGTGCGAGGAGGCACAGTGTATCTACCTACACCTCCATCTTGGCTGGAAGTATGTTAAGATCTCTTTTTATGCACATAGAGGTATGTTATCTTAAGAAGTTGAGACACTGCACATGCTGGTTTGTATTTCTATCTTTATACTTTTCTGCTTATGGAAAAAATTCACACACTTCAGAATATGGGATGCAGAGTGTGAAGGTCCCCCTTCTGCCGCAGTGGTCATCATTTCAGTAGATCGGGGTATATTCCATCTGAATTTCTTCATGCTGTCTTGGAAGTTAATTTTTCCGCTTCATGAATTTTTGACCCAATAACTTTGTAGCTGATGGTGGTGGAGTCACTTGACTATTTTGATATTCAGAGTTTCCTTTCTTTGGAATACAGTGGTGAAAAATGATCACTGACCACATACCTGGTAAGAATTTCTCTCATTTCTCATTTTGTTGAATATTTGGGGGTGGGGCATCTGTCTCCAAGGATGACCCCATCCTTCTTCAAGTTCTCCTGCCCTCCTTCCTGCCGCCTACCCCAGCCGCCTACCCCAGCCATGTCCCCTCTGTGCCTGCAGCCAATCTCCTCTCCTCAGGCCAAACGCTTCTTCCTGTTTTCCGAGTCCTTGTCCAGGGTCTCACCTTCTCTTCGCCCTCTTTCTGGTCTGGATCACTCCTTTCCTCTCAGAGTCTTCTGGAAGGATGGCCGCACACCACCTATGACCTCTGCTCGCTATTGATTCCCTAGTTAGGGATCCGCCTGTACTCATTTCCCAGGATTGCTCTAGCAGAGCACCGCAAACGGGGTAGCTCGAAACAATGGACAGTTACTCTCTAAGAGATCTGGGGACCAGGAGTCTGAACTCCAGGCCCCTGTTCTCTCTGAACTCTCTAGGGGTGCAGTCCTTCCTTGCTTATCCTGACTTCTGGTGGTGGCGGGCAGTCCATGGCGCTTCCTGGTTTGTAGATGCATCGCTCCAATTGCTGCTCTGTCTTCACGTGGCCTACCCTCTCTGTGTCTGCGCCCACACTTCTCTCTTCTGGGAAGGACGCCAGCCTTTGGATTAGAGTGCACCTTCATCCCTTCTGACTTCACCTAGGTTTGACAAATTCCATCTGTGAAAGACTCTATTTCTCAACAAGGCCACATTCTGAGGTTTCAGGTGAACATGAATTTTTTTTTTGGGGGGGTGACACTGTTCAGCCCAACATACTACTCTAGATCCATATCGCCAATTTCCTTTTAGATTTTTCCTTGTGGATGTACCACCGGTGTCTCCAACTCAACATATCAAAAAGGGAGATGGTTGCCTTACCAGTCCTCTGGGCAGGGTGGGGGCGAGGGCCAGGAACGTCTGTTTATACATTTATTCGCCTTAATTATGTGTACTGATGCCAGCGCGCTAGCTGGGTCCCATGAGGTTCTGGCTATGCTCGGGAGGAGTGGCAGTGTGCTCGGCAGAGGAACACATCCCCCATATGTGAGTCTGGGGACGAGGCTTCAGTGCCTGGTTTTAACTAGAGAAACCCTCGGAAGTGCACAGGGGCCTGAGACTTTGCCACAAGCTCTGAAGCACAAACAAGAAGCAGCATGTGGTCGCCACTGCTAGGCCTGGTGTGAGCCCTTCCTCAACCACGTGACGACGGGACAGCAGTGGCGATCCCAGGAGCCCTGGCAAGAAGGCGGCCACACAACGGAAAGGTATCAAGAAGACACTCTGAAATGTAAACTTTACAGGCAAGGTTTGTTCGGGAAACGTGCATTGTGCTTTGAGGATGTGCTTCTGCGAAGCCATCACAGTCAGCCACATTTCAATATTATAATCTCATCCTTTTCAGTGTATATATTTTCTGTGTCTTTCGCTTTAGATATCTATGACTATATAACTATATCTATAGATACATACACACACACATATGTGTATATATATCATATTGCTATATTGGGTAAGGCTTATAATTTGTATGTAAATACGTGCATGTACCTGTATTAGGGTGAGTGCTGAGAGATTTTTTTTTTAATGAGTGGAGAGTGCCCAAAAGTTGGGGGAACAATGGTCTTCAGCATCAGGCTTACATTCCTTAGCACTGCTTGCAAGGCCTTTAGTTACAGGCCCCAACTTTTTAAATACGATTTTCTTTTAGAGTAGTCTTAGGTTTACAGAAAAATTGAGTGGAAACTGTGCACAGCCTTTGGCACCCTCCGCACCTCCCCGCAGCGGTGCGCCTGGCACAGCTGGCGCCTGTGGTGGCACAGCACAGTCACGCGGAGCGCGCAGTTTACCGGAGGCTCGCTCTCAGCGTCGGCGCTCCGTGGGTTTGGACAAACTCATGAAGGCGTGCTGTCTGCCGCCCTAGTTTTGGCAGAGTGAGTTCACCGCCTCAAAGGGCCTCTGTTCTCCCTGCATTCATCCTTCTCTCCTCACAAGCCTTGGCAGCCACTTATCCTTTTAACATCTCCGTAGGGCTTTTCCAGAGTGTCACGTGGTTAGAGTCACATAGTACGTAGCCTTCCACCTTCATTTTAACCTTGTCTCCCCCAGGTCCCTGTGCGCGAGGTGGGCCTACGCTGCTGGTGCCCGTGAACACACCTGGTATTTTGGCTCCAGCCATTTTCTCTCGTAAGAGCTCAGTCTCATGGTCTGCGTCCCTCCTTTCCCGCCCCTTCACTTCTCTCCCAGGCGGGGTCAGCTCCACCTCCGCCGTGAGTCTGTCTTCCTTCTCAGGCACACTGCCATCCCCTCTGCTCTCGCTCCCCTCGCAGGGCGGAGGGCTCGCTACACCTGCATCCCCACAAACGTGGGTAATGCTTTGAGCTGCACACACCTCAGGACCAGGACGACGTCACGACGACTGCCTCGCCAGGACAGCTGGGTCAGGACTGGGTATCGCCATGGCTGCTCGGGACTGGACATCTTTATGGTCACGGTGGTCACTAGGCAACGGGAATTTTTCAGCCCCATTTTCATCCTATGGGACCAACGTCATACACGTGGTCCATAGTGACTAAAAGGTGGTCACGCCGCACGTGACTGTGCGCATCTCAGACACGGCTGCTGAAGTGCGCAGCAGGGATGGAAGTCTGCCGGTTGTTGGCTTTCTTGTTGCTGCTTTAGTGGTTCTGAGGGCTGCCTAGTGACTTTTATTGTTTATACTGGGGCTGCACGTAACGACTAGATGAAAAGGTTATTTTCAACCATATCTTATCGTATGTTCAAGCAAGCATGAGGACATGAGTGTGTACCATGTTGTAAAAATAATAAAAAGATAATACCAATTTTGACTAAGTGGTGAAACAAAGAATACTCTCAGCTCCTGTTGGCAGGAGTTTGAGTTGGCATACTGTTCTGGAAAGCAGTTTGGAAAAATGCATCCAAACTCGTACAATGCTCATATCTTTGATGAAACAGTGCTTTCCCTAGCAATGTATTATAAAGATATCATTATAGTTTTGGACAGAGATTTAGTACAAGGATGTTCATTGCAGCATTGGTTATGATAATGATGGAAATTTAGAAATGACCTGCATGTCCAATAGTAGGAAATTGGTAAAATAAGTTACGGTTTTCCCATATGATGGGATATTTAGTTGCCAGTACAAATTGCATTGTAGAAAAAATTTTAAGATACAGCATATTGCTAAGTGAATTAAGTAGGCTATAAGTAGTATTTTCAGTTTTACTGCAATTTATTATTGAAAAAGATGTATGCAACTGACTTTTCAGCTTACTCTAGCCTCAAAAGGCTACTCTTGCCTTTAATACTCACATCCAGTGGCTCCATCCCCCATCCAGCTTGATTACAAAGAGGTTCTTTCTTCTAGAAGTTTCCCCTCCTCTGTCTCTCATCACCTTGCCCTGGCCCTTCAGTCCTTTGCAGGTCACCTCTGGAAGCCAGCTTTTCGAGGCTGTCTGCTCGTGAAGCTTTGCAGAAACATGGACAGCAGTTGGTTCTCTTAGTTCCCCAAACACAGGTTAAGACGGGGCCATGATGATTAATAAAACTTTCCTGAGTGCTTGGGTATAACATGTGGGGGGAAAAAGAAAAACTTAGAAGTGGATAGCAGACATGTTCGCTCCCAGTAACCTTGGGCTTGGAGCTGTGCATTTTCTATCGGTCGTTTCTCCTTTCCCTCCAGCACCATTTTGCAAGGACCGGCTTATCACTCCCCTCTAAAGGGTGTTTTTAAGCTTATCTTTCCTCCCAGGAGCCCTTGCCATCAATCCCACTGAAGAGAGGAAAACTGATTTCCTAAAAGGAAACATAATTTGTAGAAATTAATTCCACCCACACTAAGGATAATAACATTTACATTATTATGCTGAGTGATTTAACTTAATGTCTGAAACCTCCCCATTTCTGAATGGCATCTTAAGATTGCATGACCAAAGGGCCACTCAAGAGACCTTTCCTTCCACTCCCTTTGCTTTCCAGAACAAAGGACAATTTGACTTAAAAAGAAATACCAGCTATCATTGTGGAATGCAAGAATTTCTTTTAGTCATGAAAGGAAATATTATACTTCTGCCCTATGCCTCTGCTTTATAGAGTGTTTAAAAAATTCACTTTTAACTAGAATTTATTCTATGTATACATGGGTGTAGAAAAACCTTTGAAGAAATACATCCTAAAACATAAACAGTAATGATCTCTAGGTGAAGGATATATTAGTTATCTGTTGCTGTGTAACAAAATACCCTACAACTTAGCAGCTTAAAGCAACAAACATTTATTATCTCGACATTTTTCTAGGTTAGGAATGTAGCTCAGGTCCTCTGGGTCAGGCTCTCTCACAGGCTGCACACAAGGCTGCCAGTCATCGCAACGCTCAGCTGTGGTGGGGGGGAGGGGCGGGGAGAGAGAAAGGGAGAGATATGTACTGTTTTGATAGCCTAAGGTGTCGGGGGTGTTAGGGACCCCCAAGACCCAGCCCCAGGTTGGATAACTCTCCAGGAGGGCTCACAGGACGCAGCCCACTGTCGTATTCTATGTAGTCATGGCTATCCAATCATGCTTTAGGGTGGTGGGAGGATGTCACGTATGGACAGCAAAGGGAAAGTGTGCATGAGGTCGAGTCTGGAGGAAACCAGCATGAGCGCCCAAGTGTCCTCTCCTGGTGGGGTCTGGCCAGACACGCTACATTCCCCCAGCAGTGAGCTGTGACAGCTCGTGTGACACGTTATCTACCAGAGACCCTCGTGAGAGGCTCAGTGCCCAGTGCCTGGTCACGCAGGCACGCTCTGGCCAGCGTGTATCAACATTCCAGACTCCCAGAAGGAAGGCAGGGGTTCAGCATCCGCATATTGTTTGCACAGTTTAGGTGCAGCGAGTGAGCCCTACTTATCAGGGAATGGTGGGAATATTTCCCCCTGAATTCCAAGCTCCCGGATGCTAGCCAAGGGCCTTGCAAGCAGACCTTTCTAAGGACAACAGTCTCAGGCCTGCTACGTTAACTGTTTTCTGCACGCCTGGCTACAGAAGTGATATCCATGACTTTTTCTGTATTCTTTTCATTGGAAGTGAGTCACTGGGTCCAGCCCACAGGCAAGGGGAGGGGATTTCACAGGGATGTGAATACGAGGAGGAAGGATCTCTGGGGCCCGCCTTACGCACAGCCCACGACAGGGGGTGACTTCACTTTTCTCCTGTTTTTTCCATTTTTTCTCAATGACATGTTGTACTTTTGTAATAATAAAAAGCTATTTTAAAACCAGGATTAATTAATGTACAGCAGTATGTACCGCTGGTGGAAGAAACAGTCTATTTCTTGGTGGAAGAAAAACGGGATTTCTTTTGGCCCCATCCGCATTCAGAGGTGGGTTCTTACAGCCGTGATGACTCTTGTCGGTGCTGGAGATGTGAAGTTCCCTGAGAGGAGAAGCTGGAATGTTTCTAATTATATTTATAATAATAAATACAGGATTAAAAAACATTTAGTATTTTAGGAACAGCACCTACAGCAACTGGAGAGCTGAAATAGGTGATGAATTTGTGAAATGGCAGAATGCGGAGGCTAGGGGAAACTTCACCAGGCTCCAGGAAGCTTCACGTCAAGGTGAATGTTATGCCTTGAAACATTTGGCAAGAACCCCTGCAGACCTTTGATAAAGGCACGGAATGTGACTGAGAGTGAGGGGGCATGCAGAGGGTGCAGCACGCATTTCTGCCTTTGGCTGGGGTGATGGCCTTTTCACTGCTGCTCTGGCAAGAAAGGATGAGGGGAGTAGGAACTTCCTCCCTCTCTTCTTCTGAGCTCAGGGTTTCAGAGAGGAAGGGAGCCTGGCCTGGGGGAGGATGGACTATCACAGACCGAGGGAGGGTTGCTGCCAGCTGGTCTGTTACCCATGGTGGGAAAGGTGCCTACTCACCTTCAGGGGCGCACAGTGGCATGGGGACCTGGGGATACCTGCTGTTGTCAGGTATCTGGAAACACAGAGGGTGTTAGGACAGCACCACCTGAGTCACAGCAAGGCAATTGTGTGTGTGTGTGCGCGTGCGAGAGAGAGAGAGAGAAATAAGGAATGTATTCTGGAGGCTACTCAAACATCTTCAGCATCCATGATCCCCTCAAACTGCTCCATCTTTTTCACACACAGCAATTAAGATATTCTTTAAAATTAAAAAAATTATTAAATTTATTGGGGTGATATTGGTTCATAAGGTTATATAGCTTTCAGGTGTACATTTCTGTGATACATGATCTTCATATTGCATTGTGTGCCACCACCCGAAGTCATCTTCCATCACCATATATTTGACCCTAGGTATTCTAATGTGCCGTTACTACTGCTGCTGGCGACCACTACTGCTGCTTCTGCTGCTACTGCTACAGTTATAACTGCTACTACTGCTGGCACCAGCTGTTTCTTCCCCCCATAGTGCCAGATCTATGAGAGCTTGGATTTTTCTGTTGTGTGGCTGGCATATAATAGACAATAAATGTAGTAGAACTGAATTAAAAACCATGTTGATGCCAATTCTTCATGTTCTTTGCTTTGCTTCTGTTGCTTACTGGTATTTAAATAAAAACTGCATAGGTTTGCCTTTCAACTTACTGGGTTTTATCTGTAGAATGCCATGAACTTTAAAGCAGTTCTGCCAACATTACCCTAAGTTGCCAGACAAAAAAGGAGACAGACACCAAAGGGCCCACATTGTGTGATTCCGTTACATGAACCGTCCAGAACAGGCAAATCCACAGTGACAGAGAATGTTTAGTGACTGCCAGGGGCTGCAGGGAGGAGGGAACGGGGAGTCGCTGACTGCTCAGGGGTGGGGGTTTTTGTTTTGGGGTAATGAAAATGTGCTGGAATTAGATAGTGGTAATGGTTGCACAACTCCGGGACTGGATTAAAAATTCACCACTTTAAAAGGTGAATTTTATGGTATGAGCATTATACCACAATGAAGCTGTTATTAGAAAAACACAGATTTGTCATTAAATTTCCCAGGAAGCAGGGTGCTGCTGCTTTTATAGCGGTTCCACAGATAAATAAAGCAGGGTTTGTTGGCCATGTGGGGTGATGAAAATACCATGGACATCAGCATCAGACACACCTAGATTCACATCCAGATCCTTATCACTGTGTGACCTCCGGTAAGTTACTGTTCTGACCGCCTGGAGCCTCATTTCCCTCCTTTGAAAAGTGGGTATACTAATACCAAAGGCATCGGGCTATGTGAAGGTCAACAGCGTTAATCCTTGTGAAACACCCAGCACTGGGTTTGACAGCTTGACAATGAGCTTAGTTCTCTTCCTTTCCTCCCCCTACCTTAGAAGACCTGCTACATGCCTGGGTGAGTGGCAGAGCAAGTAATTAGGATCTGATTACTAAGGTAGGATCTATGTTGTGGCATCCAAAATGATGAATTTGCCTTTTTTAAAAAAAAATTTTGGAGGGGAATGGAGGGAGAGACAGAGGGAGAGAAATATTAACGTGAGAAAGATCGATGGGTTGCCTCTTGCATGCACCCAGACCGGGGACTGAACCCACAACCCAGACGTGCGCCTTGACTGGGAATTGAACCAGTGAGCTTTCACTGAGTTGTAGAACAACGCCCAACAAACTGAGCCACATTGGTCAGGGCTGAATCTCCCTTTTGAAGCCCATGTGTCTGCAGTGGTTCAGCACTGTGTGCATTACTTGCCATGCAAGCTCACTGTCCCTTGGTCTCCTTTCTCATTAAATTCAGAACAATGCTACTGAACACACTCAACTGGGCTCTGTGGATTGGTGCTACGTCCCTGTCCTTTCTGAGAAGAACTGAGGCAGCCAGATGGAACTCATTCCATTGATTCTTGTTTGCTGGGTGGTTCTGCAGCCCTCCTCTTCACACTGAGGTGTGCTGACACATGTTGACAATCAGTTCTCTGGGACATAAAACAGCTCTGATTTGTAGTGTGTGCCAATTTCCATGGTGTAAATACTTTCCCCAGGGCTGACTGCTAGCTAGCAATGTGCTATCACAGAATGTGGAGTTGGGAAGAGATGTAGCCAGTCAGTTCTCTCAAGACATGGGAGCGGGCTCTGGCATATCACTGCCTGTACGAGGTAATCATAACCCTACTGCTCAGCAGACCCCCCAGGCAGCTTCTAGACGTGACTGCTGAGAAAGGGAGGGGTTTCCTCACATGACGTTTCATAGCATGACACCTCTGTTGGGCCTCCTGCCTCCTGAGAACTCAACATGTAAGGCACAAATTTGTGAGCTGAAAGCTAGGGTGGAGATGCTGCCCAGGGATGTTTTTGAGTTGGAGGAAGAGCTGGTTAAGAGAACTAAGCCTGTTTGGGAGATGTATTTTTTGACCATGCGTGAAATTGCATTGGAGTCAGCACCTTTAGGCCACTCGGAAAGCCACAGATACTATCACCTGTAGCCTGAAGGAATGCATGCACATTGGACAAGATCAGAGTCACATAGGGATGTGGAAGGATTTCAGGGTGCACATTAAGGAGAAAAGCAAAAGTGTCTGCTGAGTTAGCAGCCTTACAAGCAGAAGTTATGCAGACCCAAACTGAGGAAGCTCTTTCTTTTCTGGTGGGCTGATCCTTCATCTCAGGTTAGGTGGCAGCTTACAGAGAGAATACATTCCTGGAATCAAAAGCAAATATTGATCAAGGGGGTTGTGGAAATAATCTGGAACTCGGGGGCTGTGTAGAGCTTGCAGGATGGAATGTGGAGTGGCAGTGTGCTCTCGTTTGCCCTGACAGCAATGCCTGGGCTCCTGCTCTGCAAATCAAGGACAGCGGGTTAGCTAGAGCAGCCCAGCCATGGTAACAAACAAACTCCAGCAGTTTAATGCCAACATTTTACTTCTCAGGACTTCTTTCTGGTTGGCTGAGAGTGAGGTGGCTCTGCCTTCTCTAGGCACTCAGGGGTCCAGGCTGGAGGACGCTCTGCTGTCTTCAGTTCCTGGCTCCAAGTGTTGCCCTGCCTGCTGCACCCAGCCAGCAAGTGGGGGAGGAACACGTGACTACCAAAAGCACGTCTGCTTTTAAACCACACTGTTTTACTCACACAGTCCTTGATGGGCCCCGTTTTGCAAGAGGGACGATTTCTTGAACTGGGTGATCATTCATTGAAGACCCTCTGCATTTACAACAAGTTCTTTGACTGTAGTCCCTGGCAGGGCAGCCACTTCCCAAGAACAACTCTACCCCATGAAGGGGAGCGAGAGCTTTGGTGGCAGGGAGCTCTGTCTGTCACAGACAGGAGCACTTCTGTGATCAAAATGATGCTGAAAAAGAGATTTCTTTGGTTAAGAGTATCTTTACTTACATAGATTAGGCAAGTTAGCATTTTGTCTCATAGATTCCCTTTCCAGAGGAATCTTAGGTGGGCACAAAAATGTCATGCTCTGTTAAACCAGTAGGTCCCCAAGAATGGAACTGGTCTCTGTTGCCAGTGGAGCAGGTCTTGAGGGTGGGGGGAACAGTGAGGGGGTGGGCATCTCTGCCCTTCCTTCCACAGCAACTTCTTTGATTCTTAGATCCCTAGGCTTTAATACACCCACTGATTTACTAACTCACCACCCTGGGGATTTAAATTGAAGCCAGCATGAGTGACAGTTAAAGCCTCCTGGCAACTATTGGGCAAATACAGTAATCTCCATCTGCCCCTCCACAGAGCCCCCCACCCATACCCACCAAATACAATAACGTCACTTGCTAAGAATTTGAACTTCATCCATTTCTTTTCATGCCCAGAGCTTTCTAGATTTACTTCTCCAGGTTCATGCCTTAGGAGAAAAAGAACAACAGATGAACACATGGAAAACTGGCTTTGGGCCAGAGCGAACATCGCGCCTCAGTGCTCTGCATATGTAGAGGAAAGTGACCCACTTTATTTGTTCCCATTTTATAGAAAAGTAGATAGTTAATTCAGCATGTGGTAACCAGTGTAGACTTTAGTGCATCACCAGACAAAGGCACAGTGTCAATGGCCACAAATGGTGGCAGAGAAGGGTCACAGTCATGATTTCACCTACGTGGGTACTTTGCAGAAGAATGCGAATCTTTAGCTGTCTTCGAGACCAGCACCAGCTCTGTGTTCAAGCATCATCAGCAACTTCGCATAGCCAGAATGCACTTCATGATGTTACAAAAGCTCTTGTGAGCTTTAATATTCATGCCTTGAGACAAAGTCTTTCAGGCTTCCTGGAGGGATCGTATATTTGTGCTAACAAGTGTTCCCGGCAGCTCAGGCAGTGGGGACTAAAAACATGGAAAGGTCTATATTGAAAATGCACTGTTCTTGCCCTGGTCGCTGTGGCACAGTTGGTTGGGCATCGTTCTGTAAAGCAAAAGTTCACCGGTTTGATTCCCAGTCAGCGCACATACCTTGGTTGAGGGTTTGGTCCCTGGTTGGGGCAAGTATGACAGGTGACTGATTGATACTTCTCTCTCACATTGATGTTTCTCTCCCTCTTTTTCTCCCTCTGTCTCCCCACCCTAATACATACATACATACATACATACATACATAAATACATAAATAATTGAAAATGCACTGTTCCCATCTCACTCTCTGAGGTCTTTCTGTGATTTTTAGCCTTTGGTATCCCTCCTTGATATTTGTGATCATTTTATGTGTCAATTTGACTAGACGTCCAGAGGCCCAGATATCTGGTTGCAGATTATTTCTGGATGTGCCTGCCGGGGTGTTTCCAGAAGAGGCTGGCATTGGAATCAGCAAACTGAGTCACGGGAATTGTCCTCAGTGAGGGTGAGCATCACGCAGTCCATCGAGGGCCTGAGGAGAACAAAATAGTGGAGGCAGGAAGAGTCGGTGTGTTCTCTCTTGCGCGCTGTCTCTTTGCCTGCCTGTTAGAGCTGAAACATCCATGTTCTTCTGCCCTCGGCGCTCCTGGTACTCAGGTCTTCAGAGTCTGACTGGAGTCCACGCCGCTGGCTCCACTGCTCTCAGGCTCCTAAACGGCACGAAAAGCTCTCCTGGGGCTCCAGCTTGCAGATGGCAGACTATTGGACTTCTCAGCCTCTGCAGTCACAGGAACCAGTTCCATATCACAAATCTTTCTCTCTCTGTATAATCTCCTGTTGGTTCTATTTCTCTTGAGAACTCTAACACAGTGTTTCACCTGTGTGAAGTTGGTGGGAGAGTATGACATGCAGATGAGGAGCTGGATCCCAGACACTGGATAATTCTAGTTATTGCTACTCAGAGGTGTCTAATGGCAGGCGTGGGATTTGCCTCAGAGCTGGTTTTCTTCTCCGTGGTTGGGATGAGAAATTCAACGTCTTACTCAGGGATCTAGAAGCATATGTTTGCTTGCAAAGGCTCCTAGTGGCCTGACCTTATGGGGTCTTCACCAATCAAGTGCATTTTCTGCCCTAGACTGAATGACAACAATCCAGGTTCTTATGCAGACTAGATTAAAACAGTCAGTCATGTTTATATTTATCTTCTCTGAGTGACAAATTGTATACCCTTTAGTATTTTCCTTACTACAAAAGCTACATGTGAAAAAATCCACAAGTTTGTCAGGGCGTGATAGGTCTTTCACACCGGAGGGCTGGCAGACCGGTTGTGTCTGTCTGCAGAGTGATGCTGAGGAGAGGTTTGACACTGCATGCAGTTTCAATATGGAAATCCATCGCACCTGATCGGCGATGTCGGCTGAGGGCGCAACAGTCAGGAGTAACGACATGTTTGCCACACGCATTCATTCAGCCCCCAACTGTTGTGTGCCTGTTATATGAATCGCGCTGTCCTAGGGGCAAGTGCCCTGTTTTAGTTTCTGATTCCATTTTAGGTGCAGGGGCACGGTTCTAGGAGCTGACTGTATTTGCTCTCCCTGACTAACCATCACTTTCCAGGTCTAGATAGATCCAGTGATTCACCCGAGGCCACAGAACTGGCTAGAAGACAGTCCACCAGAACACAGGACTCTTGGCTTCCTAGCTGTCCATCCTGTGACTCTCTCGTCATCTGTGGATTAGCTGATTGCTAACACTTTTGTTCTAGGCTATAAGTTGCAGAAAATTCCTTGACCTTCTAGTATCTCTTTGATAAAGAGCTGACCTTATACTTGGGTGACAGCCCAGGAATAAGGAGACTTTTCCATTTTTCTTGGAACCTCCCATGCCCAATCACCTGGCACTTTTGAAAATGTAACAGAGTCAGTAATGGCTGTGGAAAATTATTCCATGTTGGCAAAGATCAATGTGGTGTTTAGCTGAAGCAGGATATTATCCAAATACTCCATAGGGGTTACACAGCGCCTGAGGGGGGTGGGAGCTCTGTGGGTCCAGGTATTGAATGGTAGTTGGGTGAATTTTTCCATGGCCGACTTCCAGGAAAATTCTTTCTGATATGGTTCTGTTGTTCAAAGTGAGCATGTTCCTACCCCAGGCTTGTGAGAGTAGGCTTGTCCAGATCGGTGGGTGGAGGGGCACTTGGGAGGAGAGATTATTTTTTCTCATTAGGTTCCAGTTTATTCCACTAGTTCCTGAGCTCACTTTACCCCATAGTTGGGGAAAGGGTGTGTGCCTCCCTGCTGTGCCTTTAATCTTAACTTCAAAACTGTACAAAGCAGGCTATTCTATCTCTTTTCCTGCTTGGTCTTAATGGAAAACTGGTGGGACAGGACCTCCTCCCAAAGTGTCTACTCAGAGCTCTGTGGGTCCTGATAATGATTCCAGGGAGCACAGAACTCGGACCACTACTGGGAAAAGCTTTGCTTCATGTCCATGAATCTTTCTTTCAAAGAAATCATATAGAGAGGCTGATTTATACAACCATGTCTATTTAAGTGTTGTTGAAAGGATTTCTGGGAAGTTCAGACAAGTTTGAATAGATATTCTACAACGCCTTTACCCATGGGGCATTGCTCTAAGAAGCTCATTACTGGTCATTAGAAAGCCTGATGTAGGAGTTGCCCAGCCCAACTGAAATCTCCTTGGCTCACCTTGAACGTTACCCATGGGCAAGTCCTGTATAGGCCCAATGGCATTCTGGGCTCTCTGCCTGAGAATGTTCTCTGGTAGTGCTTACGGGGGACAGTGCTAGGAGTTAACACCCCAGGAACAACCCTCAGTCAGTCAGGGACAGGAGTTGGCTGGTAAATGTCCCAGCTTCCTCACCCTGCACTGAAGTGGGTTCTACACAGTCTCTCAAAGGGTCCCAGATGGAGCCCCCCGCTATCTGCAGTGGTATGTTTCTCATTTATGCCTTCTAATTGGCTTGCCTCCCTCCCCTGGCTCGATTTCCATCTCTGTCACTGTGTTCCGGTCACCTCCAAATAAACACCAAATCCTGGTGTTTGGCTGATAAGGGAACCCAAGGAAGAGCTGACAAACTTCCATGTCTTTTTCTGCCAGCACTAGAGTATCTGAAAGGTGGAGGGGTGTTTTGTGCAGCGACTCCGGAGGCCTCTCAGTGCCGCGGTGGACTGAGCTCCAAGAACTTGCTGAGGTCCCAGGCTTCTCCTCTCTCCTCTGTTGGTAGGTAGAGACCTGTTTGTCATGCAGGAGTTGATCTTCTCTGGGTTGGGGGAGGTTATCCCACAGTGTCAGCAAAGTAAAATCACAACTTGATGAGGAAATCAGATTGATTTGGAGAGTTAGTATGATTACTCAACACAGCCTCTGACCTAGCAGTAATGAAGGACAAGTGCTGGGTCTCGGGAATCCCTAGAATAACCCACACCTATGCAGTGAAATACCAGGCATGGGTCAGAACCTCAGGGTATCAGCTAGGTCTTGCTGGGAGATTCAGAGCAGCTGGCTGGTTTGAGGGAGAGGAGCTTGCAGTGCCCTCTCTGCTGGAGTTGGGTGTGGGGAGAGGGTACGAGAGAATTTCTAGTCTGGAGGAGCACACAGTCTATTTTCCTTGTTAAAGTTGGTGTCCTCATTCCCTTTGGGTAGCTGGGTAAACCGTCTTCTAGGAAATGCCAAGTCGTAGGGCACAGTGGCTTTGTTTCCATGGTGCATAAGGTGTTGACAGTGTCACAAGCTTGTGCCAGGCTGAACTGTTGTCACAAACAAAGGAGACTGACCTTTCTCCTCTTCTTGTCATGTTCAAGGTTGAATAATGGGACTTCTCAGACATTTTTTCCTGCCCTACTTTTAGGTAGCACAACTAGAAGCGAATTGTCACTTGTCCTCTAATGTCCGACAAGGTGGTGGAACAGCTCAGGTTGGGGCATTAAGCTGCCCTGTTTATAGAGCATCACTCTGACCTCTGGCCTCTGTTGCTCAGTGACAGATTCAGGATCAGGCTCCATCCTGTGGGTTTGGCAGGGACAGAAGGAGAAGGGGAAGAGCGAAGGAAAGAACCCTTCTGAAAGAAGCAGTTCTTATTTGAGAAAGAAATGGCGCTACTTCCCCAGCAAGATTCTGGGAGCTTTTCTTTTTCTTCCTTCTGGTGCCCTCGCCCACTGTGCCTCCTCTGTGCTTGTCCTTCTCCACGGTGGGACTCCTCTCCATTCTCTCAGGACCCAGGGAAGCTGGGAAACTAGTGCATATTGGGAGGTGACCAAGTGCTGATGGGTTCATGTGTTGACAGTGATTACGGCTGATGTTTGTTGAGGGCTTGCTCTGTGCCAGGCACTCTGCTAAGACTGCACGAGGATTAGCAGCCTGGGCTGGGCAGCTCAGTTGATTAGAGCGTCATCCTAATACACCAAAGTTTCAGGTTCGATCCCTAGTCAGGCAGGGCACATGCAAGAATCAACCAACGAATGCATGAATAAGTGAAACAACAAGTTGATGTTTCTCTCCCTCTCAAATCAATCAATAAAAAAATATTAAAAAGGATGCTCACCTCTAATCCTCTTAACATCCCATAATTAGGCACTATAATTACTTCTGTTTTTAAGATAAGAAACCAAGGCCCGCTACAGTGAAGTAACTTTCTCAAGCTCACACACCTAGTAAGTAGTGGGGCTAGTACAGAAACACCACATTTTCAACAAATACTTGTTGAGCACCTACTATGTGCCAGGCACTTGTTCAGGGTGAACAAGGCAGGCAACATCCCTGCTCCCCTTTTACCAGGTAAAGCTGGGTAAAAAGTCCTAGAAGCAAACCTATTAACAACTCTTTGATCATGATTAGAGCCATGCAGACAATTAAAACAGGCTGGTGTGCTGAAGCCACTGGGTGGCCTCTTTAACCTGGGACGTCAGGGAAGGCTTCTTGGAAGGGGTGACATTTAAGCTGCAATCAAGGACAAGGAGCCAGACTCCAAAGATGATGGGGAAGAGAAGCTCAGCTGGAACAACAAAACAGTCAAGGCAGGAATAGAAAGGAGACAGACAGACAGACAGACATCCTCCATGACAGGAGGGAGAGGCAGAAGGAGCCCCTTCCAGAACCTCTCAGTTAATAGCCTTCATCTGCACAGGGTTTCTCTAATCTCAAGGGGTCCTGTGGCTCCCCTTAGGAATTAGGGGGCCAAGGGGCCTGTTTACCTTGCAATATGGGCTGTATGGGTAACAATGTGACTAGGACCAGGGTAGGAGCTGGCTGCACACCCAGCCCACTCCCCTGCTTGGCACACTCTGACCTCAGTGCCGCAGGGTGGGAGCCACCCAGGGAAGCGGTGGGAGGGCTGGGTCAGGTCTGCACTGTCTCCACTCCCTGGCAGGCCAAGGCCTGTGCAGCTGCCTCTAGGCTTGGTGCCAGCGCCTCTCCTTGAAAAACAGCAGGACTGATTGCACTGATGTTTTGCAAAGGAAACAGGGAGAGAATGTGACGTGGGCTGAGATTACAGCTCACAACATTTCAGGCCCAGGCCAGTTCTGGCAGTGAGGGTTCAAACTCCTCCCTGTGAGTGTTTCCAGGAAACCCCACAGTATGAAACTATAGCGCCAGATGTTCTAGTAAAAGAAAAACCTCCCAGAACAAATAACAACAGGAGGGCAAGTTAATCCTGCAGGTAGGCGAGGGAGAGTGGAGCGAGCTAGCAGGCACCCGGGTGGTTCTGGATGAGTTCCACAGGC
This sequence comes from Trachops cirrhosus, assembly GCA_028533065.1. NCBI lineage: Eukaryota > Metazoa > Chordata > Mammalia > Chiroptera > Phyllostomidae > Trachops > Trachops cirrhosus. Next base: position 162,469,478 of record CM052538.1, read on the forward strand.
CACATGACTATTTCTTCTCATTCTGTACCTCTTCCCCTCCCTGCGATTTATGACATAGGTGCTTCTGAATGAGGAAGGTACTGGTCATGGAGAGCAAGCTGCTGGCAAAAAGAACAACATATTTCATACTATAAGAAAGATATTTCTGATGGCATGTGTAGGTCACATGGCCAAGGCAAAGCTCACTCTAGCCCTGGCTGGTGTGGCTCAGTGGACTGAGTGCTGGCCTACAAAGTGGAAAGGTCGCTGGTTCAATTCCCAGTCAGGACGCATGCCTGGGTTTCAGGCCAGGTCCTCAGCTGTGGATGTGCGAGAGGCAACCAATCAAGGACATCGATGTTTCTCCCCCTCTCTTTCTCCCTTCCCTCCCCTCTCTCTAGAAATAAGTACAAATAAAAATCCAAAGCTCACTGAGCTAGAATTCTGGTCTGTGAGGGTGAGGATGTGTGGCATGCTAAGTCAACACTATCCCAGGGTGCTTGGATGGGACAGCTGTCCCAGAAAGACAGGGAGAGCTGTGTGAATTTTTTTTTTTAAAACAAATGCCCTGAGAAAAGCAAAGAGCATACATAGAAATGGACAGATGTGGAGAGCATTAATCAAACCTTAGAAGTAGGTCCAGAAAATTATGTTCATACCAGTCCCAGGGTAAGTCTGGATTTTCCTTTATGTTTAAATCTTAAAATATTTTTGACAAATTCCTTGCAGTTTGGGCAGGGGTTAGGGTTGCAATGATTTGGGCTCTCCTCCTGTCCATGTGCTTGGTGACTGGAATGGCAGGGGATGTGTCATGGGTTGGTATTGGGGTCAAGTAGGGTCTCCATGCACAGGGGGGCAGGTTGGACCTTGCACAAACATGCTTGGTCAAGGGGTGTGTGTGAAGGCCAAAATCCAGCCAGTTTCATTGGCAAATCTATTTGGGTTGGTGTGCAGCTGTTTCAGGCCAGAGAAAGGAAATACAGCATTATATTTAAACATTCAGTTCTTCTAGCAGGATATAGTCCCTTGGGATCTCAGGATTTTGATGCTATTGTTCAAGAAAGAGCATAGAAAGAGGTAATAGAATAAGGAATTCATTCTGAAAAACCCCTAAGTTTTAAGCTTGTTGGCAATAGGGAGCTATCCAGACAATATCTTTGATATGAGTCTTCCCAATATGGAGAAATGGCTGTTGCCCAAACAAACAAGATTAGGATATTTCATGTTCCTTTACTTCTTTCACACATTCCTCACTAGAGTCTGTAGGACTGAGAGAAGTGTATAAAGGACTTGAGAGTTTCTTTTTTTTTTAAATAAAGATTTTATTTGTTTTATTTTTAGAGGGAGGGGAAGGGAAAGAGAAAGAGAGGGAGAGAAACATCAATGTGTGGTTGCCTCTCTCCCACCCCCTACAGGGGGCCTGGCCTGCACCCCAGGCATGTGCACTGACTGGGCATTGAACCAGCGACACTTTGGTTCAGAGGCTGGCATTGAATCCACTGAGCCACACCAGCCAGAAGGACTCAAGAGTTTCTAACCAGACCCAAGGACCACAGCTCTCCTTGTGGCCCTGAAGGATGAAGAGGGCCTGGCTACTGTGTGCGCCCTGTCCTCATGGGCACAAGTTCTCTGTTCCACTCTGGTTAGTTCAGGGGCCAGCCGGGACTCCAGCACAGAGTGGAATTGGAGGATGTGCTCTGTAGGTGCACAGAGCACAGCTTTTCCAGTTACTAAACCTGGAAAGCTGAAGAAGAGAAGGTTTTCAAGGCATCTTAGGTTCTGGAAACTGAGATAAGCCTCCAGCCCACTCACATGTTGAGGTCATGTGGAATATCCTTTCTCAATTCAGGTAGGTTTGCTTGTTATTTATTTTGCTCATTCAAGTTTGTGATTCATGCAAACTGGAAGCAACCTGATCCAGAAAATCACCATAAAATATAGCAGCTGTTGCTGTAATGTTTTTTTTTGTTTGTTTGTTAATGTAATTCATTCTACTTTATTCTATATTGATCTGGAAGTAGTAAAAATTTTTTCTAAAAAATCACAGAATCATAATAATCACAACACACCAGTGAGAGGTATTTCTGCTTTTGTGCTTTGAGAAGGGAAGATTTCTTACCCTGACTGAAAACCAGGTAAGTTCAAGCAACCCGCTTTGCCTGCTTGTGGGAATAGAGAGGGTAGACATCGTCACGATTTGAATACCCATTTACATTTTGCTGTATTTGTCTTCCCAGATTTTTACTCACACCTGTCCTCTGTGTGTTTGTCAGCCAGATAATGAAGAACCTGGAGAGCTTTAGAAGTAATTCCCCTTTGGTACCTTGAACTATCCCCCTGGGAGGAGTTCTACAGATTTATGGGCAGAATGACCATGCCTTTGGTTTGCCCAGACAATCTGGCAAATTCTTTTTGATTGATTAACAATTGTTAATTGTTTTTAGATATCAATTTCACTCTCCTAAGTGTCTTATTTGAATGATAAATTATGTAATCTCCCTCCTCATGAGTGGAAGAAGTGGGTAGGTGGAAAAAAATGCCACAGTTGGTAATTCTCCACTTCTAATCATTTTAGCAATCACTGTAATTTTTAAAGAAGATTTTATTTTTTATTTTCAGAAATGGGGGAAGGAAGGGAGAAAGAGGAAGAGAAAAACACCAATGTGTGAGAGATACATCAATCAGTTGCTTCTTGCACGTCCTCCACTGGGGACCTGGCCCGCAACCCAGGCATGTGCCTTGACTGGGAATTGAACCGGCAGCCTTTTGGTTTGCAGGCCAGCGTTCAATCCACTGAGCCACATTGGTCGGGGCACAATCACTGTAATTTTAAAAATATATCTTTATATATACACATATATGTTTATTTCTTGAGTCATCAACTTTAGACAGTGATTATTAATTCCCTACTGTGCAAAATGAGTCTTATAGAACATCCCGAATTTCCTCCACTTCCATCACCTTTGCTCTTATCAAGTTTTGGTCAGTCATGATGTTACTTTCACTTTGTCAAGATTTGCTTTTGTTGCATGAATATTCTGTTGCATAATTACAACCAAGCTTTCTGCTTTGTCCGTAGGTAAATTCTGAAAGCTGAAATGCAGTGAATAACATTTGTAATATTATAATGATCTATTATTCCCAGTAGTACTAACTATCATGAATGAAGCTTTAGAGAAGGAAATGTCATCCTATGCCCCAGACAGGAGAATGTTTCAGATCAAATGTATTAATTTTTCTTACACTGGATAATTGCTCATTACCCCACCCCCACATTTTAGTTTGCATTATATCTGAAGTGGTTTTTTAAAATTATATTTTATTGATTATGCTATTGCAGTTACAGTTATCCTGATTTTTCCACTTTTGTCTCCCTCCACCCAGTGCCCCAACTCCCTCAGGCAATCCCCCCACCATTGTTCATGTCTACGAATCATGCATATAAGTTCTTTGGCTACTCCATTTCCTGTACTGTACCTTACATCCCCATGGCTATTCTGTAACTACCTATTTGTACTTCTTAATCCCCTCACCTCTTCACCCATTCTCTCTCTCCTCCCATCCATCTGGAAACCTTCTAGTAACTAACTTCTTTTCTCTTGCTTTTAAGAGTCACTTTTTATCTTAAAATCTTTAAATAATAATATGTCTTGGGGTGGGCCTCTTTGCATCATATCCAGTTATCCATCATAACTGGGACTCTCTGTGCTTCCTGAACTTGCACGTCTATTTCCTTCATAAAATTAGGGAAGTTTTCTTTCACCATTTTTTCAGACAGATTTCTAATTTCTTGCTCTTTCTCTTCTCCTTCTGGCATCCCTATGAGGTGAATGTTGGACTTCTTAAAATTGTCCCAGAGGTTGTTTATACTGCCCTCAATTTTTTGGATTCTTTTCTTCATATTGTTCTACATGGTTGTTTTTTGCTTCCTTATGCTCCAAATTATTGTTTTGATTCTCAGCTTCATCCATTTTACTGTTGTTTCCCTGTAAATTGTTCTTTATTTCAGTTAGTGTATTCTTTGTTACTGACTGGGTCTTTTTTTGTGCTGCTGAGGTCCTCACTAAGTTCTTTGAGCATCCTTATAAACAGTGCTTTGAACTCTGTATCTGATAGATTGCTTGTCTCCATTTTGTTTAGTTCTTTTTCTGGAGTTTTTTTTAATCTGTTCTTTCTTTTGAGCCATGTTTCTTTGTTTTCTCATTTTGGCAGCCTCCCTGTGTTTGTTTCTATGTATTAGGTAGAGCTGCTTTGACTCCATGTCTTGGTAGTGTGGCCTAATGTAGTGGGTTTCCTGTAGAGTCCTGTGGTGTAGCTTCCCCTATCACCCAAGCTGGCCGAGTACTGAGGTGCACCCTTCGTGTGGGCTGAGTATTCCCCCCTCTTGTAGTTGAGCCTTGGTTGATGTTGGAAGATCAATGGGAGGGATTTACCTGGGCCAGTCAGCTGCAAGGACTGGCTATGACCACTAACCACAAAACTCTGTCCTCTGTGGAAGATCAGCTGTGGAGGGGCAGGGTAATGATGTTCCACTGTGGTCTGTAGCTGTCCACTGGGTGTGCTGGCTCTGGGTTTTCCCAGGTGGTACAGGCCAAGTCAGCCCCCACCTGTATTTTCTCCAGGTACCCTGCCTGAGTTATAAGGCAATCTGAGATGGCTGTTTCTAGTGCTGGGCTTGGAGATTCCCAGGTGAAGCCAAGCTGTGTCTCTAATCTGACTACTGCTCACTGAAGCCAGCTGTTACTTGTTTGATAGGATTTAGGAGCCAAGACCAGCCATTCTTATGGAAAACTAGCTTGGGTGGGCTGATAAATTGGGTGGGACAGAGCCTCTGTGGTTCTCCAAGGTGGGTCACACAGTGTTAGACACGTTGATGGAGTCTCAGATAAGGCACCAGCCAACTGGCTCTGTTGGGAGAGGACTCAACAAAGGGACAATGATCTCAGCTGGCGTTGGTGCCAGACACTTCGGTTTCTCCCTGTATACTACTGTGCCTTTCAAGCTGCCACCCCAGTGCTGGAGCTCAGAGGGAGCAAGTCTGGGTAGGTGAGTCTGTGTGTGGATTCCCCAGGAGGAATTGCTTAGGGTCCAGCAACATCCCCTACCGACTCAATCTGCACTGGTTTTTGCAGCCAGAAGTTGTGGGGACTTATCTTCCTGGCTCTGAAATCCCAGGCTGGGGGGCCCAATGTGGGTGTGGGGCTCCTTGCTCCCAAGATATCCCTCCCGAATTTTTATCTACCATTGTGGGTGTTGGGCCAACCCGTTTCATGTCTGTGCCCCTCCTACCAGTCTGGATGGATGTGGTTTCTTTAATTCCGTAGTCATCAGGCTTCCATTCAACTCAATTTCTGACATTCCTGAATGAAGGTTGTTTTTTATTTCAGCTGTAATTTTGATGTGGTTGTGTGAAGAGGTTAGTCATGTCTGCCTATGTCACCATCTTGATCAGGAGCTCTGAAGTGATTTATTTTTTGGTATAGGGGTTGTTTTTTTAGTTAAAATTAAAAAAAAATTGTTTCCTCCTGGAGTTTCTCATTCTTTTTCATTTTCCTGGTGACTGATGAAACATGTCTTTGAGAGCTTCCAGGTTCTTAATCATAAATGGAACCATCTTATTTTTGAAGATCTTCAGAGCCCTGGGACCTTTTGTTTTAATTTGGATCAGTTACTTTCTCAGCTGATTGCAAAGCTATCATCCCAAATTTTGTTTTCCTTGGGTTATTGTAGTAGTTCCTCCTTTTTTTCTGAAACCATTTATTCTTTCTAATATTCTTTTGTTGTTTTGCTGAAGGATATTATCAAATAATTACTGGAAATAGCATATCGAATAATTTTCTACATTGCTAGATTCCCAAAAACCTCTTTATTTTGCCCTTATATGTGACAGATACTTATCAAGACCCGAAAGTCTGGTGAATTGGTCTGGGTCCCATCAGCAGACAGGAACCACACAGAAATGTGAACAAGAAAAGTCCTATAGAGAAATATTAACTAGAAAAGAGGATTGGAGTCATGAGGAATTGTCCAGGGAGAAGTGAAGAGAACCCTGAAGAATATAGAAGAGCAGATCTAAGGAGCAGTTCCATCTCTAGGGCTGAGGCAGAACACCCAGGGACAGCCATGCTCCCCTCCCCTTGTGATCCAGATCTTATTGGAGAGGGTACAGCCATGGTTCGCTGGATAGCAGAGGGGTCTCTGACAAGATGCTGGGGAAAACTGTTCACAGGGAAGTGTCTCACCAGGAGTGCTGGACCACAAAGCTGCTTGAAAGATGATTCTAGAACTTTTGACCACTGGGTCCTGTTGCCAGCCTTGCACTGTAGGAGCTGGTGCTGCAGCAGTATGCTGAGTAAGCATTGCAAAACCAGAACACAAAGCCCTGTAGTGGCCCTCCAGCGCCATCTACTGACAAAGCTTAGGGACCGCAGGCAAGGAAAAAGAGGTAAAAGGCCCAGATTCATTTTCACAGAACAAGCGAGAAAGGGTAATCTGTAGCCAACAGGCAATAAATAAAACTGGCACATTTAGGTTTAGGAGCATGTCATTATAATGTTGAAGACATTGCTTTATTGCCTTCTGACAGTTTGTGGTACACATGAGAAGTCTGGTGCCATCCTAATTATTTTTCACTTGTGGGTGAAATTTTTTTTAACTCTGAGTTTTTTTCTTTTTTGCTTTTATTTACTTATTTATTTTTATTTGTATATTTTGAGGTTTTAGAATTTTTACAACTATCTTTAGAGTTGTAAAATTTCTCAAGGTGTATCTATATGTCATTTTTTTTCCCAGTTTACCTGCTTGGGACTCTGTGGATCCTTCTAAAGTTGAATCTTCAGCTCAGAAAATTTTATATTTGTTTATTCTATTATTATTTTTATGCCAATTTTAATTCACTCTCGTTTGAACTCCTACTGAGCAGGTGTTAGACCTCTCTGATTGACCCTCTCTGTCTTTTCAACTTTTTTCCTCAAACTTTCTCTTTGTCTTTTGTGTTGAATTTCTGGGAAATTTCTTTCACTTTATATTGTACATTACTAATTCATCCTTGGCCATGACTGTGTTAATATTACACCTCTCTGTTAAATAATTATTTTGACAATCACATTTGAAATTTCCATGCACTCTTCCCTTTTTTCCTGATGTATCCTTTTTATAACAGTGTTCTCATTTCATGAATGCAATAAGCTATTGAATATCTCTTAGGAAACAAATATGGAATTTTTCTAAGTTTTCTTCTATTCCTTGAATTTTCTATTTCCTGAAGGGCTCCATTATTTTGTATGTTTATTTTGGTCCTTCCATTTCATACTGCTGATTTTTCTCAGAAATCTAGCTTCTGTGCAGTTCCTTTCATTTACGGATGAAGGACTAGCCAGATTAATAATGGAGCTGATGTGAGCTTCCTCTGTAGTAGAGTCTTTCCACCACACCTTTCCCTGAACGGAATTTGTGTGAGTAGGTGAGGTATGGAGGAAGCCACTCTCCCATGTGCCTCACTGAAGGGGATACAGCTTAAGTCCTCTGAGGAGAGGGGAAGTGGTCCCCATCTCAACCCTTCGTAGGAGGTGATACTCAGCGTAGCAACAGTTCTTTCCTGAAATCATTCAATGGAATTTCCTTTTAAACCCCTTTTATACTTTCAGTGTGTTTAAGGGGGTTATTAGTTGATTAACTGGTTGCTGTGTCTTGTTTGGTATCCTATTTTGGAAAGCAATGTCTAAGCAAATCTTGTCTCTATCAAATTTTCACTTTAATATTATGTTAGAAATTTCTCTGAGTATTTATGAAAATATATATGTAGGGTAATATTCCTAAAAGTGTGTCTAAGGGTGTTCGGTCTTCACTCTGAGAATTGCTGGCTTTATGGTTGGGAGTAGTTGTGGCTGCTTCAATTATTAACCATCTCAGGGCTTTTTAAGCAATTGTGGTCATTGTCTTTCCAACCTATACTGCCTTACGTCACTGCCCAGAGGCAGCTTTGTGGCACAGGAAGGGAGACGCATGCCATCATCATTCACCCATGACTGGCTGTGTGACTCTAAGTGACAACCATAATAACTGCTCCTGCTGGCAGAGGGCTTCCTGCTGATCAAGCAGCATGCCAAGCCCTCGATAAGCCTATTCCTAGTCGCTTCTTATGATAACTCCATGAAGACAGTACCATAATCACTCCCAATCTTATTGAGGCTCAGAAAGGTGTACTATGAGGGCTGTGCAACTCCATGAAGATATTGAAAACAACTGAATTATCCACTTTCAATGGGGGAATTTTATAGTATATGAATTATGTCTTAACAAAGCTATTATTATTTTTTTTACCTATCTAAGATAAAAGTTACTAAAATTATGAATAAGAATGATCATGTAGCCTTCTAGACAAGATGGAGGCATAGGTGGATATGCTTTGCTTCCTTGCACAATCAAAAGAAGGATAACAACCACTTAAAAAAAAAAAGCAGAACTGCCAGAAAATCAAACTGTATGAAAGCCCAACAACCAAGGAGTTAAAGAAACATTCATACAGACTGGTAGTGGGGCTGAGAAAGGCAGCCAGGGTGGAGCTGCATGGCAAGGCAGCTCGCTGACGGGGTGGGTGAGGTGTCCAGGATATCCCACATTTGTGTGTGGGTAAGCCAGGAGGAATAACTGGGGAGCAATGCAAACTGCACAAGCCAGGGTTCCAGAGCGGGAAATTAATGCCTCAAATCCTCCGGCTATAAAAACCTGTGGGGGTTGCGGCAGTGGGAGAAATGGACAGTGTCACGGGAGAGTCCATTGGAGGGGCCCACAGGTTCCTAGAACAAACACAGATCCACCCACCTGGGAATCAGCACTTGAAAGGGCACAATCCGTTTGTGGGAAGCCAGGAAAGTGACTGAAAGCCAAATGAGAGCCAAGCAAGGAGCATTGTTCCCTCTTGGACTCATCCGCCACAGACAGTGCCACAATGCAACATTGCCCCGCCCTGGAAAATACCTAAGGCTCTGCCCCCTTACAGGGTAACAGGTGTGCTGAGACAAAGAAATATGGCCCAAATGACAGAACAGATCAAAACTCCAGAAAAAGAAATAAGCAATGAGGAGATAGACAATCTATTAGATGCAGAGTTCAAAACACTGGGAATCAGGATGCTCACAGAAATGATTGACTACAGTTGCAAAATAAAGGAAGAAAGGAAGGCTATGCAAAGTGAAATAAAAATATACAGGGAACCAACACTAAAGGGAAGGAAATTGGGACTCAAAGATTTGGAGCAGAAGAAAGAAATAAACATTCCACCACAACAGAATGAAGAAACAAGAATATGAAAACATGAGAGGCTTAGGAACCTATGGGACAACTTTAAATGTTCCAACATCCAAATCATAGGGGTGCCAGAAAGAGAAGACGAAGAGCAAGAAATTGAAAACTTATTTGAACAAATAATGAAGGAAAATTTCCCCAGTGTGGTGAAGGAACTAGACATACAAGTGCAGGAAGCTCAGAGGGTACCAAAGAAGTTGGATCCAAGGAGGAACACACCAAGACACAACACAATTAAATTACCCAAGATTAAAGATAAGGAGAGAATCTTAAAAGCAGCAAGAAAAAGGGAGACAGTTATCTACAAAGGAGTGCCCATAAGAATATCAGCTGATTTCATAAAAGAAACCATGCAGGTAAGAAGGGGCTGGAAAGAAGTATTCCAAGTCATGAAAGGCAAGGACCTGCATCCAAGATTGCTCTATCCAGCAAAGCTATCATTTAGAATAGAAGGGCAGATAAAGTGCTTCCCAGATAAGGTCAAGTTAAAGGAGTTCATCATCACCAAGCCCTTATTATATGAAGTATGAAAGGGACTTATCTAAGAAAAAGAAGATCACAATTATGAACAGTGAAATGACAACAAACTCACAACTATCAACAAATGAACCTAAAAACAAAACAAAAACAAAAACAAAAAATGAACTAAGCAAACAACTAGAACAGGAACAGAATCACAGAAATGGAGATCACATGGAGGGTTTTCAGCTGGGAAGGATAGAGGGCAGAATGGGGGAAAAAGTACAGGGAATTTGAAGCAGAATAGGTAGGCACAAAATAGACAGTGGGAGTTTAAGAATGGTGTGGGAAATTGAGAAACCAAAGAACTCATATGTATGACCCATGGACATGAACTAAGGAGGGGGATGGTGGATGGGGGAGGGGTGCAGGGTAGAGGGGAATAAAGGGGAAAAATGGTACAACTGTAACTGTATAATCAATAAAATGTACTAAAAATTATGAATGAGGTCAAGTATCTTACAAGTAATTTTTTTCTTATGTGGTAATTTTTCTTTTTCTTTTCATATCTTTCATCCACTTAAAAAATGGGGTTGTTGGTCTTTTACTTACTGATTCATATGAGATTAACATGGGTGTATCATATATACATGGGTAATATTTTCCCATGTTGTAATTTGGCTTTTGACTTTTATATTCTTTTGCCCAGCAGAAAATGCTTATTTTTATTGAGATGAATTTATCAGTTTTTCCTTTATGGGTTTGAGGTTTTATGTCATGATTATAAAGACTTTTTTCACCCCATCACAAGTCCCAGGATGATTTGATAAAAAAGATCCATGCTTTCTTTTAGTACATTTATGATCTTTTTAAAGTGCTTAATGTTTTATCCGTTAAGAATGCAGGTAATGTGTAGAAATGTAGCCTATTTTTCTTCCAGATGGTTGGCCAACTGTCCCAACATCATCTCACAATTAATATATCTCAGTTTCATCCACTAGAAATATCACCTCTGTTATGAACTAAACTCCCATGTGTGTTGAGACCTAAATTTACACCTTCACTCTGTTTCATTGACAGCTCCTGTCACCTCATTCATCAGCACCAAACTCTTTGTTTTCATTCAGATAGTGTTATGTACTTATTTTTAATATGTGCACCAATAAAACAGTGGTAATAAGCACTTGGCTTCCAAATATAAACATTTTTAAATGTTCTCTAAATATATATGATGCTATAAAAATTTTAAAATACCTTAGATATCCATGATTGGGGATTAATAATTTTCTATAAACAAGTACCAAACTCTTTTATTGCCCTACCTTTATAGTCAATTTAAAACATGATAAAGTTCATATTTGTTCTTTTTGCTTTTGTTTGGGAATTTTCATGACTTGTCTCTTATGTTTATTTTTTTTAATTGGCGACTTTAGTTTAAATGATCAAATTCCAATAAAAATTTGGTGGGTATTTTTTTTTGAGAGCATGAAATTTATACTTTTAATTAGGAGCCTATTCCCTGCATAGTTAAAGAGGCTCTCCTTTCTGATTTCCTCCCACCTCTTAATATCCCTTCCCACCTCCTTTTTTCTTAGTTTGATGGTCCCCCTAGTTGGGTTATTGGTAAGGCAGCTGTATGATTTACTGTCCCAACTGGGACAGTTTTGAGATCAAACAGGTTGCCGTGGGTAATTATGTCGGACAACAGATAGAAACCAAGACTGCCCTGGGCAGACCAGGACGGACAGTCCCCTTAGTCATCAGGCCTCTTTCCAATTTACTATTTTCCCCTCTGTGGTCTTATCCATTGCCATGGTTATTGGTTGCAACCTACATGTTAACGATTCCCAAATTTGCATCCAACTTTCCTTTGCCAAACATCTCATACACAAGCCTCACAGTCATCTCAAACTCAAGTTGGATTCACCTTCCCTTCAAAATTGCCTCCTCCCTGCTTGTCTCCAGTGAAGTCGGCCGTCCAGTCTTTTGAGCTGGGTACCTGGCTGGCATCTGGAATCTGTCCCTCTCCTTCGCTGTCCCCCATTAGTCTTTCAATCCTTTCAATTCGACCACTAAAAGTTTCTGAATCCAATCCCACTTCTTATCCCACTGTCCTGTCTTTATAAGGGGCCTCATTATCTCTTCTCTGGATTATCACATGGGCTTCTTTTCTAGTTATCTGGCCATAAGGGCTTTCTTTACTTCAGTCCAGCCTCCAGCCTCCTATTCGAGTGGATGCATAAACCTGACCTTGCCATTCAGCTGCTGAAAGATCCATGCTAGCTCCACCTTGTCAAACTCGTTAGCACAGAATGCAAGGCCATTATGACCTGGTTGGGTCCTCTGATTTCAGTTCTCACCTGTCCTGATCCAGAGGTGCCCCCAGTCATATTGAAAGTCATTCCATTGCCCCAACACACTGTGCCTCTTCCACAATTCTGACTCCGTGCAAACTGAGCTCACTAAAATGCCCTTCCTGCTTTTTCTTTTTTATCGAGACAAGCCTCCTTAAAGACTGGGATGCAGCCTCGCAGGCTTTGGAAAGCCTTCCCCGGCTCTCCCAGGCGGGGAAACCCCTTTCCAGTGTTCCCGTAGCTCCCCCTTCATACCTGCTACACACTCATCACACTGTGGCTTCTCTCTGTTTACAGATCTCCCTCACTCTTTCCACAGGCCTTTTTTTAAAGGCACAGATTTATTTCCCCAGAGTTTGGTGCTTAGCAGATGCTTGGCACATTTTTTTGAACAGACCTACGAATGATACTGTGTGATGCTTTATGAACATTTGTGATTTCATGCAAAGTCCATCTGGAATGCAGCCAAGGGCAAAGCTTACTTACTATTATTATAAACTGCCACAATAAATTCAAATTATTAGTTGTAGGAGTTATTAGGAAGACCTATTTTATCTAGGTATTGTTCTATATCTTCAAAATAGCCCAGCAACATAGGTATTTATAATGGGTAGGCATTTCTCTACCCATTATACTGTTAGAAAAGCTAAGGTTAAAAGAGTTGGAGCAACTTTTCTTAAGGAGCAGTAGCTAATAGGTAAGATTAGAACCAGCTCTGTGTGACATCAGAATTCACGGTCCTTCTTCCTTCCTAAGTTCCTTTGGAGACAGCTTTTCCCTTCCAATGATGTTTTGGAATCACATCCTCTTTCTCACCATTCTTGACCTCCCCTGCTTATTGTAGGAAACAGAAAATGCAGCAAACACAAGGGAAAAAAATCACTTACAATCCTGCCATGGTATGTACATTTTAAACCATTTATCTCTTTGTATTCACCTTTCTACACACACACACACACACACACACACACACACACACACACACACACACAGAGTTTTCCTTTCATAAAAATAAGATCACACTCTGTCGGTTTTGTTATGCATATTTCATGTTATCGAACAGTCTTCTCCCACACATTTTGCATCATTCATAGTAGTGGTGTGAATGCCACGCACAGACGTTGTTTTTGCACGGCCTCCCATGGTTTGGAAATGAGGGAGTGGGTGGAGTGGTGATGAGGAGGCCCATGGGGGCACCATGGTTTAAATGACTGATCTGAGACTGTCTTACCAACCTGGAACACCTGGCTTAGATAGTATCATAAATTAGGACGAGAAGACACTGCAGAAATGGCCAGCTTCACGTAGGTACGACAAGCCGTGCCTCACCTTGGGCTCACCTCCCGCCCCTCTCAACACCTGTTTCAGAGCTTCTGTATTGATGCCTCAGTGGGGATTCCTCAGCTACCTGCGCTGCGCTCAGGCTGTGCCATCCAGAACAGTCCATGCTCCACCCTCTAGATTGGCAAACTCTATAAAGCACGTTTCCTTACTTCACCCCTTCCCACCACCTCTCTAGGATCACACTCATTGAGAAGGTGCTCATTTCTAAGACTGTCTCAGGTTCTGCTCTGTGGGGAACCTGGTTGGCAATCCTTTTCAGTGCAAAATAAAAAATTTCTGACTAGTTTCCTCCATGATTGTTTAGTGGGAGGAAGGCAGAAAACGAGAGTTCTAAATTGGGATAGATGGGCCAGGCTTCTGGAGGTTTGAGAACACCCTGAAATTGTATGCAAAATTGTGTGTGTACATGCATCTTTTTCTGAGAGTCCATGGCACTCCACAGATCACCAGAGCAAACAATCAGTATCAGAGGGAGGAGGGAGAGGAAGGAAAGGAGAAATTTGAGTTCCAAGGCAGGGTTTGAGAGCAGATGGGGATGGGACACCAGGGTATAGACTTCTAGGTAGCTGGGGGATGATGGCACCAGAGGGAAGGAAGGGGTGAGTGAAACAGGAAGTAGGACTAGACGGAAAACGCATTTCTCTGATTTGCAGCTGGATGTGGGTCGGGAGCGGCCCCGGCATTCACTCCAGGCCTTCTTCAGCCCCTGTCCTGATAGCCCATGCTGAGCATCTGTACCAGAGCCCTCCTGTCTCTGCCATTGGGGTTCAGTTTCCTGATTTATCAGAGAATGGCATTGGCATTAGTGATTTCTAAAGAATTTCCAGCAAGAAAATCCTCACAGCTTCTGCTTCACGTCCCTGTGGCTTGATTATAGCAGATGTTACCTTAGGAAGACCCAGCCTGTCTTGGTTCTGCCAGGGGGAGAGGAGCTCCAGCCCAGTCCTCGAGGCAGGACCTGCTCACCCCTCATCATCTGAAGTGTCATACAGGAAAGGAAATGATGTTAATTGAATTTTGGAAGGTTGTGCCTTTGGAGTAGCCGGTCAGAGAGTCCAATCTAATTTACATGCTGATGAGAGTTGAAAAATGGTACCTTGTAATGAACAAAATGCCTGCACTTGTCTGGCTTGGTATTAGCATCAAAGTGTTTATCACACCTGCATACCGTTGGAACGCTGGGTAAATGTGCATCTAGAAATCCCTTGCAGCAGAGGTCTCTGTCCGTGTTTGGTTCGCTATGCAGCCTGCAGGTATTCTGACAGGCCCGTGAACAGAAACCAGAGTCTGATTAGAGAACAGTGTCTGATCCTGTCCTACTGGTCGGCTTATGTTTTTCTGGCTGGTGAGCGTCTTGGAGAGTGAAAAGGGCTGTCCCCAATGTCTGTCTTGGAAGTGGCAGCTCATAGTGGCCTTGGCTGGACACTGGGGTTTGAGAAGGACTCAGTTTCTCACTCATTCCCCATGAAACGTGAGGCTTGGCCGCCTTAGGCTGGCCAGGCTTCTGCATGATTCACAGGACTGTTTGGGAAGTAAGACTTTGTTCTCACAGTGCCACCCAGCTGCTCTGATGGACTTCTGCCAACCCCCAGTATTGACAGGATGCGTTAGCCTCTGGTTTCTTTGGCTTCTCAGTTTTTCCCATCTTCTGATAAGGAAGCAAGGTCATGATCGGGGGTGTGTGTGTGTGTGTGTGTGTGTGTGTAAGATAACTCTGAGTTTGTACATGAATGTTCATAACCACTATTCACACTGGCCCAAAGTGGAAACCACCCAATTCTATCAATGGATTAATGGACACACAAATTGTGGTATATCCATAAAGTGAAAATTACTCAGCCATAAACAGGGATAAAGTACTGACACGTACTACAACATGGATGGATCTTGAAAACATCAAGTAAAAGAAGCCAGATTCAAAAGCACAAATATTTCATGATTCTCTCTGCATGAAATATATAGAATTGGTAAATCTATTTGGACAGAAACCAGATTTGTGTTTGTTAGACGTTGGGAGGGAGGGGCGATGGAGGGTGACCATTTGCTGGGCATGGAGTTCCCCTTTGGGACGAGGAGAAGGTCTGGGAACTGGATATAGGTGGTGCATGCACAGCACTGTGAGTAACACCGTTAATTTTATGTTATGTGAATTTTAACTCAATAAAAAAGAGGACAAGATTGCTTTGAATGCAATGTGGAGGCTGCTAGAAGGGCAGGTTTCAGGGCTGTTGCAATAGTCCAGGTGAGAAGTTATGATAGCTTGGACCAAGGTGGTAGCTATGAAGGTGGGAAGGAGTGGATGGACTCGGGAGATTTTTAGAGGTAATTGTAAAAGAGTAATGATTAACCCTCACGTCACAGGAGCCCAAGTGCGGTGTGAAAATAAATGGGAAAAGGGACATGGGAGGAATCTTCCATGGGGAGTTCCAGTTGAATTGCCTGTACTCAGAACTCCTTGATTTCACAGGTGCACTAACAGTAAAATGTGTTACGCGGGCAGCCATCCAGCAGCTACGCTACTGTGCAGAATTCAGGCTTTGTGTAGGAGGAAATATTTGAGGGCTTGTGTATTGGTCATTTCTATTATTTAACTGCGTCTGAGAAGCCTCTCTGGAGGTGAGGAGCGAATATATCAGAGACACCCACCCAGCCCCAGACGCCTGGATCCCTCCCACGGGCACCGCTGCCCCACCCCCACCCTGGAGGCCCACAGCATAGCTTTGATGTGCAGTTGGCACAGATGAGTCAATAAGCTTGCTGCAGCCAGAGGGGGGAATCCATAGCATGTTTTCCCTGAGCACTCCCAAGAAAGTGCAAATAAAAGGAAACTCGTTCAAACTGATCATATGTAATTAGCTCAGGTGAATTCCCTGCCTCCCCGGTCCCCATATTGAGCATCTCCAAGATTATTTGAGATATACAGTCAGATATTTTCAGTAGGAGAAACTTGTGTGCAGTGTCTTCTGTTTTCACTGTGAAAGCAGTCAGATTGATGGGTCACTGACTGGCATGGAACAGCCTAGCAGAGCCCACTAATCCGAATGCATCAAAACTGAAATTGTTGCTCAAACATCCTCTCCCCCGTCCCTGTCTTATCATCTTCATCCCTAATAAAGATTGTTATTTTTAAAAGATTTCCAAAGCAAGGAAGCTCTTCGTGAGTGTTTTCATCTTGAATTAATCTCCTTCCGGGGAGGCTTAAGGCCCCCTGGGTGGGCCTTGCTGCTAATGCCATTCTGAGTGTACAATTACCTTCTAATAAGCATCGTCTTCATCACTGTTGCTTAACAGCTTCATTATGTTACCGAGGATGAAGGCTGTCCCGGGCCTGGTCAGAGGCTGTTCGGACAGTAAACCCCCATCTGGGGTTTCCCCTCAGAAGAGCTGCGTACTCGGAGCGGGTGGCACTCCTGGGCATCAGCCCCACTGGGTCTGCTCCGCCTGGAAAGCACTGAGCCCCTGGCCCGAGGGCTGGTGCTCCTGAGTGCAGGGCCCCTGCCCCTGGAGGACTGCAGTGTAAGTGGCAGGGTGCTCCTGACTGGAGTCCTCATGTGTATTTTAAAAAGGGGTGTGAGGTGTAGTAAGGGCCACATAATGCAACGCATCAGAACCCAGCACTGACACTAAATATACAGAAGAAGATTCAATGATAGGAGAGGCATTTGCAAAGTACACCTGTGGAACGTTTTAGAGAAAAATATACATTTCCTTTCTTTAAATTTTTAAAATAAATCAGTTATAAAAATTTTAGTCACCACAGATGTAGCTGTTTGCATTTATGACCAATATAGAGACCACCCTACACTCCCACCAGCCCCCTCCCCCTGTGCCACCCCAGTGACTTCACTAAAAACAGAATCCCTGAGCAATTACACAGGAACTGAAGCGACTGGGACCTGGTTGCAACTTACCACTAGCTGAACGTTTTTTTTCCCCGAAAACTTCAAGTTATTCCACTTTAAAGAAACCTGGCTTACTGCTGGCATAGAATTGTATAATGCCCTGAAGCTTTTTAAAGAATAGAATGTTATGGAAAACCCAATGATGTGATTAGATCATCAAAGTGATTAAAGTTTAAATGGAAAAAGCAAAGGAACTTCCAGATCAGAACAGCAGAGACAATAACACCCTGGCTGGGCAGACGGCGTGAACCTCCGGGTCGCCTGCCCCGTTTTGTGGGCCAGGGCGCTGAGGTCTTTCCGAGGCAAACACTTACCGCTCCGACAGTGCTGCTGCACATTTACTGTCTCTGGTATTTAACTGGTGCTTTTTGCCGATCGAATCTAATTTCTATTACCTACTGATTGACTCTGATTCATCATCCCATTAACTTCAACACACTGTGCTATTTCATTCAACAAACATTACTTGAGAACCCATTGTCGCCAGGGCCCCGGGGGCAGACAGATGCGGGAGCCTGGGTCTGTCCCCATGCTCGAGGGGCCCACCAAACACACAGTAATAATAGTAGGTCCCGTGATAAAGGCAAAAATAAGTACATCCTTATTTTTGTGTGTTTGTGTGTTAGATTTCTTTTCTGCCTTTATTTTTCTTCCCACTCCTTTTATCCCTTGTATTACCTTTTTAAAAAAAAAACAGATTTTATTTACTTATTTTTAGAGAAAGGGGAAGGTAAGGAGAGGGAGAGAAACATCAATGTGTGGTTACCTCTCACTCGCCCCAAACCAGGGACCTGGCCTGCAACCCAGGCACGTGCCCTTGACCTGAATTGAAGAGATGACCCATTGGTTTGCAGGCTGGTGCTCAGTCCACTGAGCCACACCAGCCAGGGTTGCATTACCTGTTATAACATAAGTATCTTTCTAGAATACTCTAGTCCACATTGATTTTTACCCCTTATGTCTCTGTTAGGCTTATATAGTTAAGGTGTCAACATTTTAGAAGATGATTATTATGAGTCAGGATAAGCAAAGTTACTCTTGATGAACACGCAATCTCCAAATCTCTGTGATTTTAATAACAAAAAATGTATTTCTCATTCACACTAAACCTCCCATGTGGTCAACAGGGTGCCTCTGTGGTCGTCACCGAGGGGTCTGGGCTGGCAGAGGCTCCGTCCCGACCTCTGCTTCCATGAGAAATGAACACCACGGGGAAGGGAGATTGGAGCCCAGCACCAGTAATTAAATGCCTTTACTGAAAAAATCACACCCATCAATTTCATTCACCTACCATTGCCCCAAACGAGTTACATGGCCACACTTCTCTTCCAGGAGGTGGAGAAGGATAATACTTCCTTGTGTATGGAATCAGGAGAATCTCGATACTTGTGAACATGTAATAATTACAATTCTATAGTCCTCATTAGTACGTTAGCATTTCCAGTATGTTCGTCTCTGAAGGTAGAGGGCTGTGTCCTTCTTATTTTGTAAAAACATAGTGACCAGCAGAGGGCACAAAACCAGGCACTTGGTACATTGATGTTTGACTTGAGATGTGAAATTTTGTCTAATTAAACCCAGTTTATATTTTCTTCAGGTTCTGGACTTAATGTGCGGATTAAAAGCTTTAGGGACACCTAAGGCTCTGGCCTGGTTCGTGTTCCAGGGAGGAAAGCCGAACCCACTGCGGCCGTCTCTGGTTCTGAGAGCCCTGTCTGAATGTCCCCGGTGACCGCCAGTCATTTAGCGCCGCTCCCAGACAGCTATTTGTTCAGCTTACAACAAACCGGGCCCTCTTATTTATGAAGCATCAGGAGTGAACATACCGGATGACCTTTGAGATTCCTTCGGAGATTCTGTAAAGTTTCTTTCAGGGAAAGTGATGATTAAACAGAGCCTGCGTCTTTAAGCTTGCTGCGACGCCCCTGAGCCCCGGAGCCCTGGAGCCCCGGAGCCCCAGAAGCAGTGGGCAGTTGGGCACTCAGCATCAGGAGAAGTCTGCATCTTGGGCTCTTGAGTCCCCTCTGTCCTTGGGCCCCTCCCCCTAGGCCTGTTCATGACCACCCAGGTCCCGAGCTCTCACTTCACCTCTTGCCTATGATGCCTCCCTAAACTGCAGGTACTTCAAACAGACCAATCATTCTGTGCTCTTTCAAATGGAGTCTTAAAGTTATTGTTTAACATGTATTTTAAGGAGAGGCTGCCTGGGGAAGAATAAAGAAGCAGGATGACTGATGGTAGCCCTCAACTTCCCCTCTGTTGCCCTAAAAAATTCAGCTCTAGCCTTGTATCAGTTACCTATGACCAATGTAATATCATGTAATGAAACACTCCCAAATTAGTGGCTTAATACAACAGGGGTTTATTATTTCCCATGAGTCTATGGGTTAGTGAGGCTCATGCATGCATCTGTTCAGCTGGTGAGTCAGATGAAGCCTGGCTGGTCTGATGTGGCCACATCTGGGCTTGCGGAGATCTCCTCCGTGGGTGTGTCACCTGCACACACCCCACCTATCCCCCAGGGCAGGCTAGCTCTGGCCTGTTCTTATGGCAATCACTGGGAAACAAGAAAGGAAGCAGAAGTGCTCACTTTGTAAAGCCTCTGTAAGTGTCAGATTTCCTACTGTCCCATTGGCCACAGGAACTCACAAAGGGCCATATGGTCCACCCCAGAGTCACAGTGGATGAGGCTTGTAAAGCTATAGGATAAAAAGCATGGATGTAGGAAAGCCATTTACTGGGGCTGTGTGCAACCAATCTACCACAGCCCCCAACCATGCATGTTCCATACTGCACACTGAAGTTCTACGAAGATCAGGGACCACAACCTCAGAAGCCCGTGTGTTGTGAGAAGAAATCTATATGTTGTTGCTGCACATTCAGGAACTGACTAGGATTTTACCATGGGTGACTAGGGGCCAGCTGGGAGAGGTAGGACTCAAGGCAGGACATGGGACCGCTGGACCCTTCATTTCCATTTGAGACCCTGGCTCCTCCGGATTAACAGAACACTTTTGTTGAGTGTTGGACAATCTGTCATTATCATCATACTCATGCATTTGCAGGTAGATGTCGAAACTGATGTCTCTCCTCTTGCTAGGACTTGACATTACAAGGGAAGGGCAGGTAGTGCAAAGTTTTCTATGTTATGGCTTTATCCCCGAAGGAGATGCCCTCAGTTTTGGAGAGCCAAATAATGTCCTCAGTCAGAATTCAAGGGCCACTAAAATGATGTAATGCAAATAGTTTTTTATCAAAGGTTCCAGAAACCAATTTGCGCGCTGTGCCTTTCTGACCCTCTCTACCTTTTTATCCACAGGAGATAAATGATAAATACTGTTAAAATATTGCACAGTTCCAGAGGAAGTCCTTAACCTCTTCAACACTGCATTTATACCATGTTGTAAAACTTCTCTTTAATTTGGCAGGAAACGTGTTTGGGTTTTTTATTGTTAATTTTTTAAAATAGCTTTTGGAGTCTGCAAAGAAATGCCTTGTTTAAAGCAAGTTCCTTATTTCCTCTGCAGTGGGGCTGCCGGGCAGCTAGGCGTGCCCCATCGACTTCATCTCACATGCAGCGCCAGGGGCAGGCAGGCTGTTGCTTAACAAGGATGCATAATAGCTAATTGCATTTTAGGCCATTGGCTTGTCACTGTGACAGTGCCAAGGAATGGTTTCAAAAGCAAAGCAATGCGGCCAATTCTGATTCACTTATGAGCCTGAAAATCATAACACAGCCCAATCCCCAGGAATATGATGTTCCCAAGGATTTTGGCTTGTATGGCAGTGTATCCTGTCTACTGCTAAACTTGACTGAAGTCTCTGTCTGGGATGCATGTATTATGAATCCTCGATGTCAATCATCAATTGTCACAATCCTACGCACTTGCTTAGTCTTTTCCCACATTCTGCATCAGTAGCCTGGAGAGACAAAGCCTGCATATGAGGAAGGCAATGTTTAACCTCCCTAATTAACAGCTTTGGATGAAAGAGCATCTCCAAGGTGCTCAGAAAGAAAAGATCCTAAGGAGATTTACACAGAGCTCTTTTGAGATGCTTTGCGTGCTGGTGTATAATTTGCAAGTACATGAGGAAGTGGATGCTCAGAATATAATATGCAGAGCTCATCTATTTATGTTTGTATTTATTAAGTTCTTTGTAAATCTCAATTTAGCAGATGTCTTCTGACTCAAAATAAAGCTCTTCATGAGGGAGTCAGTGTGATTGTCCAACAAAAGTCACATTATCATCCGAGTACAAATATTTGCAAGATAGAACACACTGGAAAATTGAGGGGAAAACACCCACTGGAATTTGTGACTCATTAAATTCTCATGTGCATGACATACTGTTAAAAACTTTTTTAGTCCTTGGTTCAAAGGGTCCTTCCCCTCCTCCTTTCTTGGCTTTGGGCACTATGAAAACATGGTGGGAGTGTGTGTGTGAGTGAGTGCATGCGCACACATGTGCGTGTATCTTCTCATGGCCCTCGCCGCCCTTTCATACTAGTACATGTTTCCAGAGGATGGTATAATGTGTGCATTGCATTTCATGTTCCAAGTTTCAAAAAGTATATGGAAATGTCCCCGGTCCACTGGCAGGTGTTGTCTCTGAAGGTGTGCCATGCGCGGTGCCCATGACAACCTGCTCCTTAGCCGTGGCCAGGTCCTTGCCCCCTAGATGTCCTATATTCGTATCTCAAGACATCTCTTCAGTGTCCACCTTCTTCATCTCTTCTGAACTTGCTCATTCTGTCTTTTGGCCACTAAATGTTGTCGTGTTACTGCACATGTGGCGTTCAGATGATCTCAGCTGTGGTTTTAGTCCAAGATGTTGACATTCAGCTCTCTATCAGCTCCAAGTTCTGTAACCTGTGGGCAGTCTTGCGTTACCTTGGCATTTACCTGAGGCTTGGGAGGTCCTGGCCTTTCCAGGAGGTGAGTTTAGGCAGCAAGAAACATCAAGATGGTATTTACAAGTCTCTCCAGGGCTTCAGGTATATAAAACTAGTTATGCCCCACCCCCAATAAAAGTCCCTTGCTAATATGCTGTGGTGTTTCCGCCAAGGAAAGGATCAAGATAATTTTCAACCTGATTTCAGTTTTAGCCTCTGTTACCTCTAGAGCTAAGAATTCCATAAGCTTGCTACCCACTGTGTAAAGTAGTATTACTTTTATGTCCTCTAAGATATCCTTCAAGCCTTGGTTCTAGAATTCTGAGGCTGTGGACCTGATAAACCCATCATCACTATTCTGGATTTATAAGTATATATGTGAGTTTCCTCCAGTCTTTGAGTTTCTGGGTTTCAGAACCTTATTTATGATTTATGATTATTTGAGAAGCTTCCTATTCATGGGTACAGATCTGACTGGAAGATGAGATGCCTGCTCAAGAATTCTTTCGGCAAGATATGCAGAGCATAATTACTTTTCTTTGTCGTTACCATCATCAGGAAATGCCTCTGTCTGGGGTTCGGTCTCCTTGCTCACTGTTTTTTCTGAATAAGCCCCCAGGTCTCATGTTCAAGTTTTTTTTTTTTTTTCATGTTCAAGTTTTTTACCCAGTTAGTATTTTCTTCCTTTGTCCTGAATTTTGGCACTTGGTTTTACTCTAATAGTCTAGTTTGTTGGAGCACTTTTTTCCTGTGCTGCCAATTATTCTCTGCTCATAAACATGTTAATAAGGGAATTCACATCTTATGAGTCCTCCAAATAGAGATGGGAAGTAGTTGGATATTAAGTTCTGGAGCTCAAAGGAGAGATTACAGGGGGAAATATAAAGCTGGGGTCATCAGCATTCGATAGTATTGAAGCCACGGGCATGGGTAAGATCCCCCAAGGAGACCATGTAGAGGGGTGAGAGGAGAATGTTGGTGTAACTGAACTCAGTGACATTCCAGTCTACCACACCTGTTTGTTCATGTCCTCTTGCACTGCTATCATCTGCTGGTAGAATTGCTTAGTTGCCTTCAGATGTTTGCTTTTTAAGTATGACTAGTGGTTTGTTTCTTGGTCATTGCTATTAACTGAAAATATTGTCCAGAAAACTTTTTTCCCTATATGCTGCTCCAAGGACCTCTGCCCATCTCTCTCTCGCCTCCCTCCATTCTTCCCCACCACCACTTCTTTACTCACCTGATTCAGAAGTCCTGAGAGACTTACATCAGACTCACCACTGGTATTTCAGGATTAGGAGAAGCAATTAAGCTCTAGTAGGAAAATATTTCTCAGGACCATGGTCAGCAGCACGCTTGTTCTGATTTCCACTCCTCTCCCTAATTTTCAGTCATTGCTGTACCTGTGAGTCTCCACCTTCAGCTCCTGGTTCCATTGTTTCTGTCTTCCTAGGGGAATGGAAGTGTCTGCATGGCTCAACTATGTTTTCCATAGCTTTCTCTCTTGCTCTTATCCCACCATCATGCCTTCCTTCATATGGGATCTAAAGTCCAGGGAGAGTTGAGCATGAGTGACCCCCAATACAGTAAAATGCCAGGTAAATTGAGAAAATTATATTTAAGAGCACTTAGGTGGCATATGTAGTAAGTTCAAATTTACCTAAGAAAATGTATCTTCTGTATCTCCCAGTAAGTCTTCAGTCTGTGTGAGAGAGAAATGGACAAAGACTCCTGAAGAAAACTGCCATTGACAGATTTCCAGGGAGGGGGAAAAAACCTTTTGGGACATTACTTTCAAATAAGTAATTTACCAAGAAAGAACCGTTTACTCACCAGTAATGCAATATGAACATAATCCTAAGGAGAATTGAGAGAACACTCAAGAAGGAAAATGTGGGATCTGTAGTAGGTTCTGCAAACAGGAAGAGTTGTTCTTAGTCCCGCCCAGTTAGGGATGGAGTTTGATGTCCCTAAGAACATTTAGAATTTCTCAAGCATGGGCAGTGTGGTGCCTCAGAGGATGTATTCACTGATAGCTGCCGCTCTGAAGCCAACAGATGATGTCCAGTGGTGCTTAGGGTTGCCCAAACGTGGACCAGTGTTTAATATTGGGTTTCATGTTTGTGTTCATGGAGAGGCTGACTCTGCTAAGTGATTAATAATTGTGTGTGTGCCATCGTGGGTGTGCCTCTAGAGGTATCTCATGAAATCATAGAACTCTCTTAACGGCTCTCTTTAGATTTAGTGAGGTTTATAGGTCAAGGATTTGACTGTACAATAGCTACATGCTCTATTCCTACACCCTAAATTAGAGTATGTTCTGGCCTATTTTTAAGACATTGCCTCTGTGTGTGTGTGTGTGTGTGTCTCTCTCTGTGTGTATACATTTCTATGGTAAAATAAGAATGACTATTTTTAATGTGATAGAAAAGGCCACCTAGATCTCCAAAAAAAGTCACTCCAAATTTACTAAGTAAAAACATATTCATATTAGAGCTTAACCGTGGCTGAAGAGTAAGGGATAAAAAAAAGATCTCTGGAGTCAGAAGATTGCCCAGCAAGGTCAAATTTATTGCTGGTACTCACTACCCAGATTTCACAGGATTTCGTGGACGTGACTGGTTCTATAGCCCTGGATCCTGGCAGTCTGCACTCTCAGTTTATGTCAGTTCCCATTTGCCACACGTGAGGATCCTGTGGCATTCATCCTGCAGGTGTGGGCCCTTTGTGTAATTGAACTCAGGCAATGAGAGCCACCTCACAATGCTATCAGAGTGAATGTCTACTCGTAGGCGAGGCTCACTGAAGGGGTATTCCTTTAGTCATGTAAAGGGTGCTGGGTGCCCAGGAAGCTGTAGCCTTTCCCCCTGGTTATCCTGTCTATACAGGGAAACTTCTGTCCCAGTTTCAAGTGAGTCCACCATGGTGGTCTCAACATCTCTCATAGCCAATCTAGCCCATGATATGCTACCAATGTACATGAAATAGGACATTCCTACTCTCGTAAGTCTTCTTGTATTGGTGATAGATTTCTTTTATAAAATACTGCATTATTTGGACCATAAGATGCACCTAGATTTTAGAGGAGGAAAATAGGAAAAAAATTTTTGAAGCAAAAAATGTGATAAAATATTTAATAACGTAAATAACATAATATTTCACCAATGCAAATGTAAAGCTACATTCAGACTATAAGACCCACCCTCATTTTCCTCTGAACTTGGGAGGGGGGGTTGGAAAAGAAAGTGTGTCTTATAGTCCGAAAAATACAGTATATGTAATTGAGTATGCTATTACGGTCGTCCTATTTTTCTCCCCTTTTTCCCTGCTCTGCTCTGCAACTCCCTCCCACCAGCATTCCCCCACCTTAGTTCATGTCCATGGGTCATACATGTAAATTCTTTGGCTTCTCCATTTTCTATACTATTCTTAACCTCCCCCTGTCTGTTTTGTACCTACCATTTATGCTACTTATTCTCTGTATCTTTCCCCCCTTTTTCCTCTCCCACTCCCCTGCTGGTAATCCTCCATGTGATCTCCATTTCTGTGGTTCTGTTCCTGTTCTGGTTGTTTGCTTAGTTTTTGTTTTTGTTGTTCTTTTAGGTTCAGTTGTTAATAACTGTGAGTTTGTTGTCATTTTACTGTTCATATTTTTGATCTTGTTTTTCTTAGATAAGTCCCTTTAACATTTCATATAATAAGGGCTTGGTGCTGATGAACTCCTTTAACTTGACCTTACCTGGGAAGCACTTTATCTGTCCTTCCATTCTTTTTTTTTTTAAGAAAATTTTAATTTTCTTTTTCCACATTTCTTTATTGTTGTTGAAATACAGTTGTCTCCATTTTCCCCCAATCACTCCCCCCACCCCAGCCATCCCCACTTCCCACCATTGATCCTACCCCCCCTTTGGTTTTGTCCATGTGTCCTTTATACATATTCCTGACAACCCTTCCCCCTTTCACCCCCATTATCCTCTCCCACCTCCCCTCTGGTTATTGTCAGTTCTTAAGTTAAATGTCTCTGGTTATATTTTGATTGCTTGTTTGTTTCATTGATTAGGTTCCACTTACAGGTGAGCTATCCTTCCATTCTAAATGATAGCTTTGCTGGATAGAGTAATCTTGGATGTAGGTCCTTGCCTTTCATGATTTTGAATACTTCTTTCTAGCCCCTTCTTGCCTGTAAGGTTTCTTTTGAGAAATCAGCTGATAGTCTTATGGGAACTCCTTTGCAGATAACTGTCTCCTTTTCTGTTGCTGCTTTTAAGATTCACTCCTTATTTTTAATCCTGGGTAATATAATTATGATGTCTCTTGGTGTGTGCTTCCTTGGGTCCTACTGCTTTGGGTCTCTTTGAGCTTCCTGCACTTCCTGGAAGTCTATTTCCTTTGCCAGATTGGGAAAGTTCCCATTCATTGTATTTTCAAATAAGTGTTCAATTTCTTCCTCTTCCTGTTCTCCTTCTGGCACCCCTATGATTTAGATGTTGGAACAATTAGAGTTGTCCCAGAGGTTCCTAAGACTCTCCTCATTTTTTTGAATTCTTGTTTCTTCGTTCTGTTCTGGTTGAATATTTATTTCTTCCTTCTGGTACAAATCTTTGATTTGAGACCCAGTTTCCTTCCCTTCGCTGTTGGTTCCCTGTATATTTTTATTTCACTTTGCATAGCCCTCACTTTTTCCTGTATTTTGCAATGATATTCAGTCATTTCTGTGAGCATCCTGATTCCCAGTGTTTTGATCTGATGGGTTGCCTATCTCTTCACTGATTAGTTCTATTTTTGGAGCTTTAATCTATTCTTTCATTTGGGCCATATTTTTTTTGTCTCAGCACACCTGTTACATTGTAAGGGGCAGAGTCTTAGGTATTTGCCAGAGTGGGGCAACCTATGTTACCGCACTGTGGTGCTGTCTGTGGGGAAGGGGTCCGAGAGGAAAAATGCTGCTTGCTGGGCTCTGGGCTGCCTTTCAATCAATTCTTCCGCTTCCCACAAGCAAATTGGGCCCTTCTGGTGCTAATTCCTGGGTGGGTGGGTTTGTGTATGGTCTAGGACCCTGTGGGTCTCTCCAACGAACTCTCCTGTGAGGCTGCGAGTTGCTCCTGCCACTGCTGCGACCCCCACAGGTTTTTACAGTGAGAGGTTTTGAGGCTTTATTTCCCTGCACTAGAACCCTGGGTTGCACAGTCTGTGTTGTTCCTGAGTTGTTCCTCCCTGTTTATCCGCACCCAGATGTGGGACTGCCTGGTCCTCCAGCTGCCTCCTTGCTGCAAGTCCTCTCTGTCCCGGCTGCCCATCTCTGCTCCTTCTACCGGTCTGAATGAATGTTTCTCCTTTAACTCCTTGGTTGTCAGACTTTCATTCAGCTGAATTTTCTGGCAGTTCTTGTTATTTTTTTTGTTTTTGAATTTGTTGTTGTCCTTCTTTTGGTTGTGCAAAGAGGCAAAGTGTATCTACTTACACCTCCATGTTGGCCAGAAGTCTGAGCTCCTGATGATATATTTCATTAGCAAGGGTAGGTCACAGGCTAAACTATGGTCTATCTCCTCTAAGTTTCCAGGAACAATATTAGGTGGGGAAAAATATCTCTGATAACATTATATTATTGATAGCATAAAATCAGTTTACTGTTCAGTTTACTGATCCATTGCATGAAACAGAACACTCAAATGGGACAGCAACGATTAGAGATTTTCTTGAATGTGACTCCCCTCCTCACCCCATTGCCTTTGGAGGGAGGTATGCTGGGCTTTTTGGGTCAGTTTCTCTCATAATATCACAATTGCAGGGGAGCTGGGCCTCTCTGGCCTGGGTCTTATATGTAGTGTGTTAAACTGGAAGCCAGGTTACAGGCACCACATGCCACTTACTACCTTACAAGGATCAACTAGGCACATTTACCCATCTCTGCCTTCCCTCTTATCAAAGATCACCTGCCTCTTTCTCCACAACTCTCCTCCTTCCTTTGTATCCATTTTCTCCCACTTCACCTGTTTCTTCCTCTTGGCTGACGATTTCCATCAGCATGTAAGTATTCTCTACAATATGCCATGTTGAAAAGCTTTTCCTTGACCCCATGTATCTGCTCCCTTGAACAGCTGAACATTTGGAATGCATTACCTACACTCATTTTCTCTGCTTCTTGACCTCTCACTTGTATCAATACTTTCATTCTAATCATGATTCTGCTCCTATCCCCCACTAAAGCTGGCTTTCTTTCACTAAAACTCCTTAAGAGTATCAATGTCTCCCATGTTACCAATCCAAAAGGCTGTTCTCTGCCTTCATCTGACTTGACCTTTGTGCAGCCTCAGCCACGCCGGTCAGTGGCTGGTGACCATCCTCCCCATTTACTAATAGTTTCATCTCTCGGCTTCCAAAACACTGACTGACCTCACCTGGTTTTCCTCCAGCAACACTGGCCATTCTTTCTCAGGCTCCTTTGCTGGTTTCTCCTCCTCCCCCTCATTTCCAAATTTGGCCCCCCTTGCAGTTCTGTCCTGAGTCCATTTCCTTTCACCCATCCTCTTCCCCAAGGTTTTGATACATTCCTAACTTAGACATGTGTCCTGAGCTCCTTACTCCCATATCCATTGACCTACCATTTCTTCCCATTTGAATATCTGACTGATGCTTTCTCAAGCTCCATGTGTTCAAAATAGTCTGTGCTGTCTCACAAACCTAAACTTCCACCAGCATTAACTTCCTCAATAAATGACATTACCAAATCCTCATTGCTCAAGCCAAGAGTATAGGAGTTACACTTGCATTTTCCCTTTCCTTCGATCCTCCCCACACACAATCAATCAGTAAATTTTATTGACTCTATATCCAAAACAGATTTAAAATTTGTCTACTTCTCTCCATCTTCATTATTCCCATCTAGGGCTAAGTCATTGCCTTTTATCTGAATTTTTACACTTGTCTTTTAACTGGTGTCCTTGGGTGACCACTGCTCCTTTTGACCCGATCTCTAGGTACCAACCAGAGTGATTTTTTTTTTTATTTTTTTTTTATTTTTTTATTTTTTAAATATATTTTATTGGTTATGCTATTACAGTTGTCCTATTATCCCCCTTCATTCCCCTCCACCCTGAATACCCTCTCCCACCCACA
>CM052538.1:162499331-162736343 GCA_028533065.1 Trachops cirrhosus
TGGTTGTCCGACTTCCATAAACTTCAATTTTCTGTCAGTTCTGGTTGTTATTTTGTTTCTATATCTTTGTTGTCCCTATCTTGGTTGTGCGAGGAGGCACAGTGCGTCTACCTATGCCTCCATCTTGGCCGGAAGTCCCAGAGTGATTTTTAAAAATAACAAATCAAATACCGGTATGTCAATTTCCCCACTTAAAATTCTTAAGTAGCTTCTCATTTCTCTTAGAATCAAAGTTGAACTCTTAACCTTGACTTACAAGGTTATGTCTGATTTTGCTACTGTACTTCTCTGACATTGTTTCAAACCAGCACTCCCGGCTCCCTGACCACAGCGGCCTTTCTGTTACTCAAATATACCAAACCTTCTCCTGCCTTCAGGCATTTTCATTCCCCTTTTACAAGTCCCCTTCCTTCATTTCCCCAGAGCAACCTTATTCCCATCCTTCCGGTCTCGGCTCAGACCTTCCTTGAGTGGGCCTCTTCTGATCATAACTTTCCAGGGCACCTCCCCCTACTACTCTCGGATCACCTTACCTGGCTTTGCCTTTCTAATGCCTATACTAAGCTGTGAATATATTATTTACTTGGCCATTGACTTGATTATATTTGTTCCCCCTTTGCCACTGAATTGCAAGCTCTATGAGCTGGAACCTTGCCTGTCTTACTCATCAGCATAATGCCTATCACACAGTTGGTACTCTGTAACTATTTGCTGAGTAAATTAATGAATTAATAAATGCATGAGTGAATGTCTCTGGAAATGATACTATTCTAGAGACTCTTTCACACCAATTTGCTTTTACCCTGCTCACAGATTTTTCTCCCACACCTGTCACTGATTTTCAAGCAAGAAAAGTAAAGCATTGAGTGCCCAAATATCATATTCTGTATAAAGCTTGAAAGTACTATATTTAGAAAAAGTTGGCAAGCATAGCTCTCAAGCCCAATTAAATTTTGGCATAGCAAAATTACTAATGGAGACAGTGGGCTGTAGTTGATATCTGGACAGGGAATTTCTGGCCATTTGTATTGTAGATGTCTATTAATAAACAAGCAGTTCTTGGAGAATAAGACATAGCAAATAAAATTTAGTAGATTAAGGAAGACTGACTCTTTTAGTCGACCTGGCTGCAGTCTCTTTATTATGAAAAGTATTGATCATAAAATCCAATTTGATTTGGCCCATCATATTATCAAGGAGTAGCCTCATAAATGTCTCTAGACAGCCAATCTTACTTGTGATAAATTAGACTTCTGCTATAAAGTTCTCTAAAGTAAACAAATACCAAGTAAAGATTGTGATGTGCTTCCTTACCCTAGGCCAGTAAATAAAACTCATTCATGTTCACGTCCACATTATTATGTTCTATCCAAATCTGCATTTTGAAACTGGACCCTCACAGCATTGTCATTGTAATACAGCTATCTAACCCCAAGGAATTTGGTTTAAATGATGCCGAGTTCTTACTTTTAAAAGTTATTACTTTTGTTTAAAAAAATTATTTCTTAAATTAATATACAGTAAAATTGATTTTTGGTATGTATAGTTCTGTGAATTTTAACACATATAAAAATTCATGTAACCACCCCCAAAATCAGGGTACAGATGGTTGCACCTCCCCCCAAAATTAGATTCTACATATTTTGCTAGCTTTATACCGGTGTATTTTATTTTTGGAGCCATTGCACATGGTAGCATGTACTTGATGATTTGTTTTCCAAGTTCATTGTCGTAGACAGAAACATGACTGGGTTTTGGGAGATGACCTTTAATCCTGAGGCCATGCTAACTCATTTATTAATTCCTTATTTTTTCCATATTGCTGACACTTTTCTATGTAGACAATCATGCCATCCATGAGTAGGGGCAGTTTTATTTATTCCTTTCTATTTGGTTATGTGTTTTATTTCTATTTCTTGCCAACTGCACTGGCTAAGACTTCCTGATATTGAATAGGACTGGAGAAAGCGGGTATCCGTGCCTTGTGTCCAGTGCTGGGGAGAGCACTTTCGGCTTACGTCGTCCACTGTGATGTTAGCTGTCGGTCCTTTTGTGGATGCCTTTTTACCAAGTTGAGAAAGTTCCTTTGTATTCCTAGTTTGTTATAAGGGACATTGATTTTTTTCAAATGTCTTTTCTTCATCAATTGATAAGATCATGTGGTATTTTTTCTTTAGAAGATTAACATGGTGGATTACACAATTGCATTTTAAATATGAACCAGTCTTACATTTTTAAAATAAACCCTACTTGGTTGTGGCATATTATTCCTTTTATGTGTTGCTGGATTCAATGTACCGACATTTTGTTGAGGATTTTTACATCTATGTTCATGAGGGATACTGGTCTTTAATTTTTTTTTAACTTTCATTATCTGGCTTTGGTATCAGGTTAATGGCCTTGGCCAGAGAATGAGGTGGAAAGTTTCTCTGCTCTTCCATTTTCTAAAACAGATCGATAGAATTTGTGTAATTTTTTCTTTTTTAATTAATACATTTATTTTTTATCAAGGTATAATTCACACATAACATTATATTAGTTTTAGATGTACAACCTAATGATCTGATATTTGTATGCACTGTGAAATATTCACCACAGTAAGTCTAGTCATGACATGTCATCACAGTCATACATTTTTTTTCTTGTGATGAGAACTTTTAAAATTTACTCTCTTAGCAACTTTCTTTGGTTTTAAAGATTTATTTATTTATTTATTTTTAGAGAGAGGGGGAGGGAGGGAGAAAGACAGAGAGAAACATCGAGGTACAAGAGATACATCGATCAGTTGCCTCTCACATGCCCCCAACTGGAGTCCTGGCCGGCAACCCAGGCATGTGCCCTGACTGGGAATTGAACCTGCAACCTTCAGTTTGCAGACCAGCACTCAATCCGCTCAGCCACACCAGCCAAGGCTCTTAGTGACTTTCAAATACACAATACAGCCTTATTAACTGTAGTCTTCATGCTGTGCATTATATCCCTAGGACTTATTTATTTCATAACTGAATGTTTTGACCCATCCACCCCTTTCCTCCACTACCCCACCACTTCTTCCCCTCTGGAAACCACCAATCTGTTCGCTGTATGTGTAAGCTTGGTTTTTATTGCTGTTTCTTTGCTTTGCATTTTGGAT
Source organism: Trachops cirrhosus (assembly GCA_028533065.1). Taxonomy (NCBI): domain Eukaryota; kingdom Metazoa; phylum Chordata; class Mammalia; order Chiroptera; family Phyllostomidae; genus Trachops; species Trachops cirrhosus. The sequence goes on from CM052538.1 coordinate 162,502,465, forward strand.
TCCACACGTAGATGAGATCATACAGTGTTTGTCTTTTTCCATCTGACTTATTCCACTTAGCTCAATTCCCTCAAGGTCTGCCTATGTTTTCGCAAATGGCAGGATTTCCTTCTTTTTTTTTTATGGCAAAATAGTATTCTCTTGTAAAGGCATGCCACATCTCCATCCGTTCATCCACCGCTGACACTTAAATTGTTTCCATAGCCTGGCCATTGTAAATAATGCTGCAATGCACATGTGATTTCTTTGTTGGTACAAGTCACCAGAAAAGACATTTGGTTCTGAAGAAAGTTGGTTTTTTTTTAAGGTATTTAACTATTAATTAGAGTTACAGAACTGTTCAGTTTATCTGTTTCATCTTGGATGATTTTTGTTAGTTTATATCTTTTGAGGAATTTGTCCATTTCATCTCAGTTGTCAAATTTATGTGTGTGGAGTTGTTGGCAGTTTTCTCTTACAGTCCTTTTGATGTCTGTATGGTCTGTAGTGATAGCCCCTTTTTCATTTGTCGCATTAGTAATTTGTATTTCTCTTTTTTTCTTTGTGTCTTGCTAGAGGTTAATCAATTTTATTTATCTTTTCAAATAATCAGATATTTGTTTCACAAATTTTCTCTGTTCTTTTTCTGTTCCAAATTTATGGATTAACTGCTTTTTATTGTTTCCTTCCTTTGGCTTGCTTTGGCTTTATTTTGCTATTCTCTCCTAGTTGCTTAAGGTAGAATCTCAGATTGCCTATTTCAAACCTTTTTTTTTCTAATATAAGTATTTAGTGCTATAAACAGTCCCTCTAGCACTATGTTAGAGGCATCCTACAAATTTTAGTGTTTATTTTCATTTTAATTCAATTTAAATTAAAAAAATATTTCCCTTGATACTTCCTCTTCGAACTATAAATCCTTTAGAAGTATGTTGTTTAATTTCCAAATATTTGAAGGATTTTTCTATTATCTATTAACCAATTTCTAGTTTAATTCTGTAATGGTCAGATAACTCGTTTGCATGCTTTCAAGTATTTTAAATTTGTTGAGGTTTATTTCTAAATAATAGGCGAACATTCCATGTGCACTTGTAAAAATGTTTATTTTGTGTTACTGAGTAGAATGCTTTTTAAGTAAAATTAGATCCATTTGGATTGTGATGTTGCTCAGTGCTCCTATACCTTTGCCGATTTTCCATGTACTGATTTTATCCATGACCTAGAGAAGATTGTCGAAGTCTCCAAACATCATTGTGGTTTTTCTTCTACTCCCTTTTTCAGTTTGTCAGTTTCTGATTCTTGCATTTGGAGACTGTGTTGTTAATTGCATACACATTTAGGATTGTATGTTTTCTTGGTGAATTGATCCTTTTATCATTATATAATTCCTTCCTTATCTCTGGAAATTTTCTTTGCTCTAAAGTTACCTTGTATATTAATACGGCTGCTTTTGTTTTTCATTAGTGTTCAGATAATGTATCTTTATTTCATCTTTTTTTTAACCTACTTATATCATTATTTTGGACTGAGTTCCTTATAGATATGTACAGTTGGGTAATTTTGCTTTTCCCTTCTAACAATCTCCATCTTTTAATTGATATACTCAGGCCATTTATAATTAATGTAATTATTGATATGTTTGAACTTAGACCCGCCCTTTTATTATTTGTGTTTTGATTGTTCTCCATGTCTTTTGTTTCCTCGTTTCTCCTTTCCTTCTTGTTTTGGGTTATTGGACTATCTTTAGTACTCATTTTAATTCTGACTTTTTTTTAAAAAAAAGATGGTTATATTGGTAACATTTTTTGAAATCTTGTCTCAGGAAATATTGTTTGTTGATGTTTAAAGAGTCTCCAGTCCTTTTAATTGAAATAATAATAGCAGTTATGAGTTAGTGGGTACTTGATATTTGCTCTTTCTATACATAATCTGTAATCTTGTAACAATGCTTCAAGGACAAGTAATTTTAAAAAAATGTAGCTGAATAAAACTGAGATTAAAGAGGTTTAAATGTCTTGCTCAAAGTCACCGTAATGGTAAAGAGGGGAGTTGGGGGGCCAACCCCCACCTACCCCCAAAGCCTATGTTATTTCCATGGCAACGTCACAAATTTGGTACATTTGACTTAAAGATACAGGATTTTACTAGTTGTCAAGGCTAGTGACAAAAACATGAAATTACCTGGCTGATCAATGTAAGACACATTTCGTATCATGGCAGATAATCTATTTCCCCCTCTGCTTTATGCCTCGTGTGGGAAAGACTTCTTCTTTTATTCATTTTTTTTCTCGTGATCAGGAAACTCACAGATCACAACACATCATTTAAGGTCCCTGACAGTCTGTCTCTAGCTGTAAGTGTTATTACACTGCTAGTTTGGATCTACTGCAGACAGTTTAGTTATACTTGATCATTCTCCTTTTCTTTTGCTCCAGATGGTGTATCCCAGTTTTTCTTAAGCCTCGTTGTCATATTGCAATTGTGTATTAAGTGCAATGGTCTGTGTTTTCCATTTTTATTGGATCACAAAGCTCCATAAAGAGCAAATGGTATGTATTTGCTTTTGATGTTGCTAAGCCTGAGGACTCTAACAGTGGATGTTTAATAGTGTCTGCTATATTTATCAAGTAAACAGTTACCAAGAATCACCACTTGCTATTTATGCTGGGTATTCAAACTCCCGGGAGATGCTACAACTGCACACCCTGAGCTTTGCATTTCCCAGGAACTTCGGGTTATATGGGCAGAGATGGCCTGGGTGCAGCTCTCAACTGGTGCGTCACTAAACCCCCGTGGTTTCTACAGGAAGGGGAGGAGTTGTTTCCTGCCACCAGATTCTGCCTCCTTGTTCTCTTTCAAATCTTCTGCAGGTCTTCTTTCTCCAACAAATTCAGACTCACTGCCCTTTGGCACTTCCTTCAGCTCAGGGACTTGGGTCTTCTCTTCATGCTCAGGAAGTGTTCTGCATGTGCATATATGGGTGGCAGGGCCTTCACCGGCTCCTATCAGGTCCCTGCATTCCCACCAGCCGGCAACTCCTTGGGACTGAAGCACGTTCATCTTTGTGTGCTGCTGAGACCCAGTAGAGTGGCTCTGCATGGCATAGCGAACCTTAGTAAGTGAATGCTTAAGTGAATGGTACATTTCCTGCAAGCATCAGGGAGATGTCCTGCTGACACGCATGCCTGCTACCTCCCGGGGACTCTGCCGTCTGCTGGGAAGCTGGCCCACCCTCCTTGCAGCACTTCTTGTCTGCTGATTTTCCAACTGCGGTTTTACATTTGTTTCATTTTATAATATTTATTGGGAAAGCATTTCAGCCATTTATTATAGTCAGATATCATCCATAAGAAATCATTTTCCTTGAGTTAGCACAGTGAGAAAGATTCCTAAAGGTGTTAAGTGAAATCATCCAGACGCTTTCTGTGGCCAGCTGGACCCGCAGCCATGCTCAGTCCCTGGGTTTGAACACAGAGAGGATTGCGGTTTTGGTCTGCTCCAAGCAGCAAAGCTGCTGCTAATTTTCATACTCATACATGGGGCTTTCACAGACTCTGCTAAGCAAAAGTATCAGCAGAATGTACAACCGTTTTAAGGGAGTGAAATGAGATAATGTAGTGTCTGCCCTAGAGTGAGCAGCCAGTGAATGTTAGCTGTTATGACTGAACACCACTCCCAAGAATTGTTGCAGAAAAATGATACCAAAGAAAGATGAGGGTGGGAGAGAAATAGATTTTCAAGGGTTAGTAGAAAATAAGATCCTATAAATAATTACTTTGTTTGAAGTTAGAAACAAGAAAAATAATGCTGAAAAGAAGATCACTTTAATAAAAAATCAAAGGCATGAGACTAGAGTAAGGAGAATTGATAGAAAGTTCAAGAGGCAATGTGCATTTCATGTGTTTAAAAACATGAATTACATGCTTATGCACTCACCCTGGAAAAATCTCTCACACTTAATCAAATCACATTGTCTCAAACTGCTGTTCCAAAAAATCTGACATACACCGAAACAACATCTCCAACAATGTGGTTAGCGGAAATTGTGATTATATCCCTACACAATTATTTCAAAGGTTCACGGGTAAATTCAGAAATCCCCATTGAAATCTGAGTTATGAAACACATACCACAGACTTCTGTGATTCCATCTTGGCTTTGAAATACCACCTGCGATATTCGCAGAATGCCCCAAGTTGAGGGCCGTGTGCAGAGAAACTTGCACTAACTGCATGACATGGACCCTTTTTCCAACATACCTTTTCTTGGCTCCCTGGTGTCACTATTTTGTTGCTTTTGCTATTAATATGAAAATATTTGATCTTGACCAAATTAAAACTAAGTTATCAGCTTTGGTTTTAACAATGCCTTTTCCAGGACTGTTTTATATTCATTTTGGATGTACCTGTCTTTCACAGCTTGAGTTTAAAGCCTGGAAATAGAATTTTATAGCATATGATTCCTGATGGTGGCATTTTTTATTCCTGGGTGAATAAAATGCTGATTCCCACACAGCCCGTGAGCAGGAACAGTGATCTTGGTGGAAGAAAATGTAATATAATCTTTGCAACCAGCCATGCTGGGTCATAAGCTGAGAGAACAACATGACTAGGCATTTTTTTCTTAATTTACATTTTGTGTTTTTAAAACACAATACCTCTTTATTGAGGTATAATTGACATGTAGAAAACTGTACATTATAATGTATACAACTCAGTGAATTTGGAGATATACCTGCGAAACTATCACCACCTCCAAGACCACAGATATTTATCACCTCCCAAAGTTTCCTCTTTCCTCTTGCCCCATTATTATTATTATTTTGTGTGTATGTATGTATAGGAAGAGTGCTTAATGTAAGATCTACCTTCTTAGAAAATGTCAAGTATGCAGTGTAGTATCGTTATCTACGGGCACTATGCTGGATAGCAGCTCTCCAGGACATGATTTTAATAGAAGAAGACTGAAGGACAAGCCAAATGGAAGAGAAGGTGAACTGCAGCACCGGATTTCCAGTGGGGGGCGCTCTAAAGGTGATGGCCGGGAGACAGTGCTGGCCCACCCTGTGGGGAATAGATCAATGACAGCATCCGGCTGAAGCAGCTCAGATGAATGAGGGCCATAAGGACAGTGAGTTTGGAGCTGATTTTCCCTAGGTCGGAGATGAGAGTGTGGCGGGATGGCACCTTCCCACCTCCATCCAGCAAAAAGCTAGAAAGAAATAATGTTTTTGTTTTAGAAAGGGATTTTTCAATAAATACATCCTGAGCGAAGGCAGTTAGTAAGATAATTAGTAATATAACTTATTCACAGTCCAAAGAAAATTCCAGTCCCCTGCCCCATTTATTGGCTGGCCAGAGCCAATTATATTTACATGTTTAACTCAGAAAAGTACCAGTAACTGTTTTTTAATCAGAAAAGCAAACAATGATAACAAAACTCCAGAGTCATTTTTAGAAGTTGGCAAAAAAGGAGTATTTTTAAATGAAATTAAAAGACATTTAGTTTATTTCAGTGGATTAAAATTAATGTGAAATTACCTTTTTTGACACTTACCCTATCACAGTAACATATTATTTGGCACAAACAACTTTCTTCCTTTGGATTTAGAAGCTGTGCTTAAACAGAACTGCTAATTGACACTTAGCGGAAAGCAGTTTATGGTATTGTACATTTTATTTTCTCATTGTTATAAAACTAGTTTAAAATAATGTAGATCCTAAAAGGATAGGACCTGGACCATAAAATGTACTCATTAGAGGTGTGTGATAAATCAGTTCTTAGTACGACTGTGAGACAGTGGGACTTGGAGGGGACCCACAGGCATCCCGCAGTGAGCAGCAGTCTCTGCCTCTGTCTGCCCACCCCCAGCCTCTCTTCAGGTGTCAGGAAACAGCATATTTCTGAATGCTGAGCCTCTCTCACATCTCCCACTTCTAAATATTTGATCTGGTTTCCAGACACAGTGAGGCTTGTATCAGAGGAGGAATGAGATCCTGTCCAGGTTGCCCACCTGGATTCTGACAGACCCAGAAGATAGCAAGGGCTCCTCAGTCAGGTCCTAGACTGGAAATTGCCCGCCCAGGGCCACACTGGTGTGGGAGCCTCATTTATGTACTTATTCATTGCTTTGTTTGTCTGCTCCTGAAACGTGCCTTGAGCATTTACAATGTTTCGGCCCCTGTGCAGGGCAGTATGAACTGAACAGTAAACACAGCATACCTGGTCTCCACTGTCGCAGAGCCTGCAGGTGAGAGGGGGCGATGTGCTCAGTGTCCTGATGGGGAGAATAGAGGACAATGGGAAGTCGATACCATGGAAACACAGGGCAGAAATAAGATCCCTATGATGCAGGACCCTGGATTTCAAAAAGGTTGGGGAGGCAGGTGATGAACACCAGAATCCCCTAAGGGATTTGTAAACCCAACTGGAGAGTGTTTTACTGATCACAGGCTCTGCTATCAAGAGGCCTCTGGGTCAAGAAGTACCAGCCACCACAACCTCAAGGGGCTGTGGAAATGCTAAGAGCCCCAGCGAATGAGCAGGGATTTGGGGGCAGGTGGAGGAGGCTGCCAGATTTGAGAGCTTTGAGGCTGGGACCGACTGGCTGTGGGCACGGCAGGTTTGTCTCTTGGAGAGGATACCTGGGCAGCCACCCTGGGTTTGCAAAATTCCTTTTAGTAAGTATCCCAAGGGTGCAGTGGAAGATGTCAACAGTATAGCCTCTTCTCAAGTGTGTTAACTTGAGCGGCCCTGACACTGCTGAGTTGCCAGGAACCCCACACTTTTCTGGGGTGGCCGTGACCATTGGGGTAGACAGTGGGTGCTAGCGCAGGTGGGCTCTGTTCATTGCCTGAGCAAAAACCAGGTGGCCAGTTGCATCTCAGCAGCCTCAGTTCAGGGAGCAGGTAAAACACGCATCACCGAAGTCCCAGCTTGGGTTCAGAGGACCAGACAAGGGAGATGCATCTGGGAATCCATATCCTTTGTCACCGTAATGTCACAAAACATGTACCCTTTCCTGCCATACAGCCAGATGCCTTCTTAGTGAAATCTTATGAAAGAGAAATGAATATGAGGGATTAAGTATTTTGCCTGGAAAAAATATCCTTCAGGGACAGTACACATTGGGGGATTGCACTGAGATTACAGAATTGGACTGAATTATTTTTTCTCCATGAGCTAGTGAATGGGTCCTTGCATGAGTCCTAAAGAAGCCAATTCCTTCATATGTATGAGTGTAAAGTAATTGTGTGACCCTCACTATTTGTATAATGGAATATTACGCAGGTAGTGAAGATTTGGGTCTATATTCAGTATCTTAGAAAGCTGTCAAGATACATGACACTGAAAAAAGTAGGTCCAAAATCTCTGTCTGCTTTGAGTCCATTTATGTAAAATTGTGTGCATTCTCATTCATAAAAAGAAGTCTGGAAAAGTGTTTACCAGATATTAACATAGGTTATCTCTGGGTGATGACATTATTTTTCACTTTCTTCATGCTTTTCTGGATCACCTGAATATATTTCTACAATGAGAATGTTTTATTTTTTTTATGGAAGCTATTTTTATTAAAAAAAAACAACCCAAAACTTGTTAGTAGCTTTTGGGAGTTGGGTCGTTATTTACTAAATTCTCTCCAGCTTATTCTTTTGCTTGGATAAGAAGCCAAAATCCTTTGGAGAGATGGATTGCCTCTTTGGGGAGTTTTTACAAGCAGTTTTTATCTCTTTCTGAGATGCCACCAGATAACTTCCTGCAGCCAAGCATGCTACATGATCGTGTAACTTTCCCGCAGGAAGAAACGATCTTCCTTTGACCTTATTGTGGCAGACACTCCATAGCCCTGAGATCCTGGCCCTTCTCATGTCCTAGTAGCTGATTTCCTTGGAGATATGAAGGGGGAAAATAACTATGAATGTTGTTGATATTGTTTTAATTTTTAAAAGTGTAGGATAAAGGCTAAGTCATCAAAAGAAGAGGCAAGAATTTAAAGAATACTGCTCTTTGGGTAAGGGGTGACACGGGGTTGGGTTTGCTTTGCTTCCTAGGCCACTGACATTTATTACAGGGAGTGTGGAGGTCAGCATCAGGGCATAATCTTCCCGATGAATATTGCATACCAAGCTGTCAGCAGCTGGTGTACCAGAGAGCCTTCTGGGAGCTGGAGTTGTGACACAAAGACCTAATCAAAAGCAGAGTGGAATTCAGTATGGGAGAGCACCACCATCGTTTTCTCTCTCAGCCTGGGTAGCCGAGGGCACGTTTATTCAGTGAGAAGGAATCACAGTGCGCTGTGTCCAGCTTGCCATGGGTATCCCGGCGTAAAGTTACAGGATATTGGGAGGAAATTGTTTTTTAATCTAAAATATGTTTAGAGTCTCTAAACTTGGTTTAGCATTTTATGATTGAATTTTCTAGAAGAGTCAGGGAGATTCTGAGTCCTGACTATATGCTGAGCATATTGAGAGCTATTCCAGAACAAATACCTCCTTCAGGCAGTTCAGATAGGAGTCCTGGCTCACTCTCCAGCCTTATCCGCTCCCACACTCCCCCTCATGCCTCTAGCACAGGGCCCCAGCCGCTGGACCTAGCCTCCTTGCTGTTCTTCAGACACAGTGCGCATGCTCTGACTTCAAGCACTTCCCCTTTGTTTCCTCTTCCTAGACTTCACACCTAGTGGAGTGGCCTTCCCTATAAAGATAGCACCTCATTCCCTACCTTTTAATAGTTACTCCAACACCCCCTTTACTGTGCTTTATTTTGTATAGAGCACTTACCCCAAGTTAACATACTGCATATTTGCTTGTTACTTGTCTGCTCTCACCAGAATGTCAGCTCCACGAAAAACTGTTTTCTGTTGCGTTCACTCCTATGTCACCAGCACCTAGCACAGTGCCTGGCATTGTAGTACTGCAGGTACCCAGTGCATTTTTGTTCAATGAGTGAACGAATGCTTGAACTCAGTTTACCCAGTGGACATGTTCCTGAGCAATTGGGTATAAATTATACATAAATGGAAACACTTTAATTGCACGAGGAGAAAGCTGTTGTTCACATGAATCCTATCTTTCATCAAGCATGTCAAAGGAGTTAGAATTCCCAGTTGGCTTTTTGTTTAGACCCAAGTTTTACAGTTGGATTTTCCTTCAAGCAAGATCTTTCAGTACATGGCTGTGTGCATGGTGTAGAACATTCCAGGGTCATCCACACTCATCTGGGCTTTCTGTGTAGATGATCAGATGGTCACTATTTCTGGGTCTGTTTATTGGTCACTAATGAAGACTGATAGGACTGAAAGATGACCAATATGGCCCCCATCTGCTGTGTGTTAACCCTTTAGTTTATGGATCTTGGGGAGCTGATACAGCAGGTGGCATGTGTGGATGGCTTTAGGCTGACCATCAGCCCCAGGGGAAGGAGTTTGCTGATTGCTCTGGCAATGTACATAATACATTTCATTTGTGAGTGTCAAAGCCATGTGTTAATAAACAAAATTTAAGTAAATATGAAGACCTAATTGGCTTTATTAAATGATTCGTGAACTGGCCAGCATCTTATGTGGAAAGCAGAGAGATACTGCAAGGGTCATACAAGATGGAAGGCTTTTATAGAGAGGAGGGTAGGACAAGGAAATTATCAGCAAAGAAAAACCCAAGTTCATTGGAAGAGAGTAAGAGTTCAGGTGAGGATGGCTTCTCATTGGCTGAGCTGTAGCATTTTCATTGGCTCGGCTTGTTGCTAGACAAGAAGAAAGTCTTTTTTCCTCTTGATGGAGCAGCAGAGTAGTTACAGTTCTGGGTTTTTTTTTTTTTTCCTGTTGGGGCCTGCAACTGAATTAACTTGGGCTGTAATGGAGCCAGCTTCCTGTTTGGTGCAACTGACATCTATCTATTTAAGGTAATTGACCACTACTGTTTGTGCATAAGAGCTCCCTCTACAGGCCTTTCCAACTCCAATTTTAGCTGAGGTTTTCTTTATTATTACATTTTTCACACACATCTCTCTCAGCTGTAAGGTCCTCTTGGTACTGGCCTGCACTCGGTGAGCTTAATTAACAATGAATTCATTATCTAAGAGAACTTGGTGCAAAAATCTACTTGAAAGGGTTTTTTTTTGATTGTTTGTTTTTAATCTGTGGAGGTGCTTTCATCATCAGTACAGTTAGGGTTTTCTCTGTTAGCAACGTGTGAGACCCAGTTCTTTCGATCAGTGGGGGAGAGTAGGAGTAAGGTCTGGTGGGGCAGAGCCAGCGGTTGTGAAGCCTGAGCTGTTTAGTGTCTGGGTGGCCCTCTCCGAGAGACAGAATAGGAAGTTAGGCACAAGGTCTGGGAAGCAGCCTGGAGGCTTACGTTCCAGGAGACTGAGAGCCAATATGCTCTTGGGGCTGGGTGCTCTGCACCCTCTGGGATCCAGCTTTGTCAGGAGACTGCTGGGTGGGCTCACAGAGGCCTGTTTGCAGGGAGGATGGGCACACCCTGAACAAACCTGTCCTAAGGAAGGTCAGGCCTACTAATAACAAGGCCTCAGTTACCAGAGGACCAATCGTAAGAAGATTAAGAAGACTTTTTCGTTAGAACTGTTTATCGCTGACTCTGTAAGATGTGGCAGCCCCGGGCAGCAGCCCAGGTGCCCAGGGACAAAATACAGAATGTGACAGGAGAGGGGTCCTCCTGCCTCTCTAAGAAGTGGGCTTCAGTGCCCAAAGAGTGCCAGTGTCACTTAGTAAAGGGGAGGACAGCTTGACGCAGGCTCCAAAGACCAAGTCCCCGTGTCTTCTCGTCACCTCACAGGCAGCAGTAGAGGCTGGCAGTGTTATACAAGCCGTGATGGTTACCCTTTGTGGGGCACATGTGCTGGGCGACTTTATGTACATTCTCACTAATTCGTATGGGAACCATGCAAGGTAAATATCATTAACCCTGCTTCATAGGTGCAATAGAATGTAAATATCATTAACCCTGCCTCATAGGTGTACTAGGATGTAAATACCATTAACCCTGCCTCATAGGTGTAATAGGATGCTCATGAGACACTCAGTGCACAACGACACACAGAGATGGTCAAAAACAATGTGGACTGGTATTTTCTCCAGCTGATTTGAACTCCTTATGAGTCCCCACTCCACTGGGCAGCACAAAGCTGAGTCTTGCCAATTAACAACACTTCAGTCTTTTCTGGTTTATCGTCTCTTTCCTGTTTAAATAGCGAGAGTTTTCTGAGTTAAATTCCCTATCAGTGCTGTTTAGTTTCTTTTGGATGACTCAACCTCCCTCGATGATCAGGTAGTCTTGCAATTTTCCTCACTTCCCCTTCTCCTCTGATGTGGTCCTGGGTGCCAGGCAGGAGGCACGGGAGTCAGGGGATGGGACTACTAGACACTCACTGTTCCGCTCTGTGCACCTGGTGGCCAGGGACGGTAAACGGGCCTGTCTGGTCTTCTGGGGTCAGATGTGTCTCACACTGCTGGGGTGTGACCATCTGTGCTGTCCTGCAGTCTGGAGGGTGAGCCTTCAGCACCTTCGAGGCTGTGCTGCTGCTTGTGGAAACCTCACGATCCCCAAATGCCACACGTAGGTCGTGGGAAGCCCAGAAGGCAGCCTCAGTGCACCTGTCTGGGGGAACTGGGCACCAGCTTGCCGCCCCCTCTGGCTGGGAGGACTATGGCTTCCACTGCCCTGGGTCACCTGGTTCGTTCCCTCTGCCTTGACATGTAGTATGGCCCCATGAGAGCTCAGTGGTCTTCAAACTCTTTTTCTGTGTGCTCCCTTAAGGACTTCTAAAAGCTATGGCCTCCTTTTCAAGTTGGTATCAGATGTTTTCCATTTAAATTAAAGAGTTGCCGAAGGATGTAACTCCTGGCATATTGTAAATATTGACATTTTAGAACGAAACTGTTATAGCATTTAAAAATTTTACCCAGTGGAATCTAAATATCATCGTGATTTAATACCCATGGTTCAAAATGCACACAAACAAGCTCTTTTTTTAATAGTTGGAAGTTTTGTTTCTACTTGAAATTATTCCCATTTCACTTCTCCTACAGAACTTTATCCTAACATGATATATTTTTATTCCTGAATGTCATGTATTAATACCCTATCATTTTTTCCTCAATGAAAATATGTATATACACTGAAAAATGTAAATCGTTAATTTTTTCGGTCACATAGCACTCTGTTAGAAAATGTATTGTGGATTAAGTTCTCATTAGAATTGTTATTAGTATACAATTGTTCAGGGCAATATATACATATATACCCACATATTACACGTTTCTATGGTTGATTATTAAGCATAAAAATAATTGTGTTAGAAATGTATCATCCTTTATGAAATGGGTGGGAGGGTTGTTATGGCAGTTCAGGTGGGCTTTGCAGAGGCAGATATTTCAAAGTGGGCTTTTTGTTGGTTGCTGGGTGGCTTTGCACCTTAGGGAAACGCATCTTAGTTAAGATTTGCGGTGGCTTCCTTGGTCGACTTGTCTACCTTCCACTGCAGAGAGAGGGAGGAGGGAGATAGGAAAGTGTAGCAGACATAACGCTGATTTCCTCAGAACTATCCAGACCCCAGGTGTTTTGGAAAGTGAAAGTTTCTGGAAATTTAAAGACCACTATCCGGAGCCTTGGCTCACCAAAGAGTAAAAGGTGCATGGCCCCACAGGTCCCGTCCTCTCCTTCTCTGGGACCCTAAATCTTAGGCAAAATGCTCAGGCTTAGAGGGCAGCCAGGAAATGCAAATAAAAACCACTGCTTTAAAATGTCAGTAGATTACTTGTGCCACAGAGATGAGGAAATGAAGCCTGGAGATGTCAAAAGAATTTGTTTAAATACGTAGGCAGTGGTGGCAGAGCGGGAATTTATCCACAGGTCTGGAATCCTTCCTCTTTCAAAGCCAGCCTGTGGATGGATGGCTGCATCAGAATCATCTGAGTCCCTTTTTAAAATGATATACTACTCAGCCATAAAAAAGAAGAAAATTTTATCCTTTGTGACAGTATGGATGGACCTGGAGAACATTATGCTAAGTGCAATAAGCCAGTCAGAGAAAGACGAATCCCATATGATTCACTCATATGTGGAATCTAATGAACAAACTGAAATAACAAGGAAAATGGGGACAGACTTGTAGATGGAGAGCAGATGACAGCTAGTCGGGGAGGGAGGAGGTTAGGGGGCAGAGGGATTGAACAAAAAGGAAAAAGGACTCATGGACATGGACAACAATGTGGTGATTTCTGGGGAGAAGAGGGTATAAGGGGACTAAATGGTAATGGAAAAATATACAATAAAGATTAAATAAAAAAATAAAATAAAATGATTTATCACTATACTATAGAGTTGACACTAATATCATTGTACTAGGTCTTTCCAGAAGATACCCAGCTATATAATACAAAAAATAGAGGCATTTATTGAAGAAGATACAAGATATAAGAAACATTGTACGTAGGGTAATGATGCCTATGTCCTCTTCAAAGTGGGCACCTTGGGACCTCACACAGTTCTCCTAATTGCCATCAGCTTCCCTGCTATATGTTCCTGAATCTCATCGACAGTTTGAAATCTCTTTCCTTTCAAAGGTGATTTTAGTTTTGGGAAAAGCCAGAAGCCATGGGGCGCCAAATCTAGGTTGTGGGGAGCTGAATCACCTGGGTGATTTGATGTTTTGCCAAAAAACTCTGCATGAGACGTGATGCATGATCAGGTGGGTTGTTGTGATGAAGCCGCCAATCACCAGTTGCCCATAGCTGCAGCCTTCTGAATCAGTTACTGCAGAGGAACGTTCAAGTTTAATGCAAAATTTGATGCAGATTCATTGCTCTACTCGCTCAGTCATTTTGAATGTGACAGCCATACAGTACACATGCCACTCAACGGTGTTTACTGTCCCCACTGACTAGTACAGTGAAGTTGTCATTGTTCACATATGTGCATTCCAGCCCACTCTCCTTGGCTTCCAGGTTACATCGATGTTGCACAAATTGTTCTGGTTATATTAACAATGGTTCGACTTTTTCAGACCTTGTATACTGACTATACTTAGATTTTAAAATTTAAATTAATTAAAAAGATGATTTAAAAGCCCTGGGTGCTACATCCAGAGGGTTTGGTGGTGGGGCCTGAATGTTGGTTTCTTTAAGAGCTCCCCACATGATTCTGAAGGGGGTCAGGGTTGAACCACAGAGCAGAGCCAAGGGGGGCCAGCATTTTTTCAGGACTAGAGAGGATCCCCCTTCCTGAACCCGCATTTGAGACCTAAGAGGGAGGGACTGGGCAGGAGATGGAGACGGAAGGTTTCCGAACAGTCAGTGGGTGTGAGCCAGGGAGGCATCTTCTGGGTTTGTGGGTTGGCTTGCTGTTACCACTAAAGTGGCCCCGCTTTGAAGCCTAGGCTCCCGAGACCTGGGTATCTCGGGTCATGGGGATACCAGGAAGGAGCAGAAAGTACCTCTCTCTCCTGGCAGCTTCTGCATAAGGTAGAGGGTGATGCTGCTTTTGAGGCACCTGTGCGGGACTCTGGGGTTCTCCTGGTCTGCTGTGAGAATCTGTAGCCTTGAAAGTCAGTCTGGAGCAACTCCAAGGTTTTGGACAAATTGGTTGCCATCTATCTCTAGTAAGGAGAATGGAAAGGCCTTCTGTGAACCCACATCTTGTTAAATTCAGCTTGAGGAAGTCCTGTTGGCCAAGTGGCCTCTTCCCCTGCGCTCCTCTCTGGGACCCCTTGCGTGTCGGGCTTCCTCTGCAGCTGTGCTGGCTTTGACAGTCCTCGAGACTCATTACCTCTCTCACAGGGAAGCTGGGAGAGAGGATTAAACTGTATACTGAGGATCTCTGAGGTTTCTTCCTGGGGGAACGACCTTGAGAAAAATCTGTACGGTCAACACTCACCAGACTCCAAAGGCAGCTCAGCGCCTGCACTCTGCTTTGGGCTCTGTTTGGGAGGACGGGGCAACACACACCTCTCTCTAGCAACATGCTTCTGGAAACAGTTTCCATATCCAGCAGAGCCAGGGGGTGAGTGTTGCAACTGAGGGAAAGACAGGAGACCTATTTATCACTGTGTTGTCACTTTAAGAGAAAACAAGCTTTATTCCTGCTTGCCACAGGGCTCAGGTGGATGCCAACTGAGTTACTAAATTCTGTCTGAAAAACTGTGCCCCGTGCCAGAGCCTTCAGGGGACATCCACAATGGGAAACGGTGACCGAGCAATAAATGTCAGGCTGTGGTTCTTGCTTGGACATGCTGACACCAGCACCCATACACACTATTGTTTCCTCATCTTCTTCTGGAGACGCGCTGAGGACCTGGGAATCCGGGGATCCTTCCAGCAATCCTTCACGACTTCCAGCGGGTCCCTGCTGCCAAGTGTTAATGAGGCTGCGTCCCAGAGCCGAGCCCATCTCTCCCTGCGCCTCAACTCGGTTCCACTCACTGTCTGTCAACTCCAGCAACTGACTCATGAGAAATCCTGTTAAGGGATTTTTCCCCTCCTAAAACATGCTTACTCCACACTTCATAAAGGCTGCAGAAAGGTACAGTAATGGCCTGGCAGACTTTTACCCAGTGAGACAAATTTTCCATTGTGAAAGCTGCTACTTTTCAATTTAGTTCAAATGCAGAAGGCACAGAATTCCTTACCTAACTTCCTGAGATGTGACACAGAAATTGAATATTAGGAGTCCAGGGGATTTGATGCTGAGCCTCATTAAGGGCACTGAAATTTATGGCATATCAACATTTGAGTGTGGGGGGCCGGGGTTGAAGAAGAATCATAAAGGATGATTCAAGGTTTGGACTATTAAAACTATGATTTCCTTAAAAAGGCACGAGGCCCTAGGTGGAATGGACATTTTTGTCCATCCAGCAAAAACTTCCCATCATCAATGCATCAATGGGACAGGGAGAATAAATCCTGAAGTATTTAAGGAATAGTTTAACTTTGGCTCTTCTGCCTGAAGATGGGAATAACTCTGGCTCACAGAGAATACTCACTGTCCTTAACATGTGAGGGAAGTAGATATAACTGCCACCAGCATCTTCCAGAATGCCTAATACAAAGAGCAGCACACAGATCTGTAGTATATTTTAAAGACAATTAATAGCCCTCAATGAAGAATGGGAAGTGGCAGGATGGTCGCTACTTTCCAACAAAAGCAACTTGAAAGATGCAGGTTTATGCCTGAGGCCGAGCACACACACATTTCTTCTCTAACCAGTCTTTCCCAGTTTTCTTTAGGAGTAGCTTTTACTCTGTAAGTCCTTTAAATACTTAGTTTCTCAAGCAATTTATCCTTGGTATTCTTCTCTCCTTCCTGTGTGATTTCTTGCACATCCACGGCTTCACTGTGAAGCAGACTATTTCCCAAAGTCATGTAGAAGGCTCTGCCGGTCTGCTGAGCTCCACGCCCATATTTCCCACCAACCATCGGGGCATTTCCTAGGCATCTGAAATTCAATGTGTTAAAAATTCTCCCCCAGCCATTTCCCACTATGCCACTTCCTGTCCCCGATCTTCCCTGTCCTGCTCCTGTATTTTCCTGCCTTTGTCATTGGACCACCGGTCCACCGGCCACTCCAATCGGCACCCTGTGAATCATTTTCGGTTTTTTTTCCGCTCTCACTGCACTCCTCTTCTCACTAGGTTTTATTGCCTCTCTGGTTTATAGATTTCTTGCCCCTGTCCCCTGCTCTTTATTTCCCTCCCCCCGTTGCATAGTTTAGGTCCTTGTCGTTTCACACCTAGGTGCCACAGGGCCTTCCGGCTGGTCCCTCTGTCTCAGCCCCAATCCCTTCCAATCCACCCTTCATGGTGCTTCCAGAGTGATCTTATTCTTTCCCCTGAAGCTGGTGGGTGGCTGCTTCCTTCAGAATAGAGCCTTTTTCACAGTATTTACGTCCTTCCATAACCCAGTTCCTGCTGACAACCATTGATTGCGTCATCTCATTTTGCCCTCTGTGGAAGTCACTCCTGCACCTTCCTTCGTTTCCGTTTCCAGCCCCCCCCCCCCCCGCCCCCCCTCCGTTGTATGCCTGAGGATCAAAAGGCCTCCTCCTCTCCTCCTCCTCTCCTCCTCCTTCCTTCTCACTTGACTCTTATGCCCCCTTCTGACTCATCTGACATCTCTGGGAACCTTGCCCAAGCCCGCAGGCCGACCTGGGTCCCCCCTCCCTGTGTTCTCGCCCTGTCATTAGGCACTTTGGACCCTGGGCTGTCACTCTTAATTTTTCTCTCTGCCTCCCCTTCCAGGCTTCAAGCTCCTTAAGAATAGAAACTTTCTCTATTTTCTTCTGTATTCTCAGCACTCAGCACCAATACATTGTTAACTGTCAATAAATTTAGTTGAATCAGTGAACAAACTGGTTTTTATGTATTTTTCAGGGAATATCTATGAGAAAAATCTATAAACTATGGTTCTGTGTTTTCTTGCTTTGACAAAGTCTATTATTTATTAATACCCCTCGAATTGATTATAATAAAAATACAGAAAGCCTTGACTGCAGAGGAGTCTCGGCTCTGGAGGGAGGTTAAGACCATGGAATTCAAACTTCTGGAAATCACCCACACTTAACCAGTGTCCTCCCTTAATCTTGGAATAACATCCCATCAGGCAAATGGATCACTGCATTCACTGTAGAAGGGTAAGAGCATTGTAAAGCGTGGATATTAAATGGCATTGGTATGCCATAAGGGAATTGCTGTCTTGGAAAAGTTAGGAACGGGAAAATCAGAAAGCAGGAAAAAACAAAAAACATAAAAGGAAAGTGAATTGGGGAGAGCTCAAAATGTTTGTCTTACCTGCCACCATAATACAACCCTTCTGGTTCCCTCTGCATTTCCAATGCCAAGTGCCTTGCTTAATACATTATACATGGAGAGGGAAGGAGAGGAGATAGGAGTAAAAGATGAGGGAGGCTGGCAGGTATGGGAGCAACAATGGACACATTTTTAAATACATGTGCAGCTTCCTCTCACACAAGACACAGAGGATTTTTGATTGGCGGGTGTGCCAGGTGCTGTCTGTGGTCACTTAGGTCCAAACTTATCCTCCTTCACCCTTCCCTCTACTTCTGGGATAAGAAGCCTATAAACTATATTGCGCAGACTTTTTAGCCAGCTGGCTTAATAGATTCTGCCAGTGGGAGGTACCGCTGGGAATAAGAGGTGAGAGAAAGGGAGAAGCTATTTTATTTCCCACCTCTGCGCAGTAGAAGCAGCGATGAGAGCAGTGGCTGGGACAGCAAGGGCCCCTCCCGGTTCTTCTCACAAGCCAGATTCCGACCACAGCAGTGAACATGAGCCCTGGGCATATATATCATTTCTCTTCGCTTCTCTACGGGCTTTGAAAAACTTTTGCATGTTAGGCCCCCATTAACTCCCACCACTTTTGTAACCAATTACCTGCATCACTTCACACCCCTCCCAACTATCTGAAATACTCACCATTGTCCCGGTTGGTCAGACCCTGGCTGCTGCACAGACGCCAACCGTTTGCCTTCGACAAGCAACATATCAACACATGTGTACATCCATGTGAAATGCATTCGAAGTTAAATAGCACACGGAGAGACAAGTGACTAGCAACAAGTGCATTCAATGTAATCTCATGCAACAATAGGAGATGTGTTTAAAAATCCGAAGAATATAATGGCAAGACCCTGCAGAGAGATGTTGTGGAGTCGGAAGGCTCCCATGCCGGGGCATCTGCTAGCCAGCTCCCTGCTTCAGCAACTCCCATGAACTCTTCTGCCTCGGCTTCACTTCCTGTTAAATGAAAGGGTCAGATAAGGTCAATTTTCTGAGGCTGAAAGTTTAAGGGCGTATGCCTTTAAGTAAAATCTTCCTTGGACAGCCGTGCAGGAAAATCCCCCCTTTATGTGGAGGGACTGGGCTTGGCTGGAGCTTCAGTTAGCCTGACCCCGAAGTGCATGTCTGTGTGAAGACCCGTTAGCCATCCTGAGTGCCACCCGCTGCCAGATGTTTGCCTTCACTGTGTGCACAGGAGCCGTTCCAAAGCTGTGCACGCCAAGTCTGCCTCGGCAGTGAGTGACCTCTAATGACCCTTCACATTATACTCACAAATGCAATAGAGCAAGTTCACTCAAGGTGCATGTGATGAAATTAATAGTTCTATAATGAAGAGGAGGATTGTGCCAGGAATCTGTCACGTTATTAAATACAAAAGCATAGTCCTAGACATGGCAAGCCTATTTTCCACTGGTGAGTTTTCTCTGCTGTGTTGTCTTTGCTTTATGTTCCTTAATGTGTTCCCCCATCACCATATATATGTTGTTAATATTAATGTATTTATGCATCTTAAAATTGCCTAATTAATCCCTTGCTTTCCCAACGACTCATATAACTTGCTGGATTTATATGATAAGTATTATAATGAAGAAAACACAACAATGGAATGTAAAATACTAACTTAATTTACCACACCCATAGCAAAGATGTTTAGGCTATGATTTCCCCTCTGAAATTAAGTAATATTTCTTACTGCTTTTTCTAATTAAAACTTATCCTTTTCTACCTCCTGTGGGAGTCATTTTTATTCCTACAAATATTTAGGAGCTACCATGTATTAAATCACTGTTCTGGGTGTTTTGGAGGATACTAAACTGAACAATAAACAGCACTTCTTTGACCCCAAGTTGCTCTAAAAAAGTCTAATTCAAGGTCTCCCGACCTTGCCACTATTGACATTTGGAGCCAGAGAATTCTTTGTTGTGGGGGCTGTTGCGTGCTTTGTAAAGGCTATTTAGCATCTTCTCTGGCCTCTATCCAGTAGATAACAATAATGTCCCTCTTCCCCAAGTTGCAACAACAAAAAATATCTCTAGATATTGCCAAATGTCCCTGGAGTGGGGGCAAAACTGCCTCTCAACCTGTTTTGGTCAGCTCCATATACTCTGCACTTAGCACAGTGCTTGGCACATAGTAGGTCCTAAATAATACCTATTTAGTGTTGAATGAATAAATATACAAATAACTACATTGCCAAATAGGCCCAAAGAGAGGGGCAAATAAAATGCTACAGGAGGTACAGATAAAACTCTAGAAGAGGAATGAATTGTTCCGGGAGGGGTGGGGGTCCAGGAAGAAGGACCCTGGGGGACACACCATGGGGAAGTAGGGTTGGGGTGCATCTAAGCAGAAATGTGCTGGGGCAAAGAAGGATGAGCTGGGAGATCAGTGTCACAGGAGTGGAGGGTGGGCAGAGGGCCAGGCCGAGAATTCAGTAGAAGGGATTTGGACTCAGATCATGGATGGTCTGGAATGCTGGATTTGAGCAGGAAATCCTAGCAGTAACTGAGCAGGAACATGGTGTGCATCCTACCAGCAAGAAGATGAGCCTGGTGGTGATATGTAGGGTGGATAGACAATGCAGGTGGAGAAAGCAGTAGGGATATTTTTATAACAGTTTAAAAAGGCATGGACTAGGCTAGTAACAGGCAGGAGAGTCCCAAGGGTGCTTGAGTTGAATGGGGAGGACTTGAGGCAGTGTCTGGCCCCTTCCCTTGTAGGTGTGACGTCCAAGCTCCTTAGCAGGGCATTCATGGCCCTTCCTGACTCTCCAGCCTCTTCCCCCACCATCCTACTCCTTTTAGTCGCCCTGACCTCCTGCTCCCTTTCTCTCCTTAGGACAGTGCTTATTCCCTACAGTATTGAACTGGTGTCCTTCAAACAGTGTCTGTTCTTCTCAGCCTTTCAGGAGCACTCTCTCCACCTTTTTGGCCTGGAAAATTCTTATTCACCCTTCCAAACGCTGTTCAGGTGCCATCTCCTTCACAAAACCTGTTTGGACCACTCAGGGTGGGGCAAACGCTCTTCTATATCTTGTGCATGTTTGTGTTTTTACACAGATTACATTGTCTCTCTTGCAGTCTACTAAACAGCTCCTTGAGTGTAAGAATTGCATCCTATTCTATTTGTACTATTTTCTATTTGCTTGATACAATGATTAGAAAATAATGTTTGTAAAATAACTTTCTTTAGGTTTGGTGCTTAGGGAGGCACCAGTAGCTTTCCAGGGGTTTCAGTGGAATAGCAAGGGTGAGCAGTTGTTAGGGGAGGTGGAGGGTTAAGGAGTGGGTCAGAGGCGAGAGGCAGAGAAGCAGAGGCACCTGTGGAGACGGCTCTGTTGAGAAATGTGGGGGCAGAGAGCGAGCGTGGTCACTGAGCTTGTTTGAGAACCCCGGGTCTGTCATGTGCCAGCTCTGTGATCTTTGGCAGGTTGCTTAACTTCTCTGCCTATTTTCTCATTTGTAAATAATGGGCAAGATAATATCATAATTTCTTTATGGAGTTGTCAGGGATTAAATTACTTAATCCATGTAAAGAGTTTAGAACAGCGCTGGACACGTAATGTGTGCTCAACAGCTATTCATGGTCAAAAGACAGACAGGACGACTATGAGATGATAGAGCTGGGGAAGTGTTGGTTGGTGGGTCATGTCTTGTCTTGGCAGATTTAGTGTAGGTGTGGGTGATGGGAGGGAATGAGTTCAGGGGGAGGGGCTGAGGCAGCAAGCAAAAAGCGGGGAGGATAACTGATGGGAAAAGCCTCACTGACGTAGCCAGCCTTCCTCTGAGACTGAAGAGGAGTGGGAGATGAGTGAAGATGCCCAGGGAGAGGAAGGAAGATGAGGGAAGACACTTGTCAAATTTCTCTTTTGTGCGACGTAAGAGGCCCGCTATGTCTGTGGAGCTTTGCAAGTCGGTTCTGCTCCTCCTTATATCACTTAAGATGTTTTCAAAAGCCCTTCAAAAGGTGATATATGTATAAGATACTAATTATACTATAGCTTACAACAGCAGAAAATTGGAGTCGACCTAAATGTTGCCCCTTTTTGGGACTGGTTTTACATACATTATGGAACTCAAGGGAACACTAGGTAGTTGTAACAAAGAATGAAGTACTCTCATCTACTCAGAGCTATTGTTGAGGGAGAGAAGCAAAGTGCCTAATGGTGGCATAGAATGCTACCACTTAAAACCATTGTAATAAAAAGAAAACCTAAAAGGATGTATTTGTAGATGCCTCAAACATCCCTGGAATACACATAACATGTTGATGAAATGGGTTCCCCTCAGGGAGAAGACACTCAGGGGCTGGGGGACTCAGGGGTAGGGAGAGACTTCTCATTAAACATGTCCTTTTGAACTCTGCTTTAGAACATGAAAATGCACTCTCTATGCACAAGAATTAAGTTACAAATATGAAAATTGTCTGCTAATTGTTCCAGTTCTATTCTTGATGTCTGGTTTGGCAGCTTGGGGATCGTAGGTACGACAATAGGAACCATAACAAAATATCGACCACACCTGCTGTTTGCAGCCCCAACCGCCTCCTCAGGAAGTCACTGGTCCGCAGGACGGGTCAGCTTGCTTTGCTGAGCACCACGGTCACCGCGTTCATGTGAATCTGGGGGGAGGCTGAATTTCCCTGCATAAGACAGAGATTCTTAGACTCATTCCAGAAAGAATAAGTGAACAGAAAAACTGGGGTGAGAGAGAATGGAAGCAGGTAAGGTGGGAGAGCAGATGGGGTGGCTACCGGGGACAGGGGTAGCCTGTGATAAACTGAAGACCAGGGTAGCAGACTGGCCCACACAACTGTATGTTGTTTTTCTTTTGTGCAGAGTGCGATGTCACTTCCCTGTGAACCCATCTTACTTCCGCTACAGGTAATGGTTCTGGATATTTTTCAAAGGATTGTTGAGAGGGTCAAATGAGATAATATACATGGGTGCTTTCCCTAGTGTCTGATGTATGGCAAGCATTAGATACATCTTTGTTGTTAATTATAAGTGCAATTACTTGAATATGCTTTGTAAGTGGAGATTTTGGAGAGTGGGTACTAAGTTTGGGTCAATACCAGAATGGAGATCAATGGATGTAGAGTGAGAAACAAAATTTTAGCAGAAGCAGGGAGTTGGAGGTCAAAGGCAATAGACAAGTACATGCCTGTGGTGAGCTGAGGGATTCGAGGAGAGGGCTTTGAGCCTCGGTGAAAGGCTGTGCGTCCATCTCATCTGAAGTAGCTATGAAACCCCAGCTAGGATCTGAGTTACAGAGCCAACCAGCACCCCAAGGTCATGGGGCCCTAGTGATTACAGACGGACAGAAAAAATGTCCCCACATGTACGACTAGAACTCAGCACCTCCAGTAACCCTGAGGAGGCTCTTGGGGAAGAATCTGTTCTTGCTGTTCATTTAACTTTTTATGGCTAGTTTTGCAATGCGATTCACCCTGGTGAAAACCAATAGCTTACAGACTGCAATTCTCCAAATTTTATATAGAAATTGTTGCTATGGTTTTATAGCTTAAAAATGAATGTAGCTCCAGGAGGAGCCCACCCGACCATACCCAGCCCTTCTGGGTATTTGTAACATATAGAAAATGGAGGTCTGATTAGCTTCAAGGTCACTGCTGAGAGCCAAAGGTCACCAGGATTTAATGCAGTTATTTAAATTTCTGTTTTTAGGTGGAGGTGCCTCAAGGGAATTACATAATACCGCCAGCAGCTGTTGTGTAGATTTAAACTGAATTTGGGCTACAGGAAAATGGTTCTGTGAGTCAAAAAAAGTGGCATTACCTCCTATCTCAATTGTCTGAATGCTGTCATTGCTGCCCCCAAATCATTTAACTTGCCTTTGATTCTATAGCAGGTTTTGTATCTTGAAAGACATTTTTAAAAGCAGGAGTAACTAATTATCCAATTTACAGCCCTAAGGCTATATAATGCCATGCGTGAGTGCAGCCTCGGGGGGGATGATTTGGAGTCAGAAAACCGCATTTGAAATGTGCTGGCTCTGCCACTTAGCTGGCAAATCTGGGCTGTCTCAAGCCTTTCCACATAGAGGCTTTCCTTTCTAAAGGTTTGTACTTTATTTTTAAATGTTTATACCTATGAAATATGGTCAGGCCTTTAAAAACCCCCTCCCTTTTTTCTTTCTCCTCTATCTCTCTGTCTCTACCTCAATCCCTATCTCTATATCCATCCATCCATCCATCCATCCATCCATCCATCCATCCATCCAATCTATCTTTTACTGTTATCATATACCTTTCAAAAGCAATTTCTGGGTGAGGAGGGCAAGTGGATGAAGTTGCTGAGACCTCACAACAAACTTCAGCATATTTGTGCCCTTACCCTGGCTTGTTGCTGACCTTCCTGGGTTTTATGTGCAGGACCTGACCCTCCTTTGAAAGCTGGGCATATCCTGGCAGAAGGAGACCATGCTAAGGGGATCTCTGAGGCACTGGTTGCTTACTCTAGGCAAAAGGACTCATACATTTCAGCCTGGGCAGGCTCCTCTTAGATGGATCCCTGGTCAGTCCTGGCATGTGTCCACTACAGCAGCCTCATCTCCCTCCAGTTCGGTTCTGGGCATTTGGCAGAATGAACTCATGTGCTCCAAGAGGTGGTGATCAGTGCCTGTACTAGAGCTGTGAAATCTGATAGTTGGCAGCCTCCTGGCAGAGTGGGTCTCAGAAAGTCTGCTTAAGCTGGGAGATTAAGCTCTGGTCATTCCCAGCTGTGGGCTAGGCTTGTGTGCAGTGGGTGGCCTGTCTATCAGACTCATGCCTTTGTGTATTCCACACGTATTAAGCACCCTCTGTGAGCCAGGCACTCTGAGACACTGAATATGAGGAGGTGCCCAAAGCCACTCAATTGTCCCTCCTCAGTCGCTGGAGCTCTGAGCTCTTTTGGAGGTGGGCCTAAAGTCCCACAACCTTTCCAGGGCTAACCAAGCACTTATTTGGTGACATGAGCTGGCAGGGGACCCTCAGAGGCTGACCTGGAGTTGGCCAAAGGGTTGTATTTCCTGGCTGGCTGATGCACCAGGGCCTACAGAGCTGTATTCTGCTTCCTGATGAAAAGAACTGCAGTGAGGTGGGGAGGAAGTGAGTTTCCACCCTCTCTGTCAGGGTTAGGAAGTCTGACATAAGCCCCTACAAGGGCTTTACAGGTCTGGTCTCTGTAGGCCTGAATAGAGATTCCGATGGGCAGCAGAGGTCACGATGTAGGAGTTTGCAGAGAAGAGGGACAAATATGGCCAGAGAGGTGTTCTCAGGGCTAGACACCAAGGCATAATTATAGACCAAGGCATAATAGAGGCAAAGTTATGGGTGGGATGAGGACCGGAATGGGCAGAAAGCGAGGGTGCAGGGTCCAAGGCAAGGCAGGAAGGGTTAGATCTCTTCTACTTATATTCCCTGTATCTAGCACAGCACTTAATACAAATGTCAGTTAATTTGAATTAAATTCCATAGACGATTATGTAAAAGCTACTGTCTATCATACTGTGTATTAAATTCAGCTGAGGCTGCTACACCACTAGCACCCATGCCGTGAAGGCTGGGGAAAGGGGTCTTTGTGCACTGTCTCTGCCATGCATGCAGCCAAGCGCCTGGCCTTTTTACTCCACTGAAACCTTTAGAGAACCCCACAAAGTAGAGATCACTCCAATGTAGGTGGGGAAACTGGGCCTCAGAGAAGTTATTTGCCCAAGTATGATGCGGTGAGGATGAGGCTAAGATGTGTGGATATTCAGGATGGTCTTATTTTTAAAGCCCAAAACTACTTTTCAAAATCACTCCTGAGAGCCCCTTGGGCCAGAGGTCCAGCCTGGGTCAGCTTGGTGCTCCTGGCAATGGGCCTGACATGGGAAGCAATCAATATGTTTTTGAAGAATGAGTGAGTGGTGAATGCATGACGGAGCTGCATCTTTATTTTTGAATATGTTGTCTGATGAAGTTCACACATGTGGGATGGATGGACACAGTTTTTGAGGTTTTATCAATGAAAGGCAGGGGATCACATTTTCTATTTCTCTGATGTTCTTCATTCAATAAAGGTACCACACTAGTACCCTCTGATAATAGTGCTCCCGCTGTCTGAGCTCTATCAGGAATGGCTGAAGTCTCCAAAAGATAATACCAAAACGGTTCAAACCCATGGAGGTTTTGAGCATTTGTTCAACTACTGGAGGAATACTTAAGACTTTTTCTTCCATTAAATGAGCCATCTTTACTGCCTCACGGACTTGAAACATTACAAAGTCATTTCTAACCGTCTCAGGGACTTACTGCCGCTTCCTTCTTGAAAGCAATTTAAAATCTATTTAAACACACATTTTATGCAAACAAAAGTTTATTTGCTATATATAGAAAAATGCCACCAGAGGACTAATTTGGCAGCTTTGTTGATTACCCATTGTAATGAGCCTTATTACATAATTAAAAGAATTTTTTTCCTAACTGCAATTCACTACGAATTAACATTTTACATATTCTGCAGTGGACACTTTGGGTTGAATCGGAGACATAATTATGTCATTTCTATGCAAAGAGCAGCTTATGAATTATTAATTAATATTAAATCTGTTGATTAAAGGCTAATTCCTAAGTAAACATATTACAGATCACTACATATTGCTCTCTAGAAACTTTCCTTTGCTATTTCTGTGGTCCCTTGTCTCTTGCTAAATATCAGAGACCAAAGAAAGACAGAAGCTGGCCACACAGATTCCAGGGAATAACAGTAACTCATTTTGAACTCTGAATTTTTAACTACTCTTAAGCTGTTGGATTTCCAATTGCTTTAAAAGTTGAGAGGCACATACCGGGTGTACGCAGGCTGTGGAAAGCAAGTCACTCACTTCCTTCATATTTTCTTAAACTCCAAAATGGAGAATTGTTCTCTTATGATGCACATGCCTGAGGCCACACCAGCCTGGGGTGCTCGGGGAACGAGGGTGTCTGTAGTGTCTGGGTAGCCCGTCCCGTCCCGGAGGAGTCCCTGAGCCCCCAGCCAGCCCTCACTCGGGGAGCGGTGAGCTCATAGTGCTCCTGATGGGAAGTTGTCTTTGCGCCTGGGTCCTGGCGGTCGATGCTCCCACCTGGCTCCGGTCACTCGCAGGCAGCTCACCTCACAGCAGGGATGGCACCGCTGCGGGCATTCTTCTCCTCAGGGAGCAGCTGGTAAAACTGACAAGGTGCTCCTTCCTTAACTGCACTTTATTGTAGGCCACAAAACTTCCACTTCCTACCCTTGGTTTCCATCACACCTCCCCCAGGCTGTCTGCCCTGGAATTAGCATCCTTGTTTTAGGACACTTGCTAGTATTTGTGAATTATTTCTAATTTTTGCTCTCTGATTTACTTTAACTAGCAAGCTGCTAAGTTATTTCTATGGGAAATTTTTTTTTCTAAATCACCAGTGTGAATTTTATGAACCCCTGCCTGCCTGTCTTACTCATTTACCATGGTTTAGCTGTGATGTGTGTGTGTCTTGGCCTGGCAGCTCGATCTCTAACCTTGAGTTCCCTGTCCCACCTGCACGTTCTGTGTGTGTATGTGTGTGTGTATGTGTGTGTACACTTTTCTTGGTGGGAAGAGTTACTTTCTACTGCTCAGGGGTCCACACTAAGAATCATTGGGTGATACTGTGTTACTTTCTCCATCACTGTTTAACAAATTCACATGCACTCATTGTTGGCAACATTATTAGCATAATAATATGTTTTGAATTTGTATGTATTTAGGAGGATTGCCCATATTTATCACCTCATTTGATCCTCATTATTCCCATATAAGAATAAAAAGTATTGTTATTCTGATTTCATCCATAAATATGTCACCAAAAGGCTAGCTGGCTTGGCCATTGTCCTACAGCTAATTACTCTTGGAGGCAGGAACAGACCCTTGTCCTTAACTTGTACGTCATTGCTTTTCTCAATACATGTAATCCCATGCACCCTCACCCCAGCCCTTCCCTACATGTGTTCATCTGGTGAAAGAGGAACGTGTCGGAAAGCTCAGTGTTAGACTTATGTTCTTGACCTCCTAATACTTACCCAACCTGGTTGATCCATTCTTTGGGATAAAGATGTCTCATGGCTGGTTAAAGTATAAACATCCTCAGAATAAACAGCATATCATATCATCAAATCACTAACCCTAGAATGATTTGGTTTAATGCTTATTTTTTCAAGAACACTTTTTTCTAGAAGTTAAGAGAGTGTCATCGACCTGACTCACATAAATTGGGAGAGCCTGGATGCCTCTTCACCATGGACACAGAGCTTCTAACTTCAGCAGGGGCTTGGAGTTCTATCCTAACACAAGCTGGGTACAGAGCTGATGACTTGATCTCACAGAAACACTGCTGGCAAGAAAGCCTCCACTTGGGACCCAGTGACAGATGGAGGAAGACAGGTATTCCTGTGTACTGGCTCTTGGCATATGTGATGGTCCCTCATCATCTCCCCTCTTAAGTTCCATACAAAACGTTTTACTAGCTCCTGACTTGGAGGGCCAAGGCCTTGTCCTTAAAATGGAATTTTAGCTTTGGTCTGAGAACACCAGACCACCTGGCCTTATGCCCAGGAAATGATGCTGTTCCTCAGTCAGCTCTGCCTGGATTTCATGTTGCTGATCAAGCTGCTGCAGTAATAAAAGTCTTTATTTAAGAGCAGTCCTCAGCTCTATGATCTGCTGCCCTACTAGCTGCCACGTTACAGACACTTAACTGATAATTACACCTGGACGTCCAGGTGGGGCCTGCCCCTTCCCCACGGACTGCGGTGTTACTTGTGCTTGTCCCTTCCTGCTTCCGAGCCATGAGCTGCTCAAGGTGGGGGCCTCAACCTGGCTGAGTCCAAATATTTGTGTAAAATGTCAGCAATTTCAACAACCTTGTAGTGGGCACATCAGATTTGAGCATATACCCTGCTTTTATAACTTTCCATTTGACTTAGAGGAAAAGTGGGTATATTTCTTCTTTGTACTCTTCCATAGCATCAAAATTCTATATGTATAGTTCCTAGAACTTAGTAAGTATTCAATAATTGTTTATTGAATGAATAAGCCCAAAGTCTGCAAATTTCAGCTCCTCAGTGCCCTAAAGACCCACCCTACTGCCACTAATTTCTTCTCTGCCTTAGCACACCAAAAAATGTTCCATTGCTAGTCTCCGAGATCTTCCTAGGCCCACTCAATCCCTGGAAGACAGTCCAATCTGGAGGTCCAGGATGGAGTTTCTTCAGCTTTCTGCCATGTAGCATGATCTGAGCTGTCCTTGGCAATGGGATGGAGTTTAGGCATTAGCCAGAAGCCCTGCTACCAGAACTCTAGCCCATCCCGGGGCCTAGGGGAGGGGACTGAGGGTGGTTATTGCAGGGACTCAGAAGACTCCACTTCGGCCCAACCTTGTGTTGTCTCTGGGAGATGGAGCAGATAGGGAAATAACCAGGAACTGTAGAAATAAGACTCCTAGAGATTTACAGGTAAGACTGGAAGAAAAGTTTAAACTCTTCCAGAACAGAGTTTACTATTCCTCAGACTTAGCACTAGAACCAAACCCAGTGAGGATGATCTATGGTGCTTTTTAATCCACTCTCTTAGCTCCTGCCTCATCGGTCTCTAGCACTGACCACACATTACTTCTTCTAATATGTCTTCCTCCTTGTCTGTGATTCAACCTGCATCCCCACTCATGAGGAGCCCCAGAGAACAGCCAGAGACCATCTTCCTTTCCACCTTCTGCTGGATGACTGGTCCCACCCTGAGGCATGTCTGCAGCTTTAATTCTCATCAGGCGTCGTCCTGACCACTCACACTGCTGCAGCTAACCAGAGCCCTGATGAGTCAGTTGAGTAGGGAATTGTTTAGAGACGGCTGAGCTGCTCTAAGAAGAACCAGTGAAATGTCAGTGATCCCAGATACAGAAGTTTATTTCTCTTTCATATCCTCATCCAGGGAAGTGTTCTAAGTCAGAGGCTGACTCTCCTCATTATTAAGGGGCCCAGGCTGGTGGTGACATTGCCAAATTCAATGCTTGACTCCCAAGGCCACTTGCTCTTTGCCCTTTCCCACCCCAGGGAAAGCAGAAAAGAAAGCATGGAAGAGTTACACCCTGGTCTTGAGCTCCCACAGCTTGGAAGTGACCCACATCACTTTCACTCACATTCCATTGTCCATTAGTTAGCTAGCCACACCCAGCTAACTGTAAGGGAGGCTGGGTAATGTAGTGCTATTACATGCCCATTTACATACAAAAAGAGGAACTAGGTTTGGTGAACAACTAGCAATCTAGAACACACATACATGTGAAACTGTAGATCATATGACTGAGACATGAAGCCAGGGAAGAATAACATCAATTCTGAGTAGCAGCAAGCTGTGAAGGAGATCCATTTCCAAAGGCTTTATGAAAATATTTTGCTTTGGTTATGATGGTGAGAGACAAGAGTTAGCAGAGGAGAGCTGAGTTGTGGGCGTATGCACCTGTTCAATGTATCTATGCATTCACTCATTCAGTTCTTTTAGAATATTAATAATAGGAACAGTGTATTGGAGCCAGAATGCAAATGAGCTTGGCTGGAGGATGGACCGTGTGAGGGGCGGAGCATGCACAAGAAGCTTATAAGGCTGATGGCAAAAACAGAACAGGTCTAAAGCCAAAGCCCCACTATGGAAATCAGAGTTTTTATGATGGATAAGAGGTAAGTTCTGTCTGGTTGAGTTAGCAGCTGTATATAAAAAAATAACAGAGATCAGAGGAATAAGGACAACATAGAAAGGAATTATCAAAAAATTAGAGATACAGTAATGAATCCTAGACTCAGAGTGAAACTAAAGAGGTAAAAAGGAAAATATTAATGGCAAAGAAGATAAGTAGGACATGGCGGGTTGATCTGATGTTGGAGGTGAAGAAGAATGAACTTCTGGGCCTGGAGAACCTAGCACCACTGATGGAAGGAGAAACTGGGAACGGGGAGAGTGGTGAAGTAGTTCTTGGCTTATTATGTTTTGATACTCAAGTAGAGATATGCCATGGATAACTGGAGATATAAAACTCAAGAGAGAATGAGAAAATAGGGCTGGAAGTGAGAGGCCTGGAAGAGGTGTGCATGAGACTCATGCTTGGATGTGTGTAGCATCTTCAGGATGGGCACAGAGAGAGAGGGAGACTGTCCCGGGATCCAGCCAGACGTGAGCACACATCTGTGAGGTGTTTGTATCCGCTGAGATATTACCGGGTGCCGTTGCCACAGGCATCCTGACCCCAGCAAACCAGTCAGAAGCATGAGAAGCAGTTACACATTCAACTCTTATTGCCTCTTTTACATGTGGACACAAATGTTTTATTAATTGAGTGTCCTCACTTTTCTAAATTCTGCGAGAAAGGTTCAAGGGAGATAAGGCACAGGAAGATGAAGTCATTGGCTTTTAGTCGCACGAGTTAATGGCTGTAGCAGTAACATAACTCGAGACCATGTCCATTAAGACAGTGTTCCCCGAGTCTGAGAATCAATAATCTATGGTTTCATTAAAGCAAAAGGATGATGCTTCAAGACAAGAGCATGTCACTGTATTTCCTGGCACCATAAAAGTTATTTTAATATCGGAATTTTGTCCCCATTGTTCAGAGAGTCAGGCTTTGTATGTACTACCCAGCGTTTGGATCCTGAAAGCTAGCCCCAAGAAATTTTCCATGCAGTCGGATTTGACTGTTTTTGTCTCTGGTCAGGCTCCCATTCATTTCATCTCTGAAATCTAATAACATTATAAAAGATTCTAAACTGCTCAGCACTTAATCAGCTTAGTCCAAAAGAATGAAATCAAAGCCCTAGGTGTGCACACTTCATTGCTCAGATGAAATCTCACCCTGGGCGGCAATCTCATTATTTGGTTATTTATTATTTGGGAGTTCAGAAGGTTGGGAGGGGATTGTGTGAATTTCAAAAGATATGTTAAGAACCTAACAGGATGGAGGCAGCTTTGTGGCTTTACTTGTGAGATACAGTATAAAGACTAAGGGTTTTAGATATTACATTAAAATATATATAGGGGTGGGCCTAAAGAGTGGGGGAAAGGCTACCGGACGCAGCGTGGACGTACATTTGTTCCGCCTGCATCCTGACAGACCTCAGACAGCCCAAAGTTGATAAATGCAGGCTTGTTATGTTCCCTTCCTAAAAGAGACAATGGAAAGAACAGCTCTGGGGGTGGTTCTGAGAGGTGACCTTCACTGGGAGCAGTCCTGAGAAGCTTTTGGGGACTTCCCACTTCATGCCTAACTCCAAGTGTGGACTAGGACATGTCTGCTTGGGCTGGAAGGGGATGAGCCCAATGTTGGGAGAATCCCAGAGTCTAGGGGGCACTTGTCTCTAGGGCCTGGCCTTCCTTTGCTCACTGTGGGGTGGGAGAAAGAGCTTTTTTGTATCGGTCCTCTGATTGCTTTTTGACAAAAATTCAGTTTCTCAACTGAATTTCTACAAATATGGGCCCTATTCATAATCAGATAGGCCTCTTTGTGAATTATGAATTCAGAAATTCATTGGACATTTATTGATACCTTGCTCTGTGCCAGGTGCTGGACATGCAAAGATGAGACACACAGTCTTCCTGGGCTCTGGGGAGCCTCGCAGCACGGGCAGCTCCCAGGGCAGACAGAGGTGCTCACCCTGCAGTACGCACTATGTGGAAGGTGAGCCTCAGCTCCCAGGAGCACATGTGTGCAGCCCACCCGGTCCTGACGGCTGCGGAATACGGATGACCCGCATGTTCTTGTTTGCTGGAAGAATTGTTTTGAAATTATTTCCCCACTCACAGTATTTCTTTCATGCTTCAGAATCCAACTGTAAGGTTTTGGCCCAGGAGCTATTTCAAACTTTTAATGGTGACTAAGCACTGCAAAGTAACAACTGGTATTAGGGGACATGTATAGAAGTGCTTTGTCTTTTCTGAAGGGAGAACTGTTCAGCATTGCAGAAAGGGGTGGTAGTGGCACTGAGTACTATTCCTTGTGCCTCTGGGAAACAGAAAGTTTTGATTACATCTGCATGCATTCCTGACAATACATAGCTTCTGCGCTTCAGCTCTGCACTCCCAGTGCCCTCCTAGCTCCCAGTGCGTTAACAATGGCTCTGCAGTTCCTGACTCAATGACCTTCAAGGCTGCTGCCCATGTCAGAGGCCCCCTCTGGAGCTGTGTGTGCACAGCTTGCACAACTGGACATGATAGCCCTTAATTCAGGCAGTTTCAAACCACAAAGGAGGGGCTTCTGTTTCCTCTCCTAACATGGGTCAGGAGTGACTATAAACATTGCAGAAATGAGTATACATTCTAGTCTCCTTCCAATACATAGAACTTCTTACTATCTTTTCTCTTATTATCTGTGATTTATATATGAGGTCACTTGGATTTGCATCCATGTTCCATCTCTGGGATTTTGGGCAAATTACTGCATGTTTCTGAGCTTCATTTATGCACTGGGATAATAATGGCCAACATTTTATGAGCTCTCCCCCTATGTCACACATTTTAAATGCTTTGTATGCATTATCTAATTTAATGTATTCAATAAGACACCTCAGTAAGATGTTGTTGTAACTTTTCCTACAGAAGAAGTAACCAAGGCTTAAAGCTTGGGGTGCTACGGCCACCCAGCAATTGAGTGCAGGGGCCAAGACCTGAACTTAGATCTGTCTGCTCAGATTCCCGTGGATGAGTGTTATTACAGACCCCATATAAAATGGATTTCTCACGTAAGTTAGCAAATTGTCGTCCTGGTTCATTGTTATTTTGGGGCAGACATGGTTGATGCTCAGATTTGCCCGGAGGGGTCTGGTCCAGTGAACAGGTAGCAACACTTCCTCCTGCACTACCTTTGACTTAAGCACACGCAGCAGGATTCAATAGCTTTAATAGAAATTTCAAATTTACATTACACTTTGTGTTTACGCTAATAAATATTTAGTATTTGATATTTTTTCTCTACTGCACGGCACAGTCAACCATGAATACCATGAACTTCAAATGCTATACCTTTGTCAGAGCTATTAATATGTTCTAGCAACAGCAATTACTGAGTCTTCTGGCTTCCCGCTTTGATGGTGTTCATCCAAATGGACAGAACACCAGTCGTAGCAACTCTGGGTTGTCTAAATGAGAGACTGAAATAATCGAATCAGTTGTCTGGGCTGCTTTCCCATGAAGAACAGGTGTTGTAAATTAATTGAGTCCCAAATGTTGTCCCTGGAATGAAAGAGGAGAAGATGAGTGGGCTTGGGTCCCCATACAGATGCTCCAAGGGCATCTGTACAGGAAGCTGAGTGCCCCAAGGCTGAACTTGGTCTTCAGGGGTCCCCTTCCCCAGGCTAAGTCCAGCACGCTGTTGACTGAGTCATATTAGGTTTTGTTTCCTCATATTCACCTCTTTTGACTTAATTTTTGAGTAATTATTTTGATTATAAAAGTAATACATATTCATCATGCAAACTTTTGAAAATTAAAAGCACAAAGAGAACATTAAGAGATTTATAATGCCAGCCCCTAAAGATAACAAATATTTTGGTGTACTTTTGTGTGTGTATGTGGATGTAATATACAGTTATGAAATGTAATAGAATATGCAGTTATATAATATAACATTTATATATAATATAAATTTATATATAATATGTAACATTTATATATAATATGTAACATATAGTATAGTAATAATATATACAGTTGCAAAATTCTGTTAACTTCTCTTTCCTCCCCAAACATGGGTCAGGATTGATTATAAAGATTACTTTCCTATTGCTGCCATAACAAGCGACCATAAACTTACTGTCTTACAACTGCACACATTTATTACCCACGGTTCTATAAATCAGGAGGCCTAAGTCTCACAAGCGGTCAGCAGGGTGCTCTTTCGGAGACTTTAAAGGGGAGTCCGCTTTCCTGCTCATCCAGGTCCTGGTAGAACTCAGTTCTCATGGTGTAGAACAGGCTTCTCATTTCCTGGTGGCCATTCTCTGAGGCTCATTCCCTGCCTCTAGGGCTGCCCATAGTTCTTGGCTCACGGCTGCTTTTCCCAAGGCAGCGATGATTGACAAAGTTCTTCACACGGTTCATCTCTCTGACTGCGGCTGGGGATGCTTCTCCATTTTAAGGACTCATGTGATTAGATTGGGCCCATCTGGATAATCGAGGACATGCTTCCCGTTTCAGGGTCCATAACCTGCAATGCCCCTTTTGCCGTCTAAGGTAACATAGTCATGGATCCCGGAATTAGTACGTGTGTATCTTTGGGGATCATTATTCTGGCAGCCAAAATACCCCCAGGAACGTGATTTACTGATGCATTCTCAAACTTTAGTGTGCATAAGCTTCATCTGCAGAGCTGTAGGTTTGAGGCGGAGCCCAGGAATGGTTTTTGCAAGCTGCTCCTGGGACTCTGGAACAGGTGGTCCATGAATCGGATTTACCAAAACTTGGTCATGGCATCGACCGCCCTTGTAGCAGACCTCCTTGCAGAATGTGTAACACGATGTGTCTTTTTCCCTTGAATAAGTGTGTCTTTCATAATCCTCTGGGTAATGATGTATTTGTATCATCCATGATGATTTCTTTATCACACCATCCTTAAATACAAAACCTTTCACAGTTACGAGCAATTCCACACTTGGGTGTGGAGCGCTTTGTTTTTCTAGAGGAGGTGCTTGTTTTCGTTCATTTGCTGGAGTGTTGAGGAGTCCCTGGGCTTCCAAACCTGAAAAGAGACCGGCAGCTTTGTTGACTGTCCACCTGCGGCGGCATTGGCCGCTGCGTTGCTCTGGCTGGAACCGCACTGATGGCTGAGGGTGGCAGAGAACGCCTTCTGCCAAGTTCATAGCCCACCCAACCACTCCCCCGGTTCAGCGTTTCCACGTGAACTGGAAACTGCTGATGTTCAAGTTAATTTACCCTTAAAATAAAAATGCCTGTTTCTAAGAAAAAGGGCTTAGAAAGTCCTTACTAGTGGCTTCCAAAGGTATCAAAGAGGTGGTGGCAAACAGCATTTAATGACTTCAGCAGAAGGAAATCATGGCATAAATACCTTCCTTAAATTACTTCGTTTTAAAACTGGAAAAGTATTTGGCAAAAAAAGGGGGTTTGCATTTTCTTATGTGTGGGGTTTGGAAAATAATCGGAAGTCACTCAAGGAACATAATCTGACCATCCAAACATGCTCAGGAGCCTCAGAGTCTTAGAGACACCATTACTGGCCTTCCTTAAGAAATATTTTACACATCTTTTAAAAAGATCTTGGTATTTACATCTTAAAAATGTGTTGTTTCTTTATTTTTTTTAATCCTAGGAAAGGCTTGGTTATGTTGAACTTGGAAATTTAAAGTACATGAGTTTTTTTTCTCAAAGTCTTTGTAATGAAATATCTTGTGTACTTCTTTCATTCTGCTAAAGATTGAGATTTTGTTTTCTAAGACAGGAATTAATAGCATTAAATAAAACATAGGCCAGTTGATTTACATTTCATGAAGCAGTGGGTCTGTTTATTGGGACAGTGACCGACGACTGTGAAATGAGTGACTGGCGTGTAATGGGCCCCAGAGGGCTCGGGAGGACTGGAAACCAGCCCAGAGGGAGGGACACCACAAAAGATGACAGATGATCCACATGCTGAGGGGCTGTTGAAAAGAGGGTCCTAGAAACTAATAGTTTAGTGTACAAAGGAAGCTATTGTTTTCTTCTGTCCTTTGTCTGCTATAGATAAATTATTCCAGGGCTACAGTTGCCCAACCACGAGGAGACTCGAAGGGCATATAATCATATGTGTGGGTTGTAGTGATACAAACAAGAGGAATCCTGATGGGGAAGAACTTTTTCTGGCAGATGAGCTTCTGATATCTTTTGAGCATTTTAATTTTATTTTAACTGAGATATCATTGACCTATAACATTGTGCAAGTTTAAGGTGTACAACATGGTGATGTGATTCATTTCTATGCTGCAATGTGATTACACCATAGCGTTGGCTGACATCTTTATCACATCATGTAATCATCATTTCTTTTTTGTGGTGGGAACATTTAAGCTCTAGTCTCATAGTAACTTTGAAGTTTACAATACTGTATTGCTGACTTTTTCTCTGTGCTGGGCAATAGGTCTCCAGAACTGTTCATCTTCTAGGTGCAAGTTTGTACCATTTGACCAACATCTCCTCCGTCCCCCACCCCCCAGCCTCTGGTAACCACCTCTCTCCTCTCTGTTGCTACAAGTTTTAGATTTCACATATAAGCGAGATCACACAGTATTTGTCTCATGCATCTACTGAGGGTAATGCTCTCAGGGTTCCTCCACGTTGTCACAATGAAAGGTCTTCATTCTTTCTCATGGCTGAATGATATATAATATTGTTACATATATATGTAACTATATGAGTAGTTATATATGTAGTTATATTCTCCTATATATATATTCTCCTATCTTCTTTGTACACTGAGGTCATTTCCATGTGAACGCTTTAAAAACGTATTTAAAACAAGTTCTAGAATTTAATACTAAACACTTTAACCTTACTTCTGCCCTTCAGAGGCCCTGAATGGGAGGGTAGTGATTCCAGAAATTGAAGAAAGATAGGTAGAGAAGAGGAAATTCTAGAAAAGCCCAAGTAAAATAGAACAACGACTCATTTACAATGTAGATGTAAAACGCAGTCACATTTAAAACGACTCCACGCTGTTGGGGACTGTACGGAGCCACGGGCAGCCATTGCCGGGGGGACAGTCCAGTAGCACCCGCCGACCACCTGCTTGTCATCAGGCTCGACACAGCCACTCCTGGGCATTCACCTGAGAGAAATGAAATGTGTCAAAAGACTTGTTCATAAACAGCACAGCTGCTTTAGCCATACTAATAAAAAATTGGGAACAACCCATGTTCACCAATACATATTTTTTAAAAAATGTGTTATATTCATACAATGGAGTGCTATTTAGCAATAGAAAGGAATGTACTACTGATGCACGCAACCAAACGCGTGAGCATCAAAAACATTATGTCGATGCAAAGGGGCCAGGACTAAGATGGCTCACGCTGTGTTTCCATTGAAATAAAACCAGGAAGGACACCTGATCTTCTGAGATGTGGTAATGGTTGTCTGGGGCTGGAGGTGGAGGCAGGACCGACTGGGAAGGGCACACGGGAGCCTGTTACGGAAGTTGTCACGT
Source organism: Trachops cirrhosus (assembly GCA_028533065.1). Taxonomy (NCBI): domain Eukaryota; kingdom Metazoa; phylum Chordata; class Mammalia; order Chiroptera; family Phyllostomidae; genus Trachops; species Trachops cirrhosus. The sequence goes on from CM052538.1 coordinate 162,540,461, forward strand.
CTTGACTCAGGTGGTGGCTACACAGTTAGTTGTACAGTAGACATTTATCAAGATTCACTAAACTGATGTGTGTTTACTTTATTACACGTAAATTGTGCCTCTGTAAAATTAATTCTTTAAAATGTAGTTACAGGAATCAATACAATGATGATAATGCAGTTCAGAACCACTTCACTACATTGCAAATAATTATGGCAAGAAGTGGAAATGCTTCAGAGTGGTTTAAGAAGTGTTAACACAAGGCTAATTGTACTGTCATCGGTGAGTGAGTTGTCAGACACTTGAGATCCCAGTAAGGGAATTCCCTCCATAGTTTTCAGGTGACACACACACACACACACACACACACACAGATGCTTCAGAGAGAAAATTAAAGTGGGAAATGCCTTGCCCTTACTTCTAGACTTTAGTCAACTGTTTCAACAAGGCAACACCTCCTGGTTCTGCCCGGCACAGGATGTTCTAGGATGGAGACTGGGTGATCTCTCCAAACAGTCCACTAAAGGACCTAGTGATCTTCACAAGGACTCGGCACAGTTGGATTAGTTAACAATAGTGACAACAATAATAATCACAGTTCTTTGAGTGTTACCCTGTGACACCATGACTGATGTTTATCTCATTTAATCTTCGAGATCGTTCTGTAGCAGAGGTACTGCTACCTCCCTCTTTTACGGAAGACACAACAGAGGCTCAGAGACGTTAAGGAGCCCATCCAAGATTGCACAGCTGATGACTAGTAGAAAAATAGTGTTGAAGCCTGCTCATAACCCTTATATTGTAGCCCAGCGGTAGAATGAAGGGTATTTATTTGACTTACAGAATTCAGAAAATATTACAGTTCGTCCAACTTGATCAGAGTCCTCTCAAATTCCAAGCCAGCCAGAGAAGAAGCACAGGTTTCTTCCCCAAAAGATAGTATTCTTACCTTTGCCTACATTCCCCTGTTTTTGCGGACCGCAGGCAGGACACTGCGTAATTTCTTACACCGACATTCTTCTACCACGGGAGCCTGCAGAGCTGAATAATGGTCTTGGATATGTGTCTCTCATCGTGTCACTGATTAGTCCTAACTCTTCCTGGCAAGGCTCCTGCCAGGCTATTTCAGGAAACAAAAATTCATTACACACATCCTTATTGATTTTCCCTCTCCTTTGCTTATTACTAAAATGCTTTTCCCTCCTCCCCCTCCTGAAGAAACAGCATTGCAATTACTGGAAGCTTGCTCTCCCTGCAGCCTGCCCCCGGGACCGGAGGGCCCGGCTGATGCTCTTGGGAGTTGGGGGCGGAGGGGCCGGAGCACATGTCCCTGTTCAGTCCGCCAGCAGCAAGCTGGTTAATGGCCTCATTCTAAAGTGGCTCCTGGGTGTGTGCCTTAGTTGCATCTCGTTAGGTAAACACCACAACTGTTTCTAGTGATTTTCTGAGTTTACCGGTTTCCTCAAGCTCCTTTCTCAGTAATTTTGGGTGTAAGTGCTGCAATGAATATCCCAGGAAAACCACTCAGCTTCAGTTGCTAGCTCAGAAATATTTGATGTACCTGCAAGGTAAAAAAAAGAAGAAACACTAATTTTTATTGAAAGAATTCAAACAGTATTGACAATATTCTTATTGTGTTCCTACTATGTGCTAGGTTCTAGGGACGTGTGAGCAGGACAGCTCTGACCTGTGCTCTCATGGATTTTGTCGTCTGGTGAGAGACGGCAACAACAGTGATAGTGATGATGCAGTCAAAACACAGAATAGGAAAATTATTACAAGATGCGGCAAGTGCAGTTTCAGAACAATAGGTGGCTGAGATAGAAAAAATGAAGCTGTCGTTTTAGCCACTTTCACAAGCAGTGTCTGCCACAACACCCATGAAGTAGGCATTCTCCCTGCTCTTAGGCACAGTGAGTGGTCTGCTCCAGGTGGCACACTGGGAGCGGGATGCAAGGCCGGGTGTCTGACTCCGAGGCTAGTGGTCTTTCCTGGCTGTGTTCTAAGCACAGGAGACCCCGCCCCCACCCCCACCCCCAGCCAGTGCCACTGGGGATGTGGTTGAGTTTCCAGGGTCCTGTCAGCTCTTGGTGCAGTTCTGCTGTCCTGCCTGCAAACTCCCTGTCTGCCAGGAGAAAGGAGAAGCTCAAGCTCTCTCAACAAATCAGTGGTGGCCTGGATATTACTCACTTCCTGGGGAAGGCCTTGTACTCCAGACTAGGCCAGGTCTTGGCTTCCAGGGAGCTCTACATGGGGGTGCCTGGTGGCTGGAGATGACCTCTCTGACCTGGGGCTGCTGTTATAGCCTGAGAGCCATGTGCTCAGCCTGTTCCTCCCTCTGCCAAGCTGCCTCATATTTATTTATACTTATTTACAGTTCGGCTTGGTCCTCTCCATCCCTTTCTTCATGTATCTATGCAATTAGGGTTAGGGTTGCGGACGTACGCAGGGGCCAGAGGACTGTAGGGAGGTGATCCATCCAGTCTCAGGCCTCCTAACGAGCATCCTGGAGAGGAGGAGGGAGAGTCAGGAGGTGCTGAGAAGTGTGCCCAAGGCCAGGTCATGCACAGGTTCCTGGAGGATGCTGGGACATCTCAGGCCAGGGCCGGGCAGGGGGAGTGCGGGTGGAGGGGTCTGTAGTATGTGCCAGGTTGTGGGCTTGGACAGCGTGCTCAAATCTGCCAAGGGACGGGGATCTGCCCTGCCTGCCTCCCGCCCTCCCTGCGTGACAACAACAGCTGCCTCACTCCATCGCCCCTCCTTTTGTAGGGTGCACACGCATGCCACACGGAAGCACTTCACAGGTTTCAGCCAGATGTACAAAACAGAACCAAAAACCTCAGTCTCCATGGCAAAAAGCCCATGGTGGAAAACTGCACAGAGCTCTTTCCAAACAGGCTTGGGCACGGCAGTGGTTTTCAGGATTTTCAGGATTTAATTGCAGTCCATTCAGGGTGGCTCCCTCCACCCACCTCTTTCCCCTCAGGGGGACCTTAGCCCCTGGCTTACAGTGTGTCAGGGACCGGAGGTGTGGTGGCAGAGTGGGGGCGTGGTCTGGCTCTTGGCTGATATCTACCAGGTGCAAATGTTCTTGTCTGGTTTTCGTGACCGTCTTATGTCCCATCAGCATCTCCGAGATGCTCATGTCATTCATTTGGTCTCAGCTAACAGGTTCTCACAGGTCACTTGACTATTACGATTCTCACGTGTATTACATACACAGACACATCATGCACACACATAAAGATCACTTGACCATAATAATAAACATGAGAATTTTGGAGCCATGGAAGAGGAAGATAGACGCACCACCTGTCTACTCCCTGGTTTTGGAGCCCTCTTCCCTCATTCTTCACCTGGCCAACTCCTGCCCGTTCCTCAGCCTTCAGCTGGAATGTTATGTCAGCGTTGGTCTAGGTTAGATGCTTCCTCCCCCTGAGCACTGTGCACTTTACTTTAAGAATATTCATCAAAGTCTGTAAACATATGTACATGTATGATTCTATGCTTAAGTTTATCTCTTCCTACACCTGCACCCCACTCTACCATAAACCCAGAAAGGCAAGGAATATCTATACATAATATCTGGTATAGGCACACACAGAAAAATTTGAAAAAGGTGCAGCTTGAGGCCCTGGGTCCTCTCGAGGTCCTGTGGCTAATTAGTCGAACAGCAGTGCTAGCACCTTGGTCTCGGGTGGCCCATAACAGGTCTCCTTCCGGCGCACCGTGGCGAGTGGGGTTGCCTTGACAAGGTGTTAAAAATCTGGCTAATGCCTTTCAGGTTCTAAAGCCCTGTTTTTAATTAAGAAATGACAGAGTACAAGATTGTGGTGACCAGTGAAAAAAGGGGCTTCACTCTGGACTGCTCGGAAATACACTTCTGCCTCACAGCACTCCCAAGAAACCCTGAAGAAAACCTTGAAGTGGGACACACTGTGCTCATGTCAGGAAGCCAAAAGAAACAGGAGAGAATGGGAAGCCTCTGTCCTCTGCCCTTGTCCTGTCTGCACCCCTGGACAAGGGTTCTCAGCATCCCTCTGGAGGACCGAAGTCAGAGGTGACCGGGCAGAGCTGATTTCTGGGGATAGGTCTGCCTGCACCTCTGATTATTGCAGTGACTGCCTTGAGTCCTGCTTGACTCGATGGAATATCGAGAGGCCATGGTGAAGGGGGACAAAATGCCTCTGGTAAAAATGTGATCTCTGGTCCCTTATCTGTTTACCATCCTGCTGATCGGTAGGTTCTTGTCCTGGGGTTTGGTGGAGATGTACATGAATATGTAGGTGAGTTGGGAAGGTCTGAACGTAACTTGCTTTCCTAGCTAAGTGAGGCTTCTTCCCTCTTCCAAGCTTGATCCTGTTTGTGTGTGGATTTGTCACCAGCTTCCTGATAAGGCCAGTTGGAGCAGAGTTGTTGCCGTGAGGTTGGTTTGCTTGATGCTCAGCTGGGTCATGGAGCTTCGATCTGATTCAGCCCAGTGTAGGCTGTGGAGCCTGAGTTTCCAGGTGCTGCATTTAGGCCTGGAAGGAAGCAATTAAATAGCAAGACCAAGAAGAACGTCAGCTGCCAGGCCCTTTGATTTCATCAAGCCAGGCAGTTGACTGTCAACCCAATGTTCCTTTCCTTTGTCCTGGTGATGTCACTGCCTAGTATCCAAAATGGTCACTATAATGTTGAGAATAGGAAGGGCTGATGTTTCATTAATCACACTCACTAAACAGTTGTAGGTGTCTCTCAAGCTGTAACTGCTGATATTATAGTTAACTCTATTAAATATAGCTAACTCCTAATTATCCAAAGTATTGGTAAAGATTAGGTTATGTTGTAGCAGAAGCCTGCATATAGTAGATTAAGTACACAGTGGCTTAAATTCTATCACTTTAAAAATTCTGGAAGAAAGCAGTCCAGGGTTCATAGAGCAGTTCCATGAAGTCATTAAAAAGTCAGATACATTTCTCTTCACCACATAGTTTTAATCACTAAGGTCTTCTAGAAGAAGGCTGTTGAAGCTCCAGCCATCACGTCTACATTCCAGGAAGCAGGAAGGAGGAAAGCAGAAGGACAAAGGTCTCTTTTCCCAGCAGTGGCAGATATCGTTAAACCTCTTTAAACAATCTTCTTGTAAGTCCCATACAATAGGGACCAGAACTTAGTCACATGGACACAGCAAACTGCAAAGCAGGCTGGGAAATGCCTTTCAGCTCTGTGCCTTGCTGGACCAAATAAAATCAGGGTTCTGTTACAAGGGAAAAAGGGAGAACGGTTATTAGGAGGCAAGTTAAACTTTCTGCCACATTCTGTTTGGATTTCTTGGGACTCTTTCTTTTCTTGTCTTCCTATTATTGGGATTTTTCAAGGAGTGAAGGATCTAGAAAGAACTGAAAGTCAACTAATCCATTTTATTACTTGCTATAAGATCCGATGTTTTAAAAAACTGCTGGAAAAGAGATCAGAATCGCTGTCTCTATCTGTGTTAGAGTGTGGATGTTTCCGTCTGTTTCTGCTATGTGTGTGCTTTTCCACCCACAGGTGTGGAGGGGGCGGAGGCCAGGTGTGGTTGTGGACATCTGGGGGAGAGGTTTAGTGGCCAGTAGACAGAGAGGCCTGGAGCTGGAGGGAGAGGTGAGGGCTGAATACCCGGATCTGGTCAGATGGGGGCGGGAGCCCTAGGAGGCAACCTCAGCAAATATTCCTCCTGATTGTTTACCTCCTGCTTTTACTGGGCATCCATCCGCATTGGAGAGTTTCTATGACAACCACGGGGGAAGTAGCTATAACATGTTTGAACTCCCCAGAAGTCAGGCATTCAGCCAGCACGAAGAGTCGGTATGAACTTCTAGCCAAACTTCAAGAGATTCTCAGAGAGAACATGTTATTTTCTGGGAAATACCCATTTCTTCCATGAGCAATTTCATCTCTCATCCCCAAGCTTCACACATCAACAGATTTCCTTGGTGTTGAGGGTCCTAAAGAAGGAAGACAGTCTTGACTTTCAGGTGAGAGGAGCTAATAAGGACAAGTTTCATATTGGTAAACACCAAGGTTTCAGCATGCACATAGTGATAAATTATGAAAGCTTTTCTCAGCAGTCCTGCCCTGTGAACCTCCCCTCCATTTCATTAAATCTGCCGTGATCTTGCATGAAGGGAGGTCATCCTTCTTCGGGCCCCACTCCTGTGCGCCCATCTCTCTTCCTGCGCTGGAGCACCGACTCGTCGTTTCTCTGCTTCCACAGCTGTCTTCCCTCCTGGACTGTAAACTCTTGGAAAGGCAGAACTGATCTTATTTAAATCTGATATCCTTAGCATCCAGGACAGTGCCTAGCACTTACCAGGGCCTCATTGAATATTTATGGAATGGATGGATGAATAAATTAAAAAGCCCTCCAAATCAAAGCGTTGCTGTAGAAATTGCAAACACTTCTATTGACAGGCAGAGATTGGCTGGCAAGTTTTCATACATGGACTGTGTTGACATGACATAATGCTTTGTTGTTGTGACCTCTGGCACACTTGTGTTGTGCAGAATGCCTGGTATGGGTCATGAACCTTGGCCACCAAAGAGAATGAGAGAGAGCAAGTGAGAGAGAAAGAGGGGGAGGAGGAGGAGGGGGAGGAGAAGCTTGTGGCTTCCTAAATTCTATGCTTGTGGTAGCATGGGGGTATTCTTCATCTGCTGCTATATCTTACAGGTTCCTAGCGTTACCAGAGGAAAAACCTGAAGGGATGACACAAACTTCAAAGTGGTTTGGGGCGGAAAAACTAAGTAAAATGTATGTTTCTCTTGGAGGAAAATGAGAATCCATGTGTCAATGGTTACGCACTGTGATCCCTAAGGAGGAAAGGGGCAGCAAGTTGCTGAACTTGACTCTGGCTCCATAACTCTCGGCCAACCTACACCCCACCTCCTGTGTGCATTTCTAGTGAAACTCCTCTCCTCCTTCGATTTCTGTTCAACGATCCTCTCCTCGCCAGCCAGCCTAGTCAGCACTGAGCCCTGTTTTCTCAGACATAATCTCGGCCACCTGGGCTCCGTCTCAGCCACACTCAGGCCATCTCTCCAGGGTTCTTTCATGACCTTCCCTTTGGTGCAGTTTTGCTTTAGGCCATTGTTACAGTTCTTGCCTCACATATCAACGGCGTTCTCTTTACCGCAGGTCTTACTCCCAATGAGAGCTATGCCTTGTAAGGACTGGGGGGGAGGGTGTCAGAAAGGCTGTCACTGCCTTCACTGTCTGGTCACCTCAAGTGGTGAACCTCAGCCATGGTCTCACATTAGAATCACAAACCGGGGAGCTTTTGAAATTTTTAAAGATGAGGCTCTTCCCCAGAACGATTAAATCAGAATCTCTGGGGGTGGGACCCAGATATTAGTATTTTTTAAGTTCCCTCAGGGATTCTCATGGGCAGCTGAGGCCAAGGACCAAGGTCGTCGATCTCAAGAAGAGTTCTCATACATGGCTCCAGGTGTCCATGGACCCTCTGAAATTCTGTACAAAATTCTGCGCATTTTTCTGGGACAGGGTATAGCTTTCACCACATTTTCAAAGGCACTCAGGATCTACAAACCCAGTAGCTAAAAATGATAATCCAAAATTCTAGATAAGGATGGTCTTTTCTGGGGAGGGCTGACTTGGAGAAAGGCCTTGGGGAAAATGTTCAAATGGATTCTCACATGTATTTGATTGATTATTTATTTATTTATTTATTTTAAGCCTCACCTGAGGATCTGTTGATTGATTTTAGAGAGAGAGCAAGGAATTGGGTTGTGGGGGTGGGGGGGTGGGGGTAGAGAGAGAGAGAGATTGATTTGTTGCCTCCTGAACGCGCCTGGACCCGGGATCAAACCAGCAACATAGGTATGTGCTCTGACCAGGGATCAAACCCACAACCTTTTGGTACATGGGATGATGTTTCAACTAACTGAGCCACCCGGCCAGGGCCTCACAAGTATCTTAAAGGCGAAATTTTAGGTGCCAGACCCCGGCACTGCATACGGTACAGCTCATATTTTCTCATCTCTAATGTAAAGCAGCCATGGGACATTTTTCTAGGCAAGGTGTGTAAGCCTGATTCTTGGCTCTATAGCTTTGGATCTGAAAAAGACAAGCTGGTGGGAACAAAGGGATGAACATGGCCCAGAGGGAATGCCTGTGAGGAGAAGCAGCTGTTCAGGCGACTGGTTTCGCATGTGCGGGAACCAAGCTCTGAGACCTCTGCCAGCTCTGAGGCCCGGGCGGCCTGCTGATCAGAGACCAAGGTGCTCACCTCGCCTAGGCTTCTGTTGTTACAACTGTATATCCATACAAGCAAATATATGCACTTTGTGCTTTGCCTTGATTCATGTTGACAGAGGTACTTGGTAAAGCAGGTGGGTAAAAATGCTTCTCCCAGCAGGAAAACTCTGCCTCTGCTGTTTCATGACCAGCTATCCTGTGATAATGAGCTTCACCCCGTGCCACTGCTAACACTGCTGTCCCCTGTAGAAGCAGCCACATTAGAGAAGTTAATGCATTCACCGTGAGCTCCGAAGGGGTGGGCGTGTATGTGTGTGTGTTTATATTCAGAGTCTGGCAGATACTTATTAAAAGGTGATGGCACCCACTAATTAATCTAATTAATTTTGTCCTCTCCAAGGGCTACAAATTCATTGCCAATGGTTTGAGTTTCATCTGGACTCTAGTTTCCTCCTTTGCAAAAGGAGGATGCTGCACAAAAATGATAACGTCACTCCTGCTTAATGCCTCCATTACCTCCCCCTTCCTGAGTCATAGAGTCCTGGGGTTTACATTTAGGCACCATTAATGTTGACAAGGAAGGTCTTAGGTACGCCTCCGTCCCAGTCAGGGCAGACCTGACTTCATCTGTTCTATGTGTGGGCTTTCCACAAAATTTCTCTTGATGAAAGGGTACACTAAAAATTAGAAAGATTTCAAAAAATAGAGTATGACAACTATTCTCCCAGACACAAAGCTGGTAAAGGGTGGGCTCACCCAGGAAATCCATCTCCAAGTTACTAAAATGGTGCCAGATAACTCAGGTTTCTACACGCAAGTCCTTCATGGTGGGAAATAGCAATTTGATTCCATTCCCATTGCAATAGATGGTAGCCCACGTTGGAAAACTTACAGACAATCCTCCCTGGCTGCCCTTTCTCTGATAAGTACTTAGCTCCATACGTGCAAGGTTTCAATCAGTGGGAAGTTGGCAGGAAGCTGAAGTTTAGATACCAAATATGCATGTCAAAGTATTGTTTACCACGTAAGAGTGATTCATCTTATCAGACATTTTAAAACCTTAGTATGGTTCCTAAGAAGATGTCCGATTTAGAAAAGGCCAGAAGTTAACTGAAGAGCAAAAAGAACAATGGAAAAGGTAGAACTATGTAACTTCTTTCCAGAATTTAAACTCTGCTTTGACTGGCAACAACTGATTGCTGTAGGCGTCTGTTTTGTTTATGTGCTTTATGCAGATTTTACTAATACATTTTCAGTTCCACTCTCAACCCCACCGAATAACTGGAGTGTTGAAAGAATACTTAGGAACGACTTGTTTGAAGAGATGTCCTATTATTAGTCTGCCCAAGGAGCTCATATGTCTAGGCCTGGATCTGCCAAGAAAACAAGAACTTGTTTCTTAATCTCGTTCATCAGGTTCTTCACAATTGGGCTTCAAATTCCATTTCAATCCTTTCCCACCCTCATTTACCCCACGAATAGCTCTGGTTTACTGCCTGTTATCTGGACCCACAATATGCACTTGCTACTTCCCAAGCTTCCCATATTCCATCCACTTTATCAGGAATACTATTTTTCCCTCTTATATATCTGAGAAACCCCAAGACACTCCTTGAAGCCTAGCTCTGCTGTCACCGTCTGTGAGGCCTTCTACAGCACTCCTGTCGTTCACTCCTTCTTGTGTCTCTTATCACACTACACCATCACTTTATTTTTAAAGATTTAGAAAAATTTATGTATTGATTTTTAGGGGTAGGGGAGAGAGAGAAAGAGAGAGAGAGAGAGAGACCAATTTGTTGTTCTACTTACTTATGCATTCATTGGCTGATTCTAGTATGTGCCCTGACTCGGGGTTGAACCTGCAGCCTTGGCAATGGGGATGATGCTGTAACCAACTGAACTACCAGGCCAGGGCAACTTTTGAGTGATTTTTTTTTGTTTTTTGCTAAACTATGAACTCCTTGAGGTGAGTGTCTACGTTTTATATATCCTTATAGCCTCAGTGTGTATCACAGTGGAGCCCAAAATTTCACAGTTTTGTAAGACCTTCAAGCAGCCTGTTCTAAAGGCTGTTATCAGGGAATCAAAATAAAAGTGTCCAGATGGGTCACCACTGCCTGGAGCCAGTTCACTGATGTTTGGCACAACCCAAGCAATTCTATCAATTTTCTCCTTCAGAATCCAGGTGTATCCTGTAAGGTCAGAGACCTTCAGCCCTGACACCAGTGAGCAGAGAAATAAGGAAAAAAGGATCATCAGCTATCTTTAATTTTGGAAAGCACATGGGGGCTCACCGAGATTCAAATGGCAAAGCCAGATGTGGCTTCAGTTTGCAAAGGAATTGGTTAAAAAAGGAGAGGAGTCAATGAATATTTTTGTGCTGTTGTTATCACACAGTCTAACTGATACTTTGATTTTCTTCTTTTCTTCATACCTTTTTTCCTTAGACTTTCTCTTCTTGCTGTTTCTAAGTCTGGCCTTTATGATAATGTGTTTATTCATGAATATTTTTATGTCTGAGAAAAGAATAGTTGGCTTTGAAAAGAGCTCTTCTAAACTGGCAAAGCTACGGAGATGAGGAGAAATAGATATTTAAATTCAATCACCAAGGTGCTAGATTCTAGGAAATCATGTAGGAATATAAAATGTCAAGCTTTCATTCTCACAAGTATTTTTCAAAGAAGAAAAACTAGATAATGTAGGTTCCACAGACTCCCATCCTCTCAGTAAACTCCTGATGGATTGCACCAGCCAATTTACTGGCCTGGCAGCTGTAACTGAGACCCAAATACGAAGTGGCCTGAAGGAGGTAGGAGCCTCTCACTCATCTAACAGTTCACTGGGACCTGCCCAGGGCTGGCTGGGTGGCTTCTTGGTATCAAGGACCCAGGCTTCTTCAGTATCTGCATTCTGCCATTCCTAGGGTGGGCCTCTTCCACGTGACCCAGTTGGGCTCACAACCACCTTTGCGCTGCAGCCCATGGAGGCAGGAAGGCGTGCGGAGTAGCGGCCCCGCCCCCTTTGCAGCAGTGCCTGGCAGTTGCACCCATCACTCATGATCATTTCGGGTTGGCCAGAACTGAACCATGTGGCTAAGTGCTAGTGAAAAGCCAGGGGTTTTATTACTACAGAAGAAGGGAGCAGGGGTCTTAGGGGGCAGTTGTCAATTTCTGCCATGTTGTCAATTCAAGAGTTTTCCTCAAATTTGGCTCTAATTAGAGTTACATCTGTTTTGTAAGAACCTCTTTTTCTTGTTAAGGGGAAGCGTATATGTTGGCATCTGTGGACATATGTGGGCTCCTTTCTAGTTGCTTAAAGTTTCCTTGATTTGTTAACTGATTTTTGTAAGTCCATTAGGAATGACATCATTAAAATATTCACACCCAAGGGCATAAGAATCCACTGGGGTTTTATGCACAAATATATGAAGAGCAAAAGTGACTAAGCAACACTGCCATCACATTTAAATTTTTACTTTGAAGAGGGAGGGACATTTTCTTCTCAACTGCTAAGGGTCCATAGAAGACCGTTACTGAGAACTTGCTCTATGCCAGGCACTGTGTTTCTACACACAGGGTCCGGCAGAAGTAACACCTGCTTGAGTGTGGTAGGTGGGGTAATAATATGGGTGTAATAATTTATAGTTTTAATTTTAACATTTCACCTAAAATGTCATCTGGTGTGCTTGAGTGTGATATTGTTAAGTTACGGAATTACATGCTTATGACTTTGTAATAAAAAAGGGTGTTACTTGTGCTGGACCCTGTATGTTGTCTCTGTTAATCATCACGACAAATCTCCCATTTTACAGATGGGAAAACTGAGGTCTTAGTGGTAAAGTGGTATTTCCAAGGTCAGAAAGCTACTGAGTGACAGAGCAGGGATTCAAAATCATGTCTGCCTGACTCAGAAGCCTGAATGATTAGCCGGGCTCTTGAAGGTTAAGCAGTAAATGCTCTGAGCATCTGATGACCTTAGATCTTTTCCCCAGCATCCTGCATCCATGGACAATTTTGTTGAGTCTCTGTCTTCCAGCACTCCTGCAAGGTTGAAGGAACACATACTCTGCAAAAGGATTCCATGCCCTGTGAGAATGCTTCTCTCTGCCTATGGGTAACATGAGGCCTGGATTCCCTATGCCCTTCCTTACTGGGAAATGAGAAGAACCTTATGTGGATTTTAAAGTAATTGTCCATTTGGAGAAAAAAGGCTGGGGAGGAGCAGGAAGGCTGTAAGTTCTGCCTGCCCCGAGGTTGCACTCGGAACCATTCACAGGCTGTTAGGATGTTTGCAGGATGCACAGGACAGAGTGCCCGAGAAGGTGCAAATGGCAGTAAGACCCTGCTGCTGAGCAGGCTTACCCCCCACGGTGTGCGGAGGGGCTGTGCTAAGTCCGGGGGACCCAAGGTAGCCATTGGGAAATCTGACTTCTGACCTGGAAATGCAAAACAGACCACAGGGCAAAGGGCACTCAAGTGCTAGCAGCTGTTTTGAGGAAAAGACTGAAAATCTCTTACCCTGGGTCCCAGTTAACCCTGCCTGGACTGGACTAGAGATCTTCTCACTTCTCAGGAGACTCAACCGCCCAACGTTGTCTTTTGTGGGTAAATGGGAACCTTTGGGAATCTATATTCCCTTCATTGTGCCTATCATGTATTTATGTAGTAACCTACACTGTAAACACATTGTGGCTTACTCAGCCTTGTAGCAATCCCCTGCCCCCAACCTCCCTGACTTTTAAAAAATTTTTGCAAAAGGTTTTTGAAATTGTTATTTCAAGGAACCTGCAAAGTTCCAGGTGTCGTACCTTTGTGGGAGGGTGACTCTCTGCCAGCTGTAACGATCGTTCCTCCTGGTGTAAGCCACCCGACACCAGTCAGACTTACTCTAAGTGATGGCATTGGAGGGAAGGGCCCGCACCAAAGTCACCCAAGTCAACCAAGAGAGGCTGCAGCCCTGCTGTCCCTGGAATATGGGTCACATCTGGTTGGGGCCTGGTCAGAAGTGGTGGGGAGGTGGAGTTGGGGGAGGGCAGCCAGGTGGCAGGGAGGCCCCGGTGCGGCTACCTGGAGAGGTTTAAGTTGCCATGAGAGGAAGCTGTCTCAGAAGACAGTGGAGATGATTTAGGATGCTATTTTTCTCTCTGCAAGGAACTGGTAATTTATGCAGGAGGTTTTATACCAGGGAGGACTCCTGGTATAAATAAAAATGAATTTATTGATAAAAAATTGTGTATCCATTCTTACATGTGTAAACTTCAGTCACCTTTAAAGTACTCTCCATTTGATGCAATACACCTCTTGAGTCATTTTTTCCACTGCTTAAAACAGTTTTTGAACTCATCGATTCTGATGTCTTTTAGTGCCTCTGCTGTTTTTTGTTTCATCTCTTCCACATCAGCAATATGTTTCCCTTTGAGGACTTTTTTCATCTGGGGAACAAAAAAAAGTCGCTTGGAGTAAGATCGGGTGAATAGGGAGGGTGGGACACAGGGGTCATGCTGATTTTGGTCAAAAATTGCTGAATGCTCAGTGCAGTGTGGGCAGGTGCGCTCGTAAATCACCCGTCATGAAATGGACAAACGTGTTGAAAGAGTCTCCAAAAAAATTCACTGAAGCCAAATGCAACTTCTTGCAACAATGCCAGCTGGTGCACTGACACAGATGGGTTCCTAGAACACTCACCTAGTTGGGGAAGCCTGTCCCACAAGGGGCCCACCCTCCAGAAGATAATTCTGGGGTTTTGGGGGGGTGCCCCTTTGTAGATTGTTACTTTGGGGTCCTTAGAGTGAAGGAATGTGTGGTTCCTTATAGTCACACTATATGGTTGGGGACAGAGTAGTAGAAGTTTAGGGCTTTTAGAGAAATTAATTTTGATCTTTAAAAGAAAGGCAGGCTAAAGAGGTTGTTGTGAGGTGTGATTCCCTAAGTGAAAAAACTTAAGTCATTTTAGAAGAACTGGATTTAGAGGGGAAAAGAAAGCTTAACATGGGGGCAGCTCAGGGGTGCAAACATAAGAGGTCTAATTAACCTCTCCAGAAGCAGGGGATGAGGTGGAACACAAGTCATTAGCTTTTACAACGTGTTACTCTTCCTCGCCCAAGATTAATGGGAGAAGGTGATCCTTGCTTCAACTGTGGAGTGACTGGTTGCGAATGTTGCACAGCAGGGATTACTCAGAGCACTTGCCCTGCAATTAGAGTAGCTGTCGCTATGTCTCACTTCTCCTTTGCATGCTCCAAATGTCAGGGCTCATTGGAGAACCACTTCATAACCACATTCTTTCCATTCTTATTTCATATCATAAGTGCTTACTAAATCACTTAAACATTAAACAATAGATAAGTCATAATTGTTGAAGGCCATTAGGTAGAATCTGGTAGTTTTACTAATATCTCTTTTATGTTCACTTTTTAATATGTGATGTATTTCATATTAAAAAGTGAACTTAACAATATATACTATATATTGTATATATACTATATATTCTATATATTGTATATATCGTATATATACTATGTATCGTATATATACTATATATTCTATATATTGTATATATACTATACATTCTGTATATATTGTACAATTCAAAATTTTTTTATTTTAAAATATATGTGCTTTATTTTAAAGAAGTTTTATTTTTTACAAGAAACAAGAAAAGATATTAAAAAGCAAGGTAGGTTCTTGATCATAGTTCCTTAATGACAAAGATTTTTAAATGGACAATCTTCTCATTAATATGAGAACATATTCATATTTGCTCCAGATCTGAGCAGGCTGTCCTTTAAGCCCCTCGCACAGGTCCAGGAGCAAAGAGCATAATTAGAAATTTGTAATAAAATTAACCTGGATAATCACCCACAATTAGACATTGCTAGCATATTTGAAACCCTCTGTATACCCCTCCTTACCTGCATCTCTCCTCTTTCCCATGAAGAAGTATCCACTCTGCTGAATTTTAAGTTCATTATTCTCTTGCTTTTCTTTTGTTTTCACCATTTGTATGCATCTCCTAATATATATTATTAGGAATTATTATCATTAGTTATTTAATTTTATATAACTGGAATCTTACTATGTATATTCCTCTGTGCCCTGTTTGTTTCATTCCATGCTATATCCCAAGATAATTTTATTTTATTTATTTATTTTTAAAAAGATTTTATTTATTTATTTATTTATTTTTAGCGAGAAGGGAAGGAGAGAGGGAGAGAAACATCAGTGTGTGGTTGCCTCTCATGTGCCCCCCACTGGGGACATGGCCTGCAACCCAGGCATGTGCCCTGACTGGGAATCGAACTGGTGACCCTTTGGTGTGCAGGACCACAGTCAGTCCACTGAGCTACACCAGCTAGGGCCCAAGATAATTTTAACCTAAATTTTCAGTTTGAGATTTTTTTGGAGATGCTAGTACAGATTCTCATCCCAAATCTCCACGAGGGACGCTCATGGTGGTTAGGAATTCTCAGAGAGGACTTTTTTTTTCATATTTTCTTCTCTACAAATACTCAAGACCAAAACAAATAATAATTTTAATGATCTCTTTATGAAAGATTGTCCCCCAACTCCACCCCAGTCTACCTCTGGGAGTCTGGTCTTTTCAATGTTCTGGCTTTAGTGGGTGGAGGGGTAGGCTCTAATCCAATTTCCCATTGTGCCGGGGCCTCAGGATTTCCTCCTTTCCTCTACTAAACCCAAAGTTTCAGATCATTGGGCATTACCAGATAACATGGACAAGCATTCCAGTGCTCTCTTGCCTCTTCGATTTATGTTTTCTCATTGATTTGAATTTCTGAGGATTACTCTTTCTCCTTTTCTCCTCCTCCTCCTTCCCCCCCTCCTCCTCTTCCCCCTCCTCCTCCTCCTCCTTCTCCTCCTCCTCCTTCTTTTCCTCCTTCTTCTCCTTCTTCTTCTTCCTCCTTCCAGGCTCAGCCATGCCTGTAAGAGATCTTTCCATGCATTTTTAGATGTTCTATGGCCAACTTGTCTGCCATATTGCTGAATATAGCAGTCTTCCCTAATATTTTTCAGTTTGAATCCTTAGAATTTCATTAGAATATTTCTTTGTAACAAAACACAAATCCTTAAAGTCATATTCTCTTAGGAATGGCTTAACATGACCGTCAAGTCCTTTTAACTTGTCTGGTTCAGCCATTTGACACTTCCCATCATAGGCAACCTAACTGCCTGAACCAAGAAAGGCAAAATGGGTCACCTCTCCTGTCGACACTGAAATATTGGTATGTCTAGGGAAATCCTCACGATCCCCACTTCCTGGTGTTCACGCCATTGTGTAATCCCCTTCCCTTGAGTGTGGGCAGGACATGTGACTTGTTTCCAGCCAACTTATTTGTGTCCTCACTGATGCATTAACGCAGCTAGTGAGGGATTGACTATCACTGCCCAGCTCTAATGTTGAATGGCACGAGGCAGAAATATATCCTCTCTTCTATCTTACATCTGTCCCTTTGGCCCTGGTTCCTTCTTGGCCCCACTGGAGTTCCGATTTAGAGCATCTATTCCAGAGATCCAATGCTCAGCAGCCAGGCCTGCTCTGCATTTTCTGCTCCCTGCTTTTGTCCAGGAGCACCAAGTCACGTAACATATCCACTGTGAAGATGTACTCTTAGAAATGAGGACTGGTCAGCTGGGTGATTATCTTGCTAGACTGGTGCTTAAACTACAATAAGCATGGAAGGAAACCTTGTCTCACATTTATAGAGGGTGTTAAGGGAATGAAACAAATTCACTTATTCATTTGATTTCTTTATTCAATCGCTGTCTGTTGAGGGCCTATTAAATGTAAGGAGGTGCTCAGGAAAATAGAGATGGGTACTGTGTCACTGAAGTCAGTTGTCTTCCCTTAAAAGACCAGTGAGTTGTGTGAAAAAGAATGCAAGAAAGGCCTCAAAGACCCTTGGTGCCTGAGCCATACTCATGCAGGGCAGGTGTGGTGGCCTTGCCTCTTGGCCAAGGGTAAGAGTAGACACTTAGCCAAGGGGCAGGGCTGTGAAGGAGGAATAGGAGCAGTGTCCCAGTTTGCCACCATCTTGCCATATGATGTTGGGCCGGTCTCCCACCCATCTGGTTTTCAGTTCTTCGGCATTCTCAGTGATATTCTGCAGTTCTCTTTCCTTCTGTCTTGGCAGACAGTCTGAATCTGGGGTCCACTTCTGGCCCTGCTGGCTCCTGGCCCAGCTTTTGTACCTGCTTCTCTAGGCAGGGCTGGGCCCAACACATGGGCACGGCTGGACGTTTGCTCTAATGAAAAGCAGTTGATAGTGAGCGGAACACCAGGTCTTGTCCATTCCCTTCCAAGTCATGTCAAGTGAAGAAGCACGTGGTCAGAAAAGTTCAGAGTAGCTTCATGGCATACCCAGGAGTGCTTGCAGCAAGCTGAAAAGAACGGGGGACAGCTTACCACATCTGGATACCAGGTGCCAGCTCAGCTGCTCAAGCTTGGCTATGGGCCCCTGGGTGGAAGATTGTCTTCATGCCTAGAAGGGGCTGCATGCAAACAATGGATCAGTGTCATGGCAGTTGGCAAGAGGGAGGACGGCCGCCTCCAAAAAGAGTACCAACAAGCTGAACCAAATAGGCAAGAAAAGCTTTGAAAATCAGAGGGTTTAGAGATCAGGGAAGGGAACTTTAAATGCTGTTCCAGTTTTAACTTCAGTTTAATTCAACAAATAATTTTTGAGTGTCCACCACATGTCAGACCTCTTACAAGCACACGGGATAGGTCAGTAAACAAAACAAATTCCCTGCCACTTTGACATTTACATTCCACCAGGAGGGATAAATGCTAAACAATAAACATAGCAGATAAAGACACTTTATGGTATGTTAGAAGACAAGTGTTTGGAAACCAAGAAAAAGAAGAGTAAGGGGGACACCAGAGTGTGGGGAGGAGGCAGTAGATTGCAGCATTATCCTCTATTTACTTTTCTTTACTCTTTTTTTGTGACCAATGGGTACCTCCAACTAGAGAAATGAGCGGACTTCTGTAGGACATGACCAGAACCTTAGAGGAATGTCAAAAGGCCAGATCAAGGTAGAAGCTGGTCTCCAGAAATCTCCCAGAACACTTCTGCTCTCATTGCTTGGTTTACCACTACCTGCAAAGCTGGGTCTTATCCACTGCACCACAGACACCTCTGTCCCAGCACCTGGGGGCATGGAGGGAAATTGGGGGGTGGTGTGGTAAGCATAATTTTCATATCAATCAGAGGTGTTTTAGAGACATTCTGTTTTGATATTCTGATTGATACTCCCAGATATTCTTCACTCTCCTAACTATTCTGAGTTAGAGAACCATCTGCAAAGAATTGTGTATCGTGTGGGCTGCAGGAAACTGAACCTGGAGCCATCCATTTGATTTTCTTCCTGTGAGAAGAAGAGACAAAGGCTTTTAAATTGACGGTTGCTAAGAATACTATTGCTAGCACTTGTTTGAAGAGGTAGGCATAAAACCCAAATTTGAAAAAGGGCCTGAAATTCTAAGATCGAGTATATATATGTTGGTGTTACGACAGCTGGATGGTGAGGGACGCTGCAGGTCAGTGTTCTGAAGGCCCCACCCCAGCCTGACCATTGGGTCAAGGTCCCTGCTGAGGGTCCGCCTCCTCAGTGGCGCAGTGCAGGTGAGCACTGTGGTGCCTGCGTCCTGGACTGTGAAGGTTGTGAGGGAGACCCGGTTCTCTCAGAAGAAGAGTGATGGAGCCCACTCGGGGTGACGTGGGAGAAGGAGGTCCCACTGTGGTCAGTGGAGGTTAGGATCAGAGCAATACCTCTGTTCCTGTTAGTCTGATGACAGCCAAAAATAAAATAATAAAATAAAAAAAAATGGACGTCTGAAAAGTTAAAGGAGAAGGGTTAAGAGCAGATATTTCCTAAACAGAAGACATTTCAAACAGAACTGTATGAGCAAGTAGCAAAGTCTCCCCTATGGGTCAGCAACATGGATGAGAGCGTGTCCAGGCCTAGAGTGGCAGGGCCCTGTGAGTGGACTTGTGACCAGCGCTAAGAGGACCTGGCTGTTCAGGGCAAAAGCCCTGATTTGAGAAAGAGGTGAAAAATCAGCGAGGGCAGCTTGGAGGACAGTTTCAGGAAGCCGTCCCCCAGGCGGTCAGGAGACCAGCAAGCCTGGAAGACTTCTAGCTGGAACCACCCCCAGTATCATCCTAGAAGAGCTTTCACACCGCTCAAAGAGACAGGAAAGAGCCCAGCCCCGTCCCCACCTGACCACAGCAACAGGTCGGGAAATGTAGGCAAGTGGAAGGGAGGGCGTATTTCACCACGCCTTGGGGTTTGAGAGGTTCGTGCTAGCACGTGCCTGCTCTGAGGTTTGCTTAATGGGGGCTTATGTTTAGCTTCCTAATGGGAGCCTTTATTTCTGATTAATAAAAAATGGGAAAATTCCTGCTCATAAGTGTACAGGGTCTCAAACAGCAAGTCCATTCTCCATCGCAGGGGTTCTCCATGGCAGGCCATTACACTGAGATGATGACTAAGGTTTTCGGCCACAGCCTCCTCCTGCTGCAGGAGTGGTGGCAGCCGGGAGGAGCCCCACTCCTCCCGGTGTTGGCAGGCGGAGCGGTGAACGGACGGGTCGTTCTAGAGACAGTGGTGAGCTTTGGCTTGCAGCGCAGAGCAGAATGTTTGGACAGTGGAGGCAGGCCAACCTGACTGCAAATACTGACTCTCTTCGCTTGTGCTCTTCACACCTGCTTTACTGTGTTCTGTGGAAAAGATTTCAAAGAACACTGAAGGGCAGAAAGTTCTTCCAGCACATCTGCTCCTGAGGGGAAGCTTTGTTAAAATTCGATGTTTATTTTTTTATGGCGATGCCAATAACTGTGGCTCTGGCTGTTAATATGGATTATGTAGATGCATAGTTTTGAGTGTGTTACAGAAAAATGGAATTGCACTACACAGACTGTCTGAATTTCTCCTTTTGCTTATGGCATACTCTTTTATGCCTATACATATAGAAATATCTCCTTTTAAAAGCTGTGTTGTGTTTGATACTGGGTGCAGGTCATAATATATTTGATAAGCTCTCTACTAATGGCAATTTTAATATTTCCATGTTTCTTTTTATTGTTGAAAACCATGCTACAAAAAATAAGGCATGTGTACCTATGTGTGTGTCCATCTGCTGAGTATTTCTATAGTATACGTTCCTAGAAGTGGAATTGCTGTATTGGTAAGTATGCCTACTTGCATAATCATTATCTTGCCAAGTTTCTAAAAGAAGGTTGGGCCACTTTGTATTCCCATGCATAAAGAATAAGTGGCCTTTCCCATACACCTTCACCTGTGTTTTTATTGCAATTGTTCACTTTATGTGATGGACATGTAGCTCTGCACCTAGAGCTTATTAGATGGGAGGACTCAGTACATGCTCCTTACCGTTGTCACAGGAACGTCCTGTAACACCACTCACTGCAGCACTGTTTCAGACCCACAGCCCAGAGCCTTCTGCTGCAAAGGTGACCATTGCAGGCTCTGCTTGCTCACATGACAGCTGCCATGGCATAATTCTGTAGCCTAACCTTGTGTCAGGGAAAATATGGGCTATGTGTTTTATCCCTTATCTACCTTTAAGCCTGATAAAAACCATGGGCATTTTTAATGTTCTTTTTGTCTCCAGGGGTGACCAACATTGCCAAGATCCTTTTTATAAGACAACATTTGCATATGCTTTTTTCTTGGATAAGACTAAGAACAAATGATCAGAGGCAAGAATTTTCTAACTTAGATCTTTCTGAATGGTGCTCAGAGATGGGGTAAGGATTGAAGGGTGAGTGCCCCCTCAAACCCCAGTGGTTAAAGAGAAGCTAGGGGCACCTCTCTCCCATCTTCAATAAATAAAGGGGAACCCAATGTCCCTCCCCATTCTCGTCTTCAGTTACTGCAGCATTCCTTTATCTGTTATGTATTAGCTTATAGTAAGATTTAGTATTTTTGAAAATGTTCCAATGATTTAAATTAAAAAAAAAAAAGATTGGTGGAACAAGCATAAGAAGGCTGCCTCTGGCCTTGGTCCCCGATTCAGCTCTCGCCCTATCTCAGGTGTGATCTGACATGATGTTAGGACCTTCCACTCCAGAGGTCAGTGGACTCTGAAAATAGTCTTCAGTGCTGCAGAGTAACTGGCAGCCAGCTACCTCCCCCAGCCTTTCTGTGTTGCTGTCAGAACCTCATTGAGTGTGGAGGCCAATTGCCTGCTCCTAGGTGTCTTCCTGCCCTGCCCAGCACCCCACTTCTTCATCCAGCCTCTCCCTTCACTCCCAGCATGCCATGTCATGGGGTGGCATATTTAAATCCTGTCTCAGCAGTCAATGGAACACGAACTCTTTCCTCATTGGGCCATTGTCTGTCCCTGTCTGCGCTCTGTGGATCTCTCTGCACCCTGAACCAGTGCAGCCCGATGCCCCTATACCTAGATCAGCTCTCCAACCTGACTGTTGAAGAGTTCCATTTCCCCTTCATTCAGTCATGACAAGGCTGTCATTTATACTAAAATAGGGAAGGAAGCCACAAAAGTAGAGAAATGAATGAGCTTCTTGAGAGCTCATTCCATATCCTGACTTTAATCCAGTCAAAGATTGACTTGGCCAGCATAGCCTAAAAGGTGCTCAGAGCCAGTCTCTAGACTCTTTACCTGGCCTCACTCTTGACCCGTATATGAGAAGTGCAAGTTCAGGCAGAGCTCAATAGTAGACACACATCAAGAAATCTTGGTGGGTCACGGATAGTTGCATTAAAAGTCCCAAGTTCTTAAAAGTCAAGTGGAGGATTTTTTGTTTTTGCCTTTTTAAACATTCAAGACAACTTTTGAGAGTGAAGCAGACTGATTCCAGTTACTTTGTTTGAAAATAATATTCAGTTTGTTAGATTTTCAAAGTCAAAACATGTTTTCCCCCAGGTCTTTGAGTTCAGCTTGTTATCCTGTTTGTAAATTCGATAAGAACAACCACCTTCACTTTTCTTTGATTAATGTTAATATTATTGTTCTTTGTTTTGGGTTTTTTATTTTTGTTTTGTTGTTTTAGATCTCATACACTACAAGGTATCTTGTAACTTCCATGAGAAACAGTAGGTTCCAGCGGGAAGCCAGGAGCCAGTGCTCATGAATAGACTTCATACATTTCCAAAAGTGGGTGGCACTTTCCTAAGCAGGTTTGATCGAGGCCAGTGAACCTTAATGCCTGGTAGGGCTGGGAGAATCAGTTCGTTCCTGATGAAACATCCTAAGAACATTGGCATCTGTTCTTCTGATAGGAACATTAAAGCTGTAATAAGAACATAAGAACTTTGATAAGAGCTTGAGAACTTCAACAAAATCACTAGTTTTGTCTGTCTCACACATTGGCCACCACTTGGTAAGACGAGCCTTGCAGCAGGTCCCAGGACAGTGACGTTGTCTAACTTTAGACCTGAAGTCCATTTTTATGGACCATCCTCACTGGCGAGTTTTTCACATAGAGAAGTACATATACCTTTTAGAGGCATGCAGTGCTCACCCCACTGAGACTGCTTTAGTCAACTACCTGCAACCATAAGAACCATAGACGCTAATATGTAATACTTGTATTTGGACCAAATGCCCACGCGGATACCTCTCTAAAGGGTAAGCATGTACATATGTCAGCGCCATATTCTCAGCTCAGCTTCTATTCCACAAAACCATCCAACTTGCTGACCTGTATCCACACTGCACTGGATCTCACCTCGAACCTTTCCTTGGTTGTCCTCATAGCCCCTTTCTTCCAGTTTTACCATCACATCAGTCAGTCACACCTGAAAACCAACCCTGTTCAAGAAGCTTCCTCTGGATCTTACTAATTCAGAAGATATATTGCTAGGTCAGTGCTGCATTATTTTGTGCTAGTTTTTACTTTACTTACTAGTTTTTCTCACTTCCCTAGCTCAACAAGATCATTGAGCTCATGACTCCTGTTTTTCTCGCAGTCTCTCAGTTGGGCCTAAAATTTAATACCCTAGATTGGTACATTTTTTTAAAAAGATTTTTAATTCTTTTTCTGTTATATAGTTAATACTGTTATATTGTGAAAAAATATAAAATACAGAAAACAAACCACCCATAATTCTATCTGCCAGCAACAGTAGCTGTTAGCATGTTGGCATATATCACTTTAAAGATTATTCCTTATAACTATGTAGGTGGATGTAGAGATGGGTATGGATATTGACCTACATGTAGACATAGACATATGAGGTCTGTCCAGAAGGTATCCAGCCTTGTAATATGAAAAACTGAGACATTTTCTAAAGAACATACAAGATGTAAGAAACATTGTATGTAGGACAATGATGCCTCAGCCCCCTTCAACGTAAACACCTTGGAACCTCACACAGTTTTTCCAATCACCACCAGCTGCCACATTGTATTTTCCTGCATCTCATCGATGGTCTGAAAAATCTCTTCCTTTTCAATGGTGATTTTAGTTTTGGGGAAAAGCCAGAAGTCATGGGGAGCCAAATCTAGGCTGTAGGGGGGCTGAGTCACCTGGGTGATTTGATATTTCACCAAAAAACTCTGCACAAGATATGATGCATGAGTGGGTGCATTGTCATGATGACGCTGCCAATTATCAGTTGCCCATAGCTGTGGCCTTCTGAATCATCCAAATAGTTTCCACAGAGGAATGTTCAAGCTTAATGCAAAATATGATGCAGATTCATGGCTCTGTTCGCTCATTTTGAATGTGAGAGCCACACGGTACACACATTTACTCAGTGGTGTCTACCGCTCCCACTGACTAGTACAATGACGTCATCATCATTCACACATGCACATTCCAGTCCACTCTCCTTGGCTGCCAAGTTATATCAATGTCGCACAAACTGATCTTGTTATATTAACAATGGCTGGACGTTTCCGGACAGACCTCGTAGATATTGTAAAAACGTGCAGCTTGTTTTCTAGTAAGCTTTGAATGTTATAACCCTTAATGTGCAGTCACGGTATGTCAGACATGTGACTGCCATCTCTCATGGATGTCTGGAATGACTAAGAAATGGGAACTGCTTCATTAAACAGTATGGAACTACTAACCTTTTTCTTTGGTTATTGGGTGGATTTTTTCTTCTTTGGAGGAGATTGTCACATTGAAGGATATAGCTTTTTAAAAAGTTCTCATTAAAAGGTATATAAATGATTGAAGAAGAAATAGACTGTAGGTGGAATACCAAAAAAAGGCAAGAAATGTTTATAGCACATGTAACAAAATGTTATATTATTATATAAAGTACCATAGAATTGATAAGAAATAGAGCAGGAAAAAAAAAGAAAATATAGCAGATATCAAACAATAAGAGATAGAAGACATAGATTTACAATTCCTAAAAGAAAAAAAACTGTGAATAAATGCAACAAAAAGGCTGGTCTCAGTATTATTCAAGGAACTGCAAAACAGAAATAATGATATCACTTCCTGCTAATTAAATTAGCAAAACTTTGATGATAATATTTAGATTGAATTGAGGGATAGAAAAACTGCATATTTATATGTTATATATCATACAGTTCAACTGATTTGGAAAGTAATTGACAATATGTATCAAGAGCTGTATGAGTATTCATATCAGTAAAACTAGTGAGACTAATTTTGTGTATATAGGCAATAATCTCAAACATTTGAAAGTTACATAAATGAAGTTGCTCATCCATCACTGAGTAAGTTGTTACTTAGTACGTTAGGATATGCTCGTGGGATGAAAGTTGTGCAGTTGCTACAGTCTGATGTTACAGCCGTAAAGACTATGTGACAACACTGAATGATGTTATGAGTGAAGAAGGCAGTCAACAATATGTATGATGTAATAATAATTCTCTAAAAATGCATTTGAGAGATAAACCAAATTATGCAGTAATCCACTCTTACTCTCAGGGGATACATTCCAAGACCCCCAGTGGACGCCTGAGCCGTGGGCAGCACCAAACCTGATATGTACTATGTTTTCTCCTGTACATACATTCCCATAACGAAGTTTAACTTGTAAACTAGACGCAGTGAAAGATTAATATAGACAACAAATAGTAGAATAGAACAATGATAACAATATACTCTAATAAAAGTTATGAGATTGTGATCTCTCTTTCTCTCAGCAATCCAGCATGAATTTTTCTCCTTCTTTACAACTGCACAAATAGAAGGTTTGTTTTTACCAAAGATCTTAGCAACCTCGGCCTATGATTTGTTTCTTTATTAGTTAAGTTAAGAACTTTCATCTTTTCACTTAAAGGAAGCACTTTATGGCCTCCCTTTGGCATATCCAAATGGCCAGCATCCCCACTCTTGTGCTTTGGGCCATCACTAAGTAAAATAAGGGTGACTTGGGCCCAAGCTCTGTGATAGCATGACAGTCGGCTTGATAACCGAGAGGGTGACTAAGTGTTAACGGGCAGGTAGCACATACAGTGTGGCCACACGGGACAAAGGGAGGCGTCACATCCCAGGCGGGATGGAGTAGACAGCACCAGACTTCATCATCCTGCTCAGAATGGCATAAAATTTTAAACTTATGCATTGTTTATTTCTGGAATTTCCCATTTAATATTTTTAGACCACAATTTACGGTGGGTAACTGAAACCATGTAAAGCAAAACCGTGGATAATGGGGGACTACCGTAATTGTGTGAGGGTAGTGGGGCGTCTGGGTTATGGCTTATTTCCCCCTCTAGTTCTAAACATTGCTATGCTTAAAATTGTAATTTTTTAGAGTCTAGGCAAAGGTTTATAAAACTTTGGAATGGAGGGGGAATAATGAGAAAGGCATGGGTTGAAAGATGAGGAGGACTGAGACAGAAACTGTTTGGCACCTCGATTATGAGTGGGCTGTGGGAGAGGGCAGTGTCAGGGGTATTGAGACTTCAATTCTGGGTAATTGGAACGAGCCAATTCCAGGATCAAAAGCAGAGAACACAGGAGGTCAGTGTGTAGAGAAGGGAAGACCATGGATCCCATCTGGGCATACTTAGCCTGAAGGACTGGTCAAACTTCTCAATCTGGCAGACCACTTCTCTGGCAAGAGAAGTCAAAGAGAGAAGGTGTGACACTCACTCCCATGGAAATGAGCTGCTGACTTACTGAAAGTGGATGAGGTTACTGAGGAAGACTTGTGAGAAGAGGCAAGGGACAGAACTTCAGTGACAAGTATGGATAACAGCAAAGAGAAACAGTGGAACAAGAATATGATTCACTGAACTTAAAGAACTGGTCCAAGTCCCTGCTTCCTCTCTCAGACAAGTGCCGTGGCTGGTTACATTGGCTGGTCCCCAGCGAGCTCTCCTTCCCTTCCCCTCGACCATGGTCTGGGCCTGTGACTTGCTGTAACAATAGAATGTGGCAGAGGTGCTCCTGTGCCAGCTCTGGATTGAAGCCTAACAAGGCTGTTACTCTCTGGGGAGTTCTGAGCCATCATGTAAGAAATGCAATTATCTTGCTGGAGAACCCTATCAAGAGGGAGGGTCCCTGAGACTACATGGGGTGAGAGAAACCCAGTCATCTCAGCATCCCAGATGAGCCCAGTCTTTTAGCTGCCCCCAGCCAGGTGCCAGACATGTGAGCGAGCCATCTAAGATATTCCAGCCCCAGTCACCATCTGATGCAGCTGTAGGAGAAATCCCAAATGAGGTCACAAAAGGAACCATCCAGCTGAGCCTCAGTCCACCCACACAGTCATATAAAATAACAAATTGGTTGTTGTTTCAAACCACTAAGTTTGGGGTGGTTTGTTATGCAGTACTAGATAACTGAAACCACAAGTTAATCAAGGAACTTAGCCTACGCAAAGCTTTCTTTTGTGCAAAACTGAATGATAATTATATTATCCTGGTAATAGGTTTGTCATAATGGTCAAATGCAATTGTGAGCTCATTGATTCTGAAGTTTTCCCACAAAAGCACACCAGTGGCAAAGGGCAGTGAATGACATATGTCTGGGGTCTGGAGGGTGTGGCTGTTTCTTGAAAGGCTTGTGGTTCCATATAAAACATCAGAGCCAGTTTTGCACTCTTTGTCAAGTGTTCCCATTATTACTTTGTACTGTATTTTCTCCAGTTCCATGCACCCTCTTACCCCATGGCTTCATATCCTTCTAGTGCATCGTGGCAAAGCTTCAGGGTGGAAAAGATGTAGGTGCTTGTAATCTGTAAATGTGCCATGAAGGAGAATCACTGTTAAGAAGAGACAGACAAGGAGTGGTCAGGAAAGGCAGAGGAGAAGCAAGAAATCCCCAGATCTTAGAAACTAACGGAGGTTGTTTAACCATCAAATGCTGCAGAAAGGCCTTTGAGTTTGGTGACTGCTAAGGCATTGATCTCCAAGACGATCTCTTTGGTGAGAAGGAATGAGCCAGAGGTGAAGGAAAGTGCACAGAATGAGTTCTTTGAAAACATCGGAAGGGAAAGGAAGGCAACTGCTAAAATGATGTAAGTTCAGGAAGAAGTGGGGATATAGAGAGGAATTTTGTTCTAAGTTTCATTTTAGAACAAAAGAACACTGCACATGTTTTTAATGTTGGGGAGGAAAGCAATGAAGAGAGGAAGAACTTAAAGGATGTAAGAAAGAGAGCTGATAAAGTATGAGACAAGATTGAAGAAGAGTTGGGAGGCTTAGGATGGTTAATACAAGTAGAGGAATCGGCCTCAGAAAGGAGAATGAAAGAACTGCCTCTGTAACAGGAAGGAAGGAGCGAGCGCAGGGCAGGAGAAAAAGCAGAGACATTCAGAAGTGGAAGGGAGAGGGGGAAAGTTCATGTTATGTAGCTTCAGTGCATTATGACGTCCAGTCACCTGCAGAGAAGGGAAGCTTGGAAGCTTTAGGAGAGTAGAAAAGATTTAATATTTTTCAGCAATGACAACAGGAATCAGTTGGAGGCAAATAAAAACCCAAGCAGCAGCGAGAGTCTGGCTTAGAGAACTTGAATTTATTGTGACATTAGTCATTCACCTCATTCTATGACAATGAGAGTGGGAGGGAGAGGAACGGAGGGAGGGAAAGTGAGAAAGTGGGAGAGAGAAAGAGAGAGAGGGAGAGGGAGAGAGAGGGAAAGAGAGAGAGAAAGAGAGAGAGGGAGAGAGAGAGAGAAACAGTGGAGGGTTTCCCAACAGTGGGGATCGGAAAGTCAGCTAGTCAGGAGGAAGTGTCAGTGATGGGACACCTCAGCTACCAGAACATGCTTGACCAGGTGGAGTATAATCCCGGCTGAAAGCCTGTTCCTGGACCAGGGTCATGTGGCAGTGTCCAGGGTTGGGACAGGATGGATATGAAGATCACTCTTCATTGGAGTGGGGGAGGAGGAACTATTAAATACAGTTAGAGGCGTTTCATATTTACAGATCTTCAATTTGAACTATTGCCAGTAATGATGTGTTCCAAAGTGTAATTGTAATTCTGAATGGCTGAAGCGGAGTAAAGAGTACAGTGAATGGTTTGAGGGAATTAAGACCAGTGGGTTTGAAGTGCTGTTTTATGGCCAACGTGATGGCCAGTTTTATGTGTGAGCTTGGCTTGGCTACAGCCCTCAGTGACTCAATCAAACACTAATCTAGGAGGTGTTGTAAAGATGTTTTGCAGCTGCGATTATCCTAGATAATCAGGTGGGCATGAATCAATCAGTTTAAAGGCCAGGAGAGCAGAGCTGACTGACGCTTCCCTGAAGAAGAGGAAATTCTACAAACTGTAGACCGCAGCTTCAGCCAGTGCCCGAGAATTCCAGCCAGCTGGTCCCAATGGCCTGCTGCATGGATTTTGGACTTGCCTAGCCAGTGCCCACAATCGCATAAGCAGTCCCTCCCAATAAATCTCCTAATATATTATCTCCTGGTGGTTCTGCTTCTCTTGTTGAATCCTGACTGATACGGAGGATATGGGATGGGCTAAGGAGAAAGATCGTAAGCTTCTACCTATTTTGGCTCCTGCGATTTTTGGCACTTCTATGTAGTACACAGGCAGAAAGATGGAAGGACTTCAGGTCTGAGATGGAAGGCATAAAGGATGGTTGGCTGGCTGCCTGGATGGATGGATGGCTGCATGGGTGAGTGAAAGAGTGAGTGAGTGAGCGTGTAAGTAAATTGTTCCATATATCTTGCCTCGAAAATAAGAAGAAACAAATCCTGCTCTCTACTAGTCTGTGTGGGTCAAATAAATGCTAGAGCTCTTGGTAAATACAAAACATTTGTTTTCTATTTTAACCGTCAACTCAAAGCATGAGAACCACAGGACACATTTTCCATCACCAAGAGCGGTTCTGTGCATCAAGCTTCCAGAATGAAGCAGGATGTGAAGACCTACTCCTGTGGAAATGCAGGTCTTTTGTTTAGTAGACACGAGGATGGCAAGTTTGATCTAGGACTTGAGATGGGATAAAATAAACAGGAACCCTTCCTTCTTCTCTCCCTTGTCCTTCCCTTTTTCCACAGAGGGAGTATAACAGAGCTTGGTTTGTTCAGCACACGTTCCCTGAGTGGCCCCGGTGAGCAGCTGAGCCTGAGGGGCCACAGAAGGACTTGGAATAGCTCACAGGAAAGGTGGACACTGCCCCCCTGTATGCCACCAACCAAACTCGGGTTTGATGTTTTTGTGTTGGAGAGTTAAGGAAGCTTTTAAATTTCTGAATCAAAACCCTGCCCTGTCTCTCCAGAATCAGAAATGCATTGCTCCCATCAGTGTCTATTGATGGTGACAGGGGTGTGACCAGTCAGGTTCCACCAGCAAGTACAAGAGAGACGATCCTTGGTTGTGTGTTGGCTCTGTGCCTAGAGCTCTGTGCCTCTATGTGACACCCTCTCCACACATGTGGAACAGCTTTCCCTTGTGAAGACAAGAGGGAGCCCCGCTCCAGCCCGTGTAACTGGGCATGACGGGCTACCTGCAGGGTGACATGGCAGGAGCTTCTGTGCATGTGAACTCAGGAGTCCCTCAGGGAGGACGTATCCAAAGGGAAAAAGGAAGCGGGTGTGCTGAACTGACCCAGTCATGAGCGTAATCATCAGAGGAGTATAGTAACTGTAAGGATGGCATATTTTTGTGTGTGTTGCTGGATTCTGAAGAGCTGTTCTGCTACAACTATAAATACTGGGATGTCAGAAAGTATGGCTTTAGCAAGTGTTCCTGAAATGGGAAGGGAACATTCTGCCTCACTTTGCCATAAACCACCAAATAGCCAAGGCATCAGGGAGGGTTGGGGTGCTGCCGCGGGTACGTGAGGGGCAGCAGCAGACTCTGGGGCCCCCAGCACTGAGCAGAGCATGTGAGTGCCCGCAGGAGGGAACGTGTTCCTGAGCACACAGCAGACATCCCGGGGCTCCCCAAATGCTTTTCAGGGCTGTAGAAAAGAGCCCAGGATGAGTGAAACATCACTCTTTCTGGGGCCCCAGCTCTCTCCATAGGTAGGCTGGGTGTGGGGAAGGTCCGGCCACCTAAGGACTCTGAGGTCCCACTGCTCAGTTCTGGGGAGGGATCCTCCTGCCAGGTAAAGCTTAGCGTGCCAGCCAAGGAGCTCAGGCATCTCGTTGTCCCTCATCATTCTTTCTCTCAAATTGTCCTATTTGTTTGTAGGCATAGTTCAGTTAAGCCCCAGCCTGCTCTGCAGGCACATCTCAGTGTAAGTTTTGCTTTTTGACCAGGGAAATTTCGCCACAGACGCTTCCACTTTGTTTTGCTGTTGGGTTGACTATGTCCTGTTAACCTGAAATGTCTCTGCAGGTACTGATTTTTCTCACCCAAGTGAGGGCCCCATTCCTGTCCTTGTAGAGGTGTCAGGGAACTGGGCGGGGCTGGAGTCGGACAGTGTGTGCTCCTTCTGCCCTCGATGGCCACTGACCAGACTGTACTGCTTCTTTGTAGAAGTTCATACGCGCACAGCAATGAAGTCATTCCCTTTCTCTTGAATCCAAAATTCCTTTATTTTTAACTGCGAAAGGGGCTGTGTGACTCCTGGAGTTTCTGGTGTACAGCCAAAATGCAATGTTTGGTCCACACCCTCCTCAGAGGATAGGACCTGACCAGCTTACGAACACTAGAAAACAAGCATTCGATTTCTGCTTTCAATTATTTTTTTAAAGATTTATTGCTCCTGTGTGTGTATCATTAGATAGAAGTGATGGGATCAATAAAACTTGGAATTGTATAACAAGAGAGGTCAGTTTCTTGCTTATTATATTAATAATAACAAAGTTCATTGGGTGTCACTCGACCTTATGAAAGCCAGTGAATCAATAATGTTCTTACGACCTGGGTAGTAATAAAGCTTAGCATTAAATGGGTGATACCAACATGTGAGTGGGGAAGGAAGAGGCCATGGCACCGTACATGGGAAGGACACATGCCATGTAGATTGGTACCTGTGAAAAAGCATCAACTCCTTTTCCAACATATTCTTCTCTTGTGCATATGAAATTATCTAAAGGTAGCAACAAATTTCCCATATGACCTTGATAACTACTAGTTCAGAATGACTTTGGGCTGCTTGCTAAAAAAAAAATGATCTCAGAGATGAATTGTCAGGACATTAGTTTCTCTTCCCATCAGCTTTAGGAACATCCTGTACTTGATGCATGTGAGTGTGAACCACTGCAGAAATACAATGTGAAAATGCAGTAAAAACAAATGTGTTTTGTTGGCTAGCAAACCTCAAGGCCATGCTCACTGGTCACGGATTGGTGCCACACTCCCCAGGCCCTCAGACCCGAACAGGTCTTCCTGCAGAGAAAGCACCTGGGACAGATGTTCTCTGAGAAGAGCTTTCCACAAAGAGGTGTGAAATGTTTCCCCTGAAGGGCAAGGGTTGAAGAAATGGTGCAAATCCATGTGAAACCCCCCTGAAGGAAACTGCAGCCATGCTCACTTCTCCAAGGCCGTGGGAATTGTGGGTTGTGCTGCGGAGCTTGTCCTCCTCTCATCTGGGGCCATTGTCCCTGGTTTCTGGGAGAGCTAGGCAGTGTGGGAAGAACCAAAATGATGCTAAATGTTCACAGGAGAGGAGCTTTTCTGAGGTAAGAGCTTTCAGGTTATTGCAGGCAGAGTGACCAGAAGCTACTTGAATTCCAAAGGGCTTCAGGAAGCCAGAACTTTCTCCTGGACTCCGCCGCTTAAAATCTAAATAACATATTGTGTTCTTTGCAAGTGAAAAACTGT
Source organism: Trachops cirrhosus (assembly GCA_028533065.1). Lineage (NCBI taxonomy): Eukaryota > Metazoa > Chordata > Mammalia > Chiroptera > Phyllostomidae > Trachops > Trachops cirrhosus. Next base: position 162,572,850 of record CM052538.1, read on the forward strand.
GATGACTTTTCTTCAGCTCACACAGGAAAAGAGTGTCACTCATGGTTCTTTTGTTTTTTTTTTTAAAAAAGATCCTTCTAGAAGAAGAAGAAGCCAGAAGTAGCCAGATTTTGGAGGGAGGCCAGGGCAGCGGGGAAGGCCTGACTCTGATGCTGTTTTATAGAAAAACAAAAAAATATGTCTGGGTTCTTTTCAGTGAGAGCTAAAAGTATAGCCACCGCTTCGACTCTCTTTGACATGAAAATGTTTCAGTCGAGCACATACACAGTGATTTCTTTTATTATTTACAGAGGAGAAGATTGCCACCAGAAAGCATGTCTGCTAGTGTGTTTGGGCCAAGTTCTCCTCAGAGATGGTGATTAATAGAGGAATGGGTAGAAAATTAGAATATACAAATAGCTGTTCAGACATGGGGGTGAAATGCTAATGCAGTGACCTTTACATCTTCATTTTTCTTTATTTCTCTGAATGCTAATTAATGGACATGTTCAGCACCAGGGGGAGTTTGCATCCAAGTCCATCTCCCTGCTAAGCGGCATTTTGACAATTTCTGGAGCCGAGTCACAGAGAAGGGCTGATCCAAGCTTCCCGAGGCTCCCATCCCTGCTGCCACCTTGTGACTTCTCCCCTGAGAGCAAATAAACGCCTTCGTCCAGCAGCTCATTAGCATAGCTGTACAGCCTCTGCAGTTAGCGAGGCAATTAGTTTCAGAGGTAAGTGCAGGTTGGGGAGGTTGGAGGCCCAGCGTGTTTATTGACTGCTGTCCCTGGACGACAGGACCACGGCCTGCTTGTTAACGAGACCTGAATTACTGCCTACCCAGAGCTCCCGGACCCAAGGAAGAAGCAATGTGATAATTGGGGCCTTCCTTGAAGCAAAGGGCAAAGGTAAATTTGTAATTCAGGCAATAACCTTTAGAGTGATGCCAGGGATGCTTCCTGGGAAACATTCCCTTCACGCAGTGCAGGCAATAGGCTGAAAGTGCATGCTGAGTTTGGACTGGAAATTCCTATCAGCGTGGAGGAAGAAGAAATAGTTCAGATTAAATGAAAATGACTTGGAGTCATTACAGAGAAAAAATTTGGGGACCAGCTTAAAGAAAAAACCCAGTTAATGTTTTATTTCTACCAGCAGTAAGGACCTGCATGGGGTGGGGTGGGTATGCTGGGATCAGGGTGTGTGTGGTCTGGGAGGAGATGATGATGTTTGGGAGACTGGAAAGAAAGGGGGTGAGTGTGGAGGTCAGCTCCAGGGGCTTCTCAGATATAATCCTGGGAACTGGTAAAGGAGTCATGGCCGTCTATGGCCATGCCACCAGTACAGTTAGAAATTCTTGGAAATCTAGCTGCCCATCACATTTGAGTCCCAGTTTCTTCATCATGTGGTCAAGGACACCGGGGTCCTTCTGGTTTCTTGTGAAGGCAGCCAGTTCTATATTCATGAAGGTCAGGAACTCAGTGTTGGAGAGAGTGCAGCTGTTACTGTTCTTTCTAGTATATGTCTGGAAGACAACAGAGACTCGGTGTACCTCTTGGTCTCTGCAGGGCTGGATGTTTTTGCCACACTGGAGTGGAGCAAGGCACAGCTATGAGTGGGGAGTGATGAAGCAAGCTCTGGGATTAACTTTTATAAGGGAACTTTCTGTAGGCATAGCCTTTCCACGATAGAACTGAGAGGGAGTGAAAGTTCAAGGAGAGGCTGGAGTGTCATCTATGCCTCCATCTTCAATTTTCCTTATCTGTAAAATGGGGGTATAATACTGCCTACCTCACAAGGTTATCATGAGGATTAAATAAATTAATATTACAGAGCACATATTAAATATAATAATGCTAATAAGCCTTTGACATTATTATCACCACTATTATTTATCTATAAAGGGTAAGGTAGATGGTTTAGGTAGGAAATTGGACTACATGACCTCAAGATCCCCACATAACTCTTGGGTCCTACGATTCAGTGGTTTAGTGGTACAAGTATTTTGTACCGCACAATGCTTCAGGCAAGTTTTTATTTAGGGCACACCGATCCACAATTCTTTTGAATCCTAGTAGATGTCTTAGTACTGTAGTGATCTTTCTGTCTGATTTTCTTAACCCACTTAGAGCAATATTTATTTATTTTTCTATACCCTACTTTGTTCCTAAAAGATTTTAAGTAAGACATTTAAAGTAACTTTGAATTTGCTTTGGAAGATACACTGAATTAAATTCTCTGAACTTGCCTCTCATTGAAACATAGTTTTCAAAAAGAATTTAAAAACACCAACTATAGTGGTAGATTGTTTCCAATGTTTCCAATGTTTCTAAAAGCATCTCTTTTAGATTTGGGGGGCACAGGCAGGAGGAGAGAGGAATGCGAAGAGAAGGGAGACACTGAAAATATGACTTACTGTAGTTTCAAATTATGGAAGAAAACAGAGGTGAAAGCAAGTGTTCGGAGGACACAGGTTACACAAGAGTCCCCAAAGCACCATTTCATTGTTTTGTGCTCAAGGATGGCCCTTCTGATCAGCTTCTAATTATTCTCCATTGGAACCATTAGATACTCCCATGCGGGTGGCATTCAAAAGATGACAGAGCTCATGGCAGAGAGAGTAACAGAGAGACCTGCTGAGTGCCAGAGGCTTTACAAAAAGCATCTATTTGAATCTTCGCTTGAAGCCTGCTGAGAAAATTGAGATTCACCAAGATAAAAGAACTTGCCCAAAATCTAGTTAGTAAGTGATAGTTGGTTAGTTCGTAAGTTGGTATTCTATCCTAGGAATGCTGAATTCCAAAATCCATGCTCTCTTCCTCGCTGATGTAGACCTATGAACATCCAGTATCCGGTAATCCTGAAACTTGGAAAATAGAGGGCTCTTCCATGGTTATAATTTATGAAGAAATGAATCACTTAGTCTCTAAGCTCCCTCTCAATTCTCACATAATCCGAACATTTAAAGAAACCTGATCCTATAACTTTCCATTTCTGTAAATCATTTAAGAGGAAATTAACTTAGGAAACCATGTAACTTAATGCCCAAAACTGGAAAAGGCTCTCCTTTTCTCCATGGATAAGTGAAAATCTACATCTTTAAGTAATTTTTTTTCATCAGAATTGTATTGCTAACATAACACCACGTAGAAAGAATATTTTCTTCAAAAAAGACTGAGATGAAATTTTTTGAATTCAAATTGCTAGCTGGTATTAGTAATGCTTTTTCTAGTCGATGTGTTATCCAGTCTGAAGCACACCTCTAATAGGGTTGGCTGACCCACATTCAGGGAGCAGAAAACCTCAGATGCCAGTCTACCATCCAAGTGCTCCATGACATCAGGCTGCTGTAAATCTCGTGTCAGACCGTGTTTTTCTTAAATTCTGGTTAATTACAGTGGGAAATTTCATAGGACAGATTCTTCAGCTCTTTCTAGCAATGAGGATAGAGAAGGATATAGAACATTAATAAAGGACACATTGCATTAGCCAAGACATTACTGAGGTGACATCTGAAAGTTCATGCATGGTGTTACTGACAAGCTGAGGCCAGCATTCCTCAGAAATTTTATTTACTAGAGCTGAAGACTTGCCCCTCTTGATAATCCAACCCTCTTCTCTGTTAATTTCCTTCTCTACGCATCCCACTCTTCTTCTTCCTGGACTCACTAGGTGATGTCACTAACACTAACAGTACTAGACACTGGCCCAGAAACGGGCTTCCAGGGTGAGAGCTTTCTGTTACAGCTCTGTCCTACTCAAATACAGAAGGGAAAGAAGGGAGCAATACCATATACCCTCTTATTTACCAGATAGAATCATGGCCACTGCCTCTGCCAGCTCCCACCAGACGTGATATTCTAGGTTCCTTGCAGACCCTATTGTTCTGTGTTTTGTCCTGGTCCTTTCCTGATGCCTGAACTTTTTTGTTCCAAAAGAGATTCTAACTTTCTCAATCTGATAAAAGGAATCTGCTGAAAAAAATAAAAATGACAATTAACATCATACTTCATAATGAAAGACTGAGAGCTTTCCTTTCTAATCAAGAATTAGGCAAATGACATCCACTCACACAACTTCCATTGTGAACCAGTACTGGAGGTTCTAGTCAGTGGAATAAGGAAAAGAAATTAGAGACAAGCAAATCAGAGAAGAAGAAACAACGCTGTCTTTATTCAAAGATAATTTGATCTTATACATGTAGAAAAATCTTTAAAAATCTATAAAACAACCACTAAAAACAATAGAAAAGTTTAGGAAGTTTGCAGGATGTGAGATTATTACAAAACATCAATTGTTTTTTAACTCTCAATGAAAAAATCTGAAAATGAAATAAAAAAGTAATTCCATTTAAAAATAGCATCAAAATAGTAGGGATAAACTTAACAAGAGAAACCAAAGCTTCACCACCCTAACACTTACAATTTCCAGAATATCATCTAAATTATTTGCCATACAATGTATGATCAGTCTCAAAAGAGACAATCGATGGAAATCCACCCAAGAAGACCTAGATGTTAGAATTCTTGGCCACTTCTTGGAGATGATATAGCTATGCATTACAAAGTAATGGAAAATAGGTTTGCAATAAATAAAATAGGCAAAGTCTGCAAAGAATAGAAACCATTTTTAAAAAAATCAAGTGAAAATTCTAGAAATAAAAATTATAATAGCTAAAACAAAACATAACTGGATGGGCTGAAGAACAGAATACATATGATGGAGAAGTGTCAGTGAACTTGAAGATGGTTGCAGAGAGAAGAAGAAAGAATGAACAGAGCTTCAGCGATGTGGAGCAATGGGAAAGGGTCTAACACACATGTAATTTGGTCCCAGAAGGAGAGGAGAGATAAAAATGGGGCAGAAAAAGATGTTTGAAAAAATAATAGCCAAAAACTTCTCAAAATTGGTGGACAGATTCAAGGAACGCAATAATCCCCAAGCAGGATACTGATGAAGAAAACCATGTTTAGACACATCTTAGTCAAACAGTTGAGATCCAAATATAAGTAGAAAATCTTAAAAGCTGGCAGCAGACAACTGACACATTACACAAAGGGAAACAGTGATTTAAATGACCACATACTACAGAGGTCAGAAGAAAACAACAACATATTTGGCATGCTTCACAAAAAAGAAGAAGAAAAACCCTATCAACTCTGAATTTTACATCCAGCAAAAAATTCTTCTAGCTGACTATACCCTAAAGGTATTTTCAGATAAAAGAAAACTAAGAGAATTCATCAGCAGCAGTCCTGCACTACAAGGAATGCTAAAGGAAGTTCTACCAAGATAAAAGGAGATAATACTGGAGAAAAAATTGAATCTTCAGGAAAGAATAAAGAACACTTAAGATAACAAATATATGGATAAATATAAAAGACTGCTTTGCTTTTTCGTTTCTTTAAAATAAAGAGAACCATTAAAGCAAAACTTATAATGCTGACTGTGGGGAATTTAATGCACAGGTCCTGGCACTAATAATGCTCCCTTTTGTTACAAAATCTTTTATTACAAAATCACAAGCATGTAATTCTGTAACATAACAATATCACCCTCAGGCACACCATATGACATTTTAGGTGAAATGTTCAAATTAAAACTATAAATTATTACACCCATATTATACCTTACCAACCACACTCAAGCAGGCATCGCTTCTGCCAGACCCTGTATATTCAATATATGGAATCTGTATGACAACTACAGAATAAAGGAATAGAATATAGAATAAAGGGAAAGGGATTGGGAGGGTGGCAGGGTAAATAGTAAATAGAACTAAACATTTCCAATTTCTCTATGTATGGAAAGCGGTACAATAATAACGTTAAGAGGAATGAGAAGTAAAGATGTATACTGCAATCGCTACAGCAAGCATTAACAAATAATGCAAAAGAGTATAGCTCAGTGCCGATAAATAAATTAAAATACAATTCTAAAACATGTTAAAGTATTTCTAGAGAAGTCAGGAGAGAGAAAACAAAACAAAACAAAAAAAGCAAGGAAGAAGCAAAAAGGAAACCAATAATCAAAATGATAAACCTAACTCAAAACATGTGTAAAACTATGTTGAATATTAATGAATTAAACACTCGACTTCAAAGGAAGAGATTATATGGATTTTAAAAAGGAAGAAAAATAAAATAAAAAGGAAGACCTATATGTTGTTTATAGAGTTACACTTTAAAAATACAGTCAAGATAGGTTAAGAGTAAATATGTGAATTCTATCTACATAGATTAAGCATTATAAGTAATCATTATAAATTTTTCTTTAGACAGACAGTTCTTTTTATTTTAAAGAAAAAGTAGTCTGTTGTATTTACCCATAGACTTACTATTTGGAAAACAGATATGAGGTCTGTCCAGAAGGCATCCAGCCATTTAGTGTGAAAAATAGAGAAGATACAAGATATAAGAAACTGTACATAGGACAATGATGCCTCAGTCCCCTTTAAAGTAGGCACATTGCAACCTCACACAGTTCTCCCAATCTCCTTCAGCTGCCCTTTTGTATTTTCCTGAATCTCATTGACAGTATGAAATCTCTTCCCTTTCAGAGGTGATTTTAGTTTTGGGGAGAGCCAGAAATCTGAGGGTGCCAAATCTGGACTCTAGGGCACTGAGTCACCTGGGTGATTTGATGTTTCACAAAAAAACTCTGCACGAGAAGTGATGCATGAGCAGGCATGTTGTGATGAAGCTGCCACTCACCAGTTACCCATAGCTGTGGCCTTTTGAATCATCCAAATAGTTTCCACGGGGGAATGTTCAAGCTTAATGCAAAATTTGATGCAGATTCATTGCTCTACTTGCTTCAGTCATTTTGAATGTGATGGCCACACAGTACACATGCTCACTCAATGGTGTCTACTGCCCCCACTGACTAGTACAGTAAAGTCATCATTCATTGTTCACACATGTGCATTCCAGTCCACTCCCCCTGGCTGCGAGGTTACATTGATGTCACACAAACCATTCTCGTTATATTAACAATGGCTGGACTTTTTCCAGACAGATCTCGTATACCATGCAAATAAGAAATATAAGAAGGCTGAAGTGGCTATATTACTATAAAAAAAAGAGAAACGGGAACATTTACACATGATACAATAGACGGTTCATCAGGAAAACATAATATTCACAAATATGTATATGCCAAGAAACAGAGCTTCAAAATATATGAAACAAAGGTGGACAGAATTAACTACATAAGTATCAGCATCGTAGCATCAAGCACCATATTTTTCAGACTATAAAATGCACCTAGGTTTTAGAGTAAGGAAAAAAATAGGCGGCTCCTGCCTCCTCTGACTCTGCTCCACCACCGTGCCCCACCCCCCACAGCAAGCCAGGTAAGCTACATTTGGACTATAAGACGCACCTCCCTTTCCTCCCAAATTTGGGGGAAGAAAAAGTGCGTCTTATAGTCTGAAAATACGGTAGATATATTTTAAAACTCCACAATTACAGTTCAGGTTAGAAAGCACTTATTAATGCTTACTATATATTGGCTTTAGGTGATACAAAATGATATGACAAGATCCATATCTTTAATGAGCTTACAGTCCTACTGGGACATGAACTTGGGCTTACAATATAATGAAAGAATAAGAAATTTTAGAATTAAGAAAAGAAGAGTTTGTTTTCTGTTCCCTTAGTGTTGATACATGGGAATAAATAAACTTTCCCATGAAGGCGGCAGCAATTACTAGCAGAACACATGAAGGAAAAGCTCAGATCTAGGACTAATACAGAAAAGCAGAACATAATGGGTATTGTGAGTTGATGTTCCAGTCACCCCCTTCCACTTCTAGTGGGACTCCACAATTTTTGTAAGATGGCATTGACACCATCCCCAGATTCGGAATGAGATTTAATTAGTCACTGAGTATAAGCTCATTGCCATTGCCACAGCACTGGGTTTGGGGATGACTACTGCTTGGTAGTAGGAGAGAGAAATGCTTTCATTTCCTGCTGCCTATGGCGGAGGAATTATGTGGTTCTGATTACTACCATTCGTCACTTTGCCTTAAGAGGGAACCCAGTAAACACATTTAAAGCATTTTAAATAGTTCCTGGAGCAAAGTAAATGTTCAACACGTGTTATTTGTTTATTGTTGTTTTTGTTGTGGTTGAGTGTGTGTGTACTTTATTTTCTTGGAAGGCATAGCAGAGAGACAAAAATTCACCAAATTTTGGTAACATGGTTGAGCTTCTGGCTCAAACCAATCTTGAAGTCCTTCCAACCTGTGAACAAGTAGGAGTTAGGTTTCTTGATAATTTTTCATCTCAGTGGTTCCTAACTGGTAGTCAACGTCAGTGTAATTTAACTTTGTGTGAAGGACAGTTTTAGAGGCATGACCCTCAGCATCTACGTGGTGTTTGAATTTATGCCTCACGTAATTCTATACACAAAATGAAATTATAGACTTTACCAGGGAGGTGACTCTCCCCAACTTCCACCAACCTTTATCTTTTGCTAATTGGTATTCCAGCAGATGCCTAACCAAACTCTCTGACTCCAGGCTTGTCCTACTCCTTTTAATAACCCTTCACATCACTGCCCGAGTTACCTTACAATACAAATCTGATCTGATTTACACAGGCACAAGCACATGCATTGTCTGCTTAAACCTTTCTGTGAGCGTATAGTTCCTGATTGCCTACTGGATTTCCTTCAAACTTCTCAGCATGGCATTACACGATCCTTAATACCTTCTTCAGCTTCCCTTTTTATTTTTGTCTCCCAGGATCCTGTCCCGCAAATTTGATGGTCCCTCTATCCTGAATATATGTTGTCCTTGAATGTCTTCAACCTTTGCACGTGCTGTTCCCCATGTGTGCAAGGTCTTTCTCCTGCTTTCTGTATTGGGGAACTCTTTTTTTTTTTTTTTTTTACCTTTGAAGACCCTCAACTCCAGTATAACCTGATTAAAGGACATTTCTTGCTATCCCCTGGCAGAACCATTAGGATATGATTTATGATAGGGATTTGACTTTACACAGTCGTGAGAGCTAGGTTATTGGTTGGAACAGTCTATGGGAATTTGTCATGGCTGCCTTCAGGGTGGGCCGGTGGAAAGGCAAGATGGGAGAAGAAGGACACGTTGGGCTTGAATGGGGCCTAGAACGGTGAATTGGAACCTGTGCTGGTCTTTTACCACCTTGAGGCCTCTGACTTCGATGCTGTGGGTGTCTGCTTCAGGAGAAGCTGTTGAATTTTGTCATGATGCTTGATATGTACCTGGTCCAAGAGTCACAGCAGCCAGAGGAGGATGCAGTCCAGGATGCAGTTGGAGTTGTGAGCCTGGGTGCTGCCTGTCCCTGCCCCCCACCAAGTAAGCCAGTAGATGGACAACCACACATGTGAGATGTCGCAGTACATCTTGCCCTGCTCCAACCTTCTGAGTGAGCTCTTGTGGTTCATGTCAACCTGGCACTCTAGAGGGAAGGGAATTCTGAGAAACATAAATCCAGCAACACTAAGCCAACAGTGTACAGATCCATCATATCCTACATCTTCCTTCTATAAGAATAAGAGATCTTTGTATGTGTGTTTCTGCTATTGTAGTATAAAATCTTTTGAGCAAGGACCATGCATTTGTATTTATATTTGAAGCACCCAGAAGTACTTATCAATGTTCAATAAAACAACTAACAAAACAATTCTTAGCAGATAGCAACTTCACAGTGAGCAAAATGCTTGTTTCATTATTATTTTTTTCTTACGTATATTTCTGAATGGTTGAAAAACTAGTGTTTGGCATTTGTTTGCACAACCACCTGGGTAGTATTCTGGAAAAGAGGGATTTCTTAACATACATGCTGGTATTGAATTTCAGAAGGGAATAAACCTATTTCATTGGTGAGTTTTGGTCGGGTGCCGCCTCTGAGGATGACAGACGAAAGCATTCCTTTTGTGATGCATTGCACAGCTTTCCACAGAGGCGGCAAAGGTTAATTATTTTAAGCATTTGGAACTTGGCCACAAGTGGGGTGGAACAAGCGTACTGACTAGACATATGCTGTAGAAGGTTCCGTAAAGCTCTCTCTGTCTGTAGTGGTTTACACAGCAACTGAACATATGGCAGGCTTTGTCTGGCCTTTTCTCTGGAATCATCTGTCAGGACATGAGCTGCCACCCAATTACCCACTCACATTCTACTACTCTGCACTTTCCATTTTTGGTCTGATTTCTCAAAGCCTCAAACACTCATTTTTTTAAACTTAGTTTTTAAAAATTAATTTTATCTGCCCTACAAAAGAGTTGTGGGTGTTTTTGGGAGACAGTTTAAAAGGCATGAAATGTGGACTCCACATCCTGGTTTTGGGATTCTACATCCTATCAAGGTGACATGTATCTCAGAGAGGTAATGACTGATCATCCATCTAAAGAGAAAGGGGAATAGCAGTAACTATTAGGATAAAATTTTACTTTTTCTTGAGCTCCTACCATGTGTAAGCATGTCCTAGTAGAGCAATGTTTCTCTAAGTATAGACCCCTGGGTGAGGTGAAAACCAATTCAAAAGTGCAAGTCTTTCCTTTGGATCCGACATGCAAATGGTACATAATTTAATTTTTACTTACAACTAACAGCCACTGTCTGGTAACCTATAAAATGAATTATTAAGGCTTATTGAATTTGTATTGATGGATTTTGAGAGAGAAAGAGAGAGAGAGAGAGGCATCGATTTGTCGTTCCACTTATTTACGCATTCATTGGTTGATTCTTGCATGTGCCCTGACTGGGGATCAAACCCGCAACCCTTGGCGGAACAGCACTCTAACCAACTGAACTACTCAGTGAGGGCAAGTCTTATTGGAATTTGATATTTATACATTAACACATTACGAGGACTAAAGCATAATAGTTATTCCACTAAAATGTCTTAATTTTGAAAAGCTCCTATTGGGCATAAGACTCTATAGATAATTGGAATTCATGAAAATTTTGAGAAAGAATGAGTCCTTTACAGTACAGAATAAGTGTTGATTTTGGGATGGTTGTAGTTTTCCATTGCTATTCTCCTACTAGTATTAATTAGCTTGTATCCATAGGTTTTACTTTTGTAAAGGTTTGTTTTTACATAATATATCAATCTCGTTGGTTTTTATTTAGCTTCTCCCCAGTTCTTGTGATCATCCAGTTTTTTTTCCACCAGAAAGTGGCAATAGGTGGTGTTAGTGGCATGCACAGGTTTTTTCCCTGCTTAAGGAGGCCTCATTCCAGTGAGTTGGCTGTCTACCGGTACAGAGGCTACACCGTTACAGATTTATCTGAGGATAGAGAGCTGGAGACTTGGTACTGTCGCGGCCAGTTTATTTCCATGGTAATCACATGTGCTGGTGCTTGGCCACCTAGTAATTATTTTTAAAACCAACCTTGTTAATAAAATTATTTGCCCAATGTGTCAGTATTCAGCACCCACACTCCCAGCAGGAGGGAATGGACTGGCCTTTAGCATCTTGTCTCACATGACAAGGGAGATGAACAAATGGGCCAGAGTAATACGTGCTCTGTCACACCTTGCTGCTTAAATATTTTATAACTTTTAAGCTCTATTAAAGGAAGTGATGCCAAGAGTATTTAGTGGAGATAGCCTCTAGCAATGGCTTTTTATTAAGGAGGATGACACCAATCATCTAGTTGATGATGGAGTGAGAGAAGATATTACCCTGCTGAAGATGGGCTTCTGATCTCAGCCCCTGGGTTGGTTGGCTGTTGGAAATGGTTGGGCAAAGAGGGCAGGGCGATCGACGGGCATGACTCAACCAAAGTGTTTGTGTCTGGTTGCCTCAGTGGAGAGACAGTGATGTAGAAAATTACCTGTGACAAACGCAGTTTTTATTTTAGTAGATGCTAACCTTTATTATGTCTGAAGAGGATCTCACAGAACAACCTACATTCTATGTGCTGGTTGAGGACAAGAATGTCTTCACATTTCTTCACTCTCCGTTTCAGGGTCTCATTCCATCGTGAGCAGGGCCAAATTATGGGGATATGAGGCTTTTAGTAGCTCATTTAATTTTTTAGATTTCTTTTAAAATCAGGAGGAAAAAACCAAACTTTTGGGTCAAAGAAAATGTGTTAATATATATTAATAAGTTTATCTTTCTATCAATGCAATTATCAAATATAATTTTCAATAATGTTTTTATGGGGGAGTACTTGGGCACCCCATGAAAGTACTCTGAAGTCCTAAGTGGGTACTCAATAAATGCTTATGATGAATTGAAAAATAATGTTTAGTTGCTTCGTTGTATGTGATCCAGCAGAAGTAATGCTATTTGAATGTGGTTGTAGGGTAATAATATGGGTGTAATAATTTATAGTTTTAATTTGAACATTTCACCTAAAATGTCATATGGTGTGCTTGAGTGTGATATTGTTTTGTTGCAGAATTACATGCATATAATTTTGTAATAAAAGATTTTATAATAAAAAGAGGCATTATCTGTGCCTGACCCTGTATTTCTCTGAGGACTCAGATGTGTGCATGCAGCTTGCAAGAAGGTTCATAAAACGGGCAAAAAGCACTGACGGTGAGCCGGGAGATCTGAGATTGAGACCAAACTTTTTCACTTCAACTTTTGTGACATTGGGAAAGTCACTTAGGTCTCTGAACTCTATTTCCTCATCCCTAAAACGAAAGATTTGAATTCAATTTCTAGGATCTTTCTAGGTTAGACATTTTACTATACTAATTCTATTATACTAGAACAGATAGTAAGGGGCTGCAGTTCCTTCCTGAAAAATTTTGGACAGACGACAAATGTAACATTTATGTTATTTCCTGAGCTTGTAGGTGCTCAGTGAACAGTTGCTGAATAATGAACTTTGATGGTGTTGGGTGCCTGCAAAACCTTTTAGTCTGTCAATCTCTGACCACATGTAGATGCTTAATTGTCTAGGAAGAGATGGGGAAGGCGGATAATCAAGGCATATGTCCTCTGGTGCTCTTTTCCAAACCAAACCTGTGATTACTTCTTGTTGAAAAAACCCAAGCTATTATTTCCTGGCCAGGCTTAATGATGTCTGTAAACTGACAGCCTGTCATTGAATGAAAAATTAAGTTGACAACAGGACTGGTTATCCAAGAGCCCAGCGGGTTCAGGTTGGCCTCCCCAAATGACAATATCCAAGGTGAAGTGCTCGCCTGCTCAGCTCACCTTTCCATCGCTCGCGTTGCGCTCGCAAGCCTGACCCCTGGTGAGCCGTCTGACACTGGGAGTTGTGCCCTGGGAAGGACTGAAGGTCAGCTGACCCCTAGCTTCTTTTTTCAGCACCCTGATGGGAAGGCAGACATGGTGACTGAGAGGAACACCCTCCACCCCCAACAGCTCTCTAAACTCTCTTTGCCACCCACTCAGGCCATAAATGAAGATCGCCCATAGAGGCCCAGATACCCTCCTACTCAGATTCCTGGAAGTGAATCTTAAAGACTCCTGGGAACAGGGGTGAGTTTTTAAGTTATTACCTTTATTAAAATAGCACTGATGGATGCATGGTAGGTGAAATGGACGTAGACCCTCTAAGACCATAAGAAAATCCCAAAGGAAAACATCAACTAGGAAAGAAAGCTAATGAGCATTGTATCATTAAATATTGTTCTGAAGTTGCCTTAGAAGAGGATAACAGCATTAAAATTCTGGACCCTCTTCAGAAAATACACTACAAAGTGATGCAGACCCTGGCTCGTGGGGTCCGCCACATTGTGGATGAGGCACAAGAAATTCACACAGACTACCGAGTCCTGTGGAGGAAAAGGGACAGCATGGCTTCTCTCTCAAGGGGAGAACAAACCTCAGCCCTTGCCTTGACCAGCCTTTATTTCTTTTTTCTGGGCACATTACATGATGGTCCTCATTCACTATGCACAGGTTCACTTTAGGTGGTTACCTTTTACAGAAAACAAAGGAGAGGATGCTGCTAATCACATCACAGAAAAAGGATATTTGCAAATGAAAAGGGAAAAGTAGTTGAACCGGTTACACTCCATACTTGGGAGGTTTAGTACAGACTAGGAAGCTATAGTAAAAACATGCTGCCTCAATTCAGGGTGAGGGAGTTTTAGCAAAAGCAAGTCTCATAGCAGCCTAGGTACAATGCAGGCCTGATTCCCCACGGGAGAACCTATCTGTGGGTGTGGGTCCTGTCTGGGCCTATGCCATGCAGAATGGTCTCCTATAACAAAGAGCCATGACCCCTGTGGGCTCAGCCTCAAGGCATTATGGGACCTCAAAAGGGAGCCAACAGAGTGAGGAGGGAACCAGAAGAGGTGACCTGGGGCTAAAGCCAGATTCTAGGGCTTTTCTCTTCATATCAGGTTGTCTGTTTGGTTCAGCAGTTTTAAAGTTATACCCTCTCAATCTTCGAAAACTCATTTGTGTGAGAGGACTCTGGGCCATATATCAATATTAGCTTGTATAACCCACTCAAGTAGAGAAGAGATATTCTCCACTTTACACAGTAAGGGCAGAGCTTATGATTCTGCCTCTGGTTTGGTGTTAGATCTGTTTTGACAAGAGATATAGACGAAAGGGTGGTCCACTGGGGAGGGCATTGCCTACTTCTAAATTCTGTATGTTGATTGATGACCCCAGCAGATCCTGAAAATGCTGGAAATAACTTTCTTCTCAATCTCAAGGATGTTTTACATGGAAAATGAATCATCTTGCTTTTTCAGAGCACACAGAGCGAAAATTCATAAATGATATGTCTGCTTCCCTTTGATAGCAATAATTCTTGTTTTTATTGTGTGCTTTTTTTCCTTAACACCTCTTAATACAGTGTAATATAAGTGAGTGCTTTTATACTATCACCAGTTACCAATTATGGTTTTAATCATGTGATTGATCCTGCAAAATACAAAGCCAAATTGGACATTAATGACAAGAAGTTGAACCCTCTCAGCCTCAAACACATTTTCAAAAATTACTCTTTATCTCTGAGCCTTTGCACCTTTAAACTTGCAATTTAAAGTATTTTGCTATTTCTTTTAAGTTCTGATTAGATTGGGTGACATTTTGACTTCTGTAGTTGTATTCAGTCAAAATTTTTGCTGTTTCCTACTTCATTAACTCCCATTCTCATAAGGTTCTGTAGACAATGGTCAGTTCAGCTTTTACCAATGATTTCTGTGGGACTCTGGTCACGGCGAGGCCCTTGTTTACTGCCAGTGTTGTCATAAACGTACTTGCAGATAGGGCGACGGAACAGGAAGCAAGGCATACGATGTAATGGGAAATGAAAACAGACCATGGAATGAAATATTACAGCCTTAATAACAACAGCAGACATCCTGGAAGTGTGTATTATAAGCAGAATACCAAATGGATATACTATCTGAAAACAATTGAAATATATAAATATTGTCTTATTGCTATTGTCTGGTTCTCCATGCTTCCTTGATCTTTAGTGGAAGCCAATGGTGGGAATGGAAGGAGCCAAAATTTATTGATCAAGTGTCCCAGGCACTGTGCTTGCTGTGTTTCATTGATTTTCATGGTTACCTCAAAAGCCGGGTATTTTTATTATCTTCTCTCATGCCCCGTCACAACCACCTTCCATCAGCTGGTCCTGCTTCCAGTCTTGCCCTTCCATCCCATCCTCATCCCATCCGTTCCCCACACAACAGCCAGAGAGATCACTGCAGAATGCAGATGTGGGCCCATCCTCCCCTGATTACACCCCTGGGAGTGTTCCTCCTTTTCCCAGGGATACAGGACTCCTGAACGGAGCTTCAGGAGCCTTCCTCAGTCTCATCTGGGACCATTCTCCCATCCTCCAGGCCCTCCTCCAGGGCCCTCCAAGTGTCTTTCAGTTCCCTGCTCTGCACCTCTCTTTTGAATGACCACCCCTGCCCCCCCCACTTCACTAGCAGCAAAGTGGAGCTCCCATCTCCAGTCCCCCTACTACAACCCAGAGTGGCTCTGGGATAGCAAGGGTCTTATCTATTTGTTCACCAATCAATATATTTCAAACTGATATTTAAAAACTAAGGCTCAGAGAGCTTATGTTACTTTTTTTAGTTCGTATAGCTGGTTAATGATAGAGTTGGGGAATCTGAGAAAAATCTATATCCAAATCTGATGTTCTTCTCACAGCATCATGGTGTCTGTCATAGATGGATGAGTGTGAGTCAGTCAGTAATTCATTCTGGCTGGATCATAGCACGCACATAAGGGGGCACTGGGAAAAGAAGGCTTTAGTCATATTGCATATGGCCCTTGTGCCCTAGGTTAAGGAGTAAGGGTTTCATTCTGCAGACATTGGGGAATCATAGATGAGCACAGACGTGGCAAGAGCAGAGCAATTAGGTTTCCTTGTGCCTTCCAAAAGTGCAAGTGAGGGCAGAGGAACACAAGAAAAACTGGGTTTTTCTTTCATAACTTTCATCTATAAAATAATACCACCCATCTCATACGACTTTGGTGAAGATGAAAATAAAGCACGTAGAAATGGTGTGCAGTCCTGTACCTCTTTATAATACCATTGTAAGTTTTTTTTTCTCTTACTATTTGTTAAAAGAGCTGTTCAGCTTTGCAGTTACTTCTAGAAGACTCTGGCTGGACTCTCTAAAGATGGTGTTGAGGCTGTAAATGAAGCTTTTAAGCTACTGGGAAGTTACAGACCTGTTCCAGCAGGCATGAGAGCCACTGATAGGAGCAGCTGAAAATTTCCCAGGTGAAAAACGGGTGGGTGCAGAAAAGGGGGAGGTACTGCTGTTGGTTAGAGATCCCCCGCTAGAACAGCTGTCAAAAGACATTGCTGGCGCCCTGGCTGGGTGGCTCAGTTGGTTGGAGCGTCATCTGTACAGCAGAAGGTTGTGGGGTTAAGCCTCGGTCAGGGTATATACCTAGGTTGTGGGTTGAATCCCCACTGGGGAATCTGGGTGCGTGTGGAAGACAACTGATGGACGTTTCTCTCTCACATCAATATTCTCTCTCTGGCTCCCTTCCCCCCTCCTCCTTCCCTCTCCCCCTCCCTCTCTAAAGTCAATAAACACATACTTGAGTGAAGATTTAAAAACAAAGACACTGCTGGCACCTCCTGTGAGGTAAGGCAGCTGGAAACCGGCACTGGGAGCAGCAGGGAATGTTGTGAAGAGGGGACCTCATTGCTTGAAAGCCTCTGGACCCTGCTGTCTCCCCAGCCTGATTCGCTGTGAAAGGAGGGCTGTACTACTTATTTGCTCATTACCAAGAGGGCAACTGGAAGTAAGTGTTTTGATGTAAATGATGACGACAATGATGATGATGGTGGCAATTACATTGAATAAAGAGAGTAAAAGACAAAATTTGAGGCCCAGAAAGTCTAAGAGTTTGGAAAAAGGACTGCCTGTAAGTTAAGAACAGCTCCTCTGGCCCAGGGAGTTGAAAGATTTGCAGGTGATCATAACAGTGAACTTGGGACTCAGGTCATCTGAGGGAGCTCTGCTGAAGGGACTGTTTTTATGTCCTTCTCTTTGGAACCACCGTTTGGAAAAGGAATAGTGGCCTGTTCAGGGTGAAAGTTGTTCCGAAGCCCTGGTGGACTGGGTCAAGCCCTGGACTTGAGAGAAATACTTCCAGGATTTCTATAACCTTTCTTTTTTTCTTATCGGCTTTAAGAACTGCATGCAAACTTAGAGAAGCAGACTTTCAGGAACAGGAGATTAATTTGTTCCTCTTGCAGTCCCTAGCACATCCAGGCATTTTACAAATAGCTGGTGAATTAGCCGGAGCCCCCTGAACAGCGTCCCTGGGACTCAGCTCTGGGCTGTAGGTCTTCCTGGCGCAGGAGGACACGGGTGAGGTGGAAAGGCTCTGGTGCACAGTCCGGGGTTGTGCGTTCTGTTCCCAGCTCTTCCAAAAGCAAGCTGACACAAATGATGCCTGCAACTGACCAGCCTTCCAGGTGGTGCTCAGGGAGGTTTTATTCCCTAGCATCTTGGCAATGAATGTGATTCATCATCTAGTCTAGCAGGTCCTCTCATGTGAAAGCTGGACCTGTAATTATGACCAAAACTCTTCTACACAATGTTTTAAAAGAATTAAGTTTAAACACATTGTAAGGGAGACAATGTTGTATATGGGTGTCAGGCCAGATATCCCTCTGCTTCCTATGAAAAGAACGTATAAATGGAGCTGGTTCAAAATTACTCCCATTAAAGTGTGTCCCAAACCAACATGGGCTCAAAATGATTACTTCTTTCAGTCGAATTGAACTTCTTTGCAAATGCTCCTAAGAAAACTGCCCTTTAATTTGGATGCAGTTTAAATTATTTAATGAATCCCTTTCTCAGTTAATTGGACATTAGGTTTAAGAATGAATGAAAGTGCTTCATGTGCCGCATAATAGCTGACCAGTGTCTGTGGCAGGCTGCGAGACCAGCCGGCATTCTTGGAGAGACGGATCAGTGGTCTGGTCTCAACCTCGGGCCTGGGAAAACCATTAACCAAACAACTTGAGTTTTATTTTTAACTTGATACACTGTGTTTGATGCAAAATGTATGGGCATTTCGAGAGGCGGTTTGCTCAATTGTGGAATGGCTGTAATCCCAGTGGGTTTGTCTTGCAGGCTCTGGAGGCTGCTGTTATTTCCTGGTGGGTGTCTAGGGGAGGAGGAGGCAGAATGTGGAGAATCTGGGCAAATAAAGCCTCATAAAGCAGCCCTTTGATTCGATGAGAACAGGCTGCTTTATCCTGAGGCTGTGAGCTGGGCTGTGGGTGAAGTGCCAAATCAGTTCCTGCCTACTTTGTGACTCCTGGGTCCCAGCAGGCATCCAGAAGACAGGATTTAAAAGGACCCCACCTGGAGCCCGTAAAGTATGGAAATGCCACCCTGAGAAAGGGGGTAGGGCACAGGTGTGCCGAGGGAAATCCACCTCTTGATACTCACGCGGTCTTTTTCCACATTCTCTTCCTTCACCCAGCAGGCCTCTGACCCAGTCAAACTCATTTTTGGTAGGCATGATTCTCATCCAGATAACTGAGACATGAAATAAAATTTGTGATGCCTGAAGTAAATAGAAAGTTCAGTGGGAACATGAAGGACAGTGGGACTCAGTCTCTGGGAACCCCAGCCTAACTCATTGTTAGGCAGACGTATTGCAGGCCACCCTCTGTGCTGGGGCCCTGGGATGGACACGGCAGGAGCAGCCTCGCCCTCGTGGAGTTTCCAGTCTAGTGAGCCAAGTAGGATTTTGAGAGATGAGTTGAGTCTCATCAGATGGAAAGGAAGGAAAAAGAGAAAAGGAAAGGAAATGGGTGAAGGCACAAATTTTGAAGTGCATACAGTGCTGAGATAATCACAAGAAAGTGTGCATGTGTGTGTGTGTGTGTGTGTGTGTGAGAGAGAGAGAGAGAGAGAGAGAGAGTGTCAGGACATTTGAGACCATTTTTGAAGGCTTTCGTATGCTATGACATTGAGTTCCGTGTATATCCTATAGAAACTGGAAGCCAAAAAATGATTTGAACAGGGGAAAACAAGCATATCCACATTTTAGAACGTTGGCAGGGAGAGGACGGGGGAGGGTTCTAACAGAAGGTTGCTGTCGCCAGTGAAGCAGAGTGTCCGTGGAGGCAGTGTTTAACTGCTTGAACTGCCCCAGAAAGGTCAAGAAGGACAATGACCTAAAACAGGTCACTGGATTGAGCAGTTAGGAGGTCAGTGAGGACCTTCCAGACAGGGCTCTGGGAGCAACCGGATGGCCCTGGTTTGAAGAGTAATTTACAGGGAAGCAAAGTGGAGGCTCTAATTGTCCAGAGCACAGTCGCTTTTTTGTGGTTGTTCAGTCTGGCGAGTGTGGTTGGCTTTGTAAGGAAAAAACCCAAGGATAACAGGAGTCCTAATTGTCTCCCGTGACCCCGATGGTCCTGGAGAGTTGTGTTTTGATTTGCAGTTGTGTTGGCATGAGGTTTGTCGTTTAACTGTGAGGACAAGCAGTCTCTGAGACAGCCTTTATTTAGCTCAGCTTGGGTTGCCTGCTCTTTGGAGTTTGCAGGGCGTATCTGGATTTTAAAGTTTTCAGAATGCCATTTACACATCATTCCCGTGTCCCCAGTTACATTTCTCATCTTCCGAGGATGACCATTCTCGAGGAACACCCTCCCTGAGCTCTAATGGGGCAGGGAGGTGTTCTCCAATGCTGAATCCAGTCCCTAATAATCCATTGGAACATCCCTAAAGGTGGAGTCACACCCCAGGGACCCTATCCTGTGATTGCCAGTTCTGTTTCTCCACCCAGTGATAGAGCCAGCCTGTTTTTCTGACATTGTGACCCAGCTAGCTCTTTGCTATAATCAATGTTTCCATTCTTTCCCAAAATAAACATGTTGATGCTCATTTGCAAATAGGGAAATGAAAGTTTTCCATCTGTAGGTGCGGTGCCTGTATTTTTGAAAACAAAGAATTTAGCAGAGGAATTTAATCTAATCTCTGGTTACTTTGTAATTTGTCTGGGGCATTAGACCTTAGACGGTAATTTTTTTTTCTTTTAGATTCAATTAAATTCTCTCCCACTTCTACCCCACCCCCTTCTGGCTTTGTTCAGAATTATTGAGCAGAATGGCTTGAGGAGAATAGGACCTTATTGTATCACATTTCGAGAATGAGCCACACGGAAACAGGAGCCAAGCCTGGAAATGAAAACGTCCTTGTAAATGACCAACAGAAGACAGGAGTTAAAACACACAACTGTTGTTGTGCCAGAAAATTGTCTGCTCTCCCTGAGCGAACTGGGAGTGCTCGTTTGCATTTATACCAGGTTTTAAAAATAACAAATACCATTCTCCCTGCTCAAATGAAATGTAATTTCATAACTGCTTTGAAGATAACTCTACCTTTTTGTAGCCATAGAAATGAATAGCTTAATACCCCTGAAAGTCCCAGGTATGATACTTGTTTAATGTAAACAGGGTTTATTTAGTCTGGGTGATTTGTAATTTTATTTCAGAAAGAAATGACTGATTGAGAGTTGTGCAGACGTCACGATCAAAGCTTACTTCGTGTTCATCTAGGGTGTCAGATGCAGGCAAGCTGTTTATGTATCCACTGGGCTAAATTGGGACCATTATCACTTCAGTAAAGCTTGGTTATTACTGTGTTCTTTGCTAAAGAAACCAATTATAATATCTGCTGGATGGTATATTAAATGACACTATTTAATTAAAGCCTAATCTCTCTCTGAATGAACAATATTTTAAATTATTGTACATTATTTCATTCAATTACTGTGAACCTCTGTCCATTTTTAAGGGCAGAAAAACTCATTTGGCACCCGGACTGCTGGGGAGAATAATTGCTGTTCTGTGCTGTGTTTGGTGCTCCGTGCCCAGTAACAGTCAATCCAGGACACACATCAGTTCAGGAGCCCTTTCAGTTTTAAAATATTTCACATTTGTCTCTCAAGCCTCTAGGCAGCAAAGAGCCCTATTCTACCTATGCCAGTGGTTCCCTCCAAGGACTGGTGGATAATGGAGACCTCCAAAAAGAATATGTTTGGAGGAATAAAGCCATTAAAGAAACACAATTCCCATGCCAGGAGCAGAGCTGGGTAACTGACAGGATAGCAATTCCTTCTGAATGTGTATCTCATAAGGGAATGCAAGAATTAAAATGAACTTGACAGTGAACTCAAGAGATAACCTCTAATAGAAAGGAAATTCACTTGTTAGAAGGAGAGATGAGTCAAAAAGAGGTAGCTATTTTAAAAAAGATGGGGGAGAGCCAAATGTGAATGGATTTTTATTCCTTGTAGTCATTTAATTTAACTACGGAAAAATGTTGGCACACATTTGAATAGCTGAGAGCAAGAACCACTAGCAAATACCACTGATATGCTGCTTCTGTAGCTTTATAATGTCAAGAAATAGTACGTGGATATTGCGTGTTTATCAGCCTGTTGGCTCATCTGTAAAACCCCAGGGAAGAAAAATAGCAGTGATGTATCCCAGAGAATGTAGCAATGAAGTCCGGAACCCAGACTGTGAGTGAGAAGGTTAGGACTCAGCCCGGGAACCTAGTATCATGTCTTGCTCACATTAAATACTTTGCAAATTTATTTTAATTCCCCGATGTCATAATTCTAATATGCAAAATTAATGGTCCAAGCTGATCAATATGTCTTTCGGCTCGTCTTTGTGGCTCGTCTGAGTCTAGCTTTTGGCCTGAGGAATGACGGTGGTCAATGGTGGTCAGAAAGATGACCAAAGCGTAGTGCAGGTACTCGCCGTGTGTAGGTCATCTTGGTCTGTTTGTGCAACTTCATTGATTTTGTTCCTTTGGTGTTACTTTTTTTAAAAAAACTTTTGTAGAGCAATTTTAGATTCACAGCAAAATTGAGAGGAAGGCACAGAGATCTCCCATAGAAACCCTGTCCCGACCGCACACACATAACCTCCTCCATTACCAACATCCTACAGCAGAGCGATACATTTCTTAATAATTGCTGAGCCTACTTTGACTGGCACATCATCATCACCCAAAGTCCATTGTTTACCTTTAAGTTCATTCTTGGTGTCTTACATTTTGTGTGTTTGGACAAATGTATAATGACACGTATCCTTCATTACAGTATCACTTAGGGCATTACGCTACCCTAAAAAATCTTCTGTGGTTTGCCTCTTCATCCCTCTGCATCCCCCAACTACTGGCAATCGCCGATTTTTTTTTATCATTTTCACAATTTAGCCCTTTCCAGAAGGCCCTGTTGTTAAAATCATTCAGCATGTAGGCTTTTTGGGCTGGCTTCTTTCACTTAGTAGCATGTACTTAAGGTCTTTTCATGGCTGGTAGCTCATTCCTTTTTAAGTGCTGAATAATATTCCATTGTCTTAATGTACCACAGTTTTTTTTATCCATTCTAGTATTACATTTTTAAAGACAACTCTTAATTATATATAATTGTCAATTATAGCATCTGGGAAACATAGGCCATGACCAAGGCATTGGGCTTGTTATTTGTGGTCTAGTTGTTATAAACTGGTCCAGTACAATGTCAGTGTAAGAAACATCCAAGCCTCGAGAGAATTTCTAAGAGTTTATTTGAGCCAAACTGATAACAGCTGCTAGGAAGCAAAATCTCAACGGATTGAGAAAAATGCTCTGGAGAAAGAGCAGTTTTGCAGCTTATTTTATACATTAGAGTCAAAGGAGGAGGTATAAGAAAGGTACATGGAATCCACTGGTGGTGGTTTAAGGGGGCGGGAGAGAGCAAAGCAGGGAAAAGCTCTGGGATTGGATAAAAGGTAAAGTAAAGAGACACACACTTCTTTCGCTCCGGTGGGTACAGGATAGTTAGTGGTGAACATACAGCCCATAGAGATCATATGCGGTGAACAAGATCGCATTGAGGGGTGCTGTGGTCTGCTGCTCTGGCACGGAGGTCGTGCCCTGAGGGGTTTGGAAATTAAGATTGCTGTGGCATTTCAAAGTTATTTATCCTAGATGCAAAACAAACACAAAAGCAAAAAATACAACAACAGAAAAATCCAATAGACAAACTTTCTTAAGGTAAAGATTGACCTTTGTCGGGGAAGCTGCAGGCCTAGGATGGGGCTGCCCGCCAGCACTTGCTTTCAGTTGGGGGTTTAATGTTCAGACCACCCTGCGTGGTTACTTCCCTCTCTGAGTTTGAGTGGCCCACCGTGCCGGCCTCCCCCGTGCTTGTCAGGTTTAGTATGTGGCCCCTTTTTCCTCCACCATAACACAGAGATAAAGGTGTGGGTTTCAGAGTCCCTCACTCATGAATTCTTTTAGCAAATATTTACTGATCCTTGATGATTGCCAAGATAGAAGAGACCCTGCCCAGGAATACTCAAATTCAGATTCCCAGCCCACCTTTGCAACCATATAACATTGAACAAGTTATTGTTCCTAACCTGTAACGTGATGTTAATAATACACCCCTCATGGGATTACTGTGAAAATTAAGATCAAGTTCAGTATCTGCCACATAATAAGTAGCAAGTATATAGTAATGTTGCTATACATAGGTAGGTGCCACTTATCTCCCAAGGATTATAGTTTGGCTCAGAGACGGGACATACAGTGTATACATATAGTAACAATAATTCATTAAAAGTAATACTTAAGAGCCAGCAAAAGTTAACACCGACTTGTGTGGGACAGTACAGTACACCCTAACCTCTGCATGCACACACATACATAAACACAAATACAATTTTTAAAATGAAGGCATACTTCCTGTGGACGATGCCTCATAATTGGCAATGGCAGTAGGAGTGCTCTCTGCACTGGCAGAGTCTTCAGGATCGGGCCAGGAGTTATTAGATGTAATCATCAGGTTGAGTTACTTATACAAAGCCAGTTATTTGCCATCTGCCATTTGGAGATGTGCCCTTAGGCCTTGCTTGGATGCCAGCCCATTGCTATGCAGCAGAGGGAAATGTTTCTGTCCAAATAACTTATCTCCTTGGTTTCAAATTCTAATGTGAGAAAGGGCTGTCAAATAGATGCTCTGTCTTAACGATAAAGGGGACAATGGGCATTCATTGTCCTTCTTATGGGTAGAAACAGTGGAGAGGACATGCATCTTGAGGGTTTTAAGATGGGGAGCTGAAGAATAAAATATTTGGAAAACTTAAACTTGGCTTAAAGATAACCTGGATGAAAGTTTAGCCAAGCGGGAGAAGAAAGTCCTTTTCAGATGTTTCTATCCTGAGGCAGGGGTAGTAGGCGGTGGGGAGTGTGTAAGGTGGAGAATGATCAAACAGTGTTAAGATAATCTGTGAAATATGTTATGTACAACGCATGTTTATTGTGGTCTAACTGAAATGAGAGTGGGGGTCAGTGTGTGGAGGCCTGGGCATGCCCTATGGAGAGGCCCTGTGGAGAGGTAGGTAATGGCCAGGCAGTGCTACCACTCAGGATGACTGATCAGAAAACCACATCTTTGTTACAGAGTGTGCAAGAGAAGAGAGTCAGCTGTGTGCACTCTGTGCCCATGGTCATTGTGTCTTTTGTGATTACTTAACTCCAATGTATGAATAAGCGACCAAGGCCAAGGCCAAGGTCACTTGGCTAGCAAATGGAGAAGCCGAAGATCTGGGTTTCTTCTCCAATGTTCTATTGTTTTGGTAGGTAAATGGCATTTTAAGATCACCTACTCCTACCTCTAGGAAGGTGAATCCCTAGTCACTGTCTTTTGTGGGACTTCCCTTCCCTGGCTCTGAATGAAATTTTCAGCTACTTGTTGAAGATCATCACCTGCATGTCTCTGCTCAATATCCAGGCCAGGGAGTTTTAGGCTGCGTTCCTCAGAGCACAGGGGCCCTCGGAGTCTGTGCCACAGAAAAAGCACCGCAAAACCCTGCCAGGACCCCATCTCTTCTTTGAATTTCTAGTCTCCATACTGACATTTTAGGTATTTGGGTTTCAATTTAGGATTCCTTGACTAAATACATTCTTTTATTCTCCCCTTTCAAACACAAATTTATTCTAACCCTTTTATTTAACAGATAAGGGAACTCAAGTTCAGAAACATTATGTGACTTTCTCAATATCACACAATGAGCTAGTAGTAGAACTTGGGCTGATGCTGAGGTTTCAAAACCCTTGGTCCAAGGCCCTGGCCGGGTAGGTCAGATGGTTAGAGCGTTGTCCTGATACACCAAGCTTGTGTGTTCGATCCCCAGTCAGGGCACAGACATGAAGCAACCAGTGAACGCATGAGTAAGTAGAACAACAAATCGATGTCTCTCTCTCTCTTTAAGTCAATTAAAAAAAAAACTCAGTCCAATAGTATTTCTTCATAAAAACGTAAACAAAGAGTAGTGCAAAGAAAACTGACAATAATGGCCAAAATTTTATTGAGCACCTTGTCTGGCACTATGCTAACAGTTTTACATGTATTGTCATATGTAAGTCTCCATGGGGCCACATGAAGGGGACACTATTACCACTTCCATTTTAAGGATTTGAGAGGTGGTTAGCCTTTGGTTACATAACTAGTAAGGGCCAGAGGTGTGATTCTTATTTAAGGCAACTTAGTCAAGAACTTTTGAAGCATATATGGGAAAAGCAAGGTGGGAGTGAGTGAAAAGTAGTGGCCCTGTCGCATAATCCACAGCTAAGCTGGGTCCCCCTGCGGCTTCAGGAGAAGACAGTTTCCAGCACAGCCTCGGCTTCCCTGCTCCAGCACCTGCAGCCTGCATGTGCTCTGCTGGGAGCTTTCTCCTGCTAGCTCCCCACCTTCCCAGAGAGCGGTGGTGTCAACAGAAGTACAGGGGAGCTCCTTTCCCTGGGACAACTCTCCATCAGCGGGGGTGGGAGTTAGTGTATGATGCCCAGTCCCTCTGTGTTCCATTGGGGTGATGCTGAGGTGTGTTGCACATGGTTTCCGGAGGGTCCCCTGGTCCCTCAGGTGCCCAGAGCAGTAACCTCATTGTCGCACAAGTTACTAGTTCCCCCCGCCCTATCTCCCATGCCCACTCAATTCTCCCCCCAGAGGTCACTGGCCAAATGAAGGACTTGCACGCAAGTCTGTCTCAGGACTTCTTTTGTGGAGGAGTCCAAACTAAGGCACTGTTTTAGAGGGACATATTCAGATCATATTCGGCCCTTAAATGCTACACTGGGGAGGAGGGGCACTATAGGAATTCTCCCTGACTCTCTTAGAAGGAACAAGACAAAAAATGTGAAAAAGAATGTTTATAAAGATGAACGTTTTCAATGGAAGGCACTGTAAGTGAAGTTAAAAAAGAAGTCTTTGAAATGTCATTTACAGCGCTGTGAGAGGAGCACCTTTGGCACCTGGACCTTTCTCCAGGGGGCTAACGGCGGGTGGGCACACTCCGCAGCCCCCAGATCAAGGGAGCGGGGCGGGAAGACACAGAGTCCCTTCTTTGTCCTTCGGTATGACTCAGTCATTCCCTCATTTCGTGCGTTCACCTCATGCAGAGAGAAGCTGTGCTTCTTGTTTCACAATATTTCAAAGGCTCTGACAATGAAGGGTAACATGAGTGCTTTGCTGTGTTCCCAAGGAGCTACTTGAAGCCGACTCCTTCAGCGCTGGTTCTGATAAGTTTCCCCAAGGAGGTGCTTTAATTAATTTTAATATTCACTGTCCAGATACAAGATGTTGGTGACTCCCTAGGTACTTTAAACATATAATCCCACCATTTGGAGGTTTTGGCATCCCACAGTATTTAGTTCAATTTTATCTAATGTCTCTTCTAATTGAAAGTTATAATTGGCATACATGTGTTTCTTTAAAATATATATATAAAGTGTATATATACTTTATATATATTATACTTTATACATAATATATTACATATATTAAAGTATATATATATACTCTATATATTATCTCTGTATATATATACATACACACACACACATATATATATAGAGAAAGGAATTAATTTGTTTAGATACTGTTCTGAGGGGCGTAGAAATTTTTCTATGTCTCTTGAGATGTCTTGGGACAGCATCAGACATCCCTCTGTGTGTCCCAAATAGGGTTAAGAATGGAGCTCTAGAATCTAGAGAAAGACCTCTCTCTAGTTCATTTGGTGTTTCAGGGAAGGGGCTCTTCTTGGAAGTATGGGTCAAGCTCAAGGTTAATCAGACTGTGGACTCCCCCTACCCAGCTGAAGTGTGACATCAGACTCAGAGAACTGTTAAGTGGCTTGCTCAGTAGATTGCTTGTGGATGGTCCCCAACAAATAGTCACTTAATCAAACTGGAAATATGTCATAATTCATATCATAAAAAAGTTTATACTTAACATTAAGAACAAGTAAAAAGTGTGAATTAAATACAAGAGGGGCCACGTGTGTGTGAGTGTGGGGGGTGTGCCTGTGCACGCACAGGATTCAGGACTCAGTGAATCCATGAGAGTCTCATATCACCATGCCAGGCTCCTGTGTGCTTTGAACAGTCCAACCCCCGTTTCTAAAGTCAGATGGTTCCCTTTACACTAGGCTTTTGCATCTGCTAGCATTGGGTTCAAACACTGGTTCTGCCTCAGTGGCTGTGTTATCGAGGGCGAGTCACTTAAGTTCTCTGTCATCCAGTTTTTTTAGATGCAAAATTAGGATATAGTGTATCTTAGCCCTAGACCTCTAGAAATCAGAGCCCAAGGCAAGGATTAATGGGCTGAAGCTTTATGTGGGAAGCACAAGGCCAGAGCCATGCAGGCAAAGGGAAAATGGGAAGAGGGTCAAGGACAGATGAGAAAACATGTGGTGCAATGTGCTGCTGTGCTGGCCACTGCTTTAATCTAAGTCATTCAATGGGAGTGTCGACTAGACAGTTTGTGATCAGAAACCGCATCTCCGAGCCATTCATGGAAGGGGAAAGGAGAGGGACCTATTCATTCCATTTCCTCCCAGCTCTTGTCTCCTGTTTACCTTACTGGGACAACTTGTCCCCAGCTTCTGAGGTGCCTCATCTAGTCCCTTGGTGACTACTCAGGAATCCAGATCCAGTTGTCTACAGTGTGGTGTTTTATCTCAGCATGGAACTGGAAGGAAATTCAGAAAGATGAGGCCCAGCGCATATGAGCTGGACTCCAATCAGCAAGGGTGCTGGGCAAGGGCACCAGTAGTGGTAAAGTCTGAGAGATGCCTCTGGAAAGAAGCAGGTGGTCCAGGGAATTAGGAAACTGCACAGTTTGTGCCCGATACACGCTGGTACCTACCTCATTGGGCTCTTGTGAGAGAGGAATTCTTGAAAAGTATTCAGAACCATGTCTATCATTACAGCGGACTCTGAAACAGACAACTTGAGTTGATGATTTGCTTTGCAGCTTGTCAACTGTGTAAATATAGGCAAGGTGCTTGCTTTGAACCTCAGGAGCCTCACTGTAAAACGAAAGAGAATAATTGCCCCTGTTTTATAGATTTGTTGGAAGGACTAAATGAGATGAAGTGCTTGGTACAGTGCCTCATGTGTGGTAAGTGGTCCACAATGTTTGGGATGATGGTGAAGAGAATGATGATGAAGAAGCAATGCTTCATGTAAAGCACAAATTTTCTTTCTTGGATTCCTGGGTTCCTAAATCAATTCTTCTTTAATGTCAGTTGTGTAAAATTGTCCATGAGGAAGTCACTGGTATCTGGCATTTTTCAATTTTGTTTCCTATTGCATTGTTGTGGTGGTTGAATTATATTAAACTTCATTTCACTTTTTCTCAAAATCTCGCTTGCTGGAAATTTACCCAGTGGCTGAACGTGATAGCAGCAACTGCTCTGAGAATATTTATACACAGACTATCAGGCAGCAAAATCTCTTAATAAATCTTGAGCCTGGTCAGAAGTCTAATGACTTTGAAGGGAGCCATAGTTGGCCAGTCAACCAAAGACACATCAACTTTATTAATAAGGTTTTGTGGAGTCCTTATCTGTTTTTGCATCAGAGAGCACTGTAGCAACAGCACCCATGCTGTCCACGAACTCTTTCGATTTCTGGTTTCTGCAATACTTTCCGAGTACAGATGAAATTGTGTCCCCCACTATAGGTGAGCTAAGTGATTGTTATCACTCAGGGCCAGAATGTCTTTCCATATGAAACAACTCATTACATATACTTGACTTTAGACACTTCATGTATTTTCTTGGGAGAAACTGTAAAACAAGTCGTTAAAACAACTTGATGTGTATCCTAAATTTACTAAATCTACACGACAACCCAAGTGTCCCAAGCATCATGGGCTGTGAGTACCCGTGAAAGCTAACTCTGGTTCAGAATAGGAGGTGAGGAGGCGGAGCAGGAGCCAGGGCCTTCCCAATACGCATGTACACAAAGCCATTCCCTCCACCTGAGAGAGTCCTGTCGCTGCCCCAGAGGCCCACCAGCCCCTGAGCCCCCGTCCCTCAGCTCAACTGCCCTAAATAGAGGCCCAGCAATAGATGAACATAGGCCTCTCGGTTGTTTCCAAAGTCTGCTATTTACCTGGACCAAAGAAAGTAATTCTGTACCAGGGGAAGTAATTTTCTAGCAGGTTAATATAGCTACATATCAAGAACGTGCTAGTGATTGGTAAGAACCCACAAATTTAGATTACTCAGACATGAGTTAGAATCCTGTTAGGACACTCACCGCCTTACCACCCTGAGAAAGCTACCGAGTTTCTGTGATCCTCAGTTTTACTATTTCTAAAACAGGATTAATGATGAAAAAGGAGATGGTGATAATTACCCTTTATGAAGCACTCACAGCGTCCTGAGAGCTGTGCTAAGTGCTTCGTGTATGTTCTGTCACTCAGCCGCACAGCCATTGGGGCACAGGCGGGGACAACAGAGAGCACTCTGCAGGCAGTCATTACTGCGATGCCCTCTACGAACATCGTGTCTCTGTTGCTCTAGAAAACGCTTTCATTCCCAGTCCCAGGCACCGCTGCTAGAATGCGGCAAACATTCTCACCTGCTTTTTCAAGACCCCAAAGCCTTTCTTTCTTTTCCTTTTTTTGTTCTAGTGTTAGATATATCTGAGCCGTGCTGATATAAGACTGTTTCGCTGTTCATTTTTCTGAGAGTTATGTAGTGCATGAAACTTTGTTTCACGTTATTTAGGGATGTTGATCTACTCTGTTCCAAGTTTACTCAATGAAAAGATCCAGATCAAAAAATGTTTTATAGAATCAGGTCTAGTCCAGAAACAGGTATAAATGACCCATAGATGTGGGCAACTGGGCGGAGATTGACTGCGGGAGCTGAAGGTGGGCGGGGCAGGGAAGAGCAGGGAGCGAAAATCGTGAGAACTGCAGTAGAACAAAAACTAAATAAATAAATAAAATAAAGTAAATAGAACTGAACAAAAACTTCAAAGACATTAACAAAAATAAAAACGACAATGTCAAAAATAATCTCTCTAGTAACCCAGTAAGAGTTCCTGACTTAGGCTTTAAACTTTGTTGACATTGGCTGGAGGTGTTCTTCGTGCTGCAGCAGCATTGCCACTCGGCTCTGTTTTGCCGGCGACCTGCTCTATGAATGCAGGTGCCCGAGGACCAGCAGTCCCGATCCAGACAAGGCAGTCAGCCTCCAGGAAGGTAAAACTTCTACCGCCGAAGACAATCTAATAGCCATTTTCACCCTTGGCAGTAATTTATTAGTAATGTTTCAGTGGTAATTTAGTTTAACCCATAATGCATTGCTTTCCAAATTACAGTATGCTTAATATCTAGTAAGCTATCTCACACAATTAAACAGGCTGCAGCAACCCCAGAGTGTTAGTTACTGACATAAAGAAGCATTCTTTTAAAATCACAGGTAGTGTCATATATTGCATTGTACTCTAAACTCCTGAACCCATCCTGAGAAACATCACAGCCACAGAATTACCCATCTTTTCTGAATGTGGCATATTTATTTTAGTTAAAAATTATAACTTCCTACAACTTGTTAATTGAGACCTTTTTTGAAAAATCAGGCACAGTTGTATGTTAGTATGTGCAATGCTTGTAATTTTCACAGAAAGGTGAGTATACATGTAAATAACCTGACTTCAGAAACTTTGCCCTCTTTTCGTGCAAATGAGATAGCAGAATGACTTGGCTCAGTTGGGAGCTTTGATGGAGGGAGCTTTGCTCACTATGGGGAGTTTGGTTTGGGGCTGTTGTTTGGAGGTATCCCCTGTTGAGGACTCTGAGTGTGAAGCCTGCTCAAGAGCCCAATTGCAGGAGACCCTAGTGTCCTCTCCCGCCTGTGGTAAGACTAGGCAGAACCCATCTTATGGATTGGCCTGTCGGATCGCTCAGAGGCGGGGGATTGGCCTGCATGACCTTACGAGTCTAGTTTAATGAAGTCTCTTCTCAGAGACTGTGACATCACCATTGTCTCCAAAAGCCAAGGCTGATGAAGAGAGGGCTGAGGGAGCCATGGCTGTGGCGTTTTCCTCCAGCTCAGTAAAACGGTGAGGAGATGATTCGCAAACTTACAGCAAATGAGAATAACCTGTGGGGCCTGTTAAACACACTGATGCTCTGAGCCCAGCCCACGGGCATTTTGACGTAGGAGTTTTGTCACAGGGCCTGAGTTTTATTTTTTGATCAACTTTATTAAGTATAATTTGCAAACAATAAAATAGACTCACTTTAAGTACAAAATTCAGCCAGTTTTGGTGCAAGCGTATACCCCGTGATCATCTTCATGATCGAGGTAGAGAACATTCCCATTACCCATGAGCCTTTGTTCATGCCCTTTGCACTCAGTCCCTCTACCCCCTAAACTCCTGGTCTTAGGCACCCATCTGTGGGCTATCTGTCGCTACAGTCAGTGTCTTTTCTAGTGTCATTAAGATGGAACCATACAGTATATATTATTTTGTATCTGCTTTTTTCTTTCAGCGTAGTGTTTCAGGATTCATCCAATTTGTCACATCTATTATTGATTAATTCCTTTTAATTATTAAGTAGTATTCCTTGTGTGGTTATTCCACAATTTACTTATCCATTCACTTTTTGATGGATATCCAGCATTGTTAGTTTTAGCTATTAGGAATAAAGCTGCTATAAACAATCATGTAACAGTCTTTCTGTGGAACTGCTGGGTCATGTGATAAGCATATGTTTCACTGTATAAGAAACTGCCAAATGGTTCTCCATAACAGTTGGTCCATTTTTAGATTCTCACCAGCACTGTTTGACAGTTCTATCGCTCCATATCCTCAACAACACTTAGTTTTGTCAGCTTTTAATTTTAGCCGCTCTAGTTGGATACCCGTATTTTCAATGAGCTGTTAGGTGACTCTGATGCACACCAAAGTTGAGAAGTCCCAGCTCTCACAGAAGCAATAGTCTCTGACATCCAAGAAGCAACTTCAGCCCTGAGCCCCAACTTCAGCTCCAAAGCCGCCAGTGCTGTCTTATCCCTGTGCTCACCCCGATACACAGTGTCTTTGTGATTGATTCTTGGTTTTTTAAAAATCATTTTAAAATGTAAAAATTATTCTTAGCCCAGGGCTGTGTAAAACTAGGTGAGGGACAGGACTGGGCCCACCATGGGCCACAGTTTGCTCACCCCTACCTTAGGCCTTCTCCTCATATGTATGGACAAAAGCTCTTTATTTGAGTATCTGTTGCAGTTATCACTGCTGGGAAACTTTCTCTACTCACATCCCCTGTCTCACACACCCTCTCCTCCACGCACACACTTGCCCAGTCCTCCATTTCTGCTTTCAGAAGAATCTCCTTACAGTGTAGACAAGTTGGATCATGACCTCCCCTACCTAACAGCTCCCGGCAGGTGCCCCAGGGGGCATCCGTGCTGTGGGCTAGATCCCAGCCACCTGGCCTGGCTGCCTCTGCCCTAGCTCCTCTCTGCTCTCCTGGGCAGCCTGCTCCCTTGCCTTTCCTGCCTCCACTGATGGTGCTGCAGCGACTCCAAACTATTTGCAGCTGCCGTCTCCAGGCTGTGCTCCTTGGCCCGCTACATTTTCCCAGGTTGGGATTCTTAATCTCCTTTCTACCTGGCTAACTCCTGCTTGCTTTTAAGACTCAGCCTGCCTTTCACCTTCGAGTCATCATGCCTCCTCTGGGCCCCCAGCACTCGACGGTCCCTAGCAAACCCGAAATGCCTTGGGGTTGGGTCCTGTCCTTTTTCAAGCACCCAATACCATGACAAGCACGCGGTAGGTGCTCTGTGGATATTGTAATAAATTCCCAATCATCAAGACTCATTTTTATATACTTGATAAAACTGTATAATATGTGCATCTTTTATTGGCTTCCTTTTCCTTGTTTCCTGTGTTATGGCCACTATTAAAGTTTAGGTTTGTAAGTCAGGCATAGAGTCTATATTTTAGCACAGACCTTCCTCTTTCATCCAAACACATAAAATAACACCCTGAAGCTTGTGAGTTCTCCCCTGGGGCCTGTGAGCTTTCTTGAGAGTAACTCTGACCGACTCACCTAGTAGGAACCACAGAATGTCACCAAGGTCCTGTGAGGTCTCTCTTTTTGACAGAGGAGGAAACGGCAGTCCCAGAAAGTGAAAGAGCTTGCCTTTGGACCACCAGCCGGTAAGTGGCAAAACCAAAACAAGGGCTGGAAACCAGGCCTTGCTGCGGCTAGCTTTCAAATTTTTGGTATAGTTTGCAAGATTAAAGTTCGAGCCCTGAATGCGGATTTTCAGTCTATGCGTGAGTAGGTGTGGGTGGGTGGCGTAGAGGCTGGCCCGGGAGGCTGGGCGGTGGTGACCTTTGGTGCTGCGTGTCTTCTGAATAGGAATCCTTGTTTGCTGGTCCTCACAGCCCTTGTCTTGTTCCTTCAATGTACGTATCAGTCATTCCCTTACAACAGTGACACTCATTATAGCTGGCAAACAAACGGTCAGGAACTAGGCAACTCCAATTATTGAGCTCAGCATGGGCAATCATTTAATCGGAGCTCATAAGACTGAGGGGAAGTATTAAAAAAGAAATAGGCAGCCTGTCTGGGCCCCAGAATAACCCTTTTCAGGAGAGAAGAGAGCTTATATTATTTATTGTGGCAGAAAGAAGATATACTGCAGTATCTCAGTGCGAAAAGGACTCGATGATGAGAGTGTGGAGACCAGGATTCCTCTTGGGCTCCATTCCCGATTTCTCGTTTCGGTTTAATTTTGGAACAATTATTTAATTATTGCGTGACTCAGTTTCCCTGCAGCAGCACAGAGCCACTGCTATTGTGTATGCTTTAAGATCTCTTACGGTACTGCCCGAAACCCGGGGCGGTCCCACTGCATCACCCCGCATTCATCCGCATGACTGCAGTCACTGAAAGACCGGGCGGACCCCCGTAAAGGTGGTGTCAGCGACGGGATGCATGCCTTCATGGCATACATCTTGGCTTAGGGGCCACACGCACACATTTAAAAACTAATTTTGTGTTCACCACCATTTGTCTTTTTATGATATTAAATGTGAGGTTATTACATTCTTTATGAAATGCGAGATTATGGGGGATAAAGCATTGGTCTGGGAAGTGTAATAAGTGGTACAGGCACTGAGGACTGTTTCAGGGATGATGAAGGCGGCGGCAGCGCGCCCTCCCTTTAGATTGCTTCCGCTTCTGCCGTCACCCTTGAGAAGAAGCGTCCCAGCAGCGTGGTGCGCACGGAGAGGAGGTTGCAGGGGGACAGCGGGCTGCTCCCCAACCTCCACTGCTGGCACCGAGCACTTACGTGGGCTCCACACGCTCCTTTCTGTCTTTCCGGAGGTGTTGCTAAACCTGTAATATTACTTGGAAAACACTTGCTCTGTTTGTCTACATATTCTTTTCTAAAAACAAACCAAATTAACGCTCTCCTTCTGACAGATTTAAGGAAATAGATGTAACACTCCAGGGAAACAGCATACAGCTTCTTAATGACCACATGAGATGCGCTTTCTCAGAACCTACGAAGGCACAGGCTAAAATGTGATGGCTCCATTAAATTACAATAATTTTGTTTAAATACTACCCCGAGAGCCCCTTTTGTACTTTCCTGTTTCTGCAACTTTCTCTCTCAGTCTCGTCTCTGAGAGTCGTTCTGTTTTCTCAGATAGCTTGGCGAGGCTTGTCGCAGCCACAGCGGCAAGAAGAGCTAAGAGTAGTAGTGTTCAGTGTGGACGGTGCAGGAATTACTGGAGGTTCTACACAGTTGAACGGTTCATGCAGCCTTCGTGGAGTCTGGACCCTGATTCAGGTCGTTTAATTGTCTCGATGAGGATTTTAACGTGCACTCCTTTTTCAGCTGAGTTGAGCTCTTTGGGGCCAAGGTCAGCGGAGGAAACTGAAATCTGTGCCCTGCACAAAACATCAGATTCTCGCCGCTTGGATCATGGGACTGGGAGGGAAAGGAGGGCTACTGGGTAGTTGAGGCAAGTGGTCAGCGTGAACGATGTTCTGTGGTCACACAGAACACAGCATCACTATGGCACTCTTTGTTTTCTTTTGTCTCTCCACACGAGCTTTTTTCCCTGATTTTTTTCTTTCTACTTGACTCTTTTATTTTTAAATCTCTATTTTTTCTTTATTTCACCAAAAAATATTTAAAAGACAGCTTTTAAGAACTCTAACCAAGAAAAGTCATTCCCAGGAGAAACCATACACAAACACAACCTGACTTTGGGGCTGATGCAGCCAAGAAATTATCTTTTTAAATATTCTGATCAGGGGCTTGGAAAACAGAAGGTTTAAAACTTCGGCCCAGAAGAGTATGATTAACTCGGAGCAGATGTGGTAGTTCTAGCCACGTAATTTTAGACGTTCTAATTGGCAGTTTAAAAATAACAGAGTTGCAGCCTCCTCCTCTGCATACTCCCTTTGTTTCGCCCTTGACTGTGCATTGTATTTAAGTCTGACGCTTTCTGGGGCTGGCCTGGGAACCGGGATCCGCGGGTCCTCCTCTTCCATCTCCCAGGTCTGCCTGACTCTGCCCTGAAATACCGCAAGGATAATGAAAACTTGTGCTCTTAGGAATGCTCCCCCCCCCCCCACTCACAGACAGAGTGTTCCCTTTCCTTCTCTAATGACTAGGTGCTTAAGGGATGTGCTTCGAAGATGGTAGTCAAGTCGATCCATTTCTGGGCGCCTTAAGCTTCCTGCTGAGCTGCATCATTTTCTTGCCAGGTAACAAGTATTGTAGGATGTCATCACGAAAAGGAAAACACTGATTTCAAATAACAAGTTATTTACCAAATTCTTTCCCATATCTGTGTGAGGCAGAGTCCAGACACTGAAACAAATGTTTGTTCCTTCGCTACCGTTTCAATTGGCAGCAAGATAACATGTCAGTGGAGACGCTCACAACAGGGCTGCGTTTTCCCTTTTTGCGCTTCCCAGGAGCCCTGAGTCCCGTCCCGCCAGGCACGAAGGTGCTCGTTGTTACCTAATTTCAGCCTCTGAGTTTCCCTTCTGGAAGAATTTCCGTGTCACTGAGGGAGTGGAGAAGGTGTAAAAAATGCTTAGAGGCGTAGAGCTGCCTTTGCCCCCTTGTCACCAGCAGAGAGTTTGGTGGGACCCATGCTAAGGGATTCTACATCGGCACTCAGGCCCTGTGATATGTGGTTTATCGGCCCTGCTTTGAATTTTGTTTACATGATGTCTTGCACCTTCCCAACCAATGAGACTGCAAAGGCATAAACTATGGTGAGCCCATAAATCCCAGAGCGCCAAATCTGTGGAACTGCAAGTGTCCGCCTTCTAACCTGTGGTGAGTGATGAGTGTCCCTGCCCGCTGGCATCGTGGGGCTTCAGCGCACAGAGAACTCTGCTATTCTCGGGGAGCCCTTTTCTTTCTGCTCTCTCCCCGCAAGGGGACTTGCATCCCCTGCTCTCTTACATCTAAAACCCTCTTATAATGCACCATTTTCTAAAAACAGGGAAAAAACAAAGTGGCCTTTTCCTGGCTGGCTGGCTGGATGCAGAAGGTGATGCCTGCTGATGAGAGGCTTGTGTTCATCCCGAGCTCTCAGAAGGACACTTGGAACGTTAACCAAGGCATGTGTCCCTCTCCTCTTGGCTCAGTGCTTTCTCTGGGCCTCTTCCAGGGAGCCAGTTAGGAGGGCAGCTATTCATGTGCAGACAGAATCTGGTGCCTCTCTCACTTTTCCAAGGAGTTGTGAAAAAGCCTTGGTGCCCCCAGGAGGCGTGAGGGACAAGCCTGCGTCCCCCTGTCACAGGCCGACTCGGAGGCATTTTAGGCATTAGCAGTTGTTGGGCGACCTGACGCACCATCCTGGAGAGACAGGTTGATCTGCACGCTAAGCGGCCGCAATGCCTTCTGTTCTTCTGCACCAGAAGAACATTAGAGCACACTCGAATGGCTGGCTCCCAGGGGTGCGAGGTTGGGTGTGGCAGGCAGGAATTATTTAAATTACTTGGCGGGAACACTTGGTCTATTTTTCTTTGTATGATACACCCAGGGTAGGGGTTCAGGATACGGGAGGTCCCTCATCCCCAATATCAAAATGCAGTCATGCCCCTCTTTCTGTGGACTCAAGGACTGAGCCCTCTTTCCTGGTTCTTATTTAGCTATGTAGCATGTCTTCCTTTTTGCTTTGAAAATCATCCTCGTTACTCTTCTAGCCCTCACTTTCCTTTACATTGTGCTAGCAAGGTCTTCTGCAGACTTGCAGAGTTGGGTTGTGAGCCATTTTTCTCTCTACTTTTTGTTTGTATTTGTACTCACTTTTTACTTACAGATTTTATTTTTAGAGCAGTTTTGGGTTTATAGAAAAATGAGCAGAGAGTACAGAGAGTTTCCATCTACTCCCTCACTCCCTCCAGTTCCCCCTACTACTAACATTGCCTGCTTCTCATTAGCATTATGAACTGCAGTGCCAGACCGTGATCATTTTTAAGAAGACAAGGGACTTTCACCTACAGCAGGGGTGTCAGACTCATTTTCACCTGGGGGCCACATCAGCCTCACGGTTGCCTTCACAGGGCTGAATGTAATTTTAGGACTGTATAAATGTAACTGCTCCTTAACTGTTACACTTGGCCCTGTGAAGGCAACCTCGAGGATGATGTGGCCCCCGGTGAAAATGAATTTGACACCCCTGACCTACAGCATCTCATTTAACAGAGACTGTTTAGGAAACAAGCATGCCTTTAGGGCAGGGCTGTAGCTAATGATGGGGGTGGAGGCCGCTGAGCAGACCCCTAGATCCTGTGGTCAGCCATCTAACCCATGCTCAGGAGGGGCCCATTCAAGGAATGGCGGTCAGTTGGGTTTCCCAGTGCCCAAAAGAGGGAAACGGGGCTGTTTCCAATGGCTGCTGTAACAAATGACCACAAACTCTGTGGCTTACAAGAATGCAAATTTATTACCTTACAGTTCTGAAGGTCAAAATTCTGAAATGGGTCTCACTGGACTATTATGGTATCAACCGGGTTGTTCCTTTTGGAGGCTCCAGGGGTGAATCTATTTTATTCCCTTGTCCATTTTCTGGGGGCTTCCCTCATTCATTCATCAGCTCGTGGCCCCTTCCTGCCCCTTCAAGACCAGCAACGGCCAGCTGAGTCATGCTCACACTGAATCCCTCTCACACTGACTTTTCTGCCACGCTCTTTCATTTGCAAGGATTTTTGTAATTATATCAGGCCCACGCAGGTAAACCAGGATGATCGTCTATTTCAGAATCAGCTGATTACAACCTCAGTTCCGTCTGTGACCTTAGTTCCTCCTTGCCGGGTGACATCACACGTTCACGGGTTCTGGCGATCAGGACGTGAACGTCTTCAGGGGACATTACTCTGCCCACCATACAGGGCACTGTCCTGCAGAAGTGGAGCCTGGGATCAAAGCCACCAGTGAATCACAATCTCATCCTCCTCAGGAGTAATTAGAAACAGGGCCACTCACTTCATTCGGCTCCCATGTCCCTTGTTCCAGGACACCTTCTGTCTCTGCTGACCAATGTAGGAGACAGTAGGGGCATGTGGCACTTGAAATGTGACTAGTTGGAACTGGGATGTGTTCTAACTCTAAAATACACACCAGATTTTGAAGACTTAGTACAAAAAATGTAAAATATTTTTACAGTACTGATTTTTAAAATATAGATTACCCATAAAAAGAATATTTTGATATATTACTAATTTAATTTTTCTTTTTTTTCTCTTTTTTCATGTGGCTGCAAGAAACTCTAAGATTTCATATCTGGGTTGTAATAAATGCTTTTGGGATGGTGCCGCTCCGTAATAGCTCCAGGCTGAGCCAAGCACTTCCCTGGTGTGCTCCCAGGGTCCCTGATTCACACCTTACACATTTAGGTCCCTGATTCACACCTTACACATTTACATCGCAGCATAGTTATCCATTT
The DNA here is from genome assembly GCA_028533065.1 of Trachops cirrhosus. NCBI lineage: Eukaryota > Metazoa > Chordata > Mammalia > Chiroptera > Phyllostomidae > Trachops > Trachops cirrhosus. Next base: position 162,612,575 of record CM052538.1, read on the forward strand.
GCATGCCTACCTTTCCCTCCACATGGCGAGTTCTTAAAGGACAGGTGCTGTATCTTATTCATTATTGTAGCTCTCATGCCAGGAGAGTGCTTGGAATGTTATGCTAATAATCATTATCATAATAATAACACTTGTCTAGTGCTTACTATATGCCAGGCTCTGTTCCAAGGGCTTTATATATTAACTCAATCAATCCTTACAACACTCTCTAGCTGTATGACTGTAGGCAAGTTATTTTAAGGCAAGTTATTTTGTGCCTCATTTTTCTCATCCATAATATGGGGCTGATAACATCACCTACCTCATAGCTATTCATAATATGAGGATTAATGAGTGATTTTATATATAAAACATTTTTACATATATTTGTATACACACAATACCTATACATTATTATATGCATATTATAGAGATATAATACATATGTATGGATATATACAATATTTGGGAAAAAGCTTAAATGGCACCTGCACATCCTAAGCACTATAAAAGTATTTGTTAAATAAATGAACAACCCCTTGAGATAGGTACTTTTCTTCATTTTAAAGATCCAAAAACTGCCATAGAGAGGTTGAACAGCTTGCCCAAGTTTATACAGCTTGTTAGTTTCAGGGATGGGATTGGAACCCAGGCCATCTACACTCTTTAAATACCGTGTTATACTGGCACTCACTAAATATTTGAATGAGTGAATGCAAATACAGGCAAACTGATGAATGCTGCACAAAGTGACTAATGCAACACTACACAGCTAGTTTGAAAAAGAGCTGTTTAAAACTCAAACTCCAAAACTTAAAGAAGATTTAAGGGGAGGGCAGGAGGGTGGTGAAGAGTCTACAGGCTATGCATATAAGTGAATGAGACTCAGTTCCTAAGACAATTATCTCTAACATTTCCTGATACTAGCTGTGCCGAAGGAGGGAGTGGAAAGGCTGTTGGGAGAGTGAAGGAGAATTTGGGCTTGTGGGACTGTGTTTGGAAGGCAGAGCAAGACCAGGAAGCATAGATGGCGAGTGTTTAGCTGCAGGGAGAGCTGGAGCTATGTTTGCCTCTGCGCAAAACTTTAAAGTTGGAGTTTTCTTTTGCTTAAAATCAGGCCTACTCAGAGAACAGACTGGGACTGGCCATGACCTGGAAATGTGAAGGCCTGCCTAGCATGCGCTGAGCCATCTGGAAGAGTACAGGCTGCAGAAGAAGGTAAGAGGGGTTTCTGCTCCCATTTCCAGGCCATGAGCTTGGGTAGAAGTGCCCAATGTTCATTTGCTGTCTCTCAGCCGATAATCTGATTCCAGAGAAGAAGGGACAGTGGGAGGACCTACAGGCTTGTTCAGGGTCTTTTGCATGTGACACACCAAGAGGATGTACAAGACCTGAGTGATGAGACAGATTTTATTAATCATTGCTCCCTGAATATTGTCACTTTACACTTAAAAGGACTCAGCCCCTATAGCTCAGTCACAGTTAATCAAGGTAAAGTGTATATGTTAACAATCATGATTTAATAAAGGAAAACTCATTTTAGACCATGACTACGGAGCCGGTAGCCAACGCAGTCACCTCGAGGGGTTTATTGGAGCCACCTATAAATTGTTCGCTTCTGGCACAGGATGCTAGGGTCTTCTCTAGGTGCAGCTGGGTCTGTCCCAGAGACCGGCCTGCCCTGGCACATTCCCAACTGCAATCTCTTTGGCTCCATCTCAGGCTATTAAGAAGTTGAGGTCACTCTGCCAGGCACAGCCTGTAAATTTCAAGCTCTCAGCGTAAATGTGCACAAAGCAGAATGTGTGCGTCTCCAGCCTGATTTCCCTGCCACAGGAGGTGAGGGGCTCAAAGGCGGTGGGTTGGTCTTTTAAAGGCTGGGAGAAATTTATGGCTCAATTTAAAACCACTTGTAGTTTATCAAAGCAAAGGAAATGGCATCACAAGCTTCAGGGTAGGAGCAGATTTTCTGCAGGAGTGAGAAAGGAGCCGGTTCTTCTGTTCAGTCTTCCACGACAGCAGAATCCTTGCCCAAACCCCACAAATCTGGCAACAATGCCATCTTTTCTTGACATGACCAATGATTAAACAGAATCTATAAATGTCAGGACTGCCTTTCTAATCCTTGACCAATTGGAGAGGCCCAGAGTCTGTTGGATTGGCTTAGCGAGGACACGGTAGCAGCGGAAATACGGAGCACAGGAGGACCTACGCCTGTGGGTTTAGTCTGACTTGACCCTTTACCTTCACGGCCCTGCCAAGACACCTAGTTATTCTTCATGAGAGGAGTGAAATAGAAGATCCCTTAGTCAGGCGTCTGTTTGTTTTTAATGACATTTAGGAGCCCAATTTGCAAGCCGCGCATGCGAGGGCACGGAAGCACGTTGTTGGTTTCTCCGCACGTTTGGAGGCTCAGGGAGGCAGATGTCGCACATCGTCAGGGACAGAGACCTGGCCAACAGGGCTCGCATACACAGAGCTTATTGTTCTCACACACTGAGAAGTCTGCAGGTAAATAGAGACTGTTCTTAGTGCAACGGCACCGAGATGTCAGAGCTGGGTTCTCTGTGATTTGCTTGGCTGCTGGAGCTCCAGCCATCACATCTGAACTTCAGGCAGCACAAAGGGCAGAAGGGGGAAAAGGGGCTGTACTGGAAGCCTCAACCAACGATGGTTGCTGACATCGCATCAGCCACATCTACATGTAAAAAATAGTACCCTGTTAGGTACTTTTTTTGTCTCCAATAACGCAAGGAAAAGAGGAGGAGGGTTGACATTGGGAAGGAAACAAGCAGTTTCTTTCTCAGTTCGCGACTCCACAACTCAGCAGTGTGGGAAAAAAGGAATCTGTCCTCAAGGTTTTTGTAAATAGAACTTGTGTGCAGTCTGTATATGTTTATTACTTGCTCCTCTCACTCTCTCTCTAGATTATTTATCATAAGGCCCCGTGCTCTCCCAAGGTGAGGGGACATTTCTGATTTGCTCACTGATCAGCAAAGCCCTTGGTCCATGGTAGATACTAAGAAGATATTTATTGAATTATTTGATGAATTGAGACTGAATTGAATGCTGGGTGGTAGAAATAGTTACATAGATAACTGAATGAACAATCACCGATGTTTTCAGTAGTTTTAGGCTGAGAAAAAAGTTACTAGGAAGATATATCTTCCTTTTTGTTTAGGGAATTGGGCTTTTTAAGAGCAATGAGAAACCTTTGGAGGATTTTATTTTATTTTTTCTCAATTTTGAGAAATATTTCACAAATACAATTTTATATATTTAAGGTGCACAATGTGAGGATTTGATAAGCATACCCATTGTGGAATGATTACCAAGATCAAGGGGTCATAACACATTCGCCACTTCCCACAGTTGCTCTTTTACTGTGTGTGGTGAGAACGCTAGAGATCCACCGCCCACCCTGCGGCACACAGCACCGCGCTCTCAGCTGCAGCACGGCCACCGCGACGCATGCCGCCGGCGAGAACTCAGCCTTCCGTGCCTGCGGGTGTGTGCCCTTTGACCTGCATCTCCCCGCTTTCCTGCCCCTCGGCGCCCCGCAGATGCCATTCTACCCTCTGTTTCTGTAAACTCAGCTTTTACTCTTTTAGATTCTACGCATAAGGGACACCATCCTGTATTTGTCATTTTCTGTCTGGCTTATTTTACTTGGTTTCATGCCTCCAAGGGCCATCCGTGCTGTCACAAATGGCAGGGTTTCCTTCTTTATGGCTGACTGGTACTTCATTCTACATATGTACCACATTTTCTCTATCCATTCATCCATCAAAGGACATTTAGGTTGTTTCCATGGCTTGGCTATTGTGAATAATGCAGCATTGAACATAGAAATTCAGATAACTCTTCAAGCTACTGATCTTATTTTCTTCAGATATACACCCCGGAGTGAGATTGCTTGATCAGAAGTAGTTCTATTTTTAATTTTTTGAGGACCTGCCATACTGTTGTTCCTACTGGCTGAACCAAGGCTGTATGTCTTCTTTAACACGTCTGCAGGATGTATTATTCATAGGATGAGGAAGAAACTAAAAACCAAATTCCGTAAGTATCCTTTCACATTCCTCTTAAGTGTCTCTTATTCTATAAAACTTCTCCTTTCCTGTTTCATCTAAAGTGAGATTATTGCGTCCGACAGCAGTAGCAGTTACGTGTCCACGCAAGTCATTCTGGTTTGCAGGATCACCTGGGCAACTGGTTTAAAACACAGGTTCCCAGAGGCGTGTCCGAGATTTGGATTCGGTGAGTCTGGGATGGTGTTGCAAAGTGTATACTTTCACAAAGCGCTCCGGATAATTGCGCTGTGGCCAGGGGTAGCAATCCCTGAGGCAGAGTCCTCCCTGCTTTGTGACACTGCTGCGACTTCCCTGCAGATAGGAAACTGCCACAGCCTCCTCGTGTGCCCCTTCTGCCAAACCCTGTGGGCCGGTGCGTCCTGTTCCCTTCGCATTCCCATCTGAAGCCCGTGTCGTAGTGCCTGGGGCACAGTGTGGGTGCTCCATATTCATTTGTTACATTATTTAAACAAATTGAGAATATAATTATTCACCTCTACAAAGTACTGCAAAGAAGCACAAAGAAGCTTGACTTATCTAGTAAGCAACCGGGCTTAACCTAGAACTCAGGGACAGGTGCTATGGAAGTGACAGAAAAAGGTACTTGAGATTCTCAAACAGAACTTTTATTTATTTTTTAAATACAATATATGCAAATAATTGCGATATTTACCTATGGTGATTATAAAGTTTATTTTAAACAATGCAAAGTACTTCACACAGTGCCAAGAGCAAAATTATCTAACTATAAATGTTGATAATGATACTATAATTATAAGAGAAACTCTTATTAAAGGAAACTTAGAACATAGAAAAATATGAGGAAGAAACCAAAAATTTACCCTTAATCTTGCCAGCAGAATCAATAATCTTGTACTATAATTTCAGTTTTTTCCCAAGCATCTATATTAACATGTATTTTAAAAAATATATAAAGTATATATATAAAAGTGTATATTACATTAATATGTCTTTGAATGGGCAGTAAGCACATAAATAGATACTCAACACCACTAGTTATTAGGGAAATTCAGATCAAATCCTGATGAGATACCACCTTGCACCCATGCAGATGGCTGTCTAAAAACCAGAAAAATCACAAGTGCTAGTGACAATGTGAAGAAATTGGAAGCCTTGTGCACTATGAGTGAAAATGTAAAATAGTACAGTCACTGTAGAAAATAGTATGAATGACCATATGGTCCAGCAATTCTACTTCTGGGCATATGCCCAAAATAATTAAAAACAAGGTCTCAGAAAGATATTTTTATACTTTATGAACTGAATTGTGTCCCTTCAAAATTCATGTGTTGAACACCCACTCCCTAATATAAAGGTATATGGAGGTGGGGCCTTTGGGAGGTGATTAGGTTTAGATGAGATCATGAGAGTGGGGTCTGCTCGATGGGACTGGAACCCTCATAAGAAGAGACACCAGAGAGTTTGCCTGCCTTCTCTCACTAGTTCCCCCCTCCCCTCCCCTCCCCCTCCCTCCCCTCCCCATATGAGGACACAGTGAGAAGGACTAGAACCTGACAGGCTGGCAGCCTGACCCTGGACTTCCAGCACCCAGAACTGTGAGAAAATAAATTTCTGTTGTCTTACTCACCCAGTCCATGGTATTTTATGGCAGCCCAAGCTAAATAGACATAAACCCATGTTTATAGCAGCATAAGCAACTGAGTGTCTGTTTATAGATGCCTGGATAAGCAAAATGTGTTACATACATACAAAAGAATACCATTCATCTTTCAAAAGGAAGGGAATTCTGACACATGCTACAACATGGCTGAACTTTGGCGACATTAAGCCAAGTGAAACAAGCCAGTCACAGAAAGGCAAAATGCTGCATGATTCCGCTTCCATGTGGTGGTTAGAACAATCGAAATCATGAACACAGAAAGTAAAATGGTAGTTGCCAGGGGCGTGGGGAAGAAGGGGACGGGGAGTTATTGTTTAATGTTTACTGGTACAGACTTTCAGATTGGCCAGGTGAGACGTGTTCTGGAGACAGACGGTCCTGACAGTCACACAGCAACATGAGTGACATCATGGAACCGTGCACTTAAACACGCTTACGATGGTAAATTTTACATCCTGTGTGTTTCACCACAATAAAAATTTTAAAGAGGTACATACCAGTGTGTCTTATTTTAATATTTTTACTTAAACACATCAAATATTTTATTATATATAGTACAAATATAACATTTTGTATTATACATAATCTACATTTAAAAGATATTATTTAGAAGTAAGTATATCCAGCCTTGTGTCGAGCAGCACCGTTCCTTGGAATGGCTCCTGTGCCCTTGTCCATCTCCCCAGCTTCACGGGTCTGCGGTGTCTTGGCCACAGCCCCTTCTCCCTCCGTGCAGAGTTCTCCGCCCGCCGCCCTGCACGAGTCAGCCTGGGGTGGCAGGCTCAATGCCTTCTCGTGCTGTTCTCGCAGAGATGAGAATCAGTGTGACGCAGAGCCTGAGCAGTCTGGGCCTGTTGTGTGGCTCTTCTGAGGACTGGGTCACTATATCACCAGTGAGGGGAACCACTTTGCCCTCAAGCTGTGACCATATTTATTACCAGCCCTCCCTTCTGCTGCCAGTCAGAAAGATGACATGTGGCCATCTCTTAGTTGCCACATGCTAAGCCTCATCTCACAATGGCCACTTAGTCTGGAGTTACCCTGGGCATTGCAAAGTGACATTGCTATTTCCTACAAGCTGAGACCCATGAATTACTTCCAGCCAAAGATGAAAATTCACATTGCAATGCTCAACAAGTTATACTACATTTAAGAAACTGGCCAGAGATGCTCAGCCTCTGTCCACAGGTTTTGTTAATGAATTTGGCAGAGAGGAGTTGCATTCCTGGGCAAAGTATTAGAACAAAAAAGGACCTGTTTTCCTATGTAATGAATTGCTGAGAAATTATTCAAAATGTGACTTTAAAAGCCTCTTGCCAGCGAGCAGCTCGATTCTGAGTCATGAATTAGATAATGCGCTTTTCTAAACCCACAGAGGAAAACCCTCTGAGGATTTATGTGGGTGGGGAGAGAATGTCTGTACAGAGCTGCCACCTTCTTCCAAGTGCTGGGGCACAATGCAGAGGCCCAGGGACCTTGCATACAAGGCCAAGGCCAACTGAACCGCCAGCAAGAGCACTCGCCCAGGCCACCAGTCGCAGATCTCACCAGGACACAGTAGTCTGATTCCCCCATCCTGCCTCAGGAAACAGAGGTCTGGGGGTGGAAATGATCAGGGAACAAGCAAGGCTCCTTCCGCACACCATCACCTTCCTACAGATGTGGTCCCTGCCCCCACTCCTTAGGCCTGAGTCAGATTAGAAGACCCGAGTCTGCCATGAGACTAAGTCTTACAGCTCCTAGGTGCGTAAGGAGGGTGTGTTTGCAGATGGCCCCAGGAAGCTAAGCTCTACATAGTACAGAGTCCCTTTCACAAACAGAGCTCCAAGAATGAAGGAAGTAGTGACAAATCAAGAAAGCCTCAAACCGTGACATTAGGACATCATGATACCCTCTAACCAAGCTTTCCTTAAGATCAAGGGCACTCATGACTTTTTTTAACCTTTTTTCCTTCCACTAAATGTTCTCTGGTACCAGGGATACAAACTCGGTTTCTACCCTCACAGGGAAACTTGCCTTGTTTAACTTTGATTACCTCTCAGGCTAGCTGCCTGACTTGGCCTGAGTGTGGCTCAGATTCGACTGTGCCTCATGCCTGCTGCCCACTCTGGCTGTGTGTGCCCTTGGATCACCAGCTCGGAGTTCTGGCCTGACTCAGAATAATCACTTGGGCATGAGGACAACCTGGACGTGACATCTGTCAGCCCAATGATGGCCAAGATAATCTGGCAACACCTCCTTTGTCTGATTCCCAAGTGACTCCAAAATCCATTTAGCAATCTCATATGATGAGTGGCCGTAGAAACCATGAAGGTTTATTTTCTGTAACCTAAGTGTACATGCTGTTTGAGAGAAAAAAACCAGGGACTTGAGGCTTTTCCCTCTATTGGAGCTGGAAGGATACAATGGGCGAGAGTGTGCTAAAGTATTGCCACCCCGCTATGAATATTTTAAAGAACAAAATTCCCTCCTTGATGGTACTGGGCCTGGAGATGCCATTGTTCTGGGAGAGGAACCAAGAGCTCTCAGCATTCTCTCTTTGCTCCAAAGTTCAGTAAAGTGAAGACCTAGGAACTCGCATCACTTCCCAGGAGTGAGAAGGGCAGACTGATATTAACAAGACTTTCGGTGGATCCTGGAGGTGCGGGCGGCAAGCCAGTTGGCTCTTTCGGTTCGAACACCACAGCGAGCAGACCAAGTTCACACGGCCAGATGGCCCGGCCAGCACCCTTCCCATCTGTGGCTGCACTCATCACCCCTAGTTTTCTGTATGGTCACAGTGGGATGACGAGTGTGTGTTTATGTCATTCCTCCTTTAATTCAATAAGTCTGTGCTGAGTACAATGCCCCGTATTGTAAAAGGTTCTTTAAGATATAAAAGTGTAAGTTTACAAACTAGCTGAGGATTGCCTCAGATTTACCGTTTCCTTTTCATTGTTAGGCTCTCTCGGCTGATTTATCTTTAACCTGGAAGCTCAACTCCAAGTTTCTCAGCCAGATATTAGCAGTTATACACTCTCAGTCTTCTTGATTGCGCTATTATTACCTTTGTTTCTTAATTTATCCCCAAGGTTCCCTGCTGAGTGTGCAACTTTTCTTTAAATATGAAACCATTTCTCTGAGGTTTGGAGACTTCACCTCACTTTTGCCAGAACCTATTCTTGAGGGAAGAACACTCATCTGTCAGTAATCACCACTGCTGAGTGGAGGCCTGTCCCACATTTGGGACTTGGACATGGTTACCCCTTCATTTGCTTACTGTCTGCTGCTTTATGCCACTTACCGCATCAGGAGCACTTGGCTACTGATGCCATTTGGTCAAGACTGAGAGTACCACTGGTCATTTGGATGACTGGCCAACAATCCTTCTTGGTCCCCCCTTGGTTCTACCATGCCCTGGCCTCCTGTCTCTGCCTGGCTCACACTGAGATCCCTACATGAAAGGAGCTGAGGCTTCGGAGATATAAAAATCTGTGATAGACAAACTCTACCATCCTTTTTATGCTAGTTTTTTTCCCGGATGGATAGCACCCAAGTATCACAGTCTCTCAAAGCACTTCGCTCTGACTCATTATCTCCCAGAGCTTTTAAAACTAACCATCCTATCTGTTTAGAGCAAACAATTTTAAAGTCCTGATCTCTACACAACTTTGACCTTCTCAATTATGTACCTCTAGGTTGAAAATCCAGAAGTTTAGAAAAGTAATTAGAGTGAGAAGCCTGTGTAAACAGTAAGTGTTAGCTGTACTACAACTTACTTAGTGGGAAAATATAATTAGCTGGAAAATAGTGAGACGAATAGGATGAGACCTAGAAAGCATGCAAAGGTGTTGAAAGTAACACATCACTTGTCCTTCCTATTTTTAAAATTCTTTTTTAAAGGATTTTATTTATTTATTTTTAGAGAGAAGGGAACGGAGGCAGAAAGAGAGGGAGAGAAACATCCACCTGTGGTTGCCTCTCATGTGGCCCTCACTAGGGACCTGGCCTAGCAACCCAGGCATGTGCCCTGACTGGGAATTGAACCGGCAACCCTTTGGTTCACAGCCCATGCTCAATCCACTGAGCTACACCAGCCAGGGACTATTTTCAAAATTCTTAAGTTGCTCTATAGTAGATGCCTATTGTGTTTTCTTGCTAAGTATGTTCTTTTCTGGTGCTGAAATCCCTCTTCTTTATGTCATTCACTTTTCATGCTCTGTACATGCAGTAGCCCTGGCTTCCTAGGTGGCATGTGGACCAGGCCTTGCTAATCAGAACACTCCACTCCCCTAGACATGGGATTAGTTCAGGGTTGAGTGCATGTCTCAAGACAGACCAGTCAAAAGCAATCCATTTGAGGTGGTAAATGCTAACATTAAGCATTATGGAAACCTTTAATTTCTGAGAACAGTTTTGTCCACCCTGCAGACAAACCCTGTTACTGAAGAGGAGAGCACGGCCTTAGAATGCGATGGAACAGATTGCTGATGGTACCACTGACCCAGCCAAGCACAGCCATGGTCCATGGACTATTCAGTGGTGCAGACAAGTAAGCGATGCTTTACGTTAGCTCAAATTAAATTTCTCACTTTAAATCAAAACATTTTTGAGAAGTCTCTGCCTTGCCTTTAGGATGATGAGGATTTAGCCTGGAGACAGACAAAATCGCAAGGGCATCAGTGCTGGGCATCAACACAGTCAGCAGAGGGAGAGGGCACGCTGTGGTCAAGACACACACTCGGCAATTCCACAGCAACAAATAGGGCCTAGCTTTTAAAGTATTTCTTCTCTGTCATAGGGAGTTCGATATTTGTAAATAAAAGATTTATTTTATTGCCCTGTGTGGTGTGGCTCGGTTGGTTGGACATCGTCCTGCAAAGTGAAAGGTCTCCAGTTTGACTCCCGGTCTGGGCACATGCCTGGGTTGCAGGCTTGGTCCCCGATGGGGGGCATGTGAGAGACAACCAATCAATGTTTCTCTCCTTCTCTTTCTCCCTCCCTCCCTTCCCCTCTCTCTAAAAATAAAGAAATAACATCTTTTTTTAAAAAAAGATTTATTTAACTGTGGAGGTCTAGTTATGACATGAAAACCACAGTTTTCCAACATCCTGCTAAAGTCATTGGAAACCCCTGTAAGATCAAGTCTGCTTGAGGGAAACTGTTTTTCAAGCATTGGGAATTAGGGTGGAATGAATCAAATGACAAATCTCTCTGCCCTTCTATGTTGTCATGAAAATATGAATTGCTGAGCTTTATCATCAAAATGAACGTGCCATGATACATAATTTATTTTAGCAATGGAATCATTTGCAGGCACTGTAAGTTGGTTCCATAGCACAGGAAAACCCAAAGCAACAGTGGTCTGAACAGGACAGCCCGTGCTGGTCTCCAGTGAAGGAAGCCTGAAAGCAATCAGATGGAGCGGCTCTGCGGGTGCTGCTGTGTCCTCAGAGACCCGGCCCCTCCGGCTCTCCAAGTGTCCCCCCGCTCCTGCTCTGAGACGGCTTCTTGAGTTCCACCCATCATGGCCTCGCTCCGGGCAGCTAGATGGACATGGGGACAAGAATATACCCCATCTTCTAAGGCGACTGTCCAAAAGTCACATGAAAATCTATGGCCAAAATTTGTTCACGTGATCTCCCTTCAGTCGTTTTTATGGCCTGGTGAAGTCTTTCCATCTCATTGGGTGGCAATGTGCCCCGCTGAGGATTAGTGATTATGTTACTAAGAAAAGGGAGAGAATGAATATTTGGGGGGAGTGTGACAGAGTAGGGCAGGAATTCAGGGGTCCTGCATCTTTGAAGGCGGCAAGATATCAGTGCTTCTTAAACTCAACATGTCTGAAAGGGAGCTATTGAATTGTTTATGGTGATGAATACTTGCACTGTTCTTTGAAAAATGTGGTCCAGCTTCCTCTGCCTTGTCCTTCATAAAAATCAAGTCCTCAAAATACACACACGCAAACTAGGCATTTCCAGCACCCATGGTTTTTTATTCATTGCATAAGCGAGGCTGTTCATATGTTTGCTGATAATGGATGTAAGTTAATGATAAAAATAAGAAATGAACATGTTGTTTCCTCTCTTACTATGCATATTTTCTACATTTTCCTTCTCTGCCAAATGAAATCAAAACAATCAGCTCTTAGACTCAATGAAATTTCATTTGGTTTAAACAGCTGGGTGATGGCAGAAAAAGGACAAATGCCATTTGGAGGAATTAGACGAAAGGTTCTTTTTCAACCATTCGTTGATTATCAGCCTGTCACCACCACCTCCTACCTCTCTGTAGCTTTTCAAAATCTAAAAGACAATTCAGGGGAGAAAGGTTTCTTCCAGGAAGTGTGTGTGGATTCTGGTATGTGCATGTTCGCCTGGCTGCCCCAGTGGGGAGGGAAAGGAAGGTCAAGGAGTTAATAAAACCTTAGTCAGGATGTTGCAATATGTTCAGCTTTGACGCACCTTGTGTGACACCTACCGAAAATGGGTCTATGAAGATGAACCACATAAAACTGCCAATATTTCACAGTTTTGCCAGCAAACTGGCAACATAGTACAGTCTAATGATGTGGGGAGAGAGAGAGAGAGAGATCCATGATACATCCAGGATCAAAAATAAGGTAAACATAGCTTAGGATAGTTTGGGAAAACCACTGGACCATGTGGGCTCTTGGACTCGGACAGCGGCATGCAGGCAGGCATTCGGCTCCGTGAAGAAGTGAGGACTCAGTGCTGCAGGCAGGATTCCTAAAGCTCACGGCTTCATTTAGCAAAGCTATGCTGACCCTGAAAGGAGCCGGCTTTTGACTGCTGCCTGGAGCAATGTCTCTTGATAAGCTGCAGGTCCAGGAAGATAGGAAGACCTGGAGACAGTCTCCCAGCCTGGAGCCAAACTCAGTCACTGGCTGGACAGGTAAATGTGCATACTGTCGTTATCACACCAGGGAAGAAACCCTGAATTGCTATTACATGAGCAGACCTGCCAGCTGGCTGATGACATCCAGAAAACTACTGCACAAGGGAAACCGAGCACAGAAGGAGAAAGAATGTCACTGAAAACTGACCTGCAAAGCTGAATTTCAAAGTACATGAAGAAATGTAATGCTAACAAAGATAGCCAACTATTAAATCTTTAACATAGATTTATTCTAGAGAAAGTAATGTTTTATAAAAGTTTGACCAGAGACTTTAAACCATGAAACAAAATCAAGGATACATTAAACAAGTATGGGAAAAGAAATAATCTGAAATTTTCAAAATTAAAGAACAGTCATGGAAATAAACATTTAATAGATGCTGTTTACTCTAGAGTGGATTGAAAGAAGAGACAATAAATGAAATGACAATTCATCTGAAACACAGCACAGAAAGAGGAGTTTAAAAGAGAGTTTAAAATTGTGAACAGATAGTTAAAGATGTTAACTTCTCTGAGCTTCCCTTTTCATCTGTAAGTTGGGGATCATAGTAACTCACCACACAGGGCTGTTGTGAGGATTGGAAAAGTTAATGCATGTAAAGTGCATAAACCTGTCCCTGGAATATAGTAGATTATATTTAAGCACATTTGACTCAAGGAAAGGATTGTCACCCAGTCATCAGAATTACTTACTCTTTCAGTGCCCCACCCACGTCTCTAACTTTCCTAGCTTGTGACCCCAAGGTTTTTATACCCCTAGAGCATCAGAATAAAGCTGTAGATGGAACAGTGATAAGGCTCTTCTTTTTTACAGTGGCAACAGCAAACTTCAAATGAGTCATTTGTTGAAGGCAAGATTACAAGAAGGTCAGTTATAGGTAAGAGTGCACCTGAAAGCTGAAAGTCTTCAAACTGCCCCCCCCCCCCGCCCCCCGACCTGCCTGTGGCAGCGTGCCTGGGACAGGCTGGCGACTTCCCAGTGGCATGCTGCCCATTGAGGGTCTACTGATAGCAGCAGACCTGCAAGTAGCCTCAGCAGCCTGGGGCCCAGTTCAGTCTACCCCAAGGGAAGCAGTAGGAATAACCCCATTTCTCAGCAGCCTGGAGAGTTTAAATGTCTACAGGTGGACCTACAATTTGGAGCAGGAGGAACCCAAACAAGAAGCCACCAGGGAGATGAGTGCCCAAAGGGGTCCAGAGGCAGGGACTTGGCTCCCAAGTTGGGTGCAGTCACAGGCCCTCACCGCTGCCTTAAGGAGGTTGTTTTCGTGACTTCTCCTCCTATCTGTAAGAAATTAGCTTTTGTTTGTTAGCCGAAACTCTGTTTACTGTAGGACCGGGGGTTTGGCCAAATCCTAGGCTCATAGGCTAGAGGACCTGGCAGTCAGCAAATGTGGGAACTTGGGGTGAGCAAACAGTGGGCCTGAACTTGGCCTACGCTCTCCTACTGAAGCAGTGGGGTTCCACTGTCACCCCCCAGCACCGCACAAACCTGGAAGGTCAATTCCCACTGTGGTGCAGGATTCACTGGCTTTAACAGATCGATGGGTTTGCATCTGATGGCTTTCCCCATTTACCTACTGATATAAAATTTTCAGATATATGAAGCTCCTTTTCCTACTGCTTGGAAATAGGATTTTTAGCTGTGTCACTCATGGTTTTTACACCTATGAGTGAATGCGGTCAAATTGCCAGTTATTTTTAAAATTACAGGTTATTTAAAAAGTTCCAGATAATAGCTGGCTAGGAAATGCCATATGCTTTCATGAGGTGTGGGCGGGTGGGTGATGCATGGGCACACCAGGCCCTTGTAGCGAGGTGCCCATGTGATGACTTATCGCCCCAATAACAGATCTAACCTCACACCACAGCCCACACCAAACCCCAATTACATGTCACCTGATTCCTTCTGCTCTCTGGTTATTAGTTATATTTTGTAGCACTCTTTTTTGGGAAGGTGGTGAAGCAAGGAATACAGTGAGATTCAAGAAATATATTAAAATTCCATGTACTTGTGGGAGAATTTGCTAAGCACCAAATGCTTTATGCAATTTTATAAAGGCATCCTATAATCAAAAGCCAGGATTTAGAGACATGATAGAACATTCCCATAGAAAGAATGAGAAAGACCCTGGCTGAGTAGCTCAGTTGGTTAGAGCATTGTCCCGATATGCCAAGGTTGCAGGTTTGATCCCCAGTCAGTGCATACAAGAAGCAATAATGATGCATAAATAAGTGGAACAACAAATTGATGTTTCACTTTTTCTCTCCCTCTCTCCCTTTTCCTCCCCGCAAACATCCCTCCTTTCCTCGCCTCTCTCTAAAATCAATAAATCAAATTTAAAAAAAAGAAAGAAGAATGAAAAAGGATTAAAAAAAGATAAAATTAAAAGTTAGACTTTGAAAGACCCCAGGAGATTATTTAAAGAAACACTGTCAGACAATGAGAACTGACAACATTATTTTCCGATGTTAGATGGCCTGGTATCACTGAGGGAACTTTCCATCTGATTAGAAATAATTATTGCTGGCATTAAATCCAGTTGGAATCGCCCAGCACAATTTATCTTCTAGTTCATGCTGCTACCATATGCCTGACATTGTGGAGCAGAAACATTCTCTCTCATTCTGATAAATAGTACTTTGTAAATATTTAGAAATGAAAGCTCTGGATCGCTGAACAGTTCTGATGGGGAGCGTGTGCAGATGGGTCCGTTACTCATGGTCCTCACAGACCGTGTGAGGTGTGGGAACCAAAAGCACTCAGGGAGCCAGGTAGGCCTTTTACAGAAGTCTGGTTCAGAATAAACAGCGAGTGGGGGAGTGGGCTGGGCTGGGCTGGGCTGGGCTGGGCTGTCCTGCATGAGCCGTGCTTTGCAAAACTGCACGCATCCTCCAAGTGAGACATTTTGCTGTCTGGCCAGTGCTGTGTGAGATGACAAACTGCTGTATTTATTAAGCCAGTTTTCTCTGGGACACTTGATTCAAGAAACAAACCATACTGAATGTGACCTGTTTGGAGAGAGGGTCTTTTAGAGGTAATGGAGTTAAAAGGAAGTCATTGGGGTGGGTGCTAATCCAGTGTGACGGGTGTCCTTCTAACAAGGGGAAATTTGGGCACAGACACACGCATAGAGGGAAAGCAATGTGAAGAGTGAGAGAGAGAAAAGGATTGTCTGCAACCCAAAGAGAAAGGCCCTCCCTCCTGGCCCCCTGCCAACACCTTGATTTGAGGTTTCCGGCCTCCAGAACTGTGAGATGATACATTTCTGTCGCGTTAGCCACCCGGTTTGTAACACTTTGTTACAGCAGTCTTAGGAAACCAACCCAGAAAGAAACCATACCCAGTGGTCTTGAGGAGCTTCTCTTTGGGGAATTTGGGTCCCCTCACTCTCCAGACCAGAGCTGCTTAGAGGAGTCCTCCTTCTTCTCCCCTCTCCTGTCAGGGGCGGCTCATCGGGTCACTGATGTTGGGATCGGGTGACCGTGGGTGGCCTGGCCTTGCTCTCTCTGGGACTGTAAAGCCGGCCAACTCCTCCTCTTTTCTGCAAATGCTTCCTTGTGGCAAACTGTTCAATCAGGCGGCACACTCCCTGTGGTGGTGTGACCACCTTTCTCCAGGCCCTTTCTTGGGCTCCATTCAAGGAAAGGAGTAAAAGTTCTGAGTCAGCCTGGTGCTCAACCTGGCTCTCTGACCAGCATGTGCAGTGGAAACGTCGGTAGTTTGGTATCTGTTGTCTCAGTGAGTTAGGAGAACACTCTGCTGTCTGGGCCTCTAGTACCCTGCATAAACCCCTTAGAGTTCACGTGACACAGATAGTAGTTTGTGGTGGTCCCTGACTGTTCTGGGCACTGGAATTGGGTGATAGAGCTCATCCTGGTTGTAGAGATGTGGGCACGCCCCTCCCACCAGAACGTTTAGAGGAATATAAATAGTACTATCAGCAACATTCAGTTACTATTGGATTCAGGTTGGAATTTCCCGTTCATGTTGTTTATGGGCATCTGGCATCTCCCTCAAAAAGAGGAAACTTGGCTAGATTATCATTCTCTCTGTAATTATTGATGATGTTTCAAGAAGTCTATAGAAAATCATTCTCTAAGTATTTTAGATCATTTGCAATGCCCTTGTTTTTGTTAAGGAACATCTCATCTGTCCCATGGATATTCTGAAGTCTATAGCTTTAAACTTATCATCTACCAGGAGAGCAAAGATGAATATCTTAGGACACTAATTTATACCTTCCTGTTCATTGTTAAAAATCACTTACCATCTTGAATATATATTCCAAAATAATTGCCATGCATAATTTATCAGAGTGAAAGAGTTTTTCTGCTCAGAAAAGGCAAGGCCCAAGAGCCTGGTAACACAGAAAATGAATTGCGCAGAAAAGAATGTAGATCGCCATTAGAAACAAAGGACACGATGAAGAAACAGGAGGAAAATGCAGGGCAAAGGAGCAAAGTCACTGTTATTAAAGTTCCCAGAGAAGATGCTCCGAGGAGGTAGAGATCCTGCTTGTTCTCTGGGACTGTTGACCAGAGCCCGGCCATGCAGACAGACAGAGGGAGGTGGAGCGAGGGAGCGGGAGGCAGAGACGAAGAGTGGGTGTTAGCAGAGCTGGGAGACTCAGAGAAAAAGAAGTAGAAAACGTTCGTGTATGCGTGTCTTTTCTCCTGACTGCACGTACACAGATAAAATTAAACACCGGGGCTTGTCTAAATAGTCACCAATTCCTATAGCTAAATACTAGACTAAGTGGTATTTTAAAATAGCATTGATATAGAATAAATGCTATGGTTCTTTATCCCTTATCAAAGAAAATACTTTATGTAGAAACATTTGTTTTTTTTCAGGTTATGCACCAAACTAATACAAGTTAACAGCTTGCTAATGAAAACAGTAGATGGTTTAGGAAAGAGCTGTTTCAGCATTTTTCACTAACGGGTGAGAAGGAAAGTTGTTTGAGTAGCCAACCCCCCCCCTCAAAAAACCCCAAAACCACCCACAAAAGTGGTGCATGAGGACTGCTATCCGAAGCTATTATTGAAGGATGGATGCACAATTCACATCAGACACAGTGTGCATTTTCAGTTTTCACCCATGTTGGACTCTGACTGCGCCAGAGGAATTTTGGAGGTGCTGGGTTCACCCTGCTTCTTTCTGGAGAATGTGGCGAAGTAAGATGTGGAAATGGAGGAGGAGGAGCTGCTTCTCCCATCGCTGACACCTGAGCAGACGTCTCAGGGGGATGAGGGGTGGATGCGTGATGACAAGTAAACCTGCAGCTTGGGTTTACATAAGAAACTAGTATGTGCTGAGAAGGGCTGGAGACCCTTTAGAAACACATGTGGACGGTTCTTGCTTAGAGCTTCAGCACCATCTCAAAGATACTGTTGTTAACACTGTGCCTTTAGTGCTTTTTGAGAAGCATCTAAACTATACTGCCTCCTAGCAACGAATGGTACAGCCTGTCTTCATGTTTTCACACGTGCCATTGGAACATCGCCCACTGCCTCCTTCACGCTTCTCAATTTTATTCACTCCTCAAGGGTTCTATTAAATTTCAATTTTTTCCCTTGAAATTTCTTGACATGCCCAGGCAGTGGTGATTTTGATGTAATCCCATAAGACTTAATGCTTATATTGCCCTAGCTGGTATGAATTTTGCTCAACTACAATACTGGGTTGACAAAAAAATGACTGAGCAATGAATTCATTCTACTACCAGGATGCCTGCCATCATTGTATTTTTTTATATTAAATTAAATGACTCGGAGTTCCACTGGCCAGAATGACCAAAAAAAAAAATCATTCTCAGTTCTTATTGGGATTCACAGCTCTGCCCCTTCACTCAAAGCCACCAGGTGCCTTATGCAATCTAGCATACGGCCTTTTGTCCTCTTGGGTACTTCTGAGATGCTCCTTAACCAAACCTACACAGTCTTTTGATAGCAGTCAATTCTCCTGCCTGGGGCATGGTGGTCTCTGAAAAGTCTGGGGGCTCCAGAGCACAGAACACAGCCCATCCTTAAGAATATCCCCCCCTGACATTTCCTTATAGGCATGTCCACCTCCATAGGAAGATATAAAGGTTACGTCCTGGAAACCCTGGGGAGGAGATCCAAGATGGCAGAGGAATGAGTGGAAGCTGCACAAACCTCCTCCCAGGGCCACACTGGAATTACGACTAAATTGTAGAGAAATCATCCTGAATAACCAACTAAACGGTAGCCGGAGAGAAGCCTTATAACCAAGCACAGACAGAAGAAACCACTTCACCACAACAGGGCTGGTAGGGAGCAGAAGTATGAGAGAGCTGGCTGGGCTCCCACAGGTGGCAGCTGAAGTTCCGGAGGGGTATTTCAGTGGCCAGGGCCTTCCCCCTGAGAAGTGTGGGGTCTAGACACCAAGCTGAGCTCCCCAGCCTAGAGCACCGGAACTAGGAAAGGAACCCAAATAACATCTGGCTGTGAAAAGCAGCCTAGTTTCTGTCCACCAACAAGGGACAGCTAGAGACACAGAGAGCCTCTCAAAGGGCCAAAGAACACAATTTCATTTGTAGCCACTTACCCTGGGCTCCGGCAGAGGGAGGGGAGAGTGGACTAGAGACATGTGAGGAGAGTCTGGGGCTGCTGGAGAGAGAGCTGAAGAGTCAGCTGCAGGGATCCTTGTGCTGAGTCATTTTCCATACTGTAGATGACGTCTTTCTCAGGCAGAGCACTCCCCTCCAAGTGGCATCAGCCTGAGGGGAAGGAATAGCTGTAGCTGCAGGAATTACTTGACCCAGGTTGTGGAGCTTAAACTAGCCTGCTGAGTACAGCTTGAGGCTACATCGGTGATTAAGTTTAACAACTAAGGGAGATCTCTGGGAGCCCCAAGACTAGCTGACCCTTCCCCGGGCCCAGTGCTACTAAAAACCAGACGTGATGCATAGTCTTGTTCTTTCAAGGAAGGAAAGAATAAAGATCAGAGCAGAAATGGAATAGAGCATAGAAAATGATACAAAAGATTCATGAATTCAACAGCTGGTTCTTTGAAAAGATAAACAAGACTGACAAACCTTTAACCAGACTCATCAAGAAAAAAAGATAGAGGACCCAAATAAATAAAGCCAGAAATGAAAGAGGAGAAATAACAACTGACACCAAAGAAATACAAATGATTGTAAGAAAATATCATGAACTCATAAAAAAAATTGGACAACCTGGATGAATGGTTAAATTTCTAAAACATACAAACTTCCAAAACTAAATCAGTAAGAATCAGAGACTCTGAATACACAGATTACACCTGGTGAAATTGAAGCAGTAATCAAAAAACTCCCAACTAACAAAAAACTTGGACTGGATGGCTTCACAGGTGAATTTTACCAAATATTCCAGGAAGAACTAACACCTCTCCTCAACCTATTTCAAAAAATTCAAGAGTAGGGAAAGATGCAAAGCTCATTTTATGAAGCCAGCATATCCTAATTCCAAAACCGGATAAAGACACTACAAAAAAAGAAAATTACAGGCCAATATCCCTGATGAGCATAGATACCAAAATCCTCAACAAAATGTGAGCAAACTGAATACAGTAATGCATCAAAAAGATCGTACACCATGATCAAGTGGGATTTATTCCAGGAATGCAAGTTTGGTACAACATTCACAAATCAATAAATGTGATTCACCACATAAACAAATTGAAAGTTAAAAACCACATGACATAGGTGCAGTAAAAGCATTTGATAAAGTCCAACACCCATTTATGATAAAAACTCTCAGCAAAGTGGGAATAGAGGGAACATGCCTAAACACAATAAAGACCACATGTGACAAACCCACTGCCGGCATCACACTCAATGGGCAAAAACTACAAGCATTCCCCGTAAGACTGGGAATAAGACAGGGATATTCCCTTTCACCTCTTATTCGACATAGTACTGGAAGTCCTAGCCATAGAAATCAGACAAGAGGGAATAAAAGGCATCCAAATTGGAAAGGAAGAAGTGAAACTGTCTTTATTTTCAGATGACATGATACTGTACATAGAGAACCCCAAAGGTTCCACCAAGAAACTGCTAGAACTGATAAATAATTCAATGAAGTAGCAAGATACAAAATTAATATCCAGAAATCAGTTGCATTTTTATATGCTAACAATGAACTAACAGGGAAATGAAGAAAACAATCCCATTCAGTTGCTTCAGAAAGAATAGAATCCCTAGGAATAAATCTAGGATGTAAAAGAAAGACCTGTACTTTGAAAATTATAAGACACTGAAGAAAGAAATTGAAGAAGATACAAATAAGTAGAAGCACATACTGTGTTCGTGGATAGAAAGAAATAACATCATTAAAATGCCCATACTACCCAGAGCAATCTATAGATTCAACACAATTCTATCAAGATTCCAATGACATATTTTACAGAACTAGAACAAATATTTCAAAAAAATTATATGGAACCACAAAAGGCCCTGCATAGCAATAGTGATCCTGAGAAAGAAGAACAAAGTTGGATGAATCATGCTACCTAATATCAAACTATCCCATGAGGCCAGAGTAATCAAAACAGCATGGCACTGGCATAAAACAGACATGTAGATCAATGGAACAGAATAGAGAGCCCGGAAATAAACCCACACCTTTATAGTCAATTAGTATTTGACAGAGGATGCAAGCACATACAATGGGCTAAAGATAGTCTATTGAATAAATGGTGTTGGGAAAACTGGACAGATGTGTTCAGAAAAATGAAACTAGACCACCTTCCTACACAATACACAAAAATAAATTCAAAATGCATCAAAGACTTAAATGTTAGACCTGAAACCATAAAAACTGTAGAAGAAAACATAGCCAGCAAAATCTCAGACATTGCTTGTAGCAATATTTTATTGGATGTATCTCCCCAGGTGAGGGAAACAAAAGAAAAAAATAAACAAATGGGACTACATCTAACTAAAAAGTTTTTGCCGGGCAAAGGAAATCATCAGCAAAATAAAAAGACAACCCACGGAGTGGGAGAACATATTCACCGATACATCTGATAAGGGGTTAATATCCAAAATTTATAAAGTATATGCAAAACTCAACACCAACAAAAATAAACAACCCAATTAAAAATGGGCAAAGGATCTAATAGACACTTCCCCAAAGAGGACATACAGATGGCCAATAGACATATGAAAAAATGCTCATAATGTCACTAATCATCAGAGATATACAAATTAAAACCACAATGAGATATCATCTCACACCTGTCAGAATGGCCATCATCAGTAAATCAACAAACAGCGAGTGCTGGTAATGATGTGGGAAAAACGGAACACTTGTGCCTTGTTGGTGGGACTGCAGACTGATGCAACCCCTGTGGAAAGTAAAATGGAGCTAACTCAAAAAATTAAACATGGATCTGCCTTTTGACCCAGTGATCCTACTTCTGGAAATATATCCAAATAAACTCAAAACACTAATTCAAAAGAACATAAGCACCCGGCATTCATTGCAGCATTATTTACAATTGCCAAGATAGGGAAGCGGTCCAAGTGTCCATCAGTAGATGAGTGGATAAAACAACCGTGGGATATTTGCACAGTGGAATACTACTTGTCAGTAAAAAAGAAGAAAATCTTACCTTTTGCGACAGTATGGATGGACTTGGAGAATATTATACTAAGTGAAATAAGCCAGTCAGAGAAAGATAAATACCATATGATTTCACTTATATTTGGAATCTAATGAACAAACTCAATTAACAGGCAAAATAGAGACAGACACATAGAGAGCAAGATGACAGCTATTGGGGTGAGGGAAGGTTAAGGGGTGGAGGGATCCAGCAAAAAGGAAAAAGGACTCATGGACATGGACAACAGTGTGGTGATTGCAGAGGCATGGGAAATATGACGGGATCACACTGTTCAAATCAAACAGGCTCCCAAGCCCTTTTGATTTTTTCCCTTAGGGTCAAAAGAACAGCCTATCCATCCCTTGCCTAATGAATTTACCTTGATTCTCCATGGGCAAGAAAGGGGGAGGGGTATCAATCTGACAATTCTGTGGACAATGCAATCCATGGGATAGTCTTTCTCTCCATCAGATCTACACTGAAAATGAGAGGATAGAAGGGTTCTGCCTTTGTACTGGGAAGTTGTGCACATCCTACTCTCTCGAGGTATCATAATACAATGCATTTGTGTTGAATCTGATTAAAACCCAGGAGTGAACAATGCATATTAATTGATCCATGCATTTTGGTGAACAATGTATTTGCATGTCCATATTGATTTTTCTGAGCTAGCCAATAAGATGAGTAAACCTTGCATTATTTATCACTGGCCATCCTCTGTAATGTTTAAGCCAACAGAACTGGTGTGCTTCCTGTGTCTCCTCAGGAAAAGTAGCAGGCTGATTGGGAAGAGGTCAGGATACAGCATCAGATTTTCCCTCTGAACCTTTCAAAACTCAACGGAAGGACCATCCACAGCTTTCTGTCTTCTTCCTCATCAGGTGAGTACACACGTGTACAAGGATAGTACATCTGTAACCTTTGAAAGAAGACAATAGGCCAAAATTAAATCAAGTGTATTTTTACCAGTCGGATGAGTCATTTTTCCCATGAGGTTAATTATCATTAATGGCTTTAATTAAGGAGTCACATGAGGTATTTATCTTGGAAAATGTGGATCCATGTGGTTTGCACTATTGGATTTTCACTCTCTGCTGTGACTGCGCTCTTTCAAAACACCCTATTAATGTTGAATCTCTTTGGTGCTGTGTGCTAATGTTGTGATGCCTGGGGGCATATATCACAGTGACATTGGCCAGGTTTAGCCTGGCATTTAACTAACTGTAGAGCTAGAATTATTCTTATGCATTTGAGGCTTACACGTTGGAATTTCTAAGATAAATGAGTCAGTTGCATCTATTCTCTAGCAATTAACTGGTAATTGGGGCATTTAATCAGAATACTGACTTGAAGGACTTAAGTCTGATTAGATGTTGCTGGCATGAAAACAAAGATTCAACTCTGAATCCATCTCACTCATCGGTTATGTTCGTGCCCTAAGTTTAGATCAAACACGATGTAGTTTGTCAATGAATATTTTCCAAATAAATGTATATAAATAAATGAATAAAAATTTAATTTATTTAGTTTTTTTTTGGACTTAATGTTACCCATCTACTTGGTGCAAGGAAGTTGCTCATTAGTATGTAAACATGAATAAAAGAGCTACTGAATTCCAGGAAGCCTCAGCTGGCCTAAGTTTTACTTCAATCAGAGTATAAATCAAGGCAAATAACTGTACTTCAGTATCTTCTCTGTAAAATAACCACCACACTTCATGATCCATTCGTGAAAATGCGACAGATGTATTTTTATGGTTCGCAAAAAAATAATCAAGATTAAACACATATTAGCAAAAGTTAGTAGTTGAAGCCTGGCCATGTATTAGAATCACCTGGAATGTTTTCAAACACACTGTGATTCCTGAACCCCACCTTAGACCTGTTCGATTAGGATATCTCAGTCAAAGACCTTAGCATCCATTTCTCAAGTAGCTTAGGTGATTTTAAGTGTTAAGAAGTGTTACCATAGGCAAAAAAACCCAAAAAACTAAACTTAACTTTAATGATATGGGTACAGAGTTGTAGCAAGAAGATGGAGGACCCTCACAGTCCATGAGCCCAAAGGAGAACAGGGGTGGGTGTGAAGGGGTGGGGTGGAGGCGGGGCACAGCAGCCATCCTCTGGCCATCCGAGTCTGGCTCTGCACTTGCCTCTCCACTCCTGGGTGTTCGACCCTGCTACCAACAGAAAAACCTCAGAGAATGGCCTCTGCTTCACATCTGCCTCCAAAGCACAGGCCAATGTCATGTGAGGCCTTATCACTTTTGCAGCATAGGAAGACACTGTAAAAGAAAGGTGAAATGTGGGGTGAGTTAGATAACCTCAGTATTCCTCACGGCCATCCCTAGGAGACCAATCCATTCTCTTAGTTTCAATTACCATATTTTTCCATGTATAATGCGTACTTTTGCTCAGATTTTTTTGAGGGAAAAATAAGGATGTTCATTATACCTGGGTAGAGCTCATTCTGTATCTATATGTTTATAATTTTTTTATTTATGCTTATGTGTTAAAAGTGTAACTCTAGATCTACCTCTCTTCTTATGCCTCCAATAATGTCAGCATTATTCACCCAGACACCCATATAGTTCTGAAACTGTATGCTGGGTTCCTTCCTTTGCATCATCTCCCATATCTGATCTCCTAGAATTGTCTGTTTGTCTCCCGAAACTTTTTCAATTATCCTGTTCTCTCCAGCCCCACTGTCACTGTTCTGCTTCAAACCTCCATCATTTCTCACCTGGATTTCTGCAACAAATTTCTAATTGATTTCTGCTAGGACCAGCCTTCAACTCCTGAAATCTATGCTTCATACAGTTGGCAATAACTGTGTTTAATACAGACGTGATCACATCAACTTCCTGCTTAAACCTCTTCCATGATTTTTCGTTATATATTACAGTGGCCTTAAACTCTGGCAGCACATTAAACTCTAGAGTCTATTATAAAACACATCTTGGGGGCTTTTAAAACTACCAATACCTGAGCCCCACTTTACAGTAAGTGAGTCAGAATCTCTGGGAATAGGGTTTGGGAATCAATATTTTTATAAAGCTCCCCAATTGATTTTAATATGCAGCCAGTGCATTTTGGACCAAATTCTGTTATGGTTAACTATTTGCTACAAAACACAACTTAGCTGCTCAAAAACTTAGTGGCTTAAAACAACCGCCATTTTATTATATCTCACAATTTCATGGATCGTGAATTCAGAGAGGGCTTTCTTGGGCAACCTCCGGGTCCACATCAACTGGGGTCACTTGTTGGTGTTTAGATGACAGATGGGCTGGTCTGAGGGTTCGAGCCGGCTGGCTGAAGCTGGGAAGGCGGGGCTCCACTTCCGCACACACATCTCAGATTAATCCATCTCATTTCATAGGGACTACTTATGCGACCTTGCTGCCCAAAATACGGCCCACAGACCAGCACGTAGGCAGCATCACCCGGAAGCTTGTCAGGGAGCGCAGTCACGGGGACATCGTCCCTGGACAGGAGGCAGCTCTGAGCCTAAACCTTCAGAAGATTGAACTGTTTCCAGCTACCTGTGTCCCACAACGTATTCAAAAATAGTTACAAGAATACAAAAATGTGGCACTCAACAAAGTAAAATTCACAATGCTTTAGCACCCAGTAAAAAATTACCAGGATGCAAAGAAACACAAAAAAATGACCTATAATGTGAAGGAAAATCACCCAATCAAAACCAACCCAGGAATGACACAGAAAATAGAAGTGGTAGGTACAGACATTAAAAGAGTTATTTTTAAACTATATACATAAGATAGAGAATGTTGAAGAACATTCTTCTAGAAAAGCACCCAACTAGAACTTCTAGAGATAAAAACTATAATGTATAAGATGAAAGCTACATGGAATAAGATACTAGCAGATTAGACACTAACACAGAAAAATTAGTAAATGTAAAGATGTAGCAATTGAAATCAACTGAGACACAGAAAAAAACCTAAAATAAATAAACACAGCATCAGTGAACTGTAACCTAATATACATGCTGAGCATAAGGAGTTAATTAAAAAATGCATACATGTTTGAAGAAAAGGATCAGAATTTTTCCAAATTTGGTACAAATTATAATCCTACAGTTTAAAGAAGCCCAATGAACCCCAGACACAAATACATAAAAATGAGGAAAGCTATATAGAGAACATCATAATCAATTTGCTTAAAACTGGTAATAAAGATAAAATCTTAAAGCAGTGAGAGCAAAAAGACCCACTAGTTTCAGAAAACCAAAGACTAAAAATTATAGCAGATTTAATCACCAGAAACAGTGAAAGCCAGGAAACAGTGGAGCAACATTATTGAAGTACTAAAAGTGAAAACACACAATCCAGAATTCTATAGCCAGATCTTTTTAAAAAAGATGAAAAGCATGGACTTGGAGAAGGTGGTTTTAGGCGGGGACAAGAGGGAATGGTGCTGGAGAGGAAAACAAAACCCTCCACTTTAACCAAAATATTGTATTTTGTTTATATTTAAGAAAATTGGAAGTAAAATCTAAAGCTAACATTTTTTTCTTGTTGGATGTGTACACAAATGCTTTATAGGATTCTGAGAACTTTGACATTTTAAGTTTATAAAAACAAATGTAAGAGGAGATTAATATCCAAATATAGTCTGTTACACAGCTCAACTTCCATAATAACAACAGTGCTAGAAATCTACACACATAGTGCTGAAATGGCTATGTTGCCACTGGATTCTGAAGCCGGAGAGACTCACTAAAGTCTCACAGAATGAGGGAGAGTCTCCTCTGGTTATGCAGAACATCTTGGTAGAGACCCCAGCACCCTCCCCTTTTTTGCGAACTTAGTTTCCCTAAGCAAATGTTATTTTGTAATGCGATTTTCTTTCTTTGGGCATCAGATGGTGCCTTCTCCTAGCTGCAATTTGTGGGATAGATGTATATGGCTGGTGCAACTTGATTATAATATAACATTTTGGTAGTCGGTGGTAGTGCTGTGCTTAAAGTGTCAGTGTGGGAATGGCGGCAGCCATGATTTT
This sequence comes from Trachops cirrhosus, assembly GCA_028533065.1. Classification (NCBI taxonomy): domain Eukaryota; kingdom Metazoa; phylum Chordata; class Mammalia; order Chiroptera; family Phyllostomidae; genus Trachops; species Trachops cirrhosus. Next base: position 162,639,812 of record CM052538.1, read on the forward strand.
GAAGGGTGCGTCATTGTCCTCTGGTGCCTATGATGTGACAAGACAGCTCAGCCTTCCTGACTGGCTACTATCTTTGAGAGACAGGACCGCACTAGCCGGCCTCTGAAAGGAAGGTCTCCAGGACAGTGTGAGGAATTAGGACAGTCACCTACCCTGTGCTACTGCTGTTGCAGCGGCTGAGACCTTTAATCACCCCGGCTGTGGGTCCCTGAGTGAACGAAGAAGAGCCCGGCTCCCCAGGAAGCTGTAGACCATCAGAACGGCCCCCTCTTCACTGTCAGATTGCACCAGGCCCTGCCTGAATCCATGAGAAAGTTTAGCCCTTTCATTTTCTGTGGATCCACCCCTCTTCTCCACACTCGGTCACGGGAGGACAGCAGGTCGCAGGAAAGTGTGCTTGTGTTTGCTGTGCGCTCTGAGTCTCTGCTTTTGTGTGGGGGAAAAAGGTGAGACTTCATTTCCAGGACTAAAACACGGACCTTAACTATTGTGAGAGAATCAGGTGGGTGCAGGGGCCCCCGCGGCAATGATGAGTGAACCTCAAAATGCAATCCGGCCTGTCACTCTCACGGCCACTGTGATCAGTGTCAGGCTGAGCCAAAAATCTGCCGTTGAGGGCCCTTGGCAGGTCCATGGAGTCGCCCCTCTGGGGGTGGAGCTTGGCTCCTGTCCCTTTAGCCACCTGTGGAGGTGGGCATCCACTGCACCCATTGTTTGGGAAATTGGAATAATGCCACCGTACCTTGAGGCCAGAGATCTTGTCACCATTTTGGCAAAGAGAGAAGAATGCTCTTCTGTATTTAGCCCAGGCAGGGGGGTGGGAAAGAGAAGGAAGGTTGTCGGTAAGGTTTATATAGCCCCAAAGTGCTTTGGTGCTTAATATGCAATTCATTCCGTTTCACACAACTAAGCCCTTCATGGGGCTGCAATGGCAAATGCTGTCACCTGGACTAGGTCAGGAAGATTCTGGTATCCACCAGTGGGCCACTCCAGCAATCACCTCTCCATTCTGGCTGCCTGGGCCTGTCTCCTTCTGTGTGATAACTTCTCTCTGAAGACCCTTGTGCTCTGGCTCCTGTTGGGGCCAGCCCAGTCCATCAGACGTGGCTGTGTGGTGTGATTCCCAGTAGTGTTCAACAGTTAAGTCTTTTGTTTCCCCCAGGAGGCTTTCAGTATCTGTGTAATTTAGTGGCTATAAAAGGAAATGTTAAGGGAAGGGGGCAGAGTCCAAATCTACTTACCAGGGGCTTCAAAGGCTCAGTTCCTGTCTAAGAGACTTTGTCATCTGTTTCCATTTGATTTTCACCTGACCTCTGTGACCTCGATGATATTATCCAGATATGTCAGACTAGAAGCAGTAGGTTAAGGAAGAGAGGACTTAATTGGAGAAGGTAAGATGAGCTAAGTGTGGAAAGTGAAGGATTTAGGAAGTGACTGTGAAAAGGGGCATTTTAAGTTGTGAGTCTTTGGAGGAGGTCAATAGGTCAAGTGAAGAATTTGAAGATGAATGAGCTTGGTAAACTTGGGACAGAGCTCGTGGCAGGAAGTAACTCAGATAGGTGGAGTGAGTCTCCAGGAGCCTTCGAAGTCAGGCAGACATGGTAGGCCAGAGAAATCCAGTGTGGGTTATTGAGCAAATACAGACAGATCTGCCTGGTACAAAAATAACGCGGGGGTGAAGACAGGGTCAAGAGAGCAAGAGGAGAGCAAGGACATAGGGAGAACAGAAACTACTGCATCAAATACCTGGTCTGAGGTTGAGATACCTGAGTCATCCCCCCTCTCACTCTCTCTCCCTCCTCTGCCCACCCCCTCTTTCCCTGTCTCTTTCCTCTTCCTCTTATTTTCCACTTATTTATAACTTTTCCATCTTTATTGGTTTTAATATTATTTTATGTAAAGCATTTATCCCCTTGGTAAAAGGGCCACTACCTATGCAAGAATAAAAATTTAATTAAGATTGCTTTCAATATTAAGCATTTGTAGCTATTTTGAAGGAATAGCTCATAGTAACACATAGAGGATAAAAAGGTGAGAGCCCAATGTCTTTTGAACCCCGTAGTGGGTGGGACAAGTGAAAGGGAGAGACATTTTGGAGGAAAAGACAAATTATCTTAAGGACATGTTGAACTTGAGGTGATGGAATGGTCTGAATCCAACAAAAGATAAATTGTTAAAGAATCTATTAATTATACATTTGAACTTCAACTCCCAAGAAGAGCAACTTAAGGTTGAGTCCCTATATGATAAAGTAACCCTGCAGTGTTTAGGATTTTCCACAGGCAGACCTGGGGCAAATGGCATCAGGAGTTAGAGATAGGAGGAACAGTCAGCTGGGTGACTTTCTGGACTGTGGGATGATTCTGTGGAATGTCATTAAGACCAGAAGCCAAGGGTGCTACCGCGGCAAGAAGCAGCATATTCATTTCCTGTTCAACTACATCACATCACGCTTGGAAGTATGCACACCATGCACAAAGAGGGCAAGCATCTGACGTCTCCCAACATTGAAGGCTTTGCCTATCATTCAGCAAAAAGAGTTTAGCTAAAAATCCCCAAATTTTGATGGGAAACTTGGGCCAAAAGTTGAGTTGATTCAATAAAGAGGAAAACTGCTTGATAGTTACAATTGTGTTCTGGAAAACCATTTTAACTTGCAGGACAGGGTGTACATTTCAGTATTGCAAAGCCAGTCCTGGAGCTTCAGAAGTAAGTGTGAGTGGCTCTGTGTTAGAGCAAGAAGAATCTGGAGTTTGGGGCTTGGACTGGGGATCATCTGGAGTGTGTGGCGGGGAGGGGCCAGGGGATGGTGTTAGAAACATATCTGCATGGAGTCAGCAGTGTTAAATCTTAATGGAGGGAAGGCCAGCCAGGATGTCTAGTGTTCAATTTTAAATGGCTTGAAATCAAAAGCACCTCCTCCTTGGAGTAGACAAAGATTTGTCAGATAGGACTTAAAAAGAATGAAGCACAAAAGAAAAACTGATAAATTTGACTTCAAAATTAAAAACTGCTGCTCACCAAAAGCAGCATTAAGAAAATGACTAGAAAAGCCACAGAATGGGTCCAGAGATGTGGACCTTCAGGAGATACAGAACAAGGAAGGGTTTAAGCCACACTTGCCTGGATCTTGAGAGGTGGTGGTATCCCAGCTACCATGTGGGTTGTATTATGAATAACCTTCACCCAGGCCATTCTGAGATGTTCCCTGGGTTTGGATAAGCATTTGAAAACTTTGTATTAGAACTTGAATTTTTGTTTTGGATACACTCTCAGTGTCACTGATGTTGTACTCAACAATGAGATCTAGTTATGATGTAAGTTCAGTCATTAAATTCTTTTCCCCCCTGCCCTTTGTAAAGGCTTACATAACCAATATCCCCCTTTCACTCTCTCTCCCTCCTCTGCCCACCCCCTCTTTCCCTTTCTTTTTCATCTTCCTCTTATTTTCCCCTTATTTGTAAGTTTTCTACCTTTATTGGCTTCAATATTATTTTACATAAAGCATTTTTCCCCTTGGTAAAAGGGCCACTAACTATGCAAGAATAAAAACTTAATTAAGATGACTTTTACAACATTAAGCATTTCTGACCTCCTAAAAAGTGAAATTCAAACTTCAAACAATTGGTTTAAGTGGTAGCACTGATCAGAATGGATTGAATCCAGACTTTATTGAGCTATCACCTGAAAAAAAAACCAACCCATCCAGCCAAAGATCTACCTAATTTATGAATGAGAACCTTGATTCCATTCACACCAAGGACACAGCTGTCCTCATAGTGTCCTCCTGTTCCTACTTTTAAGTTTGTGGTGTTTTGTAGTAAATACTGACAAGCGATGTTCCTCCTAGCCTGCACAAGTGCTGAGCAAACTCTCTGACGTGTGTAGAAAAAGATGTCTTATTTTGGTGTTTCTTTTGTTCGCATTTTTCTAAAGTCTGAACTTGGTAAAACTAAAAACACATAATCAATTTTGAGACAGACATAAAAGTCTTCTGAAATTCTCTCCCTAGGGAGAACAAAAATAGGCAGTTTCCAATGCAAGAAATAACTGTGGTTACGTGGAAACCTTTGACTCTCAGATTTTTTCCTCTCTATCCACTGTAGGGCTCCAAGAGCAGCTTACAATCATGGAGAGAAAACCTTTGAGAACTTGTTCTAAAGGGAGTTATTTCGGGGAAAGTGTAATTGAAAAAAAAATCATGGCTGGCTGGTTTAGAATTTGCCTTCCACAATGCACAAAGAATCACTGTTATAAACCTCCCTTATACCAGGGAGGAGAACTGGTCTACTGGCAAATTTATCGAGGGATTTCTCAGCTTAAGTACTATTTGTCTGTGAAATCTTTTGCAGATGGTGAAATTATTTTAGTCTGCTCTGATATCCCCCAGATTTGTTTAAAAAAAGAAGAAAAAAATTGGACCGATGAGTTGTTAATAATGCCAGGATCTAATTAGATACACTATCTAGATATTTTGCAAGAATCCATACTATTCAGATGATGTCAACAACTCTTATTTAAAAATAAAAACAAAGATGTCCCAAATAATCTAATGGTTTCTGGCAGTGAAAATGAAAAGAAAAGAAAAAAGAAAGAGGGAGGGAGGGAAGAGAGAAGGAAAGAAGGAGGGAAGGGAGGACTGGAGGAAGGAAGGGTGGGAGGAAGGGAATAGAGCTTCCACTCACTTTGAAAAGAGACATTTTTCTGGAGAATGAAACCCATCCATCTGCTACCAGAAGCATCAGTTTTCAGCACATGGGTCACTGCTTCTGAACAGGATACCAGCTGTGTGCCATACATGCTGTCGACAAGGAAAGATTCTGCTTTGAAACCTCTGGCTGGTGTCATATCACCAAAATCAACCAACCTGGAGGCCCAAGGGTGTCATTTGTCTTTAGAAACTAGATGAACTGAGGAGCAGAGGTGAACTCCTTAGCCCACAGTGCTAATCATATTAAAGAGAGCACTTGACCCACACTCTCACATTCTCACCAGGGGCTCGATGGCCATGGAATCCACAGTTGCTGAAACACTGAGGTGACAATGATGTAGAACATGTGGCTTGAGAACTCATTGCATTTTATTGCAAGCTCCTACCGGCTGGAGCACACACCTTTGTTCCCGCAGGGAACACGGTAGAGGCTAGAGTACTAACAAGGATATTTGGGAGGTTAAGTAATGTGTTTCGGTCAGATAAGTAGATAGAAGCAGAGCAGGATTTAAACCCAAGTCATCTGACTACAGGTTCTTAACCCCTATTCCACACTGCTTCCAACTGGATGGGGGGAAGGGCAGCATTAGGAATATTTATTATTGATTATTTCCAATTTTCAAAGTTTTTTTCCGTGACCCATGAGTCAACTTCTCTTACTTTACCCCCATCCTCAAATGGTAGTGCAGGGAACAGCAAAGATGTTCCTGTGGATTAAGCAAAGAAAAATATAAATAAATGTCAGTCTACCTCATACCAGCAGCTTCTCAATTCAACAAAACCTGAAGCTTTGAAAAACCGCGTGAGAATGGAGTGGGAGGGGCAGGTGGAAGGAGTGGAAATGGGCCACCGAGATGCAGGTTTCAGGAAGCATTTTTCTGTTTACCAAGGAACTCCTGGTTTGGTTTTATTCTGCAGCTCTTCTATGCTCTTTTAATGTGGAGAAAGGAAGCTGTGAAGCAAAGAGCTGCAGAAAACTCCAAAGTGATCGGAAATGGCGAGGAGCCTAAGACCTTTCGGCCAATAGGAGGAAAGGAGAGAAGGTCATTATTTATGCTCTTCCAAGTTCTTGGGAGAGACTCTGGTCTGCGTTCCTGAATCTGTTTGGCTAGCTCTCCAGGCCACAGAGGTGGATGAGTACAATGATGTGTTGGAATATGAACCATTGTGGAATTAACTGTGACAAAAAAGTCTTTTCTTTCTTATATCAGTATGTAATTCCAAACTCAAGGAAGCATACCAACTGTCTATTAGATATTACAGATTGTTATAATGACTGCAAAGCACAAAGGGTACATACAGGCCATGGAACATAAGGACTAAATAGCCCACATCGGAACCCTGGTTGCAGCGAGTGGTAGCTGGAAAAGGGCCGCAGCTGCTGAGAGGATGCCTCCCCCGCCAGGCTGGAACTCAGATGTGCCACCAGCAGCCCTGAGTCGTAACCCTTTGTCAGCTTCCACCGGGCTCTGTGTCTGTGCCCCAGCCTTCACCTGGAGTCCCATTCTCATCTCCCAGAGCAACCTTTGGGTTTCAATAAAGAGCCATTTCAGTTTTCACAGCTCATTGAAACCCTTTGTGCTCTTGCAGGCTTGACTTTTTCTAATCATTCTACTAATCTAGATCTACCTCATTCATTTGAAAAATGTCAGCAATAATTTGTTACACACCTCTTTAGTTAGAGTTTCTGTAGAGAAACATTCTGTGTCATACTGGGGGAGCCTGTACCCTGCCCTTTGAATGAAAGCAGGACTTTTTTCCAAGACACCAAGTCTGGGGGGAAAAAAAGCCTATGTGAGTGTAGCAATCAAGCTGTTCTTCCATAGAAATATGAAAAATCAAATATAAGTTTGGAGAGAAAAATTCTTTGGTAATTGATTTAATATGTATTCAGATATTATTCAGTAGTCCTGAGAATTACGATGTATGTTTCATAGGCCTGCTTTTTCGTGATGTCAATTTTGTACTTTTTTGCAAGATTTGTATAAATATAAGAACCCTTAATAGGAAAAGTGGGATTAACTGTGGGTTTTGAGTTCATTCTTTTCTGCACTTCCTGCCCATGTCATAAACTGGTAACAGTGTGGGCAGCCTGAAAAGCACCAGTAGAGGCTAAATCTGTGTTTTACAAATCAATTCAATGAGTGTCAACCAGCAATTTTTAAAATTGAAAAAAAAAAGGACAGAAGGAGTGAAATAGAAAATACCAGAGTTTATCACATGCAGTATTTTTTAACAAAGTGTTTGCTTTAGGTGTGTGTGTGTGCATATTGGTTCTTAATTGCACTTCATTAAAAAAATGGAGAACTGTTGGCTAGACAGAGAGCAGAGATGATGGCAGTTTCTCTTATATTGAGAGAGGCTAGATTACTCAGAATGCTGGAAATCAAGCTTAGGACCCCAACTTCATGTAGAATCCACCATACCTCCCTAAGCACATATTTAAAAATGATATGATAAAAGTAAAGTTTTCATAAGAGTTTGGCAGTGGTATGGGTGATAGTTTAGGGGCCGAGGCAGATATAGAGATTAGACTATTACTGAAAATTCTCAGGGCTGAAACCAATTCTTGCTGTCTTAAGCATGAAAGGAATTTTTCAAATGGATTATTGTACAACTCACAGAAATGCTGGGAAGTTTAGAGAACCAGACTGAGGAATGAACAGAACTGGAGGGGGTTACACAGCCAGAGCCACAGTTGAAATCACACTCCCAACACAAAGCCTGAGCCCTGGGCGCTGTAGCTGTAGCTGACCCTGCATGCTAAGGTACCCATGTAACACTGACAACAGCCACTGAAACTGCTGCCCCTAACACTGCAGTAAAAGAATTCTCAACTGTTTCCACCTCCTGCATCATAGCACCAGGTATAGTTTCTGGGGTGGGTGCTTCTGGTTGGACAAGCCCTAGTGCTGGTACCTGAGCTCTAGCTGCAAGAGAGGCTGACAGACAAGTCATCTGCCATTTTGGCTTCTACAGAAGGAAGCAGTCTCTGCCTCTAATGACTCTGAAGCCAATTCCAACAGATGATGGTGGAGGGACAAATTCCCGCACACCCCCAAGCAGTTCTCCAACACCATGTGGATGTCCTACAATTCAACTAATTCTGAAACTATCTACCCAGAGTTAGCATCAGATTCCATAGGTTAAGGCCTCAGTCATATAAGACTGTGCTCCACTTCAGATACCAATAGAAAGTCCAGGTTGTCCCTGTAATTCTGACGAGCTGGCTATAAATCAGAGGTTTCCACCACCCCCTTTTTCCCTGAATCAGATTAATTTGACACAGCAATTCATAGAATTCAAAACATTTTTTTACTTACTAAATTACTAGTTTATTACAAAAGGATACAACTCAGGAAGAGCCACATGGAAGGGATGCATAAGTCAAGGTGCAGGGAAAGTGTGTGGAGTTTGCCTCTCTCACCAAATCTCTATGTTCACCAAATCAGAAGCTCTTTGAACACCCATCCTTTTGGGTTTTTGTTTTTTTATGGAGGCTTCCTTACATAGGCATGACTGATTAAATCACTGGCCATTGACAATGCATTCAACTTCCAGCCCTTCTCCCCTCCTTGGAGGTTGATGGTATGGCAGAGGGTGGGGGCTGTGGGGGAAATTGAATGGACTAATTCTCTAATCACCCATGGTTGGGTTCCCTAGCAACCAGTCCCCATCTTTTGATTACTGAGGGACTTTCCAAAAGTCACTTCATTAACATAAAAAAGACACCCTTATTGCTCTCATCACACATCTTAGCCTCCCATCCAGATTTCACACCATAGAGGGTTTTCTAAACCCAAGAGTTGGTTAATTATGGACTAGAGAAATGACTGCAGAATTTCAATTGAGGTGATAAGGGCATGGCGTGATGGTGACAAAGAAAAAGAACCTCAAAGGACTAACCCAAGAGATTGGTGAAGGAAGAATCAGCCATGGTGGTGATGGATTGTGTACAGATGATTAACGATGGGGAATGGAAAAAGCTAACTCCAGGCTTCTATTTGGGAGTAGATGAGAAGCTGGTACTGGTGACAGATAAGAACTGAGAAAAGAGGAAACTGAAGGATGATTGTGAAGCCATATTAAGGGTCATGAGGCTTAAAGATTCTTGAAGTTAGTGGTCATAATGAAGAAAACTCCTTCAGCTATACCCATTGTTTGAATTATCTGTAAAGACTAATTACCTGATTTTACCATTATCTTGTGTGGTTCTCTTATATATTGTTACTGGTACTCTGACATTTTCGTGGGTTCAGAACTTCCCAAGCCAATGTTGCCATGCAGACTGGTATCCTGCATCCCACATCGTTTCAACATTCATTGTTACATGCATTTGGAAGAATCAACCTAGAAACTTAAAAAATGCTTTATTTCTCTTAAAACTGTAACACTTAACACTCACAAGAATTATAGTTTCCCATGAGCTTCAGCATGTTGAAAGACTCAAGAGCGTGGGTACATAACGCAAACACAGAAACACAAACACTAGATAATACATCTACATGGCTACTGACTGCTAGTGGTTTCCACCCCTCGCCTCCACACCCCCACCCCCAGGTGAGACGGGTTCGCTGTCTTTCGCAGATCCAATGCCCTTGTTCTCTCCTTTTGGGTTCCGGGCAAGAACTCCGTATCTATGCAAACTTGCTTATTTGCATCTTGTGTCTCACTACAATTTTTAACTACTTTAGACCTTGCAATTTAGAGAGTGTGGAGGGTTGCGCTATTAAGAAAAGATAAAAAGACCACACAAGAGAGGTGCCCAAATCAATTTGTAGCAGTTCTCGTCGAGAAGAGTGGACCGAAAACCACTAAAAGCCCTACAGCATTACTTACCCTGTGGTGTCTCCTTTCCCAATTACTCTTCTCCCACCTCCTTCTATATGCTGAGCTCACTATGCGGTTCAAATTTCCTTGCTTTTAAGATGAAAGCAAGACATCGAAGTCTCTCTAGTAATGCTACATCTCTCATTTTCCATCTAGCATCATGATCTCTATGCTTCTGAGTGTATGCGCTTTTCCTTGTATTTCAGGAAAAGAAAGTGGGAAAATGTAAGTGAGATTGAGTCTAATGGTAATTAGGTGAAAATCAAGATACTTGAGGTGAGACAGATCTTTTCTAGGTCTGGAGTAATATGAAAGAAGACCAGTAACTAATGCTTAGATGAATCTAGAATGAGTTCCAATCAATTGTTTATATTCATAATTTTTAAAATCATACCAAACACGTCACTCCGGTTTTACCTTCCTCCTAAGCACAGCTAGTGCTTGCTGATTCATGTCACCAACAGACACTGGCGATTGGACACTGTATTCTTCAACCACACCTGCCTAAATCAAAGGCAAGATGAAAACAAGGTGGCTGAAAAAAAACTGCATTTTGTGTGACTTGATGGTCAAGAGTAGTGATATACACATAGGAAAACACGTAGGATCTTTGCACATGGGACCCCCTTCTACCTGGAATCCTCTCCTATTCCCTCAGGCCACACCCCTTCATCTGGTTAACTACTCCTCTGTCTGGCAGTTTTCAGCTCAAATGCCATTTTATCAGAGAAGTCGTTCCCTGACCCCCTAGATCAGGTCAAGTCTGTTTCTTCTCATAACATTTGAGTCTGTACTTGTGGATCTGGTTTCCACTGCACGTGAGGGCAGGAGTGTGTCTTTTCGAGTGTTTTTTGTTCTAATATCTTGTACAGGGTTTGGCATAGAGTAATTGCTCAATAACTATTGTATGTATGCATGACTGTATGTAAAAAATATTGTATGTATGTATGTGTGCATTTATAATCAATCATGAGTCAGAGGTCTTGGCTTCTAATTCTAACCCTGCTTCTAACCTTGGAAGAATTTTCTTGTGACCTTAAAATGATTGTCTTCATGTTGTTGATCTTGATTTCTTCATCTCTAAAGTGAATACTTGGGGCTGGCTCACAGCTTAGGAACTTCTGCTCCAAATTTCATGGTCCTGAAATGTTATGTGCAAATACTTTTATAAGTTAAATAACATTAAAGTTTGCCTCTAAGAAACATTCTCTAGTAACTTATTAATGATAGGGCAAGGTAAAATACCATCTCACCAGCTCAAGCATATATTATCAGGATAGGCACATTGGTTATTCAGAGTAGGAGAGGAGGCTTATTTTGAGATGTTGGTAGATTTCCTGACTTCCTTAGGGTAGCAGGTTTGGGGATATTCAAACTTGGATAAATAACTGAGAACAGGGGCAGGATGGGGGGCATATATTAAGGAGTATTGACAAGGCTGTTACACATCCAACTGGTGAGGAAAATAAGACAAGAAAATATTTCTATATACACGATAGCGAGTCCTTTTGAAAAGTGAATCGCTGTATACTGAATTACTTTGTAAATTCATGCTTTCAACTAACGAGATTCTGAAAGTCTTGTCCAACCACTTTTTGATCTCTCTTCATGCTTCTTCACACAAACTTCTTCATTCTGTAACCTTAAAGCCAGTTTCAGAAAGATGCTCTAGTGGAGGGGAAGACTGGGCTCCATGTGGGGCCCTAGGTGGGAATGCGTGTCTACCTCTGCTAATGACCACAAGGAAATATCCTGTGCTAACATTTGAAACTCAGACAGAGGCTTTGACACGTCTGCCAGTGTTTTTCATAAAATATTTGTTTAAAAGACCAACTGCATCCCTACCATCTCTGGACTGTATCTTGTTTTGCTTTAGCACATTTATCATCCTCTGTTCCTTCCTCAGCTGAGCAGCAATCTCATGGGAGTTTTCATTAAAAACTGATCTGCAGAGCAGAAGTCACGTCAGTGTTATGAATGAGGACAGGTCTGATAGCATCTCCCACTGCTGTGGGAGGAGTCACGTGTTAAGCCAGGATGCTGGGTGAAAAGCAAACTTGAGTGTGAGACAGCCCTGGGTGCTGATTGGTTGCTGAGCTGGTGTTGAACCATCATTTCTGAGGTTTGACAGCTCCGTCCTGTGGACCAGGGCCCAGTTAGAGGGTCAAGAGAGAATGGGACGATTATTGGGGCCGCCCCTTCAACAATCAATGCCAAATGTACAGCATGGTGACACTGCACTGTATCAGTATAATTAATAATACTGCATTGTATATTTAAAAATGGCTAAGAAAGAACATCTTAAAGGTTTTCATCTCAAGAAAATCTATAACTGTGTGGTGATAGACAAGATGATGGATCATTCTGCACTATATACAAAATCAAATTATTAATTTGCATACCCAAAACTAATATGATGTTATATGTCAATGATCTCAATTAAAAGAAAAGTAATTCAAATAATACTACTGTTCCTGAAAGGTTTTCTACAGATCACATTTTTACAAGCTGACAATTTTTTTAATGATCAACTATACTAGAGTTATGTACTTTTTAAAAGAAAAAGTAATTTAGGGTTAATAAAATAATTTTCCTAAAAAAAAAAAGTAAAGGATTGATGCCATGCACTGGGGGAAGGAGAAGCGGCCAGCCCGGTGTCCTTTGCTCTTCTTGCATGTGGCCCTTGGGGTGCAGTGTCACTTCCCCTTAGCCACCAGTAAGCCTCAGGGCCAAGCAGACATTCCGGTTCTAGACGCGCAAAGGCTGCCATTCCTGGCTCCTTATCACTTTTACATCACTCCTCTCCTGGCAGGACTCAGCTAAGAGACAGATAGGCTGATACAACAAAACAATAATAACCAGTATTTGTTGAATGGTTCTAGACCATGCAAAGTTGCTAAATGTTTTACATACATTACCTCTTTAATCCACCCAGCAACTTGAAGCATGGTCTAATTCTTTTAAACTGAAGCACGGAGTCAAATTAGTGGTAATCTCTGGGTGAGTGAGTGGGTAGAATTATGAAGACCTCCTGGCATTTGGGAAATGTTCTCCTTCTCTATCAGGTTACACCGGTGTATACATATGCAGCGACTCATCAAGCTGCATATACGCTATACCGCAATTTTCAAAAGGTTAGAACAGGAGCATAAGCTCCACAGGGCGGGGTTTCCTGTGTTTTGTTCATCCGAGGGTCCCCGTTACCTGCAGGACCTAATTAGCTGCTCAATAGATATTTGCTGAGTGAGTACAGGCGCGCAGTCTGGGTGTGTATCCTATTTAGTCATATTTATTTCTATCCATGTTTTGCTTGTAGCTCTTGGTTAGGGGTACGTGAAAACAGGCTGAGAAGTCAAGTAATACCTGTCTCAAGATAACCCCGCTAATGAGGGGATGGAAGCTTCCTGGGCTTGTGCTCTTAAAGCACTGCTTTAATGCTCCACATTCTGCTTTGTGAAACGACAGGCGAGAAATATGGGAATGGGGGTGTGACTGGGGGAGGGGAAGACTGTACTCCTGATCTCAGAGCCATACAAATAGTAGAGGAGGTCGCCAGGGGAACAGAAGGGTCATTTTTCAGACTCAGAGGAGCTGCTTTTGGACAGAGGCTGTGCTGTGAGAGTCCTCTGATCCTGGGGTCAGTGACAGTGGCCGTAAGTACCCCGTGCACATGCAGTGGGGGGATCTTGCTGAGGGCCCAGAGCTTAGTGTCTCAGCTTTCCTTGGAAATGAAACAGACTGGTCCTTGCAGTAGGGGTCAGCCTCATCTACACTTCCCTTTGTGCCAAATGGGCCTGTAATACAGATGATGAAAAGCGGACAGGTTCCAAGAAAGCAAGAAGAATTCAGATCTCTGATGACGGGGCTCTTCTTTCTCTTCCCTTTGCCCAGTTTCTTTTCTCAGTACGACTTGAATAAAATGAGGAGATCATCTATTTTTGGTAAAACACAGCAAAGGTTGTTGGGGCCTCTGGGTCTTGCTTCCTCAGGGACTCCTGATTGGTGGTCCTGAGGGTGGGGCCATATACCCCTGCAGTGTTCCTTCTTACTAGTAGGAAAGAGAAAATGGATACACAAACAACTACAGCGGAAGAGAAAGTAAAATCCAGCAATTTCGCTTTTGGATATTTAGACTAAGGAAACGAATCACTATCTTAAAGAGATATCTGCACCCCCATGTTCAATGCAGCATTATTTACAACAGCCAAGACATGGAAACAACCTAAGTGTCCATCAACAGATGAATAGATTTTAAAATGTTGTATACACAATGGAATATTACTCAGCCTTAAAAAAGTAAAACCTGCCATTTATGAAACATGGATGAACCCTGAGGGTCTTATGCTAAGTCATATAAATCAGACAGAGAAAGACAAATGCTGTGTGATCTTACTTATATGTGGAATTTGAAAAATTCAAACTCATAGAAACAGAGAACAGATTGGTGGTTGCCAGAGTCGGGGGGAGGGGTGGAGAGGAAGCGGGTGAACATGATCAAAAGGCACGTACTTGCAGTTACAAGAGAGAGAAATTCTTGGGATGTAATGTACAGCATGCGACCATAGTTAGCAATACTATATTGTATATTAGAAAGTCGTGAAGAGAGTAGATCTGAAAAGTTCTCATCATAAGAAAATATATTTTAACTATGTGCAGTGATAACTGCTAACTCAATTTGTGCTTGTTTCACAAATTATGCATGATCCAAATTATTATGTTGTACTCCTTAAATGAATGCGATGTTATATGTCAGCGATTTTCAACCTTTTTCATCTCATGGCACACATAAACTAATTACTAACGTTCTGCGGCATACCAAAAAATACATTTTTTGCTGATCTGACAAAAAATAAGTATAATTTTGACTCATTCACACCGGACAGCCATTGTTGTGTTGGCTGTTGTCATTTTTCATTTGACAGTCTAGGAGGAAACAGGTCAGTGCCCCTGACTAAGTAGTCAGGTGCTGCATGTTTTAAAAATTCTTGTGGCACCATTGTGCCACGGCACACAAATTGACAATGGCTGTTATACGGCAATTCTCTCCCGAAAGTAGGAAAAAGAGAAAGTGAAGTGTCATTAGAGAGGTATTGGTAAACACTTCGGGGGTGAGTGAGAGAGATGTTGAGAGATCAAGTAGCTAAAATCTCACAAACAGCACACACTCACACATGTACACGCTCACACACACACCAGATTCGCTGATTCTCTGGCCAGGAGAACACGACTCGGCTGAATGGCTGCATCTTTTCCCCATCAGATCTTTCCCACACTCCGAAAGCTAATTCTCCAAACGCTACTCAGAAACGGGAAGCTTCAGTTGTTACCCACCTCCCTGCCCGGCATCCTGGGGTGGGCTCTAGCAACCCCAAAGCAACCTGAGCTACAGCAACCTCTCCAGGTCTGAGCAGTGCCTGCTTGGCTAACCCTCGTGGGAGGGAAGATTGAGGGAAGGGCAAGCAGAAGGAGAAGGGGGAGGCGGAGTGGAGGAAGAAAAACGAGAGAAGTCCCTGAGAAGAGGGCTTCAGGTGTTCCTGCTCCGTCTTGAGTCTGGAGAAGAGGCATCTATTTCGTCTGTGTATTGCGTTCTCATAGAATACAGAGGCCAGGGATTCACGGGAAAAATGCAGGTGGTGACCCCCTCGTTGGTCTCTTCCTCCATTCTGCTTCTGAGAACAGAGGTGAGGTGACTATTGCTCTTGCCCCAACTTAGGCCACAAGGATGAGGCCACACACTCTAGAAGGAGGGGCTGCAGGGAAACAGCACTGCCAAACTAGCCCTGGACGTCTACCTCCAAAGAAATACAGTCCTCACCTGGTAAGACACAGTTTTGTTGGGTGTCTGTCACTCACAGTTAGCGCTCATCCCCCCCGAGACAGAGAGTGTTCAGATACAGCGTGGTTATCTTAACAAATTAAAATTTGAAAACCGATGACCGGATGATTACCATTGCGTTTGATGAGAGCTGATGTGATCTTTCTTTCAATTACATTTTAAATCTCAAAAGCAATTTTGTAGTTCAAACTGCATGGAGATATTTTATTAAAGAGTAACCATTTTTCTTTGAAACTCTCATCTTCCTCCTCCCCTAAATTCCACTCTCAACCTCCAAAACAGGACTGCTAATCTTTTCGAATTTCCCATACGCTTCTTTTAAAAAAATATTATTCTACTTTTTTTTTTTACTCAACAACATCGCGTGAATACCTGTCCATACTGGTGTATTCTGCTCAACCGCTTTGATGAACCGTAATTAATGAGCCAGTTGCCCCTCGGCAGACTTTTAGGTTGTTTCCAGTTTTCAGCACCATACACAACATTCAGACAATGCCTTGTGCACACCAGTGGCATTTTGATAGGACAGATTTGCACAAGTGAATTTTTAGGGTTTAGACCTTCTACAGCGGACTTTTACAATGTATTAGGATGAAAGTCACATAGCAGTTTTCATTGTTTTGCCTCCCAGGAGCAGCTACAAGATACAGAGCTACAGGAATGAGAGAGGGTTAGTGTGAAGGCAAGGGTCCCTTTCAACCTCTTGTCCTTTTCAGCCTGAGCAGGCTGAAAAAGAAAAAGCTCCATTAACAGAGGGAGGGCCTGTGACTCCAGTGAAAGGACAAAGCCTGTGGTCACATCTGGCCTTGGAGCCAGCTGAGCCAATCACCCCCAAGTATTTTCTGTACCCAACTGCACGCATTGTTCTTTATGGCTTCTTGAACATCAGGATCTGGATCCAGGAGAGGAAAGGACCTTCCTGGGGACAATTATGCAATTCTGTCATTTGCTTTACATTCCGCTCATCATAACTGATTTTTACAAACAGTTCAAACTCGCTGCTGAGTGGTGTTCATTTTTGGAGAGCCCAGGGATCTGTCGACACCATCACCTTGGCTCATAGCTCTCATCTGCACCATTTCCCCAAGAGCGATAAATGAAACCAGCCTGGAGCACATTTTGACTGAGAGACTGGATCTATAAAGGCCAACTATTTTGGGAAGGAGGCCAGAGGCTTCCTAACCAAACAAGTACAAACTTCGTTTTCTTTTGCAGTCAACCATTTCCTTTTGGTCCCAGTCTATTTATGGAGATCCCTGGAATAGGTCACATCCTTCTCAGCATATTGTTGCTCAGCAGACCAGTCCGGAGGCCTTCAAACACTGGACTAGATATTCTTGACCTTTCTTTGGTCCATGGATATACTTGGCAGCCTGCTGAAGCCCATGAACTCCTTCCTTAAAATATTTAAATCCTTATAAAATGAAGGGGATTACAAATGAAACAAGTCATGTTGAAATACAATTGTTAAATTATTAAAAGCAAATGTGTTATATAATGTGCATGCTTTTTTGTTATTGTGAAATAATAATAGCAGCAGGTCTGATAACTAGTATCACTTTGAGCAAGTGATGAGTATAAACAATATTAAAAGATGTTTTCAGTAACGGAAAAATGATATGAATATATCTGCGATTCCACTAGTGACAGAGTCAGAGGTACTGCTAACACCATTGTATTTGCTGCCTACGCACATAAAGGAAATACCAAATTTTAGTTGGAGGTTAGTGAAAACAAAGATGCATCTTTTTCCCCACCCACGTTCACAGACTCTATACTCTTTCCTTTAAAAACCTCTGCTCTAAACCCATAATCCTCTTTCCTGCTGGACCTCTCACCCCGATGTCCCACAGGCAACCCCAAGTCCCTCCCCACTCCCTCCCTGTCTCCATGGACACACCAGCCATCACCCAAGCTCAAAATTCTCTTCACCTTCTCAGTTCCTCTCCTCCTGGGCATTCCTTTGTCCCCCTCCATTCCTTTTCCCTTAGTTGGGTGTCACCTGGACAGACCCTTGAAACAATCTGCCTGCGGTTTTGCCTGGTTCGGCCTCCTGCCCTCCAGCCGGTTCTCCACCCTGCTGCAGACGTGGCTCTTTCAGAACATCACCACGTTCACCAGCTCACTGTGCCAAAACCCCTCCGTGACTGCAGGATAAATAGAACCCACCTTCCTAGTGTAGCACAGAAGGCCTTCTGGAGTCTGAGCCCGCCCCCGTTTTGGCCCCCATCATTTAGTTCCCTCAACACTCCAGCTCCCTATTGTAAGGAAAGACTTCTGCTCCTCTGTCACCAGGGCGTTTCCTGTGTCCAGGGACACCTCCCTGAAATGCCTTTCTCCAACCAGGCCTCCTGGCCGGTGCTAACTCACGCTGACTCGGCAACTTATATGTACCCCAGCTCCGCCGAGGTGCGCGCGCACACACACAGTTGATCGACCATTTTCTCCTTGGTTTCTTCACCACATCCGCTGACAACAACTGCAAGATTTTATTCGGCTCATTATACGTTTTTTATCCATCTTTTTCTTATCTATCTTTTTCTTGCCACTAGGCATGCTCCAAGGACCATTACCATGTATTCGTTTTTATTTTTCTCTTTGATTTGTTAACATCTTGCACAGTATCTAGCATGTAGAATAGCTTAATGAATGTATGGGCTTTAAAAACTAAATAACTGAAAATAAGTGGATTAATAGAAGAAAAAATGCACCTAAAATTTCTTGCATTTAAACAAAGTGTCAGTTGTGACACTGACTCATGATAAAGACTGTTGTGAAGCTAAAAACAAAACCTCTGTAATCTCATTTATTTTATTTCCATAATCTCATTTATTTTTCAGCCATTGTGTTGCGCATGCGCCGCTCAGAGATGAAGGGACTACGAGACGCAGGACTCTGCTTTGTGTCTGAAGTTTGAGAGACAGACTCCAGACTTCTCCGTCTTTGGTATAGCCGCTTGCTTGTTATGAAATATGTTCTGAGGAGTATAGACGTTGCTGGCTCCAGAAACTCATGTTTTTCTGCCAGTGAGTGAAAATTCCAATTCCTATTTGAAATAAATTCCGGGTTTGGAGGTCACTGAGTAAAAGTTTTGTAATGTCTAACAGAACGAAGCCGGAATTTTGGCTTTCTACTTTACTAGGTCTGTGTTTTCTATCTTCCGATACCAAATGCCTGACATCGTTCCTGTATGACCTGGTCCCTCACTCTTGAAATCGACATTTTTTCTTAAAATTGTGTCATCATTCTCATCCACTCTATTAATTTGTAAATAGCCACTAGACAAGTACTAATGTATCCATGTAATTAATTATCTACTTGTTCTGCCCAGCTGCTCCCCAAATGTATGTGGTAGGTTTGGGGTGGGAGCACTTTCAGTTCTGTAGAATTCTTTCAAATGAGAGGACAAACTTGACCTTTTTGCACTGTTCAGCTCTGTGGTCAGTATAGTATTATTCTACAGGTTGATAAAGAAAATAAGATGTTTGTGCATTTTATGATCAATATTCAGGGATTACTGTCTGTGGAAACATTATTGCACTCACATCCTATCACTGCCTGTCGCCGGCCAGTAGGATTCTCCACTGGTGGTGAACTGTTGGGAACTAGGGGAGTAGAAGCAGTGGCCATCAACAAATTCACCAGGGCGTTGGATTTCCTTCTTAGGAAGACCCTCATTATCACTGACTTGAGAATTGCTGCCAGTTACAAGATAAATGTGGTGGCACCACAGTCACTCATCAAAGGAAGGGGGAGAGCAGCCTTTGCCACCCATTGGAATGAGAGGAAAAGCTCTGGTGTTAGCTTGGTCACAGTGGTGACATGCCTGTGTCTCCCTTTCAAATTGAGAGTCTGATCATCGCTGCAAGTCATTTGAGCTTTCTACTCTGGCACAGAGGAATATTTTGTATAATCCAGTTTCTAGTGCCAAAAGTCCAAAGCTTTTCATTGTCACCTGCCCTGTGAGACACGTCTCAAGCAGTGTCTTCCATACTTTTAAGGACAGGAGACAGCTTTTGCTAAGTGTTGTTGGAATCCACAGACATTTAGTTGCAGCTTCTTACATAATAATAAAAGAAAATCTTCCACCAGAGCTAGATATCTTTAGCAAGGTCTCCTCTTTTTCTTTTTCTTTTGGAAATACGAAGCACCTATTTCTCTGGCTAATTTGTACTTTAAAAGCAAGCTCAGAGACAACGCAAGGAATCCAAAATGTTTTTGATTTGTAGAAGTATTTTGTTTTGAAATAGCTGAGGCAGTTTAAACACATACTTCACCAGAAGTAGGCTGGGAAATGGATCTGTGGCCTTGGGAATTGTTGAGCAGCAGCCATTGGAGGGCCTAGAACTCCTGGTGTGGACATGGTCCAAAAGGCTAAAGATGCAGATTCAGCAAGGGGGTGGACGCTGTCAACTGTACTGCCCAGACATCTACCTTCACACATTTATCTACTTTGCTCCCTTTTGCCAACCTCCCTGCACTCAACCCCACCACGGGGGTTGGTTGCCTTAGAGACAGAACTAGAGCTAGAGACAGGAAAAGTGCCCATTGGGCTGGGGTATTGTGTGCTCCAAAGGAAGGAGAAAAAGGTGTTGGGCCATTGGCTGAGGCTCCATGGAGAAAGCCACTGCCAGAACCCTGTGCCAGGGAGAAAGTCAAGGAGCACCAGGTTTCAGGGACCTGAGCCAAGCACACAGGGCTGTGTCCAGAGATGCCAGGCTGCAGGAGGAAGAGAGAGGAGATCCCAGTCACTAATCCCAAAGCGTTGGGGTGCAAAGCCAAGAGAGACTCAGAGCATACCATATGGGCTAAGACAAAAATTGGGTAGCTTACTATTTTTGAGCTGCATCTTGTGTGTGTTAAAGTAGCAAGGGTTTTCATGAGTAGATATCAATCCTCTTTTCTGTATCAGAAAGAGGCATCTCATCATTGTCTACTCCAAAGCTAAGGCCTCCGAGGACATGCTGGATTCCATGTCCCTCCATCTTCCCTACAACCATGCAAATCATTCTATCTCTGGTTCCTCAGTCTTTCTCCAGTGGCTCTTTCCTGTCAACTTATAAACCTATTCTATTTTTTGCCATATCAGGAAAATAATGCTTTCGTAAATTCTGGGTTTGTCCTAAGTGATACAGTAAAAAGGAATGAAACAAGGAATAAATGAAAGGAAGGAAAGTAAGAAGGAAGGAAGGAGGATACTTTTTTGTTTAAGAATGTGTACATGCATCACAAAAGTTTTTAAAAGGTAGGAAATGATTATTATAAAGGTCAAGATAGAGGGTAGGGAGATACCATATAGTATCCCCTTCTGGGGAATTGATAATATTCTATATGTTTATTGAGATGTTTATTTATCATTTGTTAATTAAACATACATATTATATGATTTTCTACAAGTGTATTACATCTTAAAATTTTAAGAAATTTTTTAAATTGAAAAAATAAAATAGCAACAAATTCTGTGGTTGGGGTCTATACTTTTTTCATCTCGTGTCCTTCCCTCCTTATGTGTATTGATTTTCTTCTCAGGCAGTTTCTACACACAGTAAGAAAGTTTGACATCGCCTCAGAGTATGCAATCCAGAATGAAAAAGAACACCTTTCCTCTGGGACCTGTAAATCAGATCTCTGGGCGATGTTCACTGCTGTGCGCTGGGCTCACGCCCACATCCCGTAGTGTGCTGGTAAGCTGACTTTTGGTGGAGGGTGGGGTAAGGGCTGATTTGCAGTGTCTGCTAACTTCTGTGTTGTAAATACCTCCACCATTGCTGATTTTAACCTACCAATACGATGCCACTTGTGAGCTGGAAGGCACCGGCTCTAGCACACCACTGCCACATTGCTGATAACATCAGTGTGACCAGGTGATGAGATGCTCACTCTTTCCTTCCTGGGGCAGAGGGCAAGCATAGTTTTAACAGGACACCATGAAGATTTTCTTCACCAGAATTGCACAAAGTGGGAAGAGTGGCTGGCCGAAAGATAAGTGAAGAAAGAACACCAGAAAAAAGGAATGAATGCTGCACAGTTGAAAACAAAACATGGCCATTGGACTCTGTTTTTTATATCCTTTTCCCTTCTCCTTTTCCTCTTCTCATTCTGTGTCTGCTCTGTGTGATCTCATCCATCCCTATCGCATTGATGTTGATGAAACAATGATTTCCAAAATCTACATCTTCCACCCAGACTTGGCTTCTGAGTTCCAGCCTCATGTTTCATCTGTCAGCTGACTATCTCCATCTGGATGGCCCCAGCAACCACAGACTGTACAGATCCATAATTGAATTCACTCTGTCTCCCACAAGCATATTCCTCTGGTTCACTAGTTACAAACTTCAAAATCATCTCTGAATCATTTCACTGTCCCTCCCTCCCTACAACCCCGCCCTGGCAATCTGGTCAGCAAGCCTCAGTTCTATTGATTTGTGCCTTTACAGTATCTGTGAGATGTATCCCTTTTCTCTCCCTTCTAGTCCCACTGCCCTAATTCAAACCTACACTATCTTTTGCCTTGACTCTTACAGTGATCTCCTACCTGGTCCCCAAGTCTCTTCCAATCCATTCAAGTTTCAAACAACATAACCTTTCAAAAATACAAATGTGGCCCCGGAGAGTGTGGCTCAGCTGTTTGCTGCACTGTGCTGTGCACTGAAAGATTGCAGGTTCGATTCCTGATCAGGGCACATACGTAGGTTGTGGGTTTGATCCCTGGGCAGGGTGCTTATAGGAGGCAATCGACTGATATTTCTCTCACACATTGATGTTTCTCTCTCTCTCTCCCTCCCTCCCTTCCTCTTTCTCTAAAAGCAGTGAAAAAAAGTTGTTCTTGGGTGAAGATAAAAAAAAAAAACAAATTCGATTATGGACCTTCCCTGGGTCAAACTCCTGTAAAGCGTCTGTGACAGTCCAGACTCCTTATCGTGGTGCGCAGGGCCCAGGACTGCCCACCCAGTCCCCGCTCCCTGGTCCCGTCAGGCATCTCACGCTCTGAGCCTTCACACGTGCTGCTCTTTCTGCCTTGAATTTGTCTAAGGTAAGTGTGAGTCTCCTTCACTACCCACCCGCAGCCCTAGAACTAACTGCTGTCTTGTCTGTGCTCCCGCAGCTTGTGGTGCAAACCTTAATAATAATCCTTAAACTGCATTATTGTTAGATGTATACTGATAAGTGTTTTTAAATGAATGAATTGTAGATGTTTAGTGAATGGGAAAGGTATATGGATCATATCCACTAAGCTCCATAGTCCTGGTCTTTATTTCAGTGATCCAAGCCCTTATTCTCCTGTAGAGACAGTAAAAGTTCTGTTTCAGTGTTAAAAATAATAAGAAGTATAATAAATCATTTGGGCCAAGTCTTGACAGTTCATCAAACTGTCTCATCAAACCATAAGCTCATCAAACCGTTGGCTGAAAGATGCTGACAGTTCAAGAACACATTTCCTTTTTGTAAAAAAAAATCTGTATTTACGTCTCACGTCCAGATGAATACACTTTCTCTTATTTCATTTAGAGTCAGGTATATTTTAATATTAAAGAATTATTTTTGAGACACTCTTCTGTCTGTTGGAAGGCGAATGCTGTACAATGTAACAACAAAACCTTCCTGCAGGGAGGCTGGCATAATGACGAATCCTCGGGCCCTGTCAGCGCTGGTACGACTCCGTCTGTTAAAGTGCAGCGGTATTAACTCTCGTTATCTCTCATTTTGTCAAAAGAAAAATTTAGGCACACGAAAAGAGTCAAGTCTGAGTTAAAGGAAAGTAATTTGATCGGTGTGCTTCTTTCTGTTCCTTGCTCTAGTTTCTAGGACACACTCGCTTCCTCAAGGAGGCTGAATAACTTCGGGTGGGAAATTAAGAGAACTGATGATGAGAGATACAAGGATCTAGTATAAATGGGGAGACTTAAAGAGAAAAAGTAAAACAGAACCAAGGATAGACTATGGAATGAAAATTAAATCAAAGTGGAGTGTTTTCCCAAAATTTCATCTCTCAGTTGCAAATTCTCTAGAACAATGTAGTTTTAGAGTTTAAAATGTTATCCTGGTTATAAATAATTCCCTTTCTTGATATTGGCATTAACATCTGAATAACTGCAATACGAAAATGAAAACCATCCACAAGCCTCCACTAAATTATAAGATCAAAGACTTGACTCTAGGATGAAGTTACTTATGGCTCAGTTTTTACCCTCTGTGATAAAGATCTAAGACAAGAGTAAGAAGTATATGGAATTCTTGCTATTTTCCCCCCTTTCTCCCATGTCCAAGGTCAACGCCAGCGAAGAATTATAGCACTGGTTATTGTGATCTGTTTGCCAGTCTTCAAGCCTTCAGTACAACATTATTGGGGGAGCCACTAATAATCCATCATGGTTGGCCCACATCTCAGTCAGGGATGTAACAGGAAGCAGATGGTACAGAGTGGCAACTTTACGGGTATTTACTGCAAGGACTCTTGCTAACCCTTGCCACTCCTAGGCCTGAAGGGGCAGGTGATTTGGAGAATTCAGAAGGAATGGCTGTGTAAAGAGAATATTTGGCAGGAGCTTAGCTTTTGATGTTAAAGCAGCCAACCCACTGCTGCCTGGCAGGGAGGGAGCTGGGGAAATGAATACCCAAGCCTCACCCTTCTCTCACCCTTCGGTCTCCTGCCAGGGGGTCTATTAATCAGGCCCAGTTTGTACAATCTGTATCAGTCAGCCCCTGTTTCATGGAGTGGAATGGCGCAGATTAGAGAGTAGATCTGGATGGATAATGGAGTATATCTATTTATATATCTTTTGAGACCAGATTGAAGGCATGTTGCAGGTAGAGCTACCTTATCATACTGTCTTCTGCATGCGTGTGCAGATGGGCATGCAGACAGGCTGGGCTGCTGTTGCTAGATGTCATTGAACTTCTATGTCTTCCTTTCCCACTAGTTAGGCAGGAGTGAGCCTGTGTCCTGGGAGATGGATGATGCAATTCTCCGAGTTTAACATAGTTCTCAACCAATTGAATTGTTGGCAGGAGAACACCAGCCGATGTTGTTAGAAAGATGTGATAGACGATCTTGTTTCTAACACGACTCAAGCAAAGCACCCAGAGAAAATTTCCTCCTTCTTTTCATCTGCCTGCAGATGGGATCCTTATTTCTCTGGAGTCATCTGCAAGTGTTACTGATCCCCCATCTGAATCCCCAGCCAGTAGAGAAGCGTGAGCTTTTGGGAGAGTTTATTCATATCCAGTCTATATATTTTTGTTTGAAACCCGATATCTTGACTTCAGAGCCAAGTGTCTTGTGATCTGCCATCACCCAAATGTGTTTTTAAGGCGTCATCCCAATGGTGTTTTCTTCTGCTGGAAATAGGATGTTGTTGATATGTTTCTGTTGTAGAAAATGTTTCATATGCCAGTTTTCAAAAATAAAAATTCTAAAACTGTCTGTGCAACATTCTCAGAAGGTTCTCAAGGGTGGAGAAGGCCTTGTCCAAGCAGGGTGTGTTTTGTGTTGGGCCTGTGTTTAAATGATCACATTAGGAGAGCAGCCTGTGGGATTTCAGCTTAATTGAAATATATACTGTTAATGCAAAGAGGAATGGGGGAAAAAAGAACAACTGATATTAAAAATGAATTTAATGTATTGCTTCCCCCCCCTTTGGGTACAAGGATAAGTAAAACAAAGAGGTGTAAACATGAATTCTATATATAATTTACTACTAGTTCTCATTTGGTTGTTTAAAAATTTATTCAATAGATGTTTATAGTCAAAGTGGTCAGTGTGTCTTATTTACAATGTTTCATCAGAAAAACTAAAGACAA
Organism: Trachops cirrhosus; assembly: GCA_028533065.1. Lineage (NCBI taxonomy): Eukaryota > Metazoa > Chordata > Mammalia > Chiroptera > Phyllostomidae > Trachops > Trachops cirrhosus. Next base: position 162,664,990 of record CM052538.1, read on the forward strand.
AGCTTATGGGACATTTTCTAGCTGTATTTAAGGATGTTTGTCTCACTTTAATATTTAAAGACTATGTATGAAACAATAAAATCCCTCTTTCCTATACTTTATGTTTGAAGATCTTTCAAGCCTTTATAAATAATAAGCTCCCAAGTACTCTTCTGAAATTTGGTTTTATTCTCCCTGGACTGGAGAAATTGCATGAGAAAATAAAACCTCAAAACCATGGGGCAGGAAACAGGACTCCCCTCTGTTCTGTTCCCTGCACCACTGCCTTCTGACTCTCCTTGCTCCCCGTTTCCCGAAGCACACCCGCCTTCCTTTTGGCCTCCTGTCTCGGTCCTCTCTCGTGGTGTTACAGTCCCTATGTCCCCCTAACACAGTTCATTTTTGTGCTTTCTTCCTTTGAGTTCTTTTTAACACTCACGTTTCCTGCCTTTCCTGAGCCATCCCATCTCTTGGAGTCTAGTTTGGGAGGTGCTCAGGTATCTGAATACTCAGCCTGCTTGCCCTTCCTATCAGTTCACATGGGTTCAGCCTACCATGGGAAATACATTACAGTCAGCATGTGGGAGTAAAAGGTTGATTAAAATATGGTTCCTGCCCTACAGAGTTTACAGTCTAATGAGGGAGGTAGAACTACACATGCCCAATCATAGTTCAAAGTAATAATGCAGGTAATAATAAGTGCAGAAATGGGAATCTTTATAAAGCGAAGCCTCCCAAGATAGAGCTGAATTCTAACTAAGGATGGATGAGACTAGAAGGCTTCCTGAAGGAAGTGGCATTGAGGATGGCTTCTCCACCAGAGAAGGGGAGCAGGGGAACCTCCAGCCACAGAACAGTCATGGCAGGGGGTGGGGCTAGAGATGTCCCTGCTCACACTGCGGGGAGGGAGGGCTGTGGGAGTGAGTGGAACCTCTAAGGAAAAGAACACAGAGGAAAAAGGAAAAAGCAAAAGGCAGAAGCTTGGAGACTGCCTAAATTTAAGGAAGTGAGGAGGAAGAGAGACCTGTGAGGGGGCTTCGAGAAAGCCTTGGAGATTGGAGGAGAACCAAGAGCTTAGTGGCAGGGATGTGAAGGGAGGAAAGAATTTCCAAAAGAGGGGATGGCTAAAAATAGTTATGAGGAGAATAACAACTAACATTTGTGGACTACTTAGTCTGTGCCAGCCTCCTAACAGAGTTAAGAGGCAGAGTTAGGACTTGTACCCAGGCCTGACTGCTGCCAACACTCTTAACTCTACCAATCACAAACAGAGCAAGGACCCAACTATGCCGTTGACCACTGCGGATGTCCCAAGTGAGAGACTTCAGTAGAATCAGGACAGATTGCAATAAAAGGAAGTTAAGCTATCATGAGTTTGGAATCTCTTCCAAAAAGTTTAGCAGTGAAACTTAAGAAATGGGGCAGTAGCTTAAGGAAATAAGAAGACTTTTTTTTTTTTTTTAAAGGGGAGCTACTTAGACATTAGGTTGAACATGAGCTTGAAAATGTGAGAGGAGATTCCCAAGACCCGGCGAGGAAGTGGGATCAAGGACACACATAAAAAGTTTATCTTGAGAGTGATGAGGGACACTGCTTCCTGCCTCTGAGATAAGAGACAGGAGGACAGGATGAGCACAAAGCAAATCTGCCACAAAGATAGAAGGGTTAAGAAGTTGATCTAGGATGGCCTCCATCTCCTCACCAAAGGCTGCTAGTGAAGGGGCTGGGAAGGCTGAAAAAGAGAAAATGGAGTGACCAACTGTAGATCATGTGCTTGGAAAAGCTGATCTGTACAAAGTGGTGTCTACTCGGAATTCTTAAGAAGCCTATTTGGGATGCAGAATGCAGAGCATGAAAACAACACCACCGTAGCGCAAGATGAAAGCTGTTTTTGAAAACAAGGAATCCCAAAGCCCCCCCGCCTCCCAAAAAAGCAGATCCTCATTCCAGTTGAGTGCCTCTTCCTTTCCTGGGTTTTTGGCTAAGAAAACAGTAACCAAATAGTTTGAGCATCTATCTACCAGAGAGACCTCTGATAAATTAAAAGTCACCTTGGCAGAAAGCAATGCTCCCAATGCCCATGGTGCAACAAAAGGTTCTTTGTAGCATAAACACCAAAGAACAAGGGCTGGAAGGAGGAGGTTCTGAAGTACCTGGAGAGCATTTTAGGGACAGGACAGGAAAATTTTTTATTACCTATTGATATAGCATTTGCTTTCTGAATTGATCACGGAGCAAAGGATATGACCCTGAGTTCTGAGAGTACAGGGTTCAAGTCTGGGTCCTCTATTTACTAGTGTGGGACTTTGGGCAAGTTACTTACTCTTGCTGAACCTCACCTATAAAATGGAGATAATAATACCTACCACCTAGAGATGTCAGAATTCAAGGAGGTAACACATTCTGATTCCTGTTCTTTCCCTACTTGCCTGGACACTGAAAATCTCACATTCTAAGTTGTGGAAGCAAGTATTTATCACATTCATCATCATTCTCTACTGCTCCCTCTCAGAGATTTAAGCAGGTCTTTTTGTTTAATGACAGAAATTATTTTATATTTGTTAAGCAGAGAAAGAGATGATCAAGGACAAGTCCAGTGTAAATCTGGGAAAACCACTAAGATGCAGGCACCTGTGTAGAATTCCCCTGGGGTGTCTTTTTCGTCCACTAGTCACTACTACTGTCCCCATAGTATGCTCTCCTGAACATCTGAAAAAAGATTTAATGGAGAGGGGGAACCTTGCAGAAGAGAGGAAAGGCAGACACTGTGAAACTGAGATAATGGAAGGTTTGGTGTCCCTTCCCCGTGAGTGACAGAATTGGGTATGTGAGACTTCCTCAGAACCATCTAATCTGGGTGTCAGGAATTTGTTTCTGGAAAGACAGGCCTGATGCTGGGAGAGTAGAGCCCTGTACTCTTCAGATTATGACGTTAGGGGTAAAACTGAGAATAGCAGCACAACTCTTAGGTTTCCCAGTCACAAAATTCTTGACATTGACATTCCTTGGCTTTGCAAAAATTTTGGGAAGTAACCTCTGTGAGAAGTGCACACTACTTCAGCAAGAAAAGGGGAGTGATCAGAGAATTCTCACAAGATTCTACATTATCTTTAGTGACCCCCCTGCCTCTCTGGCCTAGGCCCTGCCTTCTCTCCTGTCATTCTGATGGCTCGACTTCGCTCCTACCCATGACCCATGTCTCCCCCTGGGCACTATCCCATCCCTTGGTCCTACTCCAAAACATTTGTTCTAGTAATTGTCTCCCCTCTCCTGCATCTTCAAGTTCTCCCCCTCTACAGGATCATTCTCATCAATATACAAACATGCTCTTATGCCTGTTGACTTAGAAATAACCCTCTGACCCATTTCCTCTTCTAATTATACCCCACGTTTCTCCTTCCCTTTAGAGAAAAGCCCCTTGAAAGACATGTGCAACCTCCAGTTGCTTTTCTCCCTCTTTCCTGGATCCACTCAAGGCAGGTTTGGGCCCCTACCCTTCCACTGACATTGCTCAAGGTCACCAGATGAGTTACAGTATTGCTAAATCAATTGTAACTTTTCAAAATTCATCTTAATTGACCTACAAGCAGCATTTAACCAGGTCAATGTCCCTTTCCTCTTTGTAATACTTTCTTCTCTTGGCTTTCAGGTTCTCCTGGATTTCCTCCTACCTCACTGGACAGGATCTTCTTCATCTTTTCAAACTGTAAATGTTAGGCTTTGCCAGAGCTCAGCCCTTGGGTGTTTTACTTTTCTAATTACATTTATTCTCTTGGAAAGTGTTGCAGTCTTATGACTTTCAGTGCCATCTCTGTGCTGATGACTCCCATAGTTTTATCTTTACTCTAGACCATTCTTTAAACTCATGAGACCACCTGTCCTCTTGACATCTCCAATTGTCTGTCTACTTAGCATTTCAAACTTAACATGTCCAGAACTGAGGACCTAGCATCCTCTGTGAAGCCAGTTTCTCCTGCAGTCTCCAGTTATTAGAGCAGAAGGGCTATTCCATTCTACAAGTCCTTTCAGCCAAAATATCTGAAGAGCATCCTTGACTCTTTCTTTTCTCTCATACTCAATAGATCTTGCAGCAAATGCAATAGCATGCACAGTCTTCACATCACCTTCCTGTTATTGTCCTGGCCCAACTCTCCATCAGCTCTTACTACCACGGTCATCTCCTTGCTTCCACCCTTGCCCCCCTCAGTTTCTTCTAAACCAGCAGCCAGAGGTATCCTGTCAATACAAAATCCAGTCATGACACTCCTTATTCAAAACTTTTTGGGGGCTTCTTTCCATTTCATTCAGAATAAAAGCCAAATGCACACAATGATGCCCTGTTATCTCTTGACCCATTTCCTCCCAATCTCCCTCTTAAGTGCCCCAGGGAAGCCAAACTGGCCTCCTTGCTATTCCTCAAATACACCTGCGGCATGCTTCTGCCCCAGGCCCTTTGCATTTGCCATCCTTCCACCTGGATCGCTCCTCTCCCAGATACACATATGGCCACATCCCACACACCCCTTATTTACTCAAACAAAATCATCTCAGGAAAGCCTATTCTATTTTCTACTTCATTTTTTCTCTCCTTAACACTTATCTCTACCCAACTATATATTTTACTTACCCTGTTTATTGTCTTCTTCTCCAGGATGTGAAATCCACAAGATTAGAGATTTTTTCTCTATTTTGTTCACAATTTTATTCCAGCGCCTGGAACAGTACCTGGCATATAGTATCTACTGAAAGATTTGAATGAATGGATTTTATTAATTGAATCTATTTGAGTAGCCAAAGAGATTGTCATCAAATTTTTAGAGAGGTATTTGTGGGGGAGGAGGTGGCAAAAACCTACTGCTCTGGAGTGTTTAAATTCATGCCAAAGACATCGCCCCGTAGCAACCTTCCCCATGGTAATCAAGGATGAGATTATCAGGGCTAGCACGTTCGTGGCTGCACGCTGATGGCCGGCCTCCAGGCAGAAAGCTTCCTGCTGCCAGTGAAGAACCAACTTTGTGGCTTAACATTAAGAATAAAACCGTGATGGTCACATATCCCAAATAAGGAATCCTGAGCTGAGTGGAATCCTTAATGATTTATAATATGAAAGTGATAGAATGACATCTCAGGGCTGGGAGGAAAGGCACAGTGTTATGGTCTTGGTTATGGTTATGGTTATGGATATGGATGGGAAAATTTGTTCTGTCAAGTCTGTGACCCAGTCACATTTCCAGGGCTCAGGCACATGAACTGAATTAGATTTAATGTTTCTTGTGTATGAGTGAAATATGGTTTCTTCTTCTGAGGAAGGAAGCTCTGCTTTAAGCACCCAGGTATAAGAGATTTATGGATAATAAATATGATGTAACAGCTGAACTCACAATTTCAAAAAAAATTTGCTCCCCTCCAAATATTAATGAAATGATTAGCTATGTGATGTTAGGTAAATCTCCTAGCTTCTTGAAACTAGAGTCCGCCTGTAATATGGTAAGATAGGCTACATGATCACCAAGGTTAATTTTCTACTCAGATTCTTTTGACATGACATCATCTAACCCTTTTTTCCTGTAAAACAGAAAATAAAATTTGTCCTGCATAGCTCATATTTTGCTTATGGGGATCAAGTGAGAGAATGTTTTTGCAAGCTCTTGGTAGACTAAAACACTTTGCCCACACAAAACATTTGTTATTACTACTCTCTCTTAGTTTGATGAGATGTGTTTATAATGTATTGTCCCCAAAATATTTTTAGGAAAAGGTACAACTTTAGTGAAGGGCAAAGTTGACTATGTTAAAACAAAATACTTGAAAGCTTATCCTTTGAATTTTTTTAAAGTGAAGTAATTTTTAAAGCTGTATCAGGTATGATTGTCTTGGTTGTGTGTGACAGATAAGATAATTCAAGTCATCTACTGTAAAAACGTGAATAAAACTGGGGCGTCCAAGGAAAATCACCTTCAGGTGTGGCTTGATCGAGCTTAAGTGATACCAACATAAACTGATTCCTCTCCTTTTTCACACTGGCTTCCTTCACAGCAGGTCTAATCTCAGGCCTTATATAACTATAAGGTGTCTTCCAGCAGTTCCTGGGGCTACATCCTTCCGAGTCCGAATACAACAGGAAGTGGAAAAGCCTTTGTACAGTTAGTATTGGCAAACATCCGGCAATTCGCATACAAACATCCTGAACCAATGTCTGTGACCAGAAGAAATACAGTATGCTGTTTGGTTTAGGCCTGGATGTAAATTCTACCCTTAGGCCAGGAGGGGAGCCCTCAGCTCTCCTGGATCAGCAGTGAGTAAGAACATCCCGCAAACAAAATTGGTCTATTGACCCAAGAAGATGGAGCCATTGCTGAGAAAGTGGGTTGTGTGTATATATTTCATAAGAAAAATATAGGCGTCTACTCTTGCCTTTGCTGCTGTACACGCTCTCCAGTTGCCAAGAAAGCAGCATATCCTTTTACTTGGTGAATGAGCACGCTGTTGGGAGACCTTATTAACTTTTGTTAATAGAAAGCTCTGCGTCTGCAGAGTAGACCAAATCTACTGTGCAGTCAGCTGTGATTTTCTTGTCCTTGCTTTCAGGTAAAGCTGCCTAGAGCAGATCAGCCATGCACTAACATCCCTGAAAAGTGCTGTCCTTCACAGCATCAGGATGAACGTTTTCCGGGCGCCGCAGTGAGGCATCATTCTCACAGAGTTCAGCGGGGAGAAGTCAGTCTATCCTCCAAGAGCAAATCAAACACAACTTTGTGGGTTTGGTGGTCGGCTGCCAACAAGAAGACTGATCTCTGAATTAATAGGTCATGACAGGATGACTTTGGAGTTCTTGGCAGAAAGCAGTATTTCCAATACTAACGCTCCTTATGGCAAGAAAAGTCATCTCTGCTAAGTGGCCCATATTCCCTGGTAGCATTTGCATAAAGGATCAGCTCTATTATTTTATTTAATGCCAAGATTTCCCAAGGTGCAGGAGATGATGGTACTCAGCATGAATGTGGTAAGGTGGCCACGACTAACCCTGTAAACAGTTTGACTATGGAGGATGTACTGTCAACGTGACAGGTTTTCACATGAAATTATACTCTCCTCTGAATATGAATTTCCCTCCATAGCATGTGAGAATGCAATCTTATCATGGGAGCCTTGCTACAAGGAGATTTGGTTAAGCTGTCAGACTGTTAAATAAATGGTCTCTTACAATTTGTTTATACTTCTACCGAGCACAACATTTCAATAAAGAAGGAAAATTTTAAGTGCCTGAAGGGAGATGGAAAACAGATTATGCCATCTACTTCAGTGGCTGACCTTTATCTCATTGCGGGGACTTTATTTTTCTGAGCAGTGAGCAGAAAACAGTAAAAAGGTTGCTTTTAAAAAGTCCAGGGGACACCCTGCATATGTTAAGATACGCGAGCACTTCGTAGCTGAGGCGGGGGCTTCCTCACCGTAATTCGTATTGGAATACAAGTCAAAGTCTGTAGTTCAAAGCAATCTGGTCTTTTTCCTACCTTCATTATGATGCATCTTGATTTAATATGACACTATTATCCCTCCAGTGAAGGCAAGATTAAAAAGCAGGAAAGAGTAAAAAGACCCCTAAGTTTTGAGGTTCACATTATTTTCCTTGCAAACTGTTTATCTGCCTAAAAGTTTTCCTTTTTTTTTTGGTTTGTGTGATTGCTAAATTTTGTACCTGGATATTCATCACCAGAACGACTACAGGAAGGTCTGGCTAACAATGAGCCTCAAAAGCTAATTTGAATGTTTCCAACAGCCAGAACCAGCTGCTCTCCGTAAGAGACTCATCTCTGGCCATGTCTATACTCCTGTACGCAAAACATGTGGGAGGGATGGGCTGAAACATGCCACTGAAGCCCGCATTATAATGGGATTGGCAAACACATCCAGAACAAGCTTTCCCTCAAAAATTTCTAGGGAGATAATCATTTGCCATTTGTCAAGTGCAGGCAGGTGAGTGTCATGGTTAAGCATTCAGATGCTAGGTTCACATGGACCTACTAACTGTACAACTTCTGTAAGTTACTATATCTCTCTGGTCTCCAGTTTTACCATAAGGATAATACTAGTACCAAATGCAGTATTGTCCTGAGAATTAAATAATATAATAGTCATGAAGTTCTTAGCATAGTTTTGCACTCAGTTTAAGTACTTGCTAAATTAATACTAAGTTAAACATTACAGTATTATCATCATCTGATTTATCTTAAATATTTGCTTTTATGCCTATGAGTTAAAAACTATACAGACAGGGAAAAAGTATAATCATGTTGAAAGATCCTTGTCTCCATGTTTTCAGAAACAAAGATAACCAATCTCTTCTTCTTAAAAATATAAAATATTAGAGAGCCAAGGTTTTAATCTCAAGAACCAAGGGAGGTAGTGAGGGATTTTAATTTGGGAGGTAACATTAGGCTTATTCTAGGATTACCTAATGAAACACATAGTTAGTTATTTACTTTTACTTTGAATATACTGTTGCAGAAAAAACTTCTAAAAAGTGCCAAACACTGCTATAAAGGTAAGTGTGAGTGCAAATTTTCCCCATTGTACACACATACACACACTCTGAAGGAGACTAGATTTTTCTCTCCAGCCAGGACAGCTACCTCTTTGTGCTACTTCTGTATTTACTGAAATGTGTTTCTTAATAGTGGTACATCTGAAAAAGGAATTTAAGAACATAAAATTTTTGTCTTCCTGGGCTTGACAGGACCAGTCATATCCTGGGGACTCAGGGAGGGGTCAGGCACTGAAATGAAACTCAGAGAGCCCGTGTTCCTATTGATCCATCGGTCAGTGCCAGCAGCCAGCGCAGAGGGTAAGGCGAGAGGGAGCGAGTGCCAGGCAGCTGCTGCTGCAGTGCACGCTCGGGCGGCCTGGCAGACGGGGTAACCAGTTAGCCCCTCGCTTTAATGATGTAAAGCAAACTACCAATACATACACGCACTCTTGAAAATGATCCTGTGGGTGCAGGGGAAAAATAAATGGAAGATTTTTCTTGCCCTTATTTTAAGAGAAAATCATTCTGCACATTGCCTTCCTGTGAAAAAGAGGCACAAGGAATATTAAATAGAGAAAATAGGTGGTGAGACAAAAAATATTTTGATTTCCTTGGCCAGTGACCTTTGAGACATTGGAATTTTCTTTGGCAGTGTCAAAACAGAAAACTAATAAGTAAAAACTAAAGCCTCTTCTGGCTTTCTTTGTTACTCACACATTCGCCGCAAATGAGTGGCCACTGCAGGACGATTTATAGATGGTGATTGCTGAGTCGTGGTCTCAGGTGGTGCCTTGCAGGTCACGGAGGCTTTGGCCTATAAATGGAAGGAGAAGGTCATTCATTTACCAGTGTGGCACATTAATTAGTGGCAAATTTGGCTGGTGCCTGTGTGTGAGGAGGCTTGAGATATCTCTGACCCCATCTGCTGCGAAAATAATGATGACCAACATTTTTTATGCGAAGGCTTGTCTTTCATGGGGAACTCCTACTTGGTCTTTCACAGGAAAATGAACTATGGAGATTTATATTCTCATCACAGTGTTTCTTGTTTGTTTGTTCTTTGTTTTTTGGTTTTTTTTGGTTGACTGTGAAAGGGCTGTTCTTCCATGATGTTTTCGTCATGGGGCTGGTTAAAGAGCTCCCAGATTGGAGGAGTTGTCTGTTTCCTTTGTTAAGGTGATTCTCCTCAAACCCTGAACCCTGCAGGAAGTATTTTAGAAAACGAGATCTAAACTCAGCTCTGCAGGGTAAATAAAGTAGCTTCTCTTTATTCCTCTACTTCCGTCCTTCTCCCACTGTACTGGAGCCCGGCCTCCCAAAGCTGGTTGACTGGGGACTGACTTTTCTCAGGGACGCTGTCTGGACACCCTCCCTGTCCTCATTGTGGTTTCTGAACTGGGGACTCCTTTCTTCTTGTTTCTGTGCATGTTTGTTAATTTTTTATTCAGGCAGCATTGCTCGTGTTTAATCATATGTACCTGAGATTAAAAGCCGGAAAAAAGGAAATAAACAGAAAAACATACACAAGAAAACGAAAACAGTGTGTGGCTTTTCTCAGATCCCATGTTTGGATTTCAAAAATAAGTGAGTGAGCAAAGGTATGAACCTGTCAGACTGTTTTCATTTTTGTCCCTTCTCCCAAGGACGGAGCAGGGAAGTGACCGCTCCTTTTTTGTGGTTATTGTTGTGGTGTTGTCACCTACTCTGTTCCTGGCTTTTCTTGGAGTGTTCATGCATAATCCTCACTAGCTGGATGCTTCTAATAACTCCCAGCAACTCACTTCCAGCAACATTTATTTTTAAAATTCAGTAAGAATGCACGAGTCCTGTGCAACTTGCAGCAGATAACCATTTCTCTGTTAATGACGTCATGTTGATCTTATTTCTGGGAGAACTTTGCCTGTACGTCCATTTCCTCTGTAGCCCCAAATAACGAAAACTCTGCAAGAATGTTTGCTGATGGGTGCACCTTTGAGTTTACAAAGATTAATGATTTTAAAATTGACTCTACAGACCACTAGTAATGAAATTGACCATATCCAATTTTGAAAGCCCTAAGACCGGAGAGAAACTGCAAATTAGCAGTGAGAAGGTAGTGTGTTCCTGGTGATGTGGGGCCCAAACCAGTACTAGTCCAGGAAAGTGTTACAGAAAGCCGCGGGTTGGGTTAGTGCTGTAGCACTGGGTTACCTGCAGCCACCCGGGCATGAAACGTGTGGGCAGGTTCAGGAGACACTCACTTGCAATTCCTGAAGAACTTGAAGTAGTAACAGGCCAGTGATCATGTGATTATACTAGTTACAGTTAATAGTTATTATACCCTACTGACGTGAGATAAGAACGAAAAGGAAAAAAAGGTAGTTTAGGCCATTATCTTGCTTCTGTTGAAATAATAATAATGGTAGCAACAATACCAGCTAATATTTTTTGAATATTTGCTATGTTTCAGATGCAAGGCTTAGCATTTATGGCACATCACTTCACTTAGTTCTCACCAGAGCCCTCAATGGTACACAGTATTATTAATTGTCCCCCTTTTACAATTGAAGAAACTAAAACTTAGCAAGGTTAAATAACTCTCTCGGCTCAATCAGCTGCTCAGTGGTAGATATGAGTTGAACCTCCATCTACTTGATTTCAAAGTAAAAGCATTTAGTCACTATCTTTCACTGCCTCAATATAGAATATTGTAGCTCTGTTTTATGGAATCTCATGACTGCAAATGGATAGCTCAGATGGATATGAAGGCTAAGAATTTAGTCAGTCATTTGAAGGTCTTTTAAATAACATCTCTAGCTTCTTGTGAGAAACATTCTCTTTATTTAATGATGACTGAAAGTCCTCATACTGTCCCTTCAAACTCTTAGCTGTCACAGACATCCCCCTGTGCAATCAGAAGCTCAATCAATGTGATCCTCTTCCTCCTGAAATAAAAGCAAAGGTAAGTGTTATGGTCTCTATACTCCTTAGTGAACGTCTTCGAGTTCCCATCCAACTCTCAATGAGGCTTCATATTTGGGCACCTACATAGCATGAGGTACGTGACCTGTGGCACTCAAGAGCCTGGACCCATCAACCAAGTGACTTCAAATGCTGACAAGTGACATTCATTGAGAAGTAATGTTCTCTTACTATTCTGATGTAAATCAGTTTTCCTTTCAAATATTGTAACACAGGATTTTTCATCTAACTGAGGAAGGGTTTATTCAAGTGAGTGTCTTTTCAAGTATAGGTTTTCCTAGCCATCGTGGGTTAAAGGGAAAATGCTATTTTAAAGACTGATTTTCATGACATCTAAAACTTTTTGTGCTGTCTTGATCCTCTTCCCTTTTCTCCCCTTTCTCCGACCCATTTAGCATTTCTCAATGGCTTTATCCCCCACGATACCACTTGTAAACTGAACGTGTGCTTTACAGGAACAAAGGCTAAAGAGTGGCCTGTGTACCAGAGAGATTTCCAATTTTTTTTTGAAGAAAAACTAAGAAAACTTGGCTCAAAAGAAGGGCAAGGAGACATGGAGCATTCTGCCTATTTCTCGACACTCAGGGCTTGGTTTTGGTCCTTGCTGTTCTCCTTTTTGAGTTTTCGTGCACATTTTGGATGACAGCCTCACCTGTACTACCCTTTAGGCCTAGCAGTCAGTCTTGGCCAGTGTCCAGGTGAATTCTTTTTCTGTGATATAATACTAGAAAAGCAAAAGTAGTTTGTTATGTCGAGCACTAGTGAAGTATGCCATATCATTCTGTTGTAATCCTCTCTCCTCTGTATTTCTCCCCTACTCCATTAAGTTTCGGGGTGGTTAGAAAACCCAAGACTAAGTTTTCAACTATCAATGAAACTCCCTCAAGTCTAAAGAAAACAAAATGGAACAGACAAATAATTTCTTCTGTCTTTACGTGATGGCTTTATTAGTTTAAAGAGGCAAGTGAAACAGTAAGTTTGCATCTCTATCTCATGGAAGATAGCATTTTTTTTTGGTAACCACGTCACAGTTCATCTAAATTTGAATATGTGAAACATAAGAATCCAGAGTTAGACTTTCTGGCTTATTTCTATAGCAACTGGAGTACAGAACTATATACGGGGAACCACTTGATAAATATGTGCCAGCTTTAGCACCCTTCTGCTTCATAAAGATGCTGGTGCATTTCAGCAGCTCCAAAGGGAGGTAGATAAAAATGATGAGCACAGGAAGGCAAAAGCGACGGGTTGGTTGTTGCTGATATCCAAGCTGCCTGCATCCTTTGTAAGTTAGGAGGGTGTGGGCTGATGTCAGCTACTGATTGCTATGGAGAATTTAAGGGGGATCCCAGTGACTCCACCAGAAAGAGAATGTTTCTGAAGCATATTGACATGTATAACTGGAAGCATAATCGCTATTGAAAATTAGGGAATGGGGAACTGTTACTTAAATTTGATAATATCACTCAACTAAAAAATATGCTTAAGCACAGATGACAATGATGGAATCAATAGTACTGCCAAAGCATTCATTCACAAGTTAGAGAAGGGCTACGTTGTGGTATTGGTTGAGCCTGGACAAAGGAGTGTGGAAAGAGAAATGTAAAAACTGCAAAACATTATGTTTTTATACGTAATGGTACATCAGGCAGTCTTGCCTCCTTCCCTCTCCTCTCTGAGCCAACCATGGTGTGCAAACTGGGACTTAGGGGGCTCGAGCACTGGAGACACAGTGCAGAATGGTGGGTGCAGGAGGAACTAGGGAACAGTTTTTACCGATCAAATATGTACCCGGAACCATGCCTTCTCTTTACAACTCAAACCAACAGCAATCATTCCTTAGGGAAACTGGCAGCATACCAAGGCCCCAAACTGTTTTGAGTCCTAACTTTGTAACAGGAGCAAGTTACTGAGGCTTTCTGACCTCCAGGTGCTCGGCAGGACCCTGGGATTGTAGTGCCTGGGTTACTGAATACATCCATCTCCTGGGGCTGCTCTAAGAAATTTTAAAAACTAGGAGACTTCAAACAACAGAACTTTATTCTGTCTCAGTTTCAGAGTCCAGAAGTCCCAAATCTAGGTGGTAGCAGGCCACAGTTCATCCAAAGGCTCTGAAAGAAGAATCCTTCCTGCCTCCCTCAGCGTCTGGTGGCCCCAAGCAATTTTTGGCTTGTGGCTGCTTTGCTGCAATCTCTGCCTCTGACTTACAGGTCTTTTTCTTCTGTGTCCCTGGCTTCTTCTCTTCTTATAAGGACACTTCTGATTCAATTTTGGGTCCACTCGGTTAATCCAGGATGATCCCATCTTAAGGTCCCTTTCTTAATTACATCTGCAAAGATCCTTTGTCCAAGTAAGCTCACATGCACAACTACTGGGGGTTAGGACTTGGACTTATCTTTTGGAGGGTCACTATTCACTGGATTTTCAAGTCCCAAAACTTGTTGGTCCTTCGTAGCTTATTGTGAACTAGTCTAACCAGATAGCAAATGTATGTGAAGAATAATGAGAAAGTTGTTGTGCTGAGAACAGAGCGGGAGCTGTCTTGGAGCTTGGGATGTTTTGTGGGAGGGAAGGTAAGAGTAAGTACACTGGTGGTATGTTGGGGGTCCTGGCAGAGGCTGGGACTCCCTGTCCTGGCATTGAGAGAAGGGTGCACGGGAAGAAAAGGGTAACGGGAAGTTAAAGACAAATATTACCTTCCTAACAGTCATTCCCGGGGCCCTGGTGATTGCTGCTATGTGTGGCACAGAAAACCACTTCGGTCAGTGCTGCTTTGGCACACGTGCCACCTGGATCTTAGGTCTGACCTGTTATGTGGGTATGAGGTGAGATACACTGGTCTCCCTAAAGAACACGTGTACATTTGAATCGGGCAGCCAGCCCCTGTGGCAGGCAGGAGTGTATGTGCATGCACACAATAAACTGTTAGAGTTCCTCACTGTGAGGAACGGAAAGCAAGGCTGGACTTGGGTCTCAAGGAAGATGTCCTCTGTTAGCCCCGCTCCCATGTCTAATACTGCCGGAAACTGCAGCTAAAACATAGCAATTTTGAAACCAGTAATGCATGACCTCGTTAGGACCCCGATGTTGGCAAAGTCCATCAGCAGGGCTATAGGTGATCTCCGGGGGCATTATTATTGACTCCAACAGTTCTGCCTATTCCTAGCACTCCTAGAATAGCTTTGAAATTTAAAGGGCATCTTAGGTAGAAGGATCTAGACTCTAAATCTCTTCCTTGCTAATATCTGTTATATACATTGATTTATTCTTAATAATAGCTAATATGCAGTGAACATTCAGTTACAGAGTAAGCACTGTTCTAGATGGTTAGAATGCATTACCTCTTTCATTCTCACAAGAATCTTGCAAGGTAGGCATATTATTGTCTCTGCTCTTAAGTTAAGAAACTAATGACCAGAGAGTTTAAGTAACTTGTCCAAAGTCACACAGCTAGTAGGTAGAGGAGAGGATCCCGAAATCAAATCCAGGTGTTTCTAACTGCAAAGCCCTTACCATAAACCACAGCCACTCCTGGCGGGGGTGGGGCGGTTACCGGGGCAAACAGTTTGCACAGCAGAAGGAACTGGGGAGGGATCCAGTAAAAAAGAAGCTTCTTACAAGGAACAAGGACATGTAATGATCTAACAAGGGAGCCCAGAGTATTTTCAGACCTTGTGACAGGTACAGCCTGGAAAAAAACGAACCAAAACAAAACCAAAACAGGACAGATGGTTGTTCTCAGGAAAGCTTCCTTTAAGAAATGGGATTCCGTGTCCTTATTTAACACAGAGCAAACCCTGTCTTCAGGCATCTTGCGTCTCTACCTAGCTAAAAGTGTTCCAACTTCTTAAATGTAAGACTGGCCTCTTCGCAGTGATGCTACGCAGACAGCACACAGCTGGCCAACAGGAGTTCAAACACACATATAAACACTAGTTGATAGGGACCCTCTCACCGTTTTAACAAGCTGCTGTGAATAATTCTGAATCTGAGACCACTAACTATTTAAAACGCTCAGTGATAATTGAATACAGCTGTTGGAACATTTTTAAATGATTTCTATTTCAGCGTTAGGAAACACCAGAGAGACTTGTTGCTCCAGTTATAAAAAAATATATATTCTTGGGAACTCTAGTTCTAGAAAAATAATTGTGCACGTGTTGGAGGAGGAAAACCATGCAGACCTTTCTGACATGTAATATATAAACGCCAGTTCCAGGCCCTGCCCATCAACTCATAAAAGAAAAATATGATTTAAAGTGTCTATTTTTCAAGTTACTCCCATGAATTATTATGAAGAGGGCCATATTTTCTGTTCAGCAAAAAAAATAATTTTTTTCACATGTTAACTCCAGGAAAGTTTAAAATAACGGAACTTTCTCCTTGAAAGAAAGTGTTCCAGTTACTGTTGGTGTAAAACAAACTACCTCAAAATATAGCCACTTAAAACAACAACCATTTTTAATAGGTTTGTGGAGTCTGTGGGTCAGGAGTTTGCATAAAGCACAAAAGGGATGCATTGATTCTGCTCCACGACATCTGAGATCTTGGCTAGCAGGGCTTGCTTAGAAGCTAAGGGTGATTCAACGACTGGGGCTGCGGTCCTGCTGGGGCTGCTTCACCCTTTTCTGGCACCTGGGCTAAGAGGTAGGACTGGTGGCCAGAGCTCCTACGCAGCCACTCCATGGGGTCTGGCTTCCTCGCAGCAGAGCAGGCGGAGGTTCAGGATGCCAGTGGTCCAGCAAACAAGGCAGGAGCTGCATCACCTGTTGTGGCCCACAGCATCACTCCCACCACACTCTATTGGCCCAGGCCGTCAAAAACCCACCCAGATTCAGTGGAAGGGGCACACACCGCCTGTCGATAGAGAAGCAACAGGTCATTTTGCAGAAGAGCATGTGAGGTTGGAGGTATTGTCACATCATCTTCAGAAAAATACAATCTGCCATAAAAATTGAAAGTGCCAAAGTGGTTCAAGATGCACATTATCCAAGACATAAGTTGAGAGCTGGAGAAAAAAACTTAATTGGAGTAAGTTCCTTGAAGGAATATATACATATTTTATCCAGGATACAGTTAACAACAGTAATAATGATGATAGTAACCAAATCTTACAGTGTTCACTATGTGCCAGACACTGTTCCAAGTGTCTGTATTAGTTCATCCTCAGAGGAAACTGAGTTGCAGAGAAATTAAACAACAAGTCCAAAATTACGCAACCAGAAATCAATAAAACCAGGCTTTGAGCCCTGGCAATTCAACTCTATTTGCTGTGTGCTTTAACCATTCTGCTATATTGTTTCTCCAACCCAGTGGGAGAATAGGTATAGTATAATGAAAAGCAAACTGTAAGTTGACATTTATTATTTCTAGGCCTTGCTAAGGAATGGGGGCTGATCTTTTCTGATTGCCTACCACATGCCAGGTATTATGCCCCACATGTTAGAATAACCCTATGAGGTAAGTACTATTACTGCCACTTACTGAAGAGAGGATTTGAGGTTCCAAGTCGGTAAGTCACTTCCCCAAAGTCACAGTGCTGGCAAATGATGGCCCTGGGATTCAAACCCAGAGTTACCTATATATTTACTCAACTTATCTGCTCCTCTCTCCATAGCTACCGTCTACCTACTCTGTATGGTTTTTGTCACGGTCCATTTGAAATCAATCACTCTGGAGTCTTTTGCTTCTTTATTTTTTTAAAGAGTGTTCATTTTAGTAATGTTCATAAGGTTTAAAACTACAGAGAACATGATCTCCATCAATAGGAGAGTTGCTAAATAAAATATATGTCCACGCAGTGAAATAACATGCAGTAGTAAAGTACAACTGTAACACTGTCATGGAAGGAGCTACAAGTCATATTGAGGGACTTGCACGGTCCACATGCACATATAGAATTCCACTTACATGTTTCAAAAGCGCCCACCAAACAATACCAGACATGGTTGGTTCTGCTGTCATGCTTGTTTTTAAAACAACTCGTTATGGCACAAATGATAATTAGGAAGTTATTTATCCATAACACAAATTTCACGATTGCTTTAGTGCAATTTCATCCATGAGAAACTGGGTGAAAACAGCAACCCAGGCACACGGGAGCCCACAAATCACACGCACAGGCACGTCTCATACCCAGCGGCTGCCCTGATCCGTCGTGTGTGCCAGCAGCCACGGCTTTTGGTTCCACTTCGCACAGGCCTCCTCCGGCCCATGTCCACAAGCCAACTTCAGGGCTTTTTCAAGGTAAATGCCCTATTTACTCTAGAGTTTGCACATTCTAAGAATATTCTAGAATATTTCTTAACAATTTAACATGTTTAAAACTCTGCCACAACTTCTATTAAGTTGCTGTACTTTTTTTGTTTAACATCACTGACCGGGCTTTTGGGTGATGCCCCCTCTTTCTACTTTTTGTCGGAAGCCCTGTGGTTTTTACTCTGTGATTTTCACCCAGTGATTTTTGGAAGATGTTGCATTATAGCAGAACTAACTGTATTTCAGTAGATACACATACAAGTACCCTGTTTCATTAAAATTGTTAGCACCGTAGTTTAGTTTCATGCAATCATGAAAAGCAACAGAACATGTAATCCTGTTCTGCAAGGAAAATGGGACTAAGACCCAGGAGACCTAACCCTAGCCTCACTGTAAACTTTCTATTGCTAGTAAATTTGGACAAGTGATCTGACCTTGCTGAGTTTCCCACTATTAAAAATGGGATAACTGTATTCCACTAACCAAATACAGCTCTGCCAATAAGTGAGATGATTGGCTTTCAAAGCACTGTACAAAATATGCATGGCATTCGAATGAAGTGTGCTGGCATTTCTGTTGAGAGAAGACAGTAATGATGGGGGGTGCGTGAAGGGAGTAATTGTGTGCCCATGCTTCTTAAACATGCATCTGACAATTGAATAGCATTTCTTACTGCATGGTAAGTGTCCTCGAGCTCCCTGTCGTATGTCCAATGGTAAAGGAAGCTCGGGACAGGATGCCACACTGAGCTGAGAATGTGCTGCCCCAGGGACCTCACGTACGGGCTTCCTGTTTTCCTGTGGCAAGAACGGCTGAGGCCAGCTCACCTCTTTCCCTCCTGGCAGTGGTCCACCAGGGTGGCAAGAGTCTTCTGTCTTATCTTGGGACCGTAGGTCCAAACCAGGAGGTGCCAGAGTTACACTAATCTCAAGGCCCAAATTCACACCCTGATTATTCTCTAACTGTAGCTGGGAATGTGAAATAGAGAGAAATCGGTAGTTTTCCTTGAGTTCCTGGTGCAAGGCAGCACAAAAGCTCTGCCATGCAAGTCCAAACGAACCGTCTAGACTAGCCTGATCTGTGTATTTTCTGATTTTACTGTGTAACCATCCCAATTCAGTAAGCTTGATGGTCGTGGCCCTCAAAGATTTATTTAGGTTTGCCTTTCCCTCCTCTTTGTAACAATTCTCAGTGTTGCTCATCTTGATGACTCTGCCGTCTATGCCCTGGAATATGTACAAGATGTCTCTGACAAAGGTGGCCTCACTTACTTCCACATCTCTCCTTGGCCTTGTCATATTGCCAGAAACAGGGTTGGGGATACCTTTTGAGGTAGCGTTTTGTGAAGAAGCCTGGTTTGCAGGTCAAGTGTGTGCAAGACGTGACCCCAGCTGCTGTAGGAAACAGTTTCCGACTCCTGGAGCTCATTGAGACTGTATGCCGACACTGCTGAAGCCACTGTTCCCACACTGCCCCAGCTGTGCCCTCACTGGGAGCTGCGACCCTGGTAGCTCAACGGGAGAGTCTGAGGCCTGGCATCCTCATAGGAGGGAGTTGAGTGGGCATCTCTAGGTAATGCTTGGGCAGGTAATGGAGCGTAGTGGGAAGCCTTGTTTGGCTGCTTGCATGGGTCTTCACTAAGGCTTAGCAAGAGGTGGAGAATTTTCCATTTATTTTTCAAAACTCCCTGTAAATGACGTGTTCTATGGGGTTCTGAAGACAATGCAGCATCTGCTTCTCGTCTTTGTCGACTAAGTTCTTTCTTGATTTTTTTCAACATCTAGAAATTCCTCTCAACAGCTGGGGACAAGTTGCCGCCAGTAACTCGCACAGCATACTGGAACTGCTGGGCTACATACGCTTCGCTCTTGTCAGGAATCCAGCAGCACAGGTTCAGCAGCGGACCTTCAGCAACTTCTGGCCACTGGTCACCATCCTCGAATCCTCGCCAGAGACCAGGAACCTGTGCATCTGCTAGCCCCAGGCTGCCCGCTCACCCTGAGCCTGGCGCACTCAGGAGGCCCAGCCCTGTGGCCCGCCAGCTCCAGTTCCTGGTGTCCCCAAAAGGCTGAGGCTTTTCTGGAGTCTTTTTCTTCTTGATAGTATGGCATTTGGGATACGTAACTGAGTAAGTCAGAGCAGCTAAAACCTCTTGGTTTGATAGTGAAACTTTGGGGACTAATGTTGCAACATTTGTGTTTGTCTTTGCAAATTCCTGCTGGACACGACCCATCTCTTTTATCTTAGGTAATGAGCCTGAATTCTAGAAGGAATTTTTCCTTTCTTCCTAAGAATATGACTTATTGAATACCCGACATTTTCAAGAGTTTATCCTTTGCCCTATCAGACCATTCAGTGAGCAGTGACTACTCTGAAAATATCTGTGTTTTGCTTGATCTTCAGCTATAACTTGACAGGCACTCAACCATAACATTATGATTATGAAGCACTTAAGGAGGACAGCATTTGCAAGATACTTTCTAAATATTTTCTTATTTTGTGCTTTTCCCTCTAAGTCTCCAATCCCAACTGTGCTGTGGCCCTTAACTGATTCTGAAGGTTTCTTGAGCTGTTTTGGAAGAAAGAGGCAATTTGATTTTAGAATCCAAAGATATTTTTCTACTCTTTTTTTGTTCCATTGATGTGACAGACAGCTTCAGCTCTTGTGCCAGACGGTTCTCTTTTGACTTGCTTTCTGTGCTGAGAACCGATGTGTTAACTCACTTGTGATCTGTGGATTCAGAGGGCTATACTGTTTGCTCTTTTCTTCGAGAGCAAAAACGGCACCAAATATATCATTGCTTAAAGACCAACACTATGCTTTCCAGGGCTAGGACTTAGTGGACTTTTTCTACAGAGCAAGTTGAGAGTTTTCAACTATCAGTGCTCTTATCAAGTTATAATAACATTCTTTGGGATCACATCTGTTCCTAATGGGATAGAATTTAAACTAATGACAGGAGATCAAGAAGAAGTCACGAAGATTTAGACAGATACAGAATCTACCAATACAACATTCAGGCATCAATACAAGGAGGAATCTAGTGAGTAAATGATATTTCATGTCAAGATATAACAGCCATTTGGATGTCTTTTTTACTTCGTTTTCTAGTCCGTAAAGCTCCTTGACAAGGAGCCAGGCTGTTTTCATCTTAGAGTATGTTTAGTGCCCAGCACATAGTATGTTTTCAATAGATGTTCACTGACTTGCTCAGAATTTTCTAAGAAACTTTCTCAGAGGGCTTTGTTTAAACATGGAATCCCTTATCAGAGAAACTGAAGTAAGAAAGGGCTGAATGTTTTACATGTGGCTCAAACCTCCCAACTCTGCAGCCCAGTGTTCTCCACTTGAAATCATCTGTAGCGTTCAGTGGGCTCGGGTACATTATATAATAACTGTGATTTACATGTAGTCCCACTGGAAACTTTATTTATAACTTGCCCAATCTCCTGAAGGGCTCCAGAACTGTTCACAGGACTTAGCACATGTAGTGGATACTCAATATTAATTTGCTGAATGATTGCAACACTGAATCATCCATCTCATTAGGAAAAGCTTTTCTATTAAGTTCCACCTCAGTCACAGAAGTTACTCATCAAATCCCATTCTGAATGAAACTGCTGTTCTTTGCAAATATTTGAGACATGCAGGCTTTGGTTTTTGCCTTCAGTTTTCTTCAGGGAGCACCATGAGGAATGGAGGCCACCCCCTTCTGTCTTCTGAGGCATGCTAAATTCATTCTTCATCCAGATTATAGGTATGAATATAAAACACAGACTTATCTTAATCCCATTATAGGAAAAAAAAACCCACAGTTAAGCTATTTGAAATAAAGAGAAATTTTGTGTAAGGGTCTGAAGAAATCCTATGACTAATGACACACCTGGGGCCTGTGGGAACTCATCGTCAGCAGGCCATTTCTCTTGGTCTTTCTCAGGATATTCTCTATACTTCTTCCATGTTTACTCCATCTTTCCTGGTGAAGTCAGTGTCTTCCACAGGCTTTTTAGGGTCTTCTTTCCCACAGCTTCAGCTGCATTTAACTCTGCATTTAGCTTCATTTTAAAGTTTGGCCAAAGCCCTAGCTGGTGTAGCTCAGTGGATTGAGTGCAGACACATAAATCAGAGGGTCACCAGTTCAATTCCCAGCCAGGGCTTGTGATGGGCTGCGGGCCAAGGCCCCAGTAAGGCACATGTGAGAGGCAACCATATATCGATGTTTCTCTCCTTCTCTTTCTCCTCCCTCTAAAAATAAATAAATAAAATAGTTTTAAAAATTTAATAAATAAAATAAAATTTGGCCATAAAGCCAATTCTTTTACTAATCAATTGTACATGACTTCATGGCTTTGGAGTCTACAATGTCAATTAATTCAGTCTCCATGTTTCCAGTCCCCAAATTTCTAGGAGAATTTGAATGGCCTAGCTTGACTCACATGCCTATTCTTGGTCCAATTACCAAGGGGATGAGTCATACCCCTTCAGGGATGTTAGCAGGAAAAGTTCTCCAACAAGGGGGTTTGGGCAAAAGGAAATGATGGATGTATCTAGAACAAGAAGCTTCAAAAACTTACCATGGAAATGTGTTTTGGGAAGAAGGAGATACTTTTGATTGTATTGTGGTAAGAACATTTAAAATAAAAAAGAATAAAAATTCATTCCCTTTCTTCATAGTCAATGCTAATTCACTTTTTGTTGCTAAAACACATCTTCACCTCTGGATCTTCTATTTCTCTCCTACAAATGACCTTTAGAGGGTGATTTTCTTGAACTCTGGCCTTGTAGGTCCTAAGTTAGAAGCCAAATAACAAGGATAAATCCTTCAAACATTTTTTGTTGCTTCTGGCAGTTTTATTTGTAATGATCATTTGGACTAAATTAAAGTGAAGTTGAAGATAGTGGAACTCGAACTCCAGGGAAAAGATTGAAAAAGCTGGGGATACTTTTGAAGCTTAAGAAGATGAAAGAGATTGTAAGTAGTCTTGAACTTTTCTTTGATAATTTACTCATTTAAAAATCTGCTTTCTTCAAAAATAGTACATGATTTTATTGAATAATTAACTTTGGAAAACATGGATAATCTTACATCTTAAAGATTTTAAAAAAGGCTGACTAGAAATGACTATAAATTTGATCATTAAACTTTTTTAAAATGGTGCAATTTTAATTTAATTATAGAAAACTTATAATGTTAATACCCTGTTACCAGGAGCTGGCTTCAATTCAGCCTCAAATATCCCGTGTACGTTAGACATGTTTAGAGTACCTGCTAGCCCGCAGTAGCTTCCAGTGAGGCAATCTCTATGACAGAGAGGGGGGAGGGGGAGAGAGAATATGAACCAGAACTAGGGGACATGATCCAGTCCAAGACTGACTTTTAACGCCTGATGTTCAAAAGATGTGTATTCCCTCTCTCAGAAGTGTGAAGTAAAAAATGCCAAGAGAAGGAACTAGGCAAGTATTACTGGGAGCAGAAGCTGACCCATTATAACTCAGAGGGACTTGATTCCCAATGTGCTCTGCAAAAGTCAAAGAGGAAAGAAAATAAGAGCAGAAGAAACCCACCTAGGGACAGAAAGAGAAAAGCAGCAACGCGTTAGAATTCAGGCATCTCCGAGGGACTGACAGCCCAGTGGTCCCTAGAGCTGCGCCAGTTCTGTTTTTAACCCATGTGAGACTTACAGCAAAACCTTCCTTTTCTTAAAGGATCATGAGTGGCTCTCTGTTTCTTGTAATTGAAAAGGCCTAACTACAACACCATTTTATCCAGGGGTCATGTAAAAAGGCCAAGGGCTGCCAACTTAGATTAGATGATGAAACTTGATATTTTGATATTCACAATACTGACATTGACCCTTTGGAAACTGAAATTTGAAGAAATTTGGGGTTTGCAGCGATGCTTAACATTTGCATGTTGGCCTGCTCTCCCAGAGCAATGAGCTCCAACCTTCCCCGTACCCATGCTGATGCAAGCAAACTTAGCATCTGGCTGGGGTCTCAGCTACAGCAGACACGGCACCAACAAAGGCATGACAGAACTTGTGTTGCTTGGAGGTGAGTGGGCCACTCCAGTCCAGGGTTGAGATGCCTTTCCAGTTCCTGAACAAGCAGGTGGTTCCTTGGCAAAGCCGTGAACTCCTGTCCTCAGTGTGAGGAGATGAAAGGCCCTGAAGTTGAAGGAAGCTTTTAGTCACCCTATGTACTGTAGTCACTCTGGTAGCTGGGGAGGATGTGATCTGGGGGAGACCTGGAGGTGCCAGCCCCCTGTAACAGCGAGGAGGCTGACGAGGCTGGCTCACCGTGGGTAAAGTGCGTGTGTGTGTGTGTGTGTGTGTGTGTGTGTGTGTGTGGTGCTGAGGCAGAGATGAGCCTGGCATGCCCTGAGAATGAATTGGCTGTCTTGCATCTTAGGGAGAGTGTGGGATCCCTTAAATAGCCTCAAGAGCTTTAAGCTCTTACTGAAAGATCAACCAGAACAGGGTATGATTCACCTGCATAATGTATTGAGAATAGCCATCTGTGGCCCTGTGCTTTTAGTCCCTTTGAGAGATGGAGGTACATCCAGTTACTTAAGTGGTCCCACATGCTGGAAGTGCTGACAAGGACAGACATGTAAAAAGACAGTCAGCCAATATTGCCAATAGTTATAAATTAAAAATTTAAAAAGCAATTAAGAGGCACTATAATGTATTGCATAGGTTCTGGAATGAAATATTCTGGGTCTAAAGCTCAGTTCCACTGATTACTACCTGTTTGACCTTGGTCAAGACACTTAAATTCTCTGTACCTCAATTTTTTTCCATCTGTATAATGGGGATGATGATCACACTATCTGCCTCATTTGGTTACTGTGAGCGTAAAATGCATGAATTTGTGTAAAGCCTTATGACAGTGCCTGGCACATAATACACATTCCATCGGTGTTATTATTATTACCTACTGCACTCCATGTACAAGGCACAGAGAGGTAAAAACTTGCTGGAGGCCATGCGATGATCAACCACAAAGTTCCTGTTTGACAAGGCTTCTCCACATTCTAAAATAAAACTAAACTTTGCATTTCTCGTGCCTCTAAAAAGGAAGAAAAATGTTACCCATATTTTATCCTTAATTATAAATGAAGAAAATGAAAGAATTAAAAGTAAAATTTTACCCTAAAGGTGATGTCACTCTGTATTTGCTTTTTTTTTTTTTTTTGTCACTGAGCTGTTCTGACTTTGCTGTCACTCTCTCTGCACCAGCATGTAGGAGCAGCATCCCTTGGCTGCCCTCCAGGCAGCGTCTGCCCTGCAGAAGCTCTAGGACCACACCATGAAAACAATCACAGGGCTCAGCACAGGGTCTGGCACAGAGTAGATGCTCACTGTCCATTCACTTAGTCTAAGTGATTGAATGTCAGGTTCTTTCCTGCCATTCTGACCTCATCCCTGCTATCTTGAAATCTTCAACAAGACTTCACTTTTTCAAGTTTAAATTATTTATCCTATATTTCAAACCTTGCCATGATCTCACCTGGAGTGAACTTTGTTATCTCCTTGTATCTAGTCAGTTCCTTTCACTGTTTTTCACTTACTTCAGTTAATGTATCTTCCTTGGCTGTGCTCTTCTTACTCATTTTCATCCCACACATAGTACACTAAATATAACTCCTTCTATAAATTAACATTTTGTTTGCACCCAAATTTTCCTGCTTTCTCTCCAATGAAATTATAGTGATAGTAGGCAACTTAGAGGTGTTTCAAAGCTCATATCCCATCTCATCCAAAGCTTGCTCCATAGCAGCTGTGCTTGAACTTTGTGACCTTGACCCTTAACCCAAGCTGATGGAACCAAGGGTGTTTGTTTGTTTGTTTTCAGCCACTAGTTTTGGGGTGTTTTCCTTTTCAGAAATAGGTGATTTTATCATTATCCTAAAATAAGCTTAATAAAATCTCTGTGTATGGAAAAATATACTTAGAGCTATAGACATTTCAACTGAATGTACATATCATTGTATTACAAAAAATGATAGAATGCAAGAAACCTCTCTATTGAATATGATGTATAGTACCTAACATATGGTAAGTCTATGATAAATGCCAGGGGGTTATGAATTTTAAAATGCCTAGAGGAGGAGGGAGAAGACAAGAGATTTGATTTTTTAGAGATTCTTTTACTAGGTTTTAGCATCTGTTGGTCTGGACATGGAAGAAGACACAGTTAATAAAATGCTTAACTTTGAATAAAATGCTCATAATTTCACAGAAGAAAGAAATTTGGCTCACTCAGCTAAGATTCTGTACTTCCCTGGTGTATTTGTGGCTTGTTTTTGGTCAGTTGTAAGTTCTTTCTGGCATATTAACTTTAGCCAGTCACAGCATAGGGCTGAACACACAAGGGGTAAGACTCTGGTATAATTGACCAGTCACCAGCAAACAGAAAGGTTAGTAGGAATGGTATTTACTAGGCAGGTAAACAATTCGTGTACTAACAGTTTTGATTTGTGTGGGCCTTCATGTGTTTAATTCTCTCATTACTGTGATGAAGCTGCAACCGTGATTTAAGGTCTTTCCAAAGGAACGAAAAGTGTCATTTTGTTTTATTGTTTCCCTGAGGGGAATAGTTATAACTTCTACCTATCTGGTGTTCACTCCTACTTTAATTGTTGACCAGGGTGGGGGTGGGAGGCCAGTTCCATCTGTGCTGAGCTGCGAGTGTCCGTGTGCCCTTGAGTTTCTTGTGTGAACTGGCACATAGTCGTGGAGATGAGGTCACTCTGCAGCATGTGTTGATTTTGCAGCTAAACACACCGGATCATTCACGTGTGCAGTTGCCGTGGCTGAATGTAAAAGGCTATGAAAAGGTAAGAATAAAACAAGTGCATTCAGTATCATTCAAGTCAAAAGGACGTTCGTAATCAGGTTGGAGAGGGATGAATCACAAATTTGGGACCTAACTTCCTTATACCAGCTCATCTTTTAGCACTCCCCTCAAAGAATCATTCTATTGTATAGCACCTGACAGTTTTTTAGAAAGCACTTTCATTTGGGTTCCCTTCTTATTTAGATCCCAAGGTCCCAGTTGCTACAACGTGAACATTTCATCACTAGCAGGGAAGCTGCAGATGGTGCAGACGCTGCCGCAGAGACCCATACCCTCCCCCACTGCCCCTTGTTCTCCGATCAGGATTTCACCTCCCCAGTGGGAGCCTCTGGGACTCTTGCTCTCCTGCTGCTGTCCTTGCAGCTGTGCCACTTGCTGTATCCATCACCATGCCTTAACACAATAGGTCCTAAATAAATATCTATCCAATTGACGTGTTACCACAGGGCTGTACAAAACAAGTACAGGAAGCTTTCAACACATATTTATTAATTCATTATTATTTAATATTTGTATATTTTCCCTCCCATGATATTATTCCTGTAGTTTTAATCCAAAATGACAATACTATATGTGTTTTAATACTTCATAGTATACAAGTTACTGTCACATGCATGATCTCATTTAATTTTCTCAAAAATCTTGTGGCGCCCTGGCTGGTGTAGCTCAGTGGACTGAGCGCGGGCCTGTGAACCAAAGGGTCAACAGTTCGATTCCCAGTCAGGGCACATGCCTGGGCTGTGGGCCAGGTCCCCAGTCAGGGGCATGTGAGGGGCAACCACATACTGATGTTTCTCTTCCTCTCTTTCTCCTTCCCTTCCCCTCTCTCTAAAAAAATAAATAAAATCTTTAAAAAAAATCTTGTGGAATATATGGGCAGGAAATCATTATTCCTATTTCACAGATGTGATAACTGAGGTAGGCTTAAAGAGGTTGTGATATAGAACTGAGGCCTCTGTCTCCTGAACTAGCCTTTTCTCCACTCTTTTAGGATGCCATTCTCCTGCCTCTTTAACCTCTTCCCATCAGTTGCTGTCTCCATGGTGAAGCAGAGTAGGGAGGGCCTCCTCCAGGACTATTCATTGCTAGGAGTTCCCTTCACTGTTTGCAGTAACTCTGGCCTTGGGCTAAGAATGTGAAAATATATTCTTTTATTCAACAGTCATTTATTATGTAGCTTCTAAAATGTATATCTTGATTTTAGCAAAGCATTCTATGATCTCATTATATCTATGCAGGTAAAATTGTCAGATGATTTTACTTTTTTATTGTTTCAACCACCATGCCCAACTCTCCAGTGACTTGCAACATCAAAGAGAAGAAAATCAAATGTTCATATCATTACCCTGATGCCCTGTATGATGTGGCTCCTACCTCCCTCTCTAACTTTATCTTATACCCCTTTCCCGCTCATTCAGTAAGCTCCAACAGCATGGAGTTCTTTTGGTTCCTAACACACACCAGGCTTTTTGCTCCCTTAGGGCATTCGTACTTGTTATACCTGCTAGAGGGAATATCGTCAATCTCTCAAATCTTGCACAGGTGACTCTGTCTTGTCATTCAGTCACCTGCTCAAGGGCCTTCTGGAAGGGGCTTTTCCTGGGCTCCTTGTTAAGAGAAAAAAAGCTAAATATAGGGTAGCATGCTGCTATTTCTCTTAAGGATTATTTAAACAAACAAACATGTACACACAGGATAGTACTGGAAAAAAACACAAGAAATTGATAACAGTGGTTTCCACTAGGGAGAACTGCAGGATGAAAGTTGGGTTAAGAGAATTATCATTCTTTTGCATTATTTGAATTGCTTACCATTTGTATTAATAACTGTTAAAATAATTAAAGCCTCTTAAAAAGAAATAGAAAAATAACAAGAAAAAAAGAACTCATTGAATTGTTCAAACTTTACAAAGTGAAAATGTAACAGGAATATTTAACATTTCATTCGATTCAATAATTCAATTGTACAGATCCTGGTGAAATGGACCCTATTTAAAAGAAGTTCATCTGAGAAAAACCTAAGATTTTATTGACCACCAACTCAATGTGACCCAACCACGTGACTGTTAAAAAAAGTAAATACATCCACCCAGCAGCAGCAGGACACACCCCTCCTCAAGCACAAGGTACCATTCTTCAGGAGAGATCATATGTTTGGTCACAGAGCAAGTCTTAACAAATGTAAGAAGATTAGAATCATACCTAGTACCTTTTCTGATCACAATTAAATGAAACTAGAAATCAACAGCAAGGAATATTAGAAACTTGAAAAATGCCATATGCAGAAATTATACCCACACTCTTGAACAATCAGTGGGTCAAAGGAGAAAATGGAAATCAGAAACTATCTGGAGACCAATGAAAATATAATGTACCAAAGCTTATGGGATGCAGCAAATGCAGGACTAACAGGGAACTTTGTAGTGATAAATGCCTACATTCAAAAAGAAGCAGGATCTCAAGTACATAACCTAACTCTGCACCTCAAGGAGCTAGAAAAAGAACAACAAACTATGCCCTAAGTTAGCAGAAGGAAGGAAATAAAGGTTAGAGCAGAAATAAACAAAATAGAAAATATAAAAAGACTAAAAAAATCAAGAAAACAGCGTTGGATAAAAGATGTGGCAAATACATACAATGAATGTTATTCATCCATAAAAAGAACAAAATCCTGCCACGTGCTACCGTCTGGAAGGCCCCTGAGGACAACTTGCTAAAGAAGGCAGGACAAATACTGCGCCATTCCACTTACGTGAGGTGTGGAAAGTTGTCGACTCGTGGCGGTAGGCTTTACCACGGTGGGAAAGGGAGGAATGGGGAGTTCTAGCTCAATGGGTATAAAGTTTCAGTCACGCAAGGTGAACACGTGCCAGAGCTAACGGTACTGCGCTGCATTCTCAAAACTTCGTCCAGGGTCTACCTCATGTTCTGTGTTTTCTTGCTACAATAAAAAAAGTGTGTGAACCTTACAATAACAATCAAAGAAATGCAAATAAAAAATTACCACCTGTCAAATTAGTAAAGATTTAAAAATGCTAGTGAGAATTCCCCGAGGCAGGCTTTCCCATTCGCTGCTCGTTACAGTGTAAATTGGCAGGCAGGACCACTTTAAAAAAGCCTTTGGAAATATGCATCAAAGGGTCTTAAAAATGTTGGTACCCTTTGATGTAATCACGTTGTTTGTAGGAGCCTGTTCTCATGCAGTAATAACAAGTGTAAATATGTTTGTTTACAAGAGCAAAAAATAGAAATCTTCCAAACATCCCATAAGCAGGGAATGGTTAATAAATGTTGACACATATGATAAAACAACAAAAATGTTTAGGAAGTTTTAGTGACAAGAGAAAACTGCTCGCAATATAGCATTAAATGAAAAAAGGCAGGATGACAAACTGTAAACTGTGGTTATAGATGGTATTATCACTACTATGTAAAAAATTTAAAAATAAAATAGATGGAGGACATACACAAAAATGTTATATGGGGTTGCTGCTTCGGGGTAGTGAGACTATGGATATTTAAAATAAGATTTTTACAAATCCTTTTTTTTTCATGTTTTCCAAACTTCTGACGATGACCTCCTATTACTTTCCTAATCTGGAAAAATAGGTATAATTAAAAATAAAATATGATATAGCTTTCATGAAAAAAGGTGATCAGTTTGTCTAAACATGTATTTTTAAATATATTGCAAGACTAAATTACTCTCTAGTCTTTGCAAACATAAACATGTAAGGCAGAATGCAAAGTGACCAAAAATTAGACTCTTTATCCTAGAAATACTGGAAGGTATTTGATTGATTTTATTTAAAGTATGTTTAAATAAACATACTTTTCACAAAATCTTTTAATTCTAACTTAATAGAGGTAGACACAGCAAGGAGAGAAATCAAGGGAAAACTTTGTTTATTTGTGTGGTAAACATATGGCCTCTCATCATCCAAGTAGCAGCATCAACTCCCTCTGGGGTGCTGTGGGTGGGTCATCCCCTTCTGGAGAGTGGTTTAGGGGAGACAGAAATGGAAAGGCAAGCAGGGAGGGAAAAGGAGGGTCTGACCTGGCAGCCAGGTCGGCCAAACCCACTCTGGCTTTCGGTGGGTTGGCAGATGGCACAGCCAGATTGTCCCACCAGCCTGGAGCTACTAACTAAAACAATTACATTCAAGAAGAGATAAATTCATGCTACAATCAGATTCCAAATATTAGCTGGGGATGACAGGATAATATTCTAATTGGCTTAAGTTGTGAGCAGAAAACTCTAATAAGGGATGGGCAGAGAAAGGTACAAGCTAGCTTCCGTAGGGATGCAAACACTGACTCTTTGAGAAAATCATGTTTATGAACCACACTGCTCAGCTCCCCTCCCTGCCTTGCCATTTAATCTCACATGAGATGTGTTCTATTTCTTTAATCATTTTTTTGTTATTCTATTACAGTTGTTCCTGTTTTTCCCCCTTTGCCCATCCCACCCACTACTCCCACAGTTAATTCCCACACTGTTATCCATGTCTGTGGGTCGTTCATTCATGTCCTTTGTCTAGTCCCTTCCCCTTCTTTCCGTCTTCCCTCCATTATCCTCCCCTCCCCTCCCCTCTGGTCACTTTCAGCAGTTCCATGTTTCCATGCCTGTGATTTTGTTTTTTTTTTGTTAGTTTGTGTTCTATTACCTTCACTTACATATGTTTCCTTAAAATCAGAGAAAGCAAATTTGGGGATCTTGGGCTCAATCTTGAAAATAGACATGATTTTGGTGGGCCATGCTGTGTTTAAAAAAAAAAACAACAAAATCTTGAATGAGTTGATGATAGTTAAACATTGAGAGAATAGATACAAAAATCAGCATTTGGGGCTTTAAAAGGATTAAATTTACCAACGGTGAACTGATATTGTCAAATGACAATAATCAGCTGGAGATGAGTGACAGATGCCCTTTTAGGTGGTATAGGCTCATCAATTTGCTACAGTCTTCACTCAGCCCATTTGCCCATTTGCATTTCCATTCCTGGCCCCTGCACACGTTCCTGAGGTTTTCAAAAACTAATGTGTCAGCCCTGAGCTGCCTAGGATAACAAGCCCCCCCTGATACAAAACTCATTCAAAACAGCACTTCCTGTAAGTAATTCTGATAAAGACAGTCCCGATTAAGTACTACAAACATCCTCAGAAGCATGGTGGGAAAGTAGAAAGAGATGCCCCCCTGGAAGTCAGGGGTGCTGTGGGCATAGAGAACAGAGGGCCTTAAAAGGGACATCTTAAGGGAAACTCACAGCCTAGTGTTTAGAACTTAGTAGGAGGTTAATAAATATTTGTTTCCACCCTAAGAGCAGATGCAAAGCACAGTGAGGAAGAAATGGAGCCAGAACAGTGTAATGCAATGCACCAAAGCACAGCATGCCAAGAGAGAAGGAGGGAGGAAGTAATTGTAACCTAGAGAGCAGCAGCAGCAATAGACAAAGCCTAGAGAAGTTAGAATGACAGAGTCAGGTACTATAATAATGGGGACTGCATAATTGTGACATGATTCTGACAGATGTTTGCTGGCCACACATCTATACGCTAAGCAAAAGCACAGAGTAGATAGAGGAAGACGGCATTAATCAAGCAGAAATTCAGACTGAAACTCACACCAGGACACTGGTCATGGGAAAGAATTCAACCCTTTAATGAAGGATTGTTCGTTAACACTATAACAAAATATGTATACAAATACAGGAACAGGTAAAATTTGCAGAATGGCTGTATTCAGTTGAAGGATAGAATTTCTATCCTTAGCTGAAATAAGTTGATTGTTTAAAATTGTTTTGTTTTGGACTTACCATTGGTGTTTTAGTTACTTTGGAATAATTTATTTCAAAAGCCTCAATTTTCCTGAAGCAGCACGGCACTACAGTAACAACCTGGCAGAGAAGATTAGAGGAAGGGTGCTGAATGTGGGATGGAAGGTTACAGATGCAATTATTTTCTTCCCAGCCCTTTCTTAGGGTCATAGCCAACCAGTCACTGTTTATACATAGGGTAGCTTTTGCAGTATTTATTTCTTTAAATATTTAATAGTCTTGAGAGGCAGTGACTGGCAGTAATATGTAGACTTTCTAGCATGTTGTGAATGCTTAATAAAGGGTAACAATAAAGTCCTGTATGATGAAAACAGCAGTCAGTAAACCTGTTAGACTCTAAAATATTTTAAAGCAGTAGCAGTAACTGTTTAGATAAGTATAAAAAGCAAACAGTGCATTGACTAAATTATGGTAATAAAGGAACATTTATATTCACTAAAAAGTTCACCCAGGTAATTTCCTCTTAAATTCCTTAAGTAATTGAGAAGAAGTATGGGGAAAAGTGGATAGAGCGTGGATTTAAACAACAACAACAACAACAACAACAACAACAACAACAACACCCTGCTGTGTGGAAACCTGCTGACCACGAACCGGGTAGCTACATCCTGCACAGCGGCGGAGTGCTCCAACTGCCTTCAGAACTCCCTCTAATCCAGCACCAATTTCTAGATGTCTTCAAGCTCTGACGGGCTTGGTTTTGGAAGAGGAGGCACGCAGGTGCCTGTGTGCGACACCTCCAGATGTATGCAGCAACACAGTGACCCCG
The DNA here is from genome assembly GCA_028533065.1 of Trachops cirrhosus. Lineage (NCBI taxonomy): Eukaryota > Metazoa > Chordata > Mammalia > Chiroptera > Phyllostomidae > Trachops > Trachops cirrhosus. The sequence goes on from CM052538.1 coordinate 162,698,183, forward strand.
GGAAAACAAATGCTTTTATACCCCCGAGAGAAAGTTCTTTATTAACATTTAAACCTGGGAAACTAGGCTACCTGAGGAACCTGGACCGTTGCGCTTTTGGGATTCTGCGCAGCCCTCAGCAGCTGGAAAACTCCGCAGCGTGGGCTGGGGACCCAGCGCTCTAAGTTTAGGAAAGGAAGCGAGGGGGAAAAAAATAGAGCTGCTCCTTTAAGAACTTCCTTTCCCTTTACTCTATGTTTACATAACATGGGGCCGATCCGCTGCGGGGCCCGGCTGGGGAAGGCGGGGAGTGGGCGCGGGAAGCCCCACGCACGACGGGAGGGAGCGCCGCGCGGGTCTGGGGCTGCGGGCTCTCGACTGGGGGCGGGGCGGCTCCCACCTGCCTGCGCGCGGCGGGGCGGCTCCGCGGTCCTGCCCCCGCCCCTCCCCCTCGCGCTGCCTCCGCCCCTCCCTCCCTATCCTGTTCCTTTCCTCCCTCCCGCGGGGCTCCGGCGGCGGCAGCAGCGCTCCGCGCGGGCAGGTCCCCTGCTGCCCGGTCCCATTTGTTGTCTAGTCTGGCTCGGGGCGGCCGCGGTTCGCGGAGCTCCGGAAAGCCCGGCGGGGCAACCGCGCAGCCACGACGGAGCAGCCTCGGGACTGGCCGCCCCGCGCCCCCTTCGCCGCCGTGCCCTTCCCAGGCGCGCTCACCCCCTTCTCGGGATGGGATTGTAGCGGCGGCGCGGACTCAGCGGGGATCGCGGCGGAGGCGGCGGCGGCCGAGCGGGGCTCCATGTTTTCCCCCGACCAGGAGGAGCACTGCGCCCCCAATAAGGAGCCGGTGAAATACGGGGAGCTGGTGGTATTGGGGTAAGTCCCGGCATCCCCGACCTCGGGGAGCTTCGGGGCGGGCGGCGAGCGCCCCGGGCTGGGTAGCCGCCGCGCGCCCGCATCCCGAAGCGGCGCCAGCGGGGTGGCTCGGGCGCTCTTTGGGGACCACCAAGGCGCTGGGAACGGCTGGAGCGGCTGGGAGGGTTGGGACGGCGGGCGCTGATGCGGGAGCTAGGATGCGCTCTCTGAGCTGAGGACGGCCGCGGAGGAAGTGGAGGAGCGGGCCCGGCCCCCGGGCGGCGGCGGGGACTGGGGTGACCCTACGCCCCGCAGGGCTCAGTGCTCGGGGACGAAGTCCCTGGTAGTACCGCAGGGGCAGGGGCTTGACTTCCCCGAGAGCGCCGGGCCGCGGAGGGTCGGTCGTGGCCGGGGCTGAAGCGCCACCGTCGCAGGCACTTGGCTGTGTCGCAGGAGAACCCCCCGATTGGCAGAGCTGAGTGGCTCCCGAGGCCCTGCGCTGGGGGCCCTCTGTCCCTGCTCGCTGTGGGCCCGGGGCCCCGAACTCTGAGCGAGGCACAGCCAGCTCGGCGGCTGCGGCGGGCCGAGGGATCTGCGGGGTGGGCGTCCGCGAGCAGCCCTTAGCACATTGTTAGGGCGACCGCGGCGGGCGGCCGCAGCCCGCGGGCAGTGAACTGTCTCTGACCCGGGCGGGCCGGCAGGCCTTCGGCTCTCGGCGCCGCGAGCGTCCAGGAGGGGCGAGGACGCGGCGGCGCCCGGCCGCACCCCCTCGGCCCCTCCACCCCGGGCCGTGGCCTCGCAGATGTCCTCCCAGCGGCGGGGAGCTCGCCAGCCTCGCTTGCCTCGGCTCCCTCTCCGCTTGTGGAAACCACATTTCGAAGCTAGTAATTATCCACGATCGTTAAACGGCAGCAGTGAGAGACTTCATCTACTTCCCGAGTTTCCTTGTGACATTTCTATTGTTTACCCTTAATAAGCCGGGAGGAAGACTTCGCCGCATGAAAGCTGGATGAAGTGGGCAGTGAAAGGGGAGCGGACTGGGGAGGGGAAGCGCAGGAAACTCTGGAGAAACAGCAGCTTGGGTTTAGTACTGGAGGAGAAAGGACTCTTTTTCCCTTGGGATGTGTCACTCCCGGGAACCCGCGCTTTTGCCCTTGTCTGTTGAAAGACCTGTACTCAGAACATCATGGGTGCTGATACGTGGGCTTAGCACACAGGTGGGAAGAATGAGAAAACTCAAAGCCCTGAAGAAAGTGTTTTGATAACGGAATACCTCGAAGTGCGTGTGGACTTAAAAATAATTTTAGAAGATTTTTACAGGGAAGCTTCCAGACACAGGACAGCTCAAAGTTGTCTAGTCCTCACTTTGCCGCTACAGGGTTAAGTTATTGGAAGTCTCATTGCTTATTCTGAAGCCATGTGCAAATAAGCGTTTTTCTCACCTGCACCTAATTGCACTTAAAAGACAGATGTTAGGGTTTACTGGAAGGAGGGAGGGAGGACAGGAAAAAGGGCAGAGGTTAGCTTCTCTTATGTAACTTCAGCCCAACCTAATTTTGCAGAGTTTGGTTTTGTCTGTGTGGCTGGCTTCAGAGTATGTTTAACGTGGTGAACCTGACAGGAAAGATTAAGTTCTGCCAGAACTTTATTTCATTATTTCCTTTTGAGGAAGTCATTGTGGAGATGCTTCAGAAAAGCAATGTGTGAGCGGGCCTGGAGAGGTTTTGTGTTCATAGCTGGAAGTGTAGGGCATTTCAAAGCCCTGGAAAGGATTTATACCCTGGATTGTCCCGGTGTCATAGGCTCACTCTAAAGTCGGCCCTGTCAATGCACAGCCAGCCGCGTGTTCTCTAATGCTTTTCCAGGAGACCCCGAGTATGACATAGCTGGCACTTACCTGACACTCGGCAGTTCTCTGTGCACCTGCTATGTGCCGGCACTGTGTAGGAATTGAGGATCAGCAGGGGACAAGGAGCTTTCATTACAGTGTGGTGTGGCAGGCTTGAATAGAAAGAAACATGTAAACAAATGAATAATAAATGACAGTTTCAGGTGTTGCCAAGTGTTCAACAGAAGCAGGTTAACTCAGGGAATGTCTGCTCTAGGCAGGTGTTTTTTTTAGGAGGTCAGGGCAGGCCCCTGAGGAAGTGAAATGTGAGTTGAGGCCAGACTGCTAAGAAGATGCTGGTTTGGTTTTTTGAATACTTGAGACAAATTGTGGTCTTTCTTTTCTTTCTTGAGAGTAGGTTTTTGACTCTTTAGCAATATTGAATATATCAGAGAATGCTGGGGGGATAGTGAAAAGGTAGGTAGACTTTAAAAAGACCCTTAGTTCATACCCCACCCTTAGGACTTGAGACTGTGTCCTCCCTCTTAACTCAACAATAACAATCAAATAAAACATAATGTTGACCTTGCATGCCTGATCATCTAGGACGTAAATATTGGTAAACAGAGAATGTATAATAGATTGTCTTATTGATACAGTTAATCTTAAGATCGAAAAATGCTCAATATTGAGCAGAAAGGAAAAAGGACTCATGGACATGGACAACACTGAAGTGATTGTGGGGGCGGGGGGTATAAGGGGACTAAATGATAATGGAAAAATGCAATAAAAACTTTCAAATAAAAATGCTCAATATTGATGGAAGCTTTTATAAAATATAAGGCTTTCTTCTTTTTTTTTGAATCTGGTGTGTGACTCTTCTTTTCGGTCCTCTTAAAGTTTGTAGTGAAATGTCACTGAGGTCCTGGAGCGCATACAGGGACTGTGTATGTGTCTCTGCACACATACCTGTATATGTGAGGAGCTGTATACATGTATGTCTGTGTCCATCTAGAAATACTTCTGCATCTTGTCATGTGTTACACAATATCAAGGGAATTTCCAGGTATTTAGGATTTTAGTAGGGTCATCGCTTTCTTGGTAGGTAAGTGAAATTTAAGTATTTCATGACTCTGACCAGTGACAGTATCACAGCCCCAACTCTTGGCTGTGCCTGTGACGTAATTGAAGGTAGAGAAAACGATTGGTCTCTTAGGTCTTTTTCACCGTGTTTTAAACCTGGCCACACTGTTAAAGTTGGGCAGGTGTGTCAGGATTTGAGAGGCAGTTCAGTGTAGCGGGGAGAATAGGAAGGTACAGTCAGGAGACCTGGACTTTATTCCTTGCAGGCTGGCTTTGTGATTTTTGCTCAGTCCCTCACTCTGTCTCTGTTTCTTTCACACTAATGAAAATGATCCGATTAGGTAGTCATCAAGGACCTTCCCGGTCTGTACCCTGTAATTCTGTTAATTGGCTGAAAAGTGGAAAATGTATCATTAATATATCCTAGATAACCTGGCTTTTGTTGATGTTGTATGTTCTTTAGCTGATGGTGCTAGAATTTGAATGGGACCTTGGTTAAATAGCAGAAAAGACCAATGCTGTGACTGCTTTTTATGAAGTAGGTATGTGCAAAACAGGCTATTTAAAAAAATTATAGTAGCTTAAGCATCCATATATTTGGCTCATTGGTGTTAGGTTGTCAACGAGGGCATTTAAATTTGGTAAAACTTTCTGTTCCAAGTTTAAGAAAGGCACTGATGTTTTGAAATTAAGCTAAGTAGGTTGAAATAGCTAATATAAAGAAGAGATAATCTGATAGAACTTTAGAACTGGAAGGGGCCTAAGGAGTCCCGGTACGTGTTCAGCCCTTTTATTTTACTGATGAAGAAACCGAGGCTCCAGGAAGGGAGGAGACTTTTTCAAGTCCATAGCTGAGATGGATCACTGCACTGCCAGGTCACTGCTTTCCTACTTCAGTGCTGGCAGTTCCTCAAAGCTTCAGGGTTGGGTTTTTTTTTTTTTGTTTTAACTTACATGACGGGAGGGGAATACCTTTCTGGATTCAATTTGAGGCACGCAGCTCTCTTGCTGACCAATGGCCCATCATGGTTTTTGGGAAAATATTGCTTATACTCTTAGTTTCTCTAACCTCACAATTGAATGGCTAGTATATTTTGCAAGGCTCTACTTTTCATTCGATGTTTCACAAATGTGTTTTTAGTGGCTCTTTCAACCAAAGGTTTTTGACCTAGGGTCCACAGATGCAATCCAGGGAGCCCTTGAACTTGGGGGAAAAATTGCATCTCTGGTTTGACTATAACTCAAACTGAGATTTTTAGCATTTCACTCAACTAAGAGAATAGGCAACAAACAGGCTTGCTGCTAGATTTGTTGTTTATTGCATTAATACAGGCTACATATAGTAGTGTATCACAATTTGAAACTGTCTTGATAATAACTAACTATAATTGACTTCACTTGTAGTCCTTTGTATTTTACTTTCCTCAGAAGGGCTCAGCAGGCTTTACCAGATTGCCTTTGGGATCCTTGGGACACAAATGGGTTAAAAACCTTGAAAATGAAAGGTTATAAATATGACTGAAAGTGAAATATTTTAGTGGAAACTGACCAGGGTCTACATAAAGGTCAGAGAGTACCTACTTTTCCCCCTTTGGATGGTGTAGCATTCTATCAAATAAGACAGAGAGGACTGTTGCTTAGAGTTCATGGTCTTTATTTTTTAAACAAGCAGCTCCTCATTTTTAGACGCTCTTTTTGTTTTGACCTTGGCACTTTGCCTTGACTCCTCCTCTCCTTGGTATATAAGAAACCTTAAAATATACCCAAACACTCCCTTTTCTCATCCTCCTCTCTGACTTGGGCCCAAAGACATTAAACACTAGTATTGTTTATAAACTAAAAGGCCTTTGAATTTCTTTCTTTTTTTAAAAAGAAAACACAATCTTTACTGTCAGTCAGCATCACTTGGCGTGTGGGGTGATTTGAAGAGCTCAGATCTGTCGGTGTGGATGGAGTGTCTAATTCTGCGGGCTGTTAAGGGTCGCGATGTTACTGGCTTCTGGTTGCTATATATTCCTTTACTAACTTTAGCCTTGTTTGGGGTCTGTGGCTGTCTGTATGGTTTCTCGTCTGGCTTGCTCAGATTTATTTGTTTCTCCCTTTAACACACCAAGACTGAAACCTTCACTAGGGCTATTCATTTTTGGTTGTATTTCCTCATGTGATCAATATTTGGGGATGTTTTATGTAAACAAAAATAGAACCAGGTTGATTCAGGTCCCAGCAACTTTACCAAATGTGTTTTATGCAAAAGATAAAGCAGGGTTACACAGAAAACCCCCAAACCCTTAACACACACTAGGTGCTATGTTTGAGGGAGACTGATCTCGCCGCCCTGGGGCATGGCCTTGCAGCCGCTGTGCATGGGATCGCAGCGGCCTCTCTGAGGGGGTGCGTGGGGCTGCAGGCTGGCTTTTGAATGGGGACCACAGCGACTGTGGGCTTCACTGGTATGGGAGCAAAAGGTGTTTTTAACTCCTTTCCATATAATTAAAGGTTTTTCCTGGCACTTGCAGAATCTGTTTTATAAAAAGAAAAGTGAGGGTAAGAATGATTTGTTACTAGTTCTTACTGGACTTATTGTCACCTTCATTTTTGGAAAATAAAATAACAAAAGCAGAAAGTGCTTCATATTTCTTAGTTTTGTCTAAATAAGATATTTTCAGCCACTATCTCATGTACTTCATATGATCAGTTTTGAGGTATGTGGCCAGTAATTTATGACAAGTAACAAAGTGTGACTCTTTCAATGATTCAAAGATGTCCCTTTAATACTGTCATTTTTTACCCACTTGCATTCTGACATGTTTTCTCAAGTGGGAGAAAAAGGTGTGGAGTTATATTAGGCTAGCCAGGAATTCATTCATTCAACAAATATTTACAGGGTTCCTCCTCTTCCACACACAGGCAATACAGCTAGACAAGGCAGGCATGTCCCTGCCCTCGTGAATTGCTGTCTCATTCTAGTCCCAGCCCCTTAGTGAACAGTCATTACTGATACAGAGTTCATTTATTTATTCCGCAAATATTTGAGCATCTACATGCTCTGCTCAGATGCAGTGGTGAGCAAAGCAGGCAGGGCTGATCCTTTTCTGCGGAGCCTACGGTTTAGTCAGAGAGATAGAAAGCAATTTAGAGCATAAGCTGCGATGGGGGACACATTAGCAGGTCACTGTGCCCTGTGCCAGGAAGAGAAGAGGATGGCTGGTGCGGGTGAGAGGGGAGGAGTGCTCTAGGAAGAGGAGACGCTGTATTCTAAGACCCAGAGGTGAGTGGTCCGACTGCTCCTCCAAGGACCAGAGAAAAGGCTGGTTGAGAGAAATGATGAGATAAGAATGGGAGGACAGGTTATGGAAGGCTTTGAAAGTTATCAGAAGGATTTTGGGTTTTATCCTAAGGGTGTGGGAGACTGTAGCTGGTTTTCAGCACTGAAACAGGGGTGGGGAAAGCAGAGAGGGATACGGCAGGAAGTGGAGGGAGACCTGAGGCTGGCCCCAGAGACAGGCAAAGAGGGAACAGAGTGTGAGTGAGCAGGCAGCTGTCCTGGTTGCAGTTTCTGGTTCTGGGCCCTCGTGAGACCTCATTGCATCCCCTGCTCAGAGTTCTGTGTGCCTGGCCATCCGTTCATTCAGTGACTCAAAGATACTTAGGACAGGCACTGCCCTAGGCACTTGGCCCCACACAGCAGCAGATGAGATGGACTATGACCCTGCCTGTGCTGGTGGTGGTGGCTGAGCCGGCAGACAGGTAGATAAAGCATTTCATCTCAGAGAGTGCAATGAGGAGAATAAAGCAGGACGAGGGGGGAGTAGGTGATTGGCAGCAGTGGGGACTAGTGGGGGATTCTTGTAGACAGAATAACCAGGAAAAGCTTTTCTGAGAGAATAGTCCTGTGTCCTCTGAAAGGGCCCACCTTTTTCAGTTTTTATTTACTTTCTTCTGTTTAAGCCACCCTGCCTGCGGTCTCTGCTCCTACAGCCAAAGGATTCCTAGTTTTCTATTAGTTAAGGTGGGAAAGTATATATACAGTTTACAGAAGGGAAAATAGAAGTGTGAACAAACATAAGGACAATTCTGCAACATCCCTAGGCACAAACAGGGTTCAGTCCATTGTGCTGCTTGCCGTGTGCCCAGAGTGGTGATTGCATCCCACTGGAGTGCATTGAAGCCCTCCGGGCTTTCCTTTGGGGACAGGGACTCTGACTTCCACACCCCCTTCCCGCCCCCGTAAAGTGCGGGGCACACCTTTTCAGGTGCATGGTGGGAACTCACTGAGTATCTTGGAATGGATTCTGTGGCACACTCCAGCCCACCCTGCTCAGCACTGAGGTGTCTCTGGGACTCAGAGAATGTTTCACCATTTGAAAGGAACGCAGATTCTGTAGCACAGCTGTGGCTTTGTAAACAATCTTCCCAACATTTAAGACCCAAGTTAAAGGCTCCCTGTAGTACTAACCACCTACTTTACTGACATCAGATACTCCAGTTTCAACCTTTGTTTGTTTTTCTTTTTGTCAGTCACCTAACAGTCATTTTGTCACCTGCAGAAAGTTCTGCCTTGAAGGGAAGCAGGCCATCTGTTCCGATTCCGCCAGCTGCTCTGGGCTGCATTGCAGTGCACCACAGTGGCGCGGCGTTGAAAGGCTGTGGTCATTAGTGCCTGTTAATGGTGGCTGGAAATACTGTGGAATACAAGCCTCTTGGATGACAAACCTAATAAATATGCATCAGGGGTATTTTCAGTAGCAGGTTTTAAGACTATTGCAAGTCATTCTCTATTGAGGTTTTATTTCCAGCCATTCACATAATGCTTCTCACTCTCAAACACTTAACTCTGTTTCCTGCTTTTCTGCTTGTGCAGAATGTTTTCAGGATAAGAATCGTTATTTGAAGCTTTGTACGTCCATTCTAATTTATGCTGGTTTAATAGAATCCAACCAAAGCAGGCAGTTGTGTGTTTGGATTCTAGGCTTTTGGTATAAAACAGTTCTTTCTTATTACCAGGCATCTCTAAGGAGCCTCAGAAGCTCCTTCTCATTTCCCGTCCATGCCTGGCCTTCTCATGCTCCCTGCTACAGTCATAGAACATGGCTCTTGTGATGGGTGAGCAATTAGAGTTTTCTGGGGCACTTGATTGATTGGTTACCTTGAGGAAAGGCCCTTTCTACCCAGGGATTCTAGATGTAAAGTAGTATGCTTCACGCCAGATCTCATAAAATTAGGCAGACCTTGCTGTAGTACGGGAGAGTCGGGAGAGTCGGGAGAGTCGGGAGAGTCGTCATAGTTTGGGTTGAGGATAGAATCTGTGTTTTTCCTCAATGTGTTTGTCAGTAGTTCATGCTTCTCCGTATAGTTTTTCATGTACTTGGACTATTTTCACTTAATGAGCTTTCAGTAGTTTAACTCTTTAAACTGTCTAATGAAAGGATTGTACCTAATGGTCATATTCTTGAGGTGGACATTTACCCAACTTTTCCAGTTCGTTTTGCAGCCCATTGGAGATCAGATAAGAGAACTCAGATCAGATAAGAGAACTCAGGGTTTTAACTCGATCCCACGTTCTCGGCCTGCTGTCTTCAGATACGGTCAGCAATAGGTCCTTGTATGTGCCTGCTGGACTTCCCATAAGGAGGCGAATCTTCTCTTGAATCTGGGCTAGTTTTGTGGTTTGCTTAGACCAATCTGTGTAAAGGAAGCAAAGCTTTGTGACTTTCGGATGTTGCCTTAAGGGGTGTTGTAGCTTCTGTTTTGTTCTCTGTGTTAGTTTACTACAACTGCCATGACAAAACCACAGACCAGGAGCCTTAAAGAGCAGAAATTAATTTTCTTACAGTTTTTGAGACTAAATGTCCAAGATCAAGGTGTTGGCAGGTTTTGTTTCTCATGAGGCCTTTCTGCTTGGCTTGCAGGTGGATGTTCTCACATATTTTTCTCTGCACCCATCCCTGGTACCCTTCCTAATTGGGACACTAGTCATATTGGATGAGGGCCTACCCATAGGACCTAAGTTAACTTTAATCATCTCTTTAAAGACCCTCTCTCCAAATACAGTCACATTCTGAGGTATACTAGGGATTAGGACTTCAATATAGAAATTCAGGTCAGAACACCCCCTTAGAAGGCAGTTGCCATAAAAAGAAGTCTGACTGTCCTGCTGGAGAGAGTGGCTGTGGTGGGTGAGAGATGAAAAAGCAGAGGAGGCCCGGCCAGCCCCTGGCCAGTCCAGCTGAGGCAGCAGACCTGTGAGTGAAGTCATCTTGGATCCTTGTGCCCACTGAGCTGCCCCAGTCCACTCCACCTGGAGCAGAGGTGAGCCGTTTCTCCGAAGCTCTGACAGATTAAAGAGCTGTGCGTGCCAGTTGTTTCAGCTGCAGAGCCAGCCAGCTGCACAGCCAGCTGCCGTGTTGGGATGGTTTGTTACGCAGCAGTGGGCCACTCTGACACTGCAGCATTGCAGCTGCGTGCGGTTCAGTAGTCAGAGCGGGCAGACTAATACGAAATAATTCACTGAGTTTCTGTTGAGTGGTTTTTTTGTTTCCTTCAGGTTATTGGTTATTTTAGTAAGCACAATTTTAGCCTTTTAGATGAGTTATTCCAAATATTAAGAACTATATGGTCTGAAAATTTTAGCTAACACAAGCATTTGTGGAATGATTTTATCACATATAAGTCATGTATGAGTCTCTTTGCATCTGGTAATCTCCATAATCAATATTACGTCATGAAATTCACGGAGAGCATGGCAGTTGAAGAATGGCCTAGCTTAGCTGAGAACTGTGCTTCTGGTGGATTTGAACACAAGTGGCTCTAACCCAGGACAGCTAACTTGTGACACAGGTTTTCAGGCCTTTAAAGGCCACCTGACATGAAATAATGCAACTAACAGATTTGATTACAGGAGGTCACTAGACCAGCATCTTGCAGGTCCAGGGCAGTGAATGGGCAGAAGAATGTTTCAACACTGGGGTTGGGAGGTGAAGTGATAGGATGAACAGCTCGCTTCTATTGGTTATTCCACATGGGAGTAGCAGGCACAGTTTCAGCTTTGTGAGAGAGTGAGTTAACTAATTCTCAGGATAGAACTTATTTGAGATCTCCAAAGGGGTCTGTGTTTTCTCTTTTGTCATTCATTTCCTCTTACCTTTGTCTCCCTTCCTCTGCTGGGACAGTAGCTCATACTGGCCCTAGCCTTCCCCTGAGAGGTGGTGGTAGTGGGATAAAGCCATCATTCTCTCAGTGGTGTGGTTGGAAGCTTGTGCTGGAACCTGTGAATGTTTTGGGGTCAAACCCCACCCTGCAGAGCAATCAAGGATCAAAGAACCTTTATGCTCTTAGCCAGCTTCCCTCTGCAGCCTTGCTTTCCCCAAATGCCCAAGCAGTGGTGTCCCATGTGCATCGCCCACCCACAGAGAGGATCGCAGCTCTACAGCCTTCCTTCCCCAGCCTCCCAGGAGGCTGCGTGCAAACCATCCATGAGTCACCCTTGGGGAAGGTTAACTGGGTGCTCCTTTTCCAGGTCGTTATTGCAGCCCAGGGTGTTGGCTGTCTCTGGCTCAGCTGTGCCCACCAGCAGAAGGGCGGGGACATCTGGGATGGCATTGCCCATAGAACAGCCCCTCTGGTGGTGTATTGATCCTGTTGCCAGGAGAGAAGAGCAGATTCATATTCTGTTTGCAGCAGGTACAGGGTCTCAGCTCACTGTCCTGTTGGTTCTCCCTGTTTGCCCATTACTCACATGTTAACCTCTGCCTCATCTTCGGGGCTCTCCGCCCCCTTTGAATTGAAGTGCAGGCCTGTGCTCAGAAGCCTACAAACAGAAGTGTCCAACCTTTTGTCATCTCTGGGCCACCCTGGAAGAAGAAGAGTTGTCTTGGAACACACATTAAATACACAAACACTAATGAAAACCAATGAGACAAAAAAAAAGAATTTAAGTAAATTTACGATTTTGTGTTGAGCCACATTCATAGCCATCCTGGGCTGCATGCGGCCCATGAGCCCATGGGTTGGACGTCCCTGGTGAAATCATCTTTAAAGGGGGAGCATCAGGATCTCAGTTTGCTCTCTCTCTCCCTGCAAGAATGAGGAAATTCTGTCTAGGCTGCTGCTACTTAGTGGCCTGATTCTCTTTCTCTTTGGGGAGGTGCACAGGGATGATGTCTTAGTATCCCATATTGAGTGCTTACTCTTAGCCAGGTCCTGTGCACAGTGCTGCTCACACCTGGCTTCCTTATGTTCTGACCAGGGTGAGAGGAGGCGGCTACCATCACTCATGCATGGCTTTCGAGAAACCGGTCCAGGGTTGTTGGACTGTCGTGTGATGGAGCTCTGATTTGAACCCAGGCCTTTCTGACCCCAGTACCTTTGTTCATAGATCTTTCCTCTACTGTGTGTGTGGTTTTGAGCCTTATTCTTTTTTAACCAGATCCTCTCCCTACTGGGTATTCTTACTAAACACAGTGACAAACCTTTACTCCTTTAATGAAGTTACCGTAAGATTATTTCTTCTTTAATGTTTACGACTTATACGAACTCTTTTGGGGAAATTGCCTGTGTATGTACTCTGCCCACTTATATTCCTAGTGTATTTTCAAAAGAAGATCAAATATATGATCTCCAGGGAATAAAAATTTGAATTCTCCTCATACCTGCTGCCTTATTTACTTGAATATATTACAGTTAAATTAATGCTTCAAGGAAAACCTGCTTTTATAATCCAAAATAATTCGAAGTTTCTTTCTCTGGTGTTGAAGCCGTGCATTATTGCGGCATGCACCCCGAAACCTTTCTTTTCTCATTTGCTGCTGCTGGCGATAACTTAGGCCCGCATTTGTATTTTGTTGGTAGCTTGGGAAAGAGCTTCAAGCACTATCTTCTCAAGTAAAGGTCTGTCTGCCTGGATACTAATGTATGTTGATTCTTCCTGTCTTGTCTCTTGATCTTCCTGTTAGTATTGATTCAAAGAAAAAGCCTTCCTAGTTCCTCTTCATCTCCTCGCTCACAGCACTTAATACAACTTGTTCTGGCGGTGGAACTAGTCCAGCTAATCTGAAAAGCGTAGGCCAGGAAAAGTGCCTGTTATTTGTTTATTCTAAGTGTTAACTTAAACCAGATGCCAACCTGAAGGCTTTGATGGAGCTGTTGACTTAGACCCTTCTGGAAGCTGGTGTAGCTTCATGCTGTGAAGTTTCAGCCTTCCTGTGAAGGCAGTTAAGCCTTTTCGGTTACAGATGTGTTGAGACACATTGGACTCAGAATTACTTGGGGGCGGGAGCATTTGTAATAAACAGCCATCATAAGATATCAGATGGCAAAATACCAAAGGACAAATATAGCATCTTGATAAGCAATATTAGATGTTATATTGAGAAAAAGCAGAGACTTGGAAGCGCTACAGGGGAGTAATTCAATCAGGAGGTTCTGATAATGTAATAAACTACACAAGGGTGAAGCTTGAGTGGTTCACACACCCAAGAATGCCCTTCAGTTGAATTATTGTCTTATAATGGTTCTCTGCCCCTGTACTGCTGTTTTAAATATTAAAAAATAACAACTCACCTTGTTCCCAGATAGGAGAGAAAAGACACAAATCTTCATCAGCCGTAATAATCTGTGCGCCCATCTTCCTGTTCCCGACCCCTGCCATGACTGTCCAAGTTCATGTTTTGGGTTTATTAGTTGGAAATACTGTTCTGGGTAATTGTGCATATAGACTCCGTGTTGTAGGAGAAATCAGACTGCTCCTTGATGGTGCTGAGTACAGTTTAGCCGTGGTGGTAAGCCTGCAGGCTTCTTTAGCTTCTAGGGGAGCCTGCCCACATCCCACATTCTGCCCTGGAAGAGAACATGGCTCTCCTTCATTCTCCTGGCAGTTTACTGACTGTGGGAGGCAGTGAGAACTTGGGTCCCTTGCATAGTGTGTGAGGCTTGCAAGGGGGCCCAAGCCCCTGCCCTCTGCTAGTTGCTCCATTTCAGCAGGCCTCCGAAGGATGTGATGCCCTTCCATTGGAGAATGGGAGGAAGCAGAGGTGCTGGGGGATTTGAGTGACTCCAGTGAGCCAGCAAGTGGTTGTTTAGTAAAGTATTTTGAAGTTTAGGAGTTTGAATCCAGGTCTCAGATTCTAAAACTTACATACATTCTACTTCTCAAAGCCTATAAATCTTACACCACTGTCAATAATAACTTTTAATAATGAACTTAGTGTTTGGCACTAACACTAAGGTTCTGAAGTTGTGTTTGTAACAATAGAAATGCTGGCGATTTCCCCACTGGACCACCTGGGATGGGTGGACAATGGTGTAGGGGACAGCCCTGTGGGGAGCCGGCCCCTCCTCACTGCTTGATGGCTTTGCCTGCTAACACTTCCCTTTATGTTCCTCTCCTTCAGGCCCACCGAAGGGGTCAGAGGATGCCTGCCCCTGTTTTCCTGTTACCTCTATTCAGATCAGATGTGGACAATAGCACTGCAGGCCCTCAGGAGAAGGGCTCTGCAGGGCTCCTTAAACTCAGCTGAAGTGGATTTTTCTGTGATCTAATTGTTTTTTAATCCAGTTGAAGGCTCATCATGTTAGTTGCCATAAATCACGTACTCTTTGATTTTGCTGGTGTAGTAATTTCACCCCAATTTCTCCTAGGGTTAAACCACTTTTATATTATATGTCATAGATTCTTACAAGTTTTAGATGTCAGTACTAATCATTAACACTAATCATTTAGCTTTCCTCCACTGACAAATTTGTAAGTGGAAATTTTTAAGGCAAATCATTTATAGTCAGCTAATATGGAATTAACTTAAAAAGCTCTATGCTAGCCCTGGCTGGTGTGGCTCAGTGGATTGAGCCCTGGCCTGCAAAGCAAAGGGTTGCTGGTTCGATTCCCAGTCTAGGGCACATGCCTGGGTTGCAGGCCTGGTCCCCAGTAGGGGGTGCTCAAGAGGTAGCTGCACATTGAAGTTTCCCTCCTCTTCCCCTCTCTAAAAAACAAATAAATAAAACCTTTAAAAAAGCTCTATGCTAAAAAGATGATATATAAAGAATGTTAATGAAATTTTGGAAGAAAGAAGAAAAATCACCCACAATGCTAATATTATTTTTATTTTTCTGCGCATACACTTTGTTATTGTTCATGTACAAAAATATTTTATATAGTTCATTTTATATATAGTATATGTCCTGCTCTTTAAAATGTTAACTAAAAACTGACCTCTATTTTAAGAATTTGATTAATGCTAGGTAAGCCAAAGATATTTTTCTTGATCAGAAAAGATATGTTTTAATACATTATCTAACACAATTTATGCTTTTGAGGGGGTTCAGGTAAAGTATTGGGAATTGCCATGTGATGTCTAAGGTTCTTATCTGTTCAAACAGGATCTGTGAGAGGAGAAATACAGGCTTATTATATCCACCGAGACCTTTAAATGATCTCTGAAAGACTAGTATGGGTGCTAGGGACACGGCTTCTGAAGATAAGTTTCTTAGGAATTTAAAGGAAAGGACACTTTGAAAGACAGGTCTCCCCAGTCAAGCCCAAGATAACTTACGGTTTTGCCCTTGGGGCCTACCTTCTGACCTCCATTAGGGGTTCATAGAACTAACTTTCTCTTTCCTCCATCTGCTGTGCTTTGCACCTCAGTTCCCTCTGCTGTGTCCTGCTCCGCCAGGATTTGCCAGGATTTGCCAGGATTTAGCTCAGGTGTCACTTCCAGCACGATGCCCCTCCTGACTCCTTCTCCCTTTCCTTCCAGCCTGGAGCAATCATTTTGAATGGGCTTTCTGTGCCTTGTAAATGTCCCCTTCTTCGGGAGCCCCTTCAGGCCAGGGCCAGGTTTCACTCACGTGCTCTCTGTCCTAGCATCTTGTGTAGGCCCACGCACTCAGTGACTGGGTGGATGGATGGTCAAGGATATTTATCGAGTGGATTAAGAAATGGTGCCCTGGAAATAGGAGCTTTCTAATATGGTGACTTCTTACTCCTTTCTTTGCTCCCTGCTCTGGTTTTCAATAATGGATTATTAACTTTTAAACAGGTATTTACTTTAATTAGCTTCCTAAAAGCATTGTCCTGTTTGCGTCTCTCAAGCTGCAAGGTTCTTCGGCATGTAAACATGATGGGTGCTCATTGATAGTTGTCTCTTCGGCCCTGAAATGAGATGGTGGTGAGTTTTCAGTATTCCTTTTCAACTTTAAGAAAGAGAGGGGTTAAAGTGGGTGAGCGCAGGGACGTGGTCTGAGGCTGACAGTAATTTCAGTTTTAAATGATCTTAGTGTATAGTATTAAAAATCTTTCTAGAAAAATCAACAAATCCAAACATGTTTTGACAGTGATAAATCTTTTATTTTTACTCAAAATTAGTTGCTGTGGTATCTTATCTTTCCACCCTGAAGTCACAGATAAATATTCTTTCCATTATTATTTCCTGATGCTTATCACAGTGGGCTATTGTGTTGGTGTGCTGGTCGGGTCACTGCTTTTTCACTCTGCGTCTTCTACTTTCAAAGTCCTTAGATTTTTAGACAACTTTGTGCTTATAGTGTGTATATGATGTTTGCTGTTTAGCCAACTTTAATGTATTTTTTATGTCCTTACAAACATACTTGTGTGTTGACTTTTCCCTTCCATCAGACCTGTTGGATATAGCTTGTTATGTATTTGAAGCAAGACAGCTGGGATACTCTGGAAGCCAACTTGAGTTTATTTTTTTCATTTCTTTTCTTTTTAAAAACCATTATCACAAGTAACCAGAGATCTTGCCGTTAAACTGTTTCTTCCGCTGGAGATAGCTGTGTGCAGGAGAGGAATATAAGGCATTTTTCTTCCCTGCTTTTCTTTCACTCCGCCACCCCCCTACCCCCAATCCAGTTTCCCATCCCGCCTTCAGTTTGTAGAATTCACCAGTGAATATTTGTCTCCGTTCTGTATTCCCACTCCAGTTCTTACAGGGACCATAAGAGATAATGAAATGTCTAAAATTCAGGTTATTCACGGGATTTATAACAAATAAAAGGAAAATGTGAGAGTAAAAAATTGCGTGCACATCGAGAGTAGTGTGGGGGTATGAATTAGTCTGAATTAAGGCTCTCGTCCTTCATGGTGTCTCTGCAACCCGAAAGCTATATTCTGAGGGTCAGATCCACACAGTCTGGCTCTGTGAGTGTGTGGGCTGCCCCATGACTTGCCAACACGTAGAAGGGAAAAGATGGTCGTCCTCAGTGTGTGCCCACGTCCCTGGGAGTGAGCTGCAGTCCATTTGATTTGTGAATCGTAGTTTCATAAAGTGGTTTGATGAATTTGTTCATTTAGTTTTGATTGGACCACGATAAGAGACTGTCTTATTGTGAATGCTGGGCTGATTATTGTTGCCTTGTAGATTTTTCTTTCTGGTGCATTATGGACACCTGTTCTTAATAAAAAAAACTTAACAGAAATTGCAGATATTTTTTCAAAATGAGAAATGATGTTCAGACATGGTAGCCGAGAACTTTTGGTAGAACGTTGGTGGTTGATGAGTCAATTTATTACTGAAGATCTGTCTAAAGTGGGATTTCTCCTAGAGCTGACATTTTTGGCTTTCTGTTATAAATGTATTAGCTACACCTGGTGACTGTAATTAAATCAAAAACAGCCTTTATTTTTTCTGATAGAAAACATCCCAAAAGCTGGAACTCTGGTCTCTTCTGGACCAGAAGTAATTGGGTAAAAAAGACTAACAATTTGCTGAATTTTCTGCCTATTAAGAAAATTGAGCCAAGCTTTATATGGTAAGGCTTTCAGTTACCCAGAGTGTTTCCGGCATGGCGTACTTATGGACCATGGAAGTCTTAGATTAGCTGATAGTTAAGTAGAAATCTCCACAGAGGATTTCTTTCCTGTGATGTAATTGACATATAGCATCATAGTAGTTTCAGGTGTGCAACGTCATGACTTGGCATTTGTACGCAGCACGAAACGACCGCTACAGTAAGTCTAGTCAACGTCCATCCTCACACATGATCGTAGATTTGTTTTCCTCACGATGAGAACTTTTGTTGTGAGCGGTGGAGGATTTTGATACAAAGCAGTAAATACTCGGAGTCTGCTGAGTCTTGCTCTGATGGCTTAGGCTCGCCTTGTCGATCCGGGTGAGCATTAGCGATCATTGAGTGACACTGAATTTGAAAGCTAGAAACCTGGGACCCACAGGAATCCTAGGAAAATCTTCTTAAAACATTTTATTGCCTTAAATACAATTTTGAAAATAAAATTACGTATCAGAGGCAACTGTCCCTGGGTGAAGCCCCACTGGGTCACCTGCATTCTGCATGTTTGGGTTTTGCAGTGTCTCCCTGGTGGTGTGCCGGAGTGTGTGGCCCGCAGCGTCTTTGGTTGTGCCCAGAGGCTCTGGGTTGAGGTGACGTGGCAGCAAAGTGAACACATTTGCTTCTGTGGAGCATATGATTTAGAAGCATCAGTGTTAACTGCCAGATTATATTTTTAACCTTTTAACTGGTGGTTTTCCTTAATGCATTGAGCTGTTGAAAATGAGATTAAATGAGGGTTTCAGCTGAGGAGAATTGGTACCAGAAAGCAAAGCCAGAGCTTGTCATACATATGTGAGATATCATTCTCCAGGGCTGTTCGTTTGGAGGGATGCCTTTGTTTAAATAAGAATAAAAATAACAATGGACTCCTTCAGCCCACTGACCTTGGTAACTGTGGCATCCTCTGATGTAATTTATTGAATGCCAAGTGTATTTAATTGATGTATAAAGCATGGGGTTTATAAGGGACATCTGCCAGTGGTCACTTTTAAGTTGAGTGGGTGTCTTTCTTCTCCTTTTCCTCCTTCTTCATTCCTCTGTTTTCCTCCTCCTCCTCTTCTTGTTGTAGGGAGCAGTTTAACATTATTCCTTTTCAGGAGACTGGCAGTTTGCCTTTAACAACTAACTTCCTGTAGGATTTTCAGGTGGAGAAGAACCTGCCAGCGTAGAATTAGTCAGTTTTCCAGCTCTCCTGAAAAGCTGCTTCCCTTTTCCTGCCTTCTGGGTAGAGGTGACTGTTACTAGGCTTGGTGTCTGGTCCTGCAGAGCTGGGAAGGTTTGGTTGGGTTTTGGCAGAACAAAGGGAATTTCACCCACCCAGTAGAAACTTTGTTTTCATCTGCTTATTGCACTCAAGGTGAGGGCTTCAAGTTTATAGGGAGGAGCCCAAGATAGGGTCTGTGTAACCTCTTTCAGAAAGTAGTTTAGGGCTTCTCATTAGCATAAGAATCCCAGAGTAACTTGGCTTTCCTTGGGAGATGCCTAGTGAGATGATTTTCTCAAGTGAAATTTGAGAATTTCTTTCCAGCCATTGCAGTGGGTAATAAGAGAAAAAAGGGCTTTTGCGGCCACATTAACAAGTAATTGCTTCGTGTCTGGATTAAAGTGGAGGAAAAGAATGAAAACCTAAGCTATCCAGAGTTTAGTGGGCCTTTAGAGCCTGTTCTATGGCCAGGACAGCACACTTTTTCCAGGTCCCGCCCCCTCAAGGAGCCCGGTTCCTGGTTGAGTCCAGAGTGTTGCTTATTTGAGTATCCAGGGTTGATTCTTCTGTAGACGATGAGGCGCATGTGCAGGCAAGGTGGTTTTGTACAGGCTTTTCTCCTTTTTAGGATACCAAGGAGCACAGTTAGTGTATGGAAAATGACCACTCACTTTAATGTGTGGTCTCTTAACATTTTCATCAGTTATTTAAAAAAGCCCCCAATAAGATTGTGTGATCCAAGTGAGGCTGGTGGTTTGGCTTTAAGATCTTAAACCATTCTGAGTTAATTTAAGTTGCTTATGTGCTTTATTTAGGGAGTTAAACGTAGATTCATCTTTGCTGACGAGTTCAGAAACCTGTAAGAGTGATGCTTGGATCACTCTCATAGAAATGTTATTTGATTCCAGACATTTCTATTTGAAGTGGGGGACAACGAGCCCATCGATCTGCTCTGGGTGGCAGGTTCCTGCTGACTGTCGCTTCTTTCCTATACCGTTGGGAGGGGCGGGGCTGGCTCCAGGATGCCTTTTCCCCTGCTCCTTTGCTGCAGACACCCCTGGAGAAGGCTGCCCTGGGCTGTCAAGTGTTCTGTGTGGGGCAGCCAGGTCACGTGCCCTGCCTCTCGCCCGCCCCTTCCGTGCACCAGCTTGCCAGGGCAGCCTGCGTCTGCTGTGTGCTCACCGGAGCATTGCAGTGCTCAGAAAATTGCTTTCTCCAAGGACTGTTTTTGTTTAGAGCAGTCATTTTTCATGAGGAGGTAAAACAAACTTCGGGAGCAGTCTTTGAAAAGTGTATGTGTAGTTAGTAAGAACTGCTGAGTCCCAGACAGAGTGTGTTTTTACATAGGTTTTGACACAAAGCACCTTACATTTGGAGTTTTAATCCTGTTGTGGAATTAGAAAAGGCATTTTCCAGGATTTGAGCATTTCCTCTCCTTGGAATCCCCTGCAACTTTTTAATCAAGTAAAAATGCAGGTGGTTCTGTGGTTCTTTTTGTCTTTCAAAGACTAAAAAACTATTCATGACTTATTATTTCTCTTTAATAATAGCTGTACAGGAAAGTACTGTGAAATGCAGTTTCCTAAGAGGAATATTATCTAATAGGGTGTTTGCCAAAATGAAATTTCTATAACTGTGACTCAAGAAACTGTAAAATGATCTCCATTTAGCACATTTAAGAAAAAGTCAGGTCTTATTGTTAGAGATGTATGAATAATGATGGAAAATTAAAATTTAAAAAATTTAATCCATCAAGTTAATAATAGCATTTATTTCTGACTGTGGTTGACTTGTGACATAACTAACAGATAGAGTGAGCAAATTGTTTTCAGTATATTGTCAGTCTAGAATGTCTATTGTTCACTCATTCAACTAGTTTGAAGTCTCAGCAGCATGATTGTGGGAATAGTTCATGCTGAAACAATTATTTCTACTTTGTTGTTGGTGTACTTGTTTTCTCAGGTGCCTTTCCCCAGCCTGGCTTTTGCTTGCTTCCTGCTGACAAGGTTGATGAACATGTGGGGAGGCGGTGGGAAAAAGTGGGGGTTACAGGTGACTCAAGCTGGTCCAGCCACAGAGAGCTGCAGGGGTTTTCAGAGTGTGGGCGACACAATTGCGGGGGCAGCTGGGTGGAGGTGGACTCGCTGGATAAACCACAGAATCCTTAATTATCTGACTGCACACCTTGCTTTTTGGACACCCTAAATGACAGGGCATTGCATACCCAGTCGTGTTCCTTGGTTTGGTGCTGGCAGGGGGAGGAGGAGGAGGAGGGGCAGAGGGAGGCAAAGGAATCAGACAGGTCAGGGAAGGTGGGCCAGTAGGAGAGGGGCGAGAGGAGAGAGACTGTGGGGCCGCCAACGATAGAGTGGGATTGAAAACTGGGTTTTCTTTGTATTTGGTAGTTTCAAGATTATTGTCCTAGCCTGAGTATGAAACTACTGAAAATTGGTATGTCTGTATTTTGTATTCAATTGCTTGTTTTCTAAACAGAGTACCATATAGGGGTTTGTTCAGTGCTTTTAAAGTTCATTTCTTACTGAACTGACTCCTTTCCCCCCATCTGTCTGTTCCTCCTTTACCATTGTTTACCTTTTCTTCCCTATTCTTTGGGTATATTCATGTTTCAGTTCATTTTTTAAATCTTAGATTTACTTTTGATCAAGTGCCTTAGGTCCTTTTTAAAAATGCTTACTGCCTTTTATATTTCAGTATATTTCCCTTTTTGTTACTGCTGTTCTCCCATGTTGTACAAATTTTTTTAAGTTAATTTTCTAAAAATATAATTCTGGTAACCAATAATGAGACTCCACCAGCACAGATGAAGAGCAGAAACACTAGGGCCGGGAGAAGTCCTGACAATAAGGCTATCGCACACCCGCCCCACTAACAAGCTCCTTTCTGTAGAAAGGCAAACCAACTTCATTATTAAAAGGGAGAGATGGGATTTTAGTATTTGAGGCTTGTCACTGGTAGGGCACTTCATTATTGTTTAAATTGGCTTTCATCAGAAATTAAGGACTAGCTGAAAATGGGCCTTTCTCCCCCCCACCCCGCTTCCTCCCTTGTTAACGTCTTAGCGCCTGTATGAGGGCAGTGAAAACTCAGTCCTGTGGGAGTGTGGCGGAGTCAGTCATGCAGCGTGTCCCACACGCGTAATTCAGGCATGCGTATCTCAGTTGAGTATACTTACATATGAAAAGTTTGTAATTTTACAGAACTGATACATCTTGCCCATTAATGTCTTTAGGAGTTGTAAAGAATAGTTAATAATGACCCCCACCCAAAACACAAACAAATAAACTCCTTCCTCTATTTCCAGATACCCATTTAAAGTGATTTAAAGCAGTACCAGGGGCTGCTTTAAGTGGACCATTTGAATATATTCTTGTTAGGTGCAAATTAGTCTAATTTTCCCAAAAGTAGTACCGGCAGCAGCAAACGCAGTAACAATGAATTCTTCATTTTTATGTCACTTTTACAACGAGGTCTACAAAGAAAAGGACATAAATTTAAGCAAATCACTGAAAATGACTACTTTTTTGAAAAGAAGTGACTTTTGAAAGTTCCTAAGTGAAGATTCACAATAAAGCGTCTTGTGCAGAGATAGCACAGCCTTCAGCAGCATCACTAACCCTGTTTCAGAAGGTCTCTGTCAGCATCTTTGACAGCAGGAAAGGAGAATGTTCAAAGCTTAAAATTATTTTAGTTTTAAATTTGATGCCAAGGACTTAGTTGTGGTTTTAGCTTGACATTTAGGTTCAACCACGAGACAGTGAAACACTGATGATCCAAGAACTGGAGTCGTGAGGGTCTGGGGGGTGAGCGGGCAGTTGGCTTGTTGCCGGGGGTTGTCGGTTCTTCTGTAGGCACTGGGGGGAAGGCCAAGGGGATGGGCAGGTACATGGAGCTTGGCAGGTTTGCTGGCCAGAGCATGTGGAAGTTGACACGGCAGCTGAGTGCTTATTTTTGCCCTCTTTCCCCTCGTGCATTACCGTTTCGTTGCCCTGTCGGCTGAAGACAGAGCATCAGTTCATAATGTACAAACAGCAGTCTTGTCTAGTTTGGTTAGGACCCAGAAGTCTGGTGAACCCATCCTTGGACCATCAGGGTGGGGTGGAAGTTGCATGGTACTGAACTGTTTCCTTGTAAAACTGGGGTTTCCTTGAATGAGATAAAAGTATAACTTTGGTGCCCTGACTGGTGTAGCTCAGTGGATTGAGTGCGGGCCTGTGAACCAAAGGATCGAGGTTTGGTTCCCAGTCAGGGCACATGCCTGGGTTGTAGGCCAGTTCCCAGCAAGAGACGCATGAGAAACAACCACACATTGATACTTCTCTCCCTATCTCCTTCCCTTTGCCTCTAAAGATAAATAAATAAAATTTAAAATATATAAAAAAATATTTAAAAAAAGTATAACTTGGTTAGTTTGCATTTCTCTCAGTTTTATTGAGATATAACTGACACACAGCACTTTAAGTTTAAGGAGTATACCACACGAGGACTTAACATTTGTTGCAAAATGTCACAAGTTTAGTGAACATCTACCATGTCATATAAAAGTATAACCTGTTTTAATCAACTGAGGACGGAATGATGATTTGATTAACAACAAAGATGTTTAACACTTTTGGGGTATTATTCTGTCTGCTGGGTGATAGATGTGGGAAATTAAACACAGGCATACATGTCGGACCAGAATCCTCCTGTGCCTTCACTGCTCTCGCTTCAGTGAACACATGTAGAGGACTGGCCGGCCTGTGAATGGCCAGTTAGGCAAATAAACACTTGTCCTTTTGTCTGCGATTTTTCCGAGTGGAATTAGCCTCACAGTTTTTAGGAAGTAATTTGTTTCATGGACCACGTTCATGGATTTGTTCATGGTCCTTAATTTATTACAAGGAAAGTTCTTTGTAGCCTTGTACAAAGATATTGGCAAAGCTTAAATGCAAATGCATTGCACGTGGTCTTTCAGTATAGTATCAGTTCAGTTCTCACCTTTTCCCATTCTAGAGAGTTCTTCCATGAGCAGTGATCACGAATATGACTTGAACTTGCTCATCCCTCTTGAGTGGCCTTTGAAATAAGAGGTAGCTGTGGGTTTGCAGATACTGGTAGTGGTCTCTGTTCTATCTTTAAAATATTTGCTCACCCTTTAAAGTTAAAACAACTTCAACTTTTCTTCAAGTGAATAAGCAGTACACACATTACCCATTTATAAATTTGTGGGGCAGAATCGGGACATGATACGTCTTCAGTGTTGTTCTCTCCAGTGGGGTTTTGTCCTCCCCATGGCCCTGTCTGAGGATACGTGGGCCCACCCCAGGGATTTGCCCCCATTTACCAGCGATCATCCTCAGATGTCTCACATTCGGCAAGTTCTCAGAGTTGGGAATTTAATGCTTAGAGCTGGTAGCTTCTCCACTAACTCTGAGCTTCTTAGTCAAGAGAGACTAGATTTCAGAAACTTTTAAGTGTGTTTCATAAGGAGAGACCTATGTCTTCCCAAACATGAGAATGAAGTCACTTTCTGTACTATCATTTCTGAACACTTATTAGAGGAAAGGGTCACAATAGGAAATTTCAGGGTTACCAGAAATCTACAGATAGACCAGTGGTAAATAGAAATACCTCCTAATTTCTTTTTACAAATAATTGCCTTTTCCGAAGTAAGCTTCAACATTTTCAGAGGTCCCACCACATGGAGGAGACAGTTGCCACCTGTGCAGTGTTTCCCTGACAATCCCTGGGTCCCTTCCTGCTCCTCTGCGGGGCGGACCCACAGTCATTGGAGGGTCTGCGTGGACCAGGTCCTGTGACAGGCCTTAAACCGTTCCATGGCTGCCAGGCCGTGTGCTGATGTGTTCTCTCTGCACCCCTTAGTCTGTCACGGCATCCTGTGTCCGACAGACTGTACCCTAGCGTGTACTCTGCATTTGTTTACTTGGCTTTGTGTTTCTCACACTAGAATGTGTGCTCCTTGAGCCTGAGGACCATGTCACAGTTGTATCTCTAGAGCCTGGCAAGTGCCTGCAATATCGTAGGGACTTAGAAATCTATTAAGCAATGACTGAATGAACAAATGAATCTTTCAGACCCTTCTCTTTGCATACTCACGTACATGTAATTACATATACATTTGTCCTTAACAAAATTCTTTACAGAATTTTCAGCTTGATTTTCTTTTTCCAGATAGTACAGTTCCTTTTCATTTTAAACACAGAGGATATGATTATAATGATGTATTTTTTAAAAGCACTAAAGATTGATATTTATAGTATTTATTTTTAGTAAAATAGGAGTACTTAATTCTATTTTAAATTGGAAAGATCCAGACTACTCTACTTTTTTAAAAATGCAGGGCCAGATTTAGATCTTTTTTTTAACTTTAGCTTTTTTTTTTGCTTTTAATAATGTATAATTTTAATCTTACATAAAAATTCTAAAAATAGGACAGACAGTTCTTGCACACCTTTTACCCTGCTTTCTCTAGTGTTTTCACCTCGCATACCCACAGAACCGTGACCCAAGCCAGGAGGTTAACACTGACGGAGTACTAGTGCCTACACGACAGATCTTATGTGAATTTCACCAGGTTGTCCCCGGTTGTCCTTTTCTCTGTTCTAGGATTCAGTCCAAGATTTCACGGTGCATCGGCCATCACGTCTCCTTAGTCTTCTCCAGTCTCTTGACAATTCTTCAATCTTTGACGACCATGACAGTTTTTATAAGTACTGGCCATTTGTTTTGTAGGTTGGCACTCCTTTGGGGCTGGGCTCATGTGCTCTCTGTGCAGTCTCAAGTCCACAGAAGTGATGTGCCCTTCTTGGTGTATGATGAGGAGTACGTGAGGGTGAATGTCTTACCTTGATCCCTTGGCCAAGGTGATGTCTGCTTAATTTCTCCTTTGTAAAGGTGGCATTTGGTCCTTTGTAACTTGCTAAATTTCTTGGGGGAGACACTTTAAGACTGGTTTTTGTGTTTCTTAAACTTTTCTTAATATGTCATAGTTTACCAGTCATCAGTGGATCTTGCGTGCATTAGTTATTAATATAATATTTGCCTAATGGTGGTTTTGTATTGGGTTGGCCAAAACGTCCGTTGGGTTTTTTCCGTAAAATAAAAGACACATTTTTCATTTTCACCAATAACTTTATTGATTTGGATATTTTGAATATGTTGGCTATCTCCTGCTGTTGGCTTTTAGTGGGTAGAGGCCAGGGGTCCTGCCAAAGATCTTCCAATGCAAAGGACAGCCCTCCAGCAAAAAATTATTTGGCCAAAATGTCAGTGGTACCAAGAAACTTTGCAAACCACTTTTTACACAATCAACGAGTCACAGCACCTTCTCCACACACTGCACAAATCCCTTTTTTATGTTTCAGTTGCATTTTTACCTTTCTTGAGATAATGAAGCATAATACACTGAAAATGTTGCATGTCTTCTTCTATCTTTAATATTAAAATGACTTCACAAAAATTCGCCAATTTTGGCAATTTTTAAAAAATATACACTAATATGATATCTGCCAATACAATCTAACAAAATAGTTTCAAATGAAGTTAAAAGCAACTAAGTGCTACTAGAGCCATTGTACAGTAAAAACGTAATGGACTTTTTGGCCAACCCAATATTTCCTTCATTTCTCTGCCATTTATTAATCAAAATTATTCTGTAAAGAAAGCTGTCTCTTCATTTTGTGTGTATTTATTATTTATATCAAAATTTTATGCATTACAACCCAAAACTGTTACTATTTATTTTTTTGCTCATACTGTTCCAGTTTTGGTCGGTAGGGAGCCTCTGCAGGTTGGTTCCTTTTTGTTGGTGGTGAGCACTCCCTTGTTTTCTGGCTCCACAAGCTGTTCAGAGTCATCTTGTTTTTTTTCCTTCCCCAGCTCTGGAGTCAACCATTTTTCCAGGAAGCCTTGGTTTCTTTTGCGGGAGAATGATATTCAGGAACCCAGATCTGGGTGTTAAGGGTGCTCATTGCTCCTAGGCCCTCTCGGTGGACACAGCTGGGAAAAACTCAGATATATACTAACTAAGCTTGTGTGGCACATCTTTGTTTATTTATTTATCTCTTTATTCTAGTCCATCCTTCTTTCCTTATTTACAGCTGCTTTCTTAGATGAGGAGAAACCTGGTTCTCTTTATCTACAGTATACTTAGTTATGTGTTCAGTCCTGTTGTATCATTGGGAGTTCAACCACAGAAACTGAACTAGAAGATAACGTTCAAACAGCGGTACCCAACCTTTTTGGCACCAGGGACCAGTTTGTGGAGGGAGGGTGGCAGGGGTGGGGTGACAGGAGGCAGAGCTTAGGCAGTAATGTGTCTCTCCCCCCAGACCCTCCCCTGGCTCTGCTCACCTTCCGCTGTGCCGCCAGGTTCCTAACAGGCCACCTACCTGTCCTGTACCAGTCTGTGGCCTCGGGGTTGGGGACACCTGCAATAAAAGATTAATTGCAAGGAGTTGTTTCATGTGATTGTGGGGGCTGGCGAGGGAAGTCAGAAATCCTTAGGGTATGCCGTCAGGCAGGGCAGGCTGCAACTCACAGGCAGGGGGTGAAGCTGCTGTCCACAGGTGGAATTTCTTCTTCAGGGACGCCTCAGCTTTGTCCGTGCAGCCTTTTCAGTGGATTGAATCAGGCCCACATAGATTATCTGGGATACCATATTTTGCTGTGTATAATGTGCACTTGTTTACCCAAATATTTGAGGGAAAAATAAGGGTGTGCATTATATGTGGGTATAATGATTACATACCATGGGTATAATAATGCTATGTAATAATCCCATGTAAACATGCATAAAGGCATGGGTGCACATTATACACAGGAGCACATTATATGTGCTTACTTAAAGTGACCTGATTGTGGACTTTAATTACATTTACAGAATACCTTCACAGAAACACCAAGATTTGCATTTTATTGAATGACCGGGGAGCGTATCTAGCCAAGCTGACCCATGAAGCTGACCATCACACTTCACGCTGCATGAAGCAGTTACAGAATTGCTAACACGCCTGTCTGTGAGAAAGACATGATATCCCAGTTTGGTTTTTAAGCTCTGTTTTCTGTGTAACATTTACAGATTTGGCAGTGAATATAGAAGGGTGCTTGTGAGAATCTCTGGTTATCCTTGGCATTTATAAGCTTATTTATTGTTTGTCTCCTTCACTTGGACCCCTGTTCAGTCTTGCCCTGTGTCCCCAAGACTTGATGTGATGTCTGGTACAGTGAACAGCTGCTGGGTTAACAAAATGAACAAGGTCATTCGTCCTATTATTATTTTTTTTACCAGCTTTCCTGTCAGTGTTTGTATTGAGAGAGGGGTGAAGGGGAAGACCCAGTTTGGAAGGGATAGAAAGAGACAAAAAGATGGGCATTAGGTTAAATCCTGGATTCCAAGGAGATATCTTATTTTCTTTACTTTGGGTTAGTACTGAAATACTTCAGTAAAAGACAGAGCCCTGGCTGGTGTAGCTCAGTAGATTGAGCGCAGGTTGCGAATCAAAAAGTAAAAGACAGAAACCTGTTCCTTTCACAGATGCCTGCTGGCCCTCCCTTCTCCTTCCACTCCTGCTCCTGACTCCTTCAATAAGTTCTGCTTGGGTTTTCTACCTTTGAGAAAGGGATAACTTCCCATAGCTTAAAGCTTCAGAATAGATTAGTTTGAGGGCATTACCACACAGAAGCAATGAATGTTTTTGCTGTTTTGGAGTAGTAGCAGCATAATGCAAACTGTCATTTATTCAACCATATTTTATGAGTGTTTTCCTATGCCATGCATGCATTTGGACTAATAGAGGAAAGGATATGGACCCTGCTATTAAAGCGTAAGTATTCTAGTGCACTGTTTTTCTAACTTACATAATACATGGTTCTGTTTCAAAGGAAAAAAGTTATCTGTCCTCCCTAGTGTTGATTTACATTACTTTTACAATAATGTTACTTAAGGATGTACAAATACGTAACTAGGAATAAACACCATCTGCTTATATCTATTTTACACCTCTAAGCCCAAGCCAATTTGCAATGAAATATAAAACTACAAAGTCACGAGTCCAGATTAACTGTGTAATTTAACGTGACGGATGATACTGTTTTGCTAAAACAGAGCACCGTTTGTGACACAGAATATTGCATTGACTCCTGAGGCCAAGGCGTTTGAGTTCGGCATGCCTCTGCTGCCAGGGGTGACCCAGGCTTCCCACCAGCAGTTCCCTTTTGGAACTGTTGGGTTGATTGTTCTTACACAGTGCAGTGTGATTTATTCGACCTCCGGTTGGTCCCCATGCGCCATCTGCATAGTATGTCTGCCTCTGTTGGTTTCTTATTAATAATAGACAATTGAAGTGGTAATAGCCCTATCCCGATTGTAAATGCAGTACACACTGGGACACTGAGAAGGAAGGTAGAAAATGGGCCTCTTGTTATATTATGGAACCCCAAGGATATGTCTGTGAATCCTCATGGAGGAACAGTGGTTCCAGAAAGAGGGAGGTGTGCAGACATTCAGTTAGCATGTGGTGACCAAGTGCAGCTCTGGAGGTATGTGTACAGGTGCACTGGGATGTGGGAGACGGTGTTAGCGTGTAGAGTGAAGCTTGCAGGGTGAGAAGGACTTTAGAGAACTGTCAGCCTGGACAGGGTCGTGGGGACCTGGTGGCCTGGGTAGTTTGATCCTGTTGGAATAGACTACAAAGGAGAACTTTTGAAATTGATGGTGGTATCCTGACACAGTCCTTATTATGGAATTCTGGTGTTTACCAGTTGAGGGTAAACTTTGCTGGTGTTAAAACACTATAAAATTAAAAGCCTTTGTTTTTCTGTGGGTGAGTATTCTGTTTTTCTTTTTTACAACTTTATTGAGGTATAATTTATATGCCATACCATTTACCTATTTCTGCGTACAGTTGAATGGTTTTATAAGTGTGTATGTTCATTTACAAATCCATCACCGCAGTGCCGTTTGGAACACTTCATCACCTGGAATGTCCCCTCATGCCAGTTTTAGGGAACGCTGCTCCCACTCTCCAGCTCTAAGCAGCCACCGACCTGCTTTCTGACCCTGTAATTTTGCCTTTCCTAGAAATTGCCTGTAAGTAGGATCATAGAGTACGTAGTCTTTTGTTCCTGCCTTATTTCATTTAAAATGTTTTCCAGCTTCGTGCATGTTGTAGCATGCATCAGTACTTCATTCCCTCGTGTGACCAAATGATACTCCGCCTCATGGATGGTGGTTTCTCCATTCACCAGTTGATGGACACTTGGATTGTTTCCAGGTTTTGGGTTTCATGAATAATGTTGTGTTGGACATGTGCTTGCATGTCTTTGTGTGGACATATGTTTTCTCTGGTAGATACTTGGTAGTAGAATTACTGGGTCTTATAGTAAGTGTTTATTAAACTTTTTAAGAAACTGCCAGATGGTTTGCAAATATGTGGTGCCATCTTTCTGAGTGTATAGTCTTCTTGGCAAGAATGTTGTCATTCGCAGTTATGGGGACAGCAGCACATGCACACGGGCAGGGGGAAGGAGAAGCTGGGGCAGGCCCTGTGGTGGAATGGGTTGTGTTCTTTGTCTCCCACTTGATGTTCTGAATTCCTACAGCAGCAACGAAATGCGTAGGATGACATTCTGAGGATATTGCTTTCTTTCTGTGTAATGTGAATATAATTCCTTTTTCTCTTTATGAGCTCTGGTTTTATGTGCACTATTCATCAGACACTGGGATAGTGAAGAGTGCCCTCATAGTGATCTCCCGCTGGTCGGAGCAACACCCCCTACTGTCTGCTCTCTGACGGAATCCTCTGGCCCAGCTTTTAGAAAGTGAGGGAAAAGCGAGGAATGTGGAGGGTGAGTGGGTATTTTTAAGTGTGTGGTTTGGGTGTATGTTGAAAAGGAAAACTAGGTGTATTGTTATGTCATCATTACCCAGGTAGTATTTTGATCACAACTTATTAGTCTTGGAATCAGATTTGTATGAGACTGAATGTTCTATGTGTAAATAGCCTTGGGACAGAGAGGTTGAGGTTTAATGTTCTAACACCAGTAGATGGGAAGGAAATTCCAGTTATTTCATATCTTTTGGTCATAGTATGAAGTTTAGCACCAAGATCAGTGTCTCTCTTCCCCTTTCAGTCTGATTCTGTCTCTGGGTATTGGCATCATAAGCCCCGCAAACCAGAACTGGGGAGTCAGCCCAGATCCTTCCCTCACCTCCCACATTGCATGGGTCACTAAGTTTTTAAAAACTTTTTTCCTTCCAATTTGACTTCCCTTTCCTATCCTCATCATGCCTGTCACCTCCTAGTTCCTTTTCATCTGTTCTCCACTTCAGTGCAGCCTTCTTTTTGCTACTAGAGCGATAATGCTAACAATGAAAGGCAATTTGTGTGACCCTCTGAGGATTTATACGGAGAAGTGCATGCATGTGGACTGCAGGGTAAAGTGTAAATTTCCCGTCTCCCTTGGGCCCCTGCGTATAGCCTACAGCCTTGCGAATCTGCTCGTGACCACTCAGGTGTCCCTGGCTCCCTGGAGCTCGCAGTCTTTGCAGATTCTGCTCTGCTTGTCTCGGAAACCCTGTCCTCCACCACCCCTGTCCACTCTGAACATGTCAGTTCACCCTTCCAAGATTTCGTGGTGGTGACCAGGCTATCTGACACCTTTGCAGACGCCTTTCCCTCCCCGCCCCTCTTCCTGTTGCCACACAGCACTCTTACAGCCCTCTCTGTGTCCCAGAGCACTGTAACCGTGCTCCTCTGTCCCCTTGCTGTGCCGTGTGCTTCCTCTCTTGCATGTTCGTGGCCCTGACATCTAGTACAGCGTGTGGCACCACGCGTGCATCAGTAAGGATTTGCAGATGAGAGAGCTGAGGAGTTCGGGCTAAAGGGGGGTTGAGCGACAGATACTGGTGGGAGACGAGAGGCTGTCCGTGCGAGGAGGAGGCGTGTTGGGTCACTCTGCACCTTGCAGGATCAGATGCAACCACTGCTGATTGGTAGAGCTTCAGCAGATACCGCCTCCTTATGTGACTTGTTTCAGTGATCAGAAGCCCTCATGCTCAGAAAATGTAGACTTATATTTTACACAAACCCTTTACACTAGGGTTGTAATGAAATTGTAACAAGAATTGTGAGCTTAGATGTCAAAGTCTGCAAATCTATTAGATAAGCCTTAAACCACATACATACCCACGGTCATGGAAAATTGAGGGCTTTGCATAATGTCTTTTTTCCTGTTTAACTTTCTCTTTATGTGTAGCTCTGCTTTGCTCTGGTTAGATATTCTGGGTACAGCAGCTCATTCTTTGTCCTTCTTTATTTCTGCAACATCCCAAGTGTGATCACATGTGGAATTGTGGTTTATAAAAGAAAGCGTGCCTGTGGAGCAGGGAGTCCATGAAGGTAGTGCTGTGACTGAAGAAAAGTAAGGATATATCTCTTCACCAAGTAGTTCTGTGTGTGGTTTCAGCAGTTCGTTTCCGTGGAGATTGGAGCCCACCATTTACTTCTTTGTAAAATCCACATCACAGCTGTGAAGAATCTTTTTCTCAATTTGCTAGATTGACTTTTACCTGAACTTCAGGAGTTATATTGCCTCAGTTCATTTCCAGATTGTATCACTTCACATTCCTTTGAAGCGTCTGTGAATAAGGCGTTAAGATCTCTATTTAAAATATTGCGTACCTTATATTTTCGTACTTGGTCTGTGTGCAAGTGTCTGTCAGAGGACAATGCAGATATTTTTTTTGTCTTTTTCATTTATATTTAAAGGACATTTACTGTCTTTCCTCGCATGTACAGAGACACATTTTCCCTGTCTTCCTCTTTTTTTGGTAGTGGTGGAAGACTTTAAAAGGTCTAAAGCTTTCTATGCTGCTCCCAACCACGCTGTGGGCAGGACTGATGGCTTTCCGAGATACCTGTGGGACAGTCATTACCAAAATTGTTATTCAGAGGAGAGTTAAAACTTAGACCTGTATAATTATGCTTGCTGTCTTCCTTCTCAGGGCAGGTGTAAGGATAAATAAAGCGCAGTGCTTTGATCTCCTCAAAAGCTAAAGAGTTTAAGGAGGAAATATCATGGGGATTATGTCCCTGGCAGAAAGCACCGTGTAACTGTCAGGCGTGTCTGGTGGTTAACACTGAGATTCAGTGTCAAGTGCCAAAATGCCACCTTGAAGGAAACCATTTCCCCCTGTATAGCCAAAGTAAAGACATTTATTTAAACAGTTTAAGAATGAAGATGGATTTTAATGAGTGCCATGTGTATTGATTGATCCAATATAATCTTGACCCCATTTATGATCTCTTACTCTTTTGTTTATATTTTTTACCATTTTAAAATAGTTTTAAAATAGTTTTTCAGATTAGTCTACATCTGATGTAATAGTGTGCAGTGGAATATTTATTAATTCATTTTTGGAGTAGATACTTTAATGAGAATGTTTAAGTACATGTTTAAACATATTCTGAGGTACTTATAGGATTTGGAAATGACTTACAGCCTTTTATTTCTGTGATTCTGAAAGTTGGAAGGGTTGTCAGATAGAAAAGGATGGACTGAGGTTTGTATAAGGAAGACTGAGCGGAGCTGGCGCATCCCGTGGCCCCCGCTCGGTTGTGGTGGACGCCTGGCCTCTGACTCAGAGACAGCAGAGGCCTCTTGGTGGCAGTGGAGAGGCTGGACCAGGTGATGCCCAAGGTTCCGTCAACCCGAGCTCCTGAGAAATCTGATAGAACTTTACGCATAAGAAGACTGAAGTCTG
This sequence comes from Trachops cirrhosus, assembly GCA_028533065.1. NCBI lineage: Eukaryota > Metazoa > Chordata > Mammalia > Chiroptera > Phyllostomidae > Trachops > Trachops cirrhosus. The sequence continues at coordinate 162,731,708 of CM052538.1, forward strand.
AAAAAGGTTAAATGATTTTGCCTCTTTGATATTAAGAACTTAAGGAGGTAAGAGGTTCAAGCACCTTTGTCATGTTTACAACTGGAGCTTAGAAAGGAGTGAAAATGAGATGCAAGGCAAACTGGGTGCAGCCGACCAGTGTTCTGACAGTGTCGTCTGCCCGCACCTACCCACAGACACTCTCTGAAGCATCTCTGGCCACCTTGAGAGCAATTGCAGGGGTTTAATGTCACACGGGCTTTGCATACACAGTTTCTTCTGTTCCTCCCTGTGTCTCCCCACGTCTGCCTGGTGAATTTTTACTTCCTATCCTGTGCATTGCTCTACATTTTTCTCTGTGAACTCTTTTGACCCTGTCTACCCCATACTTAACTGGCTCAGGTGCTCCGTCCTTGGTGCTTTGTTACTTACACAGACTGTCTTAGAGCAACACCCTGTATGTAAGTGTTACTCATTTCTCAAGGGACTGAACTTGCTACACGTGTTACATGATCTTGACAACACCTCAACCATTGGGACATTCTGTTTAGCTAAGGGTTTTCATCTCAGCTCTGTGAGGGTGGACAGGTTGCTTAACCAGTGCCTCAGATTCTCATCTATTGAATAAAAATATTAACAGGGCTCCCACCATAGGGTTGTTAAGAAGATTAAATGACCTTAGTACATGTAAAGTGCTTAGAACAGTGTCAAGTAAGCATTTAATAAGTTACAATTATTATCTAGACCAGAGCTAAAAACCAAGTTATTAAGAAACAAATTATTAGTAGAGTTTATTTAAGAAGACAAAGCAAGTTTGTGACTTAAAGAAAATGAGGTTAAGTTCCTCTTAACAAAGATAACCCCCAAATCACCTAAATAGTACGGCTGACATCTAATACACATTTCCTCTCTCACGAAGTGGCCCATCCAGCACTGAGCCGTGCACTGCTGCTATGGCCCACAGGGTCACTCGGGAGCCCAGGTTTCTTTTCTTTCATGTTGTTACTCTCAGGAAGTGGGTCTCACTCACACAGTATGAGCTGTCCCAGCTCCTGTCTGTGTTCCAGCCCTCAGGGAAGAGCAGAGTCAGGGAAAGTAGTTTCATTTTTACGGAGACGAGCCAGAAGTTTTATGTGTAACTCATGGTCCTATTCCATTGGTCCGAGCAGTCACATGATCTCATAGCTGCAAGGGAAACTTAGGAAACTTTCCTCTTATGATTGGTTAGTGTCCCAGCTCTGCCACCGAACGCCATGAGACATTGGGAAAATTGCTTAACCTTTCTGTGCTTATTTTCTTATCTTTAAAGTGGGGTAATAAGTGTGTGTACCTCATAGGGTTTGGGGGAGGATTACATTAAGTTAGTACATGGAAAGCATTCAGGACAGTGCCTGGCATAAAGGATGCATTATTTAAATGCCAGTGGTTGTGACTATTGTATTACTAAAAGGAAGAAGGGAGATGAGTATTGGGGGGAACAATGAACAGTCTTCCATGGGAGGAAAACCAGACACTGGGGCTCCCTGGCGTGCCTCATTACCCGGGCTTTCTGAGTGGCCGCAGCTTCAGTGTAATGACTGCGGGCCCCAGGAACTAGGGCTCTTGCCTTGCACAAGGTCTTCTTTAGGCCTTCTTGGGTCAGTATGGAAGAGTTTATGAGCTGTGTTTGGGGTTTTGACTTCTGAATTTTTCATACTTAGCTCTACCTTCATTGTAGGTTATCATATATATACCAAGGAAATAAATTAAAGGAAACATTTTACTTATAACTATATTAATTTATTCTTACAACATTCATTCTTCCTTATAGTATATATAGCAGTCAAAAGATGGCTGTAAAGTGAAATTTCATTTACTGGAATCCATTTCCAGGTTGAAGTCAATTGGAAAATGTGTATTCATGGGAAAGGCAGTATGCAGTCCACTTATTTCTAACTCCTGCTTTTTCTTCAAGACATTGTTATTTTTTAGTAACACAGTGGACTGCATAGTGTACAAATTCATCAACCTTGGCAATATTCTAGGAGATGGTTCTGCATGTGCAACGATAGTAGAATGTTAGGTCAAATAAATCTGGGAAATACTGCATTCTGTATCTGCCACTTGGAGATTCGTAGGACACATTAGCATATTTAAATGTAAGCAGGGTGGTAGTAGAAAAACCTGTTTAATCTTCTTTAGTTCACCTAACAAACTCTTTTGAAAATGAACTGTTTTTTTAAAAAGATTTTATGTACTTATTTTTAGACAGGGGAAGGGAGGGAGAAAGAGAGGGAGAGAAACATCAGCGTGTGGTTGCCTCTCATGCACCTCCTACTGGGGACCTGGGCCACAACCCAGGCATATGCCCTGCCTGGGAATCGAACCAGCGACCCTTCGGTTCACAGGCCAGCACTCAATCCACTGAGCCACACCAGCCAGGGCTAAAAATGAACTGTTTTGATTTATTGGTTTATTTTTTAGTACCACTGCTCTAACTATTCTGGGAGATAGCGTTCTCTATATTCTGGTTTGGACAGTATGCAGAGTCCTGATCCACCTCAATGTTTAATACATATCAGGCTGCTAATTCGATGAGTTGGCTGAAATCCCTGCCTTGTCATCAGAGCCGAGGTGTGAATATAAAGCCTCCTACCCAACTCATCCTTAAAGAAGGCGTCAGAGAGATGGTCCCATGTGAGGGAGATGGAAGTGTGACATTGCCTGAATTGTGGTGTTGAGAATTCCCTGCCAGGAATTAATCCAGAGACAAATTTTTTAGATTTAAACTTTTCAGAGGTCTGATTGTACTCGAATGATAAATTGCATGAGTTAAAAATTTGACAAAAGTTCTATATAAAAGGATTAAGTATATTCATGTCAAGAATATCTGTGGTAGAATTAGAAAGGTGGGGATTTTTTTTTTAAATTTAAAAAGTACAAAAATGAGAGAGAGGTACAGCGCTTTTTGTAGAATGACAGCTTTCCCAACTGTGGGAACTTCGCCCTGTTCGTCTGCGGGAGATGATCCGTGCACCCATGCTGTCTGTGAATGCAGCCATTGAACAGTTCAGACACATGATGGCCTGTTGAGTATGCATTAATTTTTTCTTCCTATTCTAAGGCTTGATTTTATTTCTGGATCTTATTTCAGATCCAAAATGAGCACTGTACCATTAGAAATTAAAACATTGTGACCAACTTATTTAATGAAATACATGCTTTTCTAAATGTTTCATTCTAATTTAAAAAATACTCCATATAGTCCTGAGCAGTGTGACTGGGTTGGTTGGCGGTTGTCTGGCAAAGCAAAAGGTCGCTGGTTTGATTCCCGGTCAGGGCACACGCCTGGGTTGCACCTTCAGTCCCCAGATGGGGTGCGTATGAGAGGCAACTGATTGATGTTTCTCTCTCACATTGATGTTCCTCTCCCTTCCTTTCTCCCTCCCTTCTCTGTTCTCTGAACATAAATAAATAACATTTTAAAAAAAATACTCAATATAGATACTTAGAAGATACAGAAAAATATAAATGAGAATTAAATCACATAATTATGCTGTCTGCCAATAACCATTGTTAATATTTTGGTGTATTTATTTCAGGTTTCCCTATGAATATTTAATGTTTTGAATGTGTTAGTGATACCACATGTACATTTTGTTGTATTCTCATGTTTTTGTAATCCTTTTTCATTGCTAGTAAGAATTTGTTGTAGGTGTAATTTCATTATGTAGAATTACATCATCGACTTAATCCACTGTTATTAAACATTCAGGTTATTTGCAGTTTTTTACCATTATATGTAATGATATAATTTAACATCTTTGTATGCAAAACTTGAATTGCATTTCAGTACTGTGTACTGACAATAGATCTCTCAAATTAGAATTACTAGGTCAGAGAACATGAGTACTTTTTATAAGGGTGTTGATATATGTTGCTACATTATTTTGCAGGGTGGTTATACCAGTTAAGATTCACCAGTGGTGTATTACTAGTTCACTTCAACAGTTTGGTAATTTTATTGTCAAATGATGAAATCTTGTGTCATTTGCATGTTTTTGATTCCTGATGAGATTAACACATTTAAAAAATATTTATTAGTTATTGTTAATTTTTCTTAGATTTTCTATTTATATTCTTTTCTATTTTTCTATTATGTATTTATGGGAATGTCTGTGTTTTTCTTTCATTTGTAAAAACATTTACCTAGTAAAGATATCAAACTTTTGTCATATTGTTGCCAGTATTTTTTCTAGTTTTGTTGGATGCATAATTTTATAATTTTTGGTGGGAAGAAGTTTCAGATTTTTCTGGGTTAGTATAAACATTCAACTTTGTTTTTGGTTTTTTTTTTTTTTAGTTTTATGACTGTTGTTCATGTTTGCCTTTTGAGTATTTTAGATTTTGTTTTGTGATAGAATGTAAGATGCAGTTCTAAACAGTTTTTTTTTCTTTTGAAGTATTTAGTTTCTGCACACAATTAATTCAATAATCCAATTTCTTTCCCATTGACTGGTGGTCCTTTCTTTTTTTTTTCTTTTTTCTATTTTATTGATTATGCTATTACAGCTGTCCCATTGCCTCCTCTCCATCCCTCTCCATCCCCCTCCACCCTGCACACCCTCCCCCACCCACATTCCCCCTTCTAGTTCATGTCCATGTGTCATATATATTT
>CM052538.1:162736843-162754599 GCA_028533065.1 Trachops cirrhosus
TATTTTGGAGATTAAACCCTTGTCTGAGGTATCATTGGCAAATATGTTTTCCCATACAGTTGGTTCTCTTTTTATTTTAATGCTGTTTTCTTTAGCCATGCAGAAGCTTTTTATTTTGATGAGATCCCATTTGTTTATTCTTTCCTTTTGGTGGTCCTTTCTTTATCTTCTGTTACTTTCTTATAGAGTTAAGGGTCTATTTCTGGAGAGAAATATCTTCTGTTTTTGTGGAAATATCCAGTGATTTGTGGTTCTTGTTCTCAAGCACTATATTAATTATTATACCAAAAACACTAGTTTTATATGTTCTTTTCCTATAGTTTATACCCTTTATTTCTAATTTAATATTTTTGGTTAGGCTAGGATTTCTAGACCAGTGTTTAATACAAAAGGTAACATCCTTAGTTTGTTCCTGATTTTTAATATAAATGCTTTAATGTTTTCCCTTTAAATAATTTATGTGAAGGAAGTCATTTTTTATTCTTGGCTCTTAAAAACATCAGTCGGGAATAGCTAAAAAAATTTTATCACATCTCTTTTAAGTATCTGTATTAGGACTGAATTTAAATTTAGAAGTTGTTTATAAAGTGGATTTTTTTAAGTGAATCACACTTTACCAGAACTTACACTGTGAATTCCAAAATGTGTCCCCAGAGAAAATGCTTCAGCTTCAAGCAAAATATATTATTTTTAGGCCAGCAAGTTTTCTATCCCTGAAAAGGCAGTAGAACAATTTCATCATTACTAGATAGAGAGAAAAACATCTTCAACCAAGAGATGGAGTTTGAGAATGTCTCCTAGTCCTTGACATTAGTCATAGGAACTCTTTCAGAAACACAGGGTCCAAAACTATCAAATTCTAGGAACCTCGAGGGCAGAAGTGCACCAGAAATCAGGATCCCACTCCTGGTCGCCTGTGTGACCTTGAAGGTGCCTCTTCATTTGACGTATGTGAACACCTGCCCCAGCACTGCCCAGCAGACATTCTGTGGTGGCAGAAATGTTCCGTCGCTCTGCCGTGCGGTGTGGTGGCCACTGTCCACATGTGGCTGCAGAGCCCTTAAAATGCAGCTCATGTGAAGAACCGAATTTTTAATTTTATTAAAATTTAAATAACCCTGTATGAATATTGAACAATGTAGGTCTCAAACTGTGCTTCTCTGAATGGGACTAGCAATTTCCTAAGAATCTTCTTATCTTTGAGAATTTGTAAATTGGGAGATGGGGGTGGGGCTCTAATTCTTAAGTTATTGATGATATACTCTCTCTGTTCACATTACGTATATGGCTGTTGACTCACTCCTATATCCATATAAAAGTAATGTGTTATTTGTGACAATTAAGTTAATGTATTTTCATAGTGAGGATGAAGGGGTTTTGTTTTGTTTTCTTTTTCCCTTTTTCCAGCTGGTGGCTTAATGCTTCAAACTAAAATTAACTTCTTGATAGTACGCATTGTAGCACTGAAAGGTTGGTTATTGACAAAAATCATTTACTACAGAGAGGCGCAGAAAGCCCTTTTGTGTAATTGATTGGATTCACCTACTACTTTACTGTTACAAAATGAGGTTTTAGAGACTGCTTTCATTTCTTGAAATAAACTTGATTTTTTTAGTATATTTTTATTTTGAACATTTCCTTGATCATGTGTTTTAGCTCTTAGTTACATGTAGGTGTCCTAGAAATAGGAAAATCTTCTTTAGAAAGGTTACATGAAAGGAAGTGAATCAATGCAGCATCATTAGACATAACGTAGAGCCACGGATATCTTCATGCTTTGTAGCTCATTAGAAAGTACTTGTATTTGGTATAAAATTACTCCGCTGGCCCCCAAATTCTGTCATGGGTAATTGAATAAAGCTAATACATTTTCTAACATAGTGTGTCGAAGACTTAATTGTTGTATACGTTATCAATTATATGTCTTTTTAGTAAGTAATTTGTCAGAGCATTGACCAGTTACGTTCAACATTTGGGTATGCTTGTCCAGGCAATTCTGTATTTCTAGGAATTTCTAAAATTTCTCTGCATACTTTAAAATTTTAAAGTAGATAAACATTAGTGAAGTAGCACATATATTAGTTTGATAGTTTTTAGGAGTAGTAAGGGAGGCATGCCCTGAAATTTTAAAAAAGGAAAGGAGCCCTGAGTCTGTGGCTCAGTTGGTTGGGCGTTGTCCTGCAAAGCAAAAGGTTGCTGGTTCAATTCCCGGTCAGGGCGCATGCCAGAGTTGCGGGTTGGGTCCCTGATTGGGGTGCATGTGAGAGGGAGCAAATCGTTCTTTCTCTCCCACATCTATGTTTCTCTCCCACTCTTTCTCCCTCCTTTTCTTCCCTCCTTTGTCCCTCTCTCTCTCAAAAAAAAGTAAAAATAGAAAACGGAAAGGAGATTGGAAGTAATTAATTTTGTAGTTAGGAATAATTATAATAAGTTATGCTTCAGAAGATATTCTAATGCTATTTTTAATTTCTGGCTTTAATACTTACTCAGACTTTGGGCCAATAATCAAATTTCTTTGTACCATCAGGTTCTTTATTTAAATTGCCTATAGCTTAATTCATATTTGATGATGGCCTTAATGTTAGTTTAAGATGCTTCCCTTTTAGGCAGCCTCTTGAGAGATGCTCACCTTTTGAAGGCCTCTACAGTAGAAGTTGTGTATTAACAGATTTAAAAGAGTCAGCGTTTTGCCAAACAATTATTAATTTTATCCTAATTCTTTTATGTCTAAAATTGGGTTTTAGCGATTAAGACCTTTGTATACGCATTATTTAGGTTATTTGAAGGTGATAAATTTTAATTGACATAGTGATATATTGAAAAGAAATTGAAAGAAAACTAAGGTGTACAATTATATTTCATCTCCCTCATTGAAGAAGTATGCATTGAAACATTTCCATTTTCTTTAAAAAAATTTTTTTATTGTTGTTCAATTACAGTTGTCCCCATTTCCCCCGCATTGCTGTCCCCTGCCCTGCCCACCTCCCCTGTCCCACATTCAGTGCTCCCTCCTGTTGTCTTTGCCCACGGGTCCTTCATATGTGTTCCTTGATTTGACCCTTCCCCTAATTTCCCCTGTTATCCTCCTCCCCCCTCCCCTCTGGTCACTGTCAGTTTGTTCTGTATTTCCATGTCTCTGGTTCTGTTTTGCTCACTTGTTTGGTTTGTTGATCAGGTTCCACTTATAGGTGAGATCATATGGTGTTTGTCTTTTACCACCTGGCTTTTTTCACTGAGAAGGAGCTCCTACCCTTTGCGACAACATGGATGGAATTAGAGAAAATTTCCATTTTCTTATAGCCATTTTAAAAAGGGACACATTTGCAATTACCTCTAATTTTAGACTTCTTCCTTCAGAATGAAACAGTATTCTTCTAAATATTTTTGATGGGTATATATGTGACATTGTATGTATGTGTCTTTAGCCCCAAGTTTTTAGGTACTGAGGAAGTTTCTTAAGTTAATTTGCTTTTGAAATGCAGGGTATCATTTAACTTTTGCAGTATGATGCTGTGTAACAAATCATCTCCAAATGTAATGACTTAAAACAGTAGTCACTTATTCTCATGAATCTGGGTTGGTGGAGGTGTCTGCTTTGGGCTGTGATGGAGTGGTTTTGCTTCCCACTGCCTTTAAGTGGCTTGGGTCTCCTCCATGTGTCTCTCATCCTTCTTGGCAGGCTGGTTGGGACATACTTTCCTATGGCTGTGGCACAGGGGCTGAGGATAATCCCAACTGCCCAGCACATTTTAAGTCCCTGCTTGGGTCCCATTTATGAACATCCCATTGGCCCAAGCAAATCATGTGCACCACCCAAAGCCAGGGCAAGGAAATGAACTGTGACGATCAAGTCATGATGCAGGGCATGTCTTTAGGGAGGAGCAAAGAGTTGGGACCAGTAGTTCAGTCTGCCAAGTACCATTTATACACCTGACCATCTTAATTTAGGTGATGAGGGGCTAAAATGAGCATATGTTAAAAAGATAGAAATCTGTTCTTCAAAGTTATAATTGGTAAAATGAATAAAGAGGTATAGAGTAAGATAGTACTGATTCCAGAATAAAATCTGATAAGTCTTTACCTGGTTGTTCATGAGTTGTACAAATCTTGTGCTATATCAAATCCATTTCTTGGGTTTTTCTCTTTTTGTGATATTTTTTCTTCTTTTAGGAATTAAAAATTACTTCAGGGTAATACTTAAAAAATAATTTTCACCCATAGGGTAAAAAGTAGATTCTTTGACATAAAGTACTAATATGTTAATAATATGTACTTAATCAGAAGTCTTACATGTTTCAAAAGTAACGTAAATAGCCTCCCCCATTCCTGACTCACTGCTTACCTTCAGGTATTCAGTGAAAAGGCTCTGCTGTTGGTGCTCTAGCAATGCGGAAAAATCCGCTTCAGTTCAGTGAAAAACTTTATCTTGTGTGATTCAGTGGCAGCACCAGTTTGAAATGGAAAAGACTTTGAAGGAGAAAATGGGTGACTATTAGATAACAGATATTCTTTTCATAAACAGTTGTATTTTGGGTAGACTGGACTTGCTTCGCATGTTCTTGTGTTTTGTCGACCCTGTTGGAGAGAGAGCAGGCGGGGAAGGTGACCTCCCGTGTCCACAGATACTGAGTAGGTGCCGGAAAGAGCAGCATTGCCCAGGGGCCAGGGCAGGCGTGGCACTCTCGATGCTGGGGTCACCCCTCCAGGCCGCTCCTGAGCTACACAGCTTTGCCTTATCTCCCAGCACTGCACCAGAACCCAGACCACAGAGTGCTGTGCTTTCCTACTTCACGGGGAAGGAGAGTGAGGTTCTGAGAAGGTCAGGGACTTGTGCAAAGTCACACGTGGGACTGGGGGCAGAGCCAGGCTACGGTCCCCCTCTTGCCTCCTCACCCTGCCGTTGCTGCAGGGGGCTGGATGAGTTTGTGTATGGCATAAATCCTGGAAGAACAGCTTAAAATCTGAGCTTGGGAAGAGTACTGTGTTCCTGATAATAAGAAAAACTTTTTAACATTTCACTTTGGGAAATACTGTGTATAGGGAAGGCAGAAAACCTTGAGATAAGAGAAAGGTAACCTGGAATGGCCACATACCAACTGCTGCAAGGATGTGGGAGTCTTCTGGAACTGTAGCCAGTGGTTGAAGTGACGACTGCAACCTTCACCTCCTTGGACAGGCTGCAGATGGTTAGATGAAATGCCTTCTGTGTTCATATCGAATTGAACGGGTTTGGGAATCTCATTCTGAACTGAACTTGAAACTCAGTGTTGTTTTCTTTGTAGCTGAGGGAACTGGGGCCCATCTCAGGTAAGCTTGCAGCACCGGCCAGGGAGAGAGCTGGAGCTGGGATTCCTGTCCTGATCCCTGTACCACTGTCATCATTTCCCTGCTCACGTGATGACCGTTTTATTGAGCCCCTCCTTGGTGTTAGGGTGCCCTGCAGAGTGAAGGGGTGTATGCAGAGAAACAGGAAACTTCTCAAAGAGCATCCGGTCCACGTGGCAGAAGTTGTCACACAGGTCTGGTACAGGACTGTCATTAAGTCTCCATGACTCGAATCATGTGTAGGAAACACCAAGACACCAGGGTAGCGTCCTAATTCAAAGCTTACTCTTCTGATTTATGTTTCTGCCATTGTGTTTTGTAATTTGCTTTCATTAGCATTTATCAGTGTTGTTTCATAGTTTTGTTACCTGTGTGTCTGCTCCACCTGACTGAGTCATCAAGAGACAAGGTGTCCTATATCCTTTGCCCCTTACCACCCGGCCCTGGGGCCTGACTTACCTGAGGCACTTCATTTGATGCATTCTGCATGAATATATAGATTTTCATCTTCAACAGATCTTAAGTAGCTACTTGGAGCAAAGACCATTTCCAGCCAGAAATGGGATACTGAGAATTTTCATTTTAAGGCCAAGCCTGGGAAGATTTTCTGAATGAATTTATGTTAAAAGGCGGCAGAGGGTTGTTACCGAAGGGGTAGACTGTTGTGGTGCTGCTGTCATTAGTTCTCTGGCCATCAGCGGAAGCCTGCTGTTTATTTTATGAGGCCCTCTAATGTGCAATGTTTGCAAGGCACAGCAGAATGAATATTGTGTCCCTGGGCTTTATGTGTAAAGTTCATTCGGGCAGAGTAAGTCCAGACGTGGATGATAGGGTAACTAATAAGGAGTTGGAACCGTGCTGATGTGAAGCTGGTGTCAGGCGCCTACTGGTTTCTGTGCATTTTTTTTACATACAGTTGGAATGGTGCTTTCACTGTTGTGGTGAGTTAGTTGTGTTCCCTCAAGACAGGTGCCACATTGCAGGGCTTTATCAGACTGTGCCCTGCCGTCACGTCTCTGGTCTCTAGTGTCACCGATCTATTAATCTGCAGTGCACAGTGTACTCTGGTTGCAGTAGTTGCTTGTGGTTTATCTGTGACAGAGACGCTGCTTTCGAGGGAGGCGGAGCCTTCCATCCATAATGAGCAGCGGGCGGCCTGTGGCATGTGATCGTTGGATGCCGACGATGTCTCCGCTCGGTGCCCACTTTCTCTTGCCCAGTTCCACGTGGGTGCTAGTATTCAGGCTAGTTCACAGCAAGTACGATGCCTCAGGATTGTGACTGGGGGTTCCCAGCACCCTCTCTTGTTGTTTCCTGAAGGAAATTCTTAGGGATCAAGCAAAAAGGAAAAAGGATTCATTGGCATGGACAATAGTGTGGTGATTGTGGTGGGGAGGTAGGGGTTATAAGGGGGCTAAATGGTAATGGGGAAAAAAGAAAAAATTTAAATTAAAAAAAGAAAATTCTTTTTGATAAATGAGCTTTTAGATGACAGGCATCTTCTCAAGACTCTTTGTGTTGTATCCCAAGAGAGGCCTTGAATTTAAAAATCAGAGTTGCCTACTGGAAAGAGTATGACTTTTGGAGTCAGAGAAAACCAGGTGTGAATCTGGGTCCTGTCTGCCCCGCCCTCGTCACACAAACTTGTGCGTTCAACCACTGAAGTCTTTATCTGTCTCTAGGAGTGATAACTGACACCTTCCTGTCAGGGTGTCTTGGTACATAGTAAGTGCACAGCAAATGCTATTTAAGAAAAAACATTAATACATGAACTCGGAATTCTCAGTCAAGGAAAACCCTTTATTTCTCCACGAGGTTTCTTACACAGGTTTTTCATGATCCTTTACAGCCTCCAAATACCTTTACTGTGAAGGCCAACTATTTGCTCTGCTTATATAGTTAAATTTTTATCACACATTTACTAAATAAGTGGATGTTTTTAAGTACCCATATTTTTTTAAAAATATGAAGCTTGAAAGGCAGTGTGTAGGTTTGAATCGAAGTACCCCTGTTCAGTAGCTGAAACAGGTTTGTCAGCAGCACTGGGAAATCTTATTTCTGCAAACTTACTGACTGAACAGCTTGCCAGGCCAGGAAACATTCTGACCCTCTCTTGTGGAACAATAACTTTTTGCCTTTGTAAACAAAATTTTATCTTTATGCCTGGGCTCTACTCCCCTACACAAAAGATGGTCCTCTGTCCCGTCATATAGTAGCTTTGGAGGGTTTCAGTGCCTACTGTGTGCCCCATGCAGTGGGCCAGGTGCTGGATATGGACTCCCTATTCCCTAAGGGGAGGAGGGACCGGATGGGGAGGCAGGAGTGGGGAGAGGCAGATTTGATGATAGTGTTCAGGAGGAGGTAACACTCTTAACTTGAATTAGATCGGGGGACGAAGGAGAGACGGTGAAGTAGGGAGAGGCAGACTGTGCTGAAGGGCTGGGGCTCTGTTACTGTGTAACCAGCTGCACCAAACTTAATAGCTTAAAACAACAACCATTTTATTCATTGCATGATTCTGTGGGTCAGGAATTTGGACAGTGCTCAGCTCAACAATTCTTCTGCCCCTCATGGTATCAGCTGAGGTCACTTGGTGGAATTCAGCTGGTGGAATGGCTGGTCTGGAGGGTCCAAGATGACTTCACTCTCAACAACTGGTACCTACCTTATCAGGGCGGTTGGAAGGCTGGGCTCAGCTGGGACTTGCAGCTGGAGCGCCTGTGTGTGCCCTTTTTAGCATGGTGATCCCAGGTTTCTTACATGGCAGCTTAAAGCTCCAAAGACACCCAGGCAGAAACTGTAAGGCTTTTTTCAGGCCTGGCTTTGGAAATCTCATACTGCCACTTCCTTCCCATCCTGGTGGTAAGCAAGTGACTATGGCCAGCCCAGGTTTCTGAAAAGGGATAAGTAATGGGCATTTTGCCGTCTTTGATTTACCACACTGTGTTCCTTGATAGGAGAGCCATCGGTGGACTTTCAGGGGAGACAGTGGGTGGAGTGGTAGGTGCATGATACACGGCCACATGTACTTCCAGATTTGGAGACAAGGATCAAACGGTAGTGGATTGAAGATTCAACAAGTGCTGGAAGTGAGATAGTAGGTGTGGAGTACTGGCTATGAGAAGATAGAACTGGAAGTGGGGATCAGAGTGGAGATACGACTGATGAGTGGAGGGATTTGCTTATTTTTAACTTCACTTGTTTGCCTTGAAGATGGGTGAGGTGACCAAAGACTGATCTTTTCCAAATCATATTTGTGGATTTTTGTTCTACTGACTGATAAACCCTGTTGAAATTCCCTCTTGTTATTGGTGATACAATTTTCTTTGTGTACAACACATTCTTCTGCCCTGGCAAAGAAGGCGTTCTTTCTATAAATGGTTCTATTTCCCAGGATCTGGCCTTGCCTTCTTCACTTCTTTATTCTGTATCCTTTTCTTCAATAATCTCATGTACTCTCATGACTTGAACTGCTACTTGCGTGGTAAAAGCACCCAAGTCTTTGACTTTTGTTGCCTCCTACAGGTCTTCCCTGGATGACCCTTAATTTCTTTTCCTCTTTTTAATAATGCTATCTCCCTGGTCTAGACCAGAAGCCTATATAACATGCTCTTCTCTGTCCCTTGCTCTGTGTAGCTAAACAGGTCACAGAGTACTATTGATTTTTTCCGTTAAAACCAAGGTTCACAACTGTGGCTGCAAGTAACCATCACCCATAGACCTTATAAAATGTGCACACCTGGCCCTGGCTGGTGTGGCTCAGTGGATTGAGTGTGGGCTGCAAACCAAAGGGTCACAAGTTCTATTCCCAGTCAGGGCACATGCCTGGGTTGAGGGCCAGGTCCCCATTAGGGGGCACATGAGAGGCAACCACACATTGATGTTTCTCTCCCTCTCAATCTCCTTCCTTTCCCCTCACTCTAAAGATAAATAAAATATTAAAAAAATAAGTTTAAAAAAACATAAAATGTACACACCTGGAGCCCAGTCCCAGAACTACTCAATTGAGGTCTCTTGAGACTTAGGTATGCCTGCTTTTATGAAGGCTCCTTGGGGATACTGATGTTCATCTAACATTGAAAACAACTCTCTAAAATTTTTCTCTAATCCTCCAACTTATTTCCACCATTGCTGCTTTGGTTTAGGGTTTAGCATTTCCTGTAGCTACAACAACAGATTATGACCAACCTGGTGGCTTAAAATAACAGTTTGTTCTCTCACTGTTCTGGAGGCCTCAAGTCTGGAATCAAGGCGCGGGCAGGACCATGCTGTCTCTGATGGTCTTAGGGGCGGAGCCTTGCACACCTCCTCTGGCTTCTGACGGCTCCAGGAGCTCCTTGGCTTGCCATCGCCAGCCCAGGTCTCTGCCTCTGTCTCCACATAGTTATCTCCTCCCTCTCCCTGTGTGTCTCTTATAAAGACACTCATCTTTGCATTTAGGGCCCACCGGTGTCCCAGGGTGATCTCGTAAGACCCTTATTTTAACTTCATCTGCCAAAATAATTTTTCTCCCCAAAAAGGTCCCATTCACAGGGCTTGGACATGCATATATGTTTTTGGAGGCGGCTGTTCAATTTGCTGTACTGCTCCCGTGGTTATGGTAGTTCTTCCCCACCTGGTCACCTTGACTGTGGCCTGGGTGTCCCTCCGGCACTGTGCCGCAGTTGCCTCCTGCAGCAGGTCTTCGAGTACTGTCATTTTGTTCAGCGTCGTCATTTCATTACAATGTCGGTGAGAGACCATAGGAACTTAACTCTCGTTTTTATTAATTAGCCTGTAGTAAAATTGACTGCATTGTGTGTCACTTTGCTTAAAGTCACAGAACCTATTTAATGACATTACATGTGAACTTACTGTGTATATCCAGTAGTGTTAGTCCTGGCTTAAATCTTACCAGATTCCCCACTCCCCTGAGGGTAAAAAGCCATGCCCCTTATCATGGAGTACCAGGCTGTTATAACCCAGCCCTTGCCTACCTTTTACCCCTCTTTCCCAGTGTTTCCTCTTGTTTTGAGCTTCAGCTCTGGCAGTACTAAGTAACCCACGGTCCTCCTTGCCTTTGTACACACTGTTGCCCTGTGTTCCACATTTGGTCTTGTTCAGAGTTCAAGACAGTTCAAGCAGTGTCTCCTCCATGAAGCCTCCCTTAATGCTTGGTGCTACGAGTGCATGAAATGACTGGTGCATTCACATAAGTGTTTTGTCACACTTGGTTTTGTGCCTTTCTTTCCTGTTATCAGAGAGCTCTGTAAAGACTGGGAAGCTGATATTCATTGTGGTGGCCCTAGTACTTGGTATTATAAATGACGAGTGAATGACCACATAGTTTAACCTAATTAGAAACTTGTCTCATCTTAACACTGGTTTTCCACTGCTACCTTAGTTATTTCCAATAGGATTTTTTACTGGTGGCCATCTAAATGTAGTAAGTAAGTAGATTGACATATTATTTGCTTGACCCACAATATCTGTATCTATTCTCAAGCAATTTAAATTAAAATGCTTCTGTAGATATTAAGTTTGACATTTCTGGTTTTTGTATTTTTTTTCTTTGTATTAGTTATGGCTTGTAAGTAGCAGAAACCAACTTGAGTTAGCTGAAAGTGAAAAGAATTTCATGAACAAGAGTCAGATATATTGGAACCAAGGGAAACCCTTAAGAATCCACTCTCTTCATTTCTCTTTGCTACTCGTCTCTGTTCGTCTGCTTCATTCCAGACTGACATGCTCACACTCTGGTGCTTACATTTTACAGCTCTAGCCATCCACGGAGACTGGCTGGTTGTCTCTCTGTCCCACTTTTGAGTTTTCCGGGATAAGAATGTCTTTGGCCAGCTTGGGCCAGATGCCTGTCTCCAGCCACAGCGGTGCAGACGGTGCTGGCCTGGCCATTTCGTTCACACGTGGCACTAGGGCTCTCTTACGCCGTTAAGGGATAGATTCCCAAGAAGGGAGTGTTGTTGGGAGCAGATCCCTAAAAAGTGTCTGCCATACTCTTCCTAGGTAAGATCCTGTTGACTAGTAGTGGATAGTTGGGAGGAGGATGCATCAGAGAGCCAGGGAACCGTGAGAGGAGAGGCCCAGGAACCTTGTCAGATTTTGTACCAGTTGCCTGTGGACCATAGTGGTGAAAAGGGTCTTCTGAATTGTGCAGCGTCCTGGCTTTAATTGATTCATGTTCCTCTCAATATGGAATGTTCATCTTGATTTAAGGAATACGGAAATATATTAGAACAAAGTGGGTTTATAGTGGTTGTTTATTCATGGATATGTTCATTATACTAATAATCACAAATATGTTTTAAAAATAATGTACATTATTCTGATCTTGCATCAGAAAAAGGAGATGGGTACTTGAAAGAAATCATCTCTGTATTGTAGAGACATTTTTTATGTAACAGACATTCCTTTGTGATGGAAATGGCAATAGATTAAACACACAGCAAGAATAACGTCTGGTGATAATATAAGTCCATTGTCATACTGTAGCTACCCAGTTGTAAAACAAACACACAACACACTTGGTGTCAACCTTTACTGTTCTCAGTGGTCCTGAAGTTCTTCTTTACCATCCTGGCCACCATGCCCTTCCTGACAAAGAAAGGCAAGAGTGTTAGGACAGGGACAAGCCACCAGATGTGCTGCCCCTGACTTTGGTGTTCTGAAGGAGCCTTGGAGCTGTCATTCTTATCCATGTAAATATGAACTTCTTTCTGTTCTCTTCTTCAAAAGAATTGCCAGGGGAGAGGTGGGGAATAGTCATGTCAGTGAGCAGCTTGAGACAGTGGTCAGAACATACAAGGACCGATGAATTCAGAGTTGGAAAATACAGTTGAACTTGCTACCTGCAATCCTGCATTTGTTTTAAACACTGCTATTAGCTTAAGGTATTAATACAGGATATCTGCTTAGGATATTAGATGTTTTCCAGGTGACTTTTTAAGTTATTTGACAGGTTGTGGACTCAAACTCATCTTTTTTATCTTTGGGCCATTTTATGGGCTATCTTCTGGTAGAGTCATATTTTATGTTTAATTTTTACAAGCTATTTTTTGGCTAACCTGACAGTGTGAGATTCAAATAGAAATGGGAATGAGTGTAGAGAATTCAGAACTTTTAAGGATGGAAGTAACTAAATTTAGTCTTCATACAAATAAAGATCCTACAGACATTAACATGATTTGGCAGTGAGAGATGAGGTTTAATTAGCACTGTATTTTTCAGACTATAAGATGCACCCCCAATTTGGGAGGGAAACTGGGTGCGTCTTATAGTCCGAATATAGTTTCCCTGGCTCACTGCGGGGTAGGGGGCGGTGGTGGAGCGGGGTCATAGGAGGCAGGAACAGGGTCGCGGCTGCATTTTCCTTCCAAATTTGAGGTGCCGAGGAAAGTGCATCTTATAGTCCGAAAAATACGGTATCTATTTTCTGACTAGTTCATTTAAAAATATTTCTGGGGTGTTTCTCTGGGGTCCATTAGAACGACGCTTGCTGAACTGAGCCAGTGCTCACACAGCCTCTGTAGAACTCTCATTTGCTTATTTATGTTCTGTCTCTTTCCAAAAAAAATTTGGAGACTCTGACTTTAAGGATAGGAAACCTCTAATTACGTTATGCATCACTCCTAAATTAAGTTTCTGGAAGTGATTTGAATTGCGTTATGGCTGAATGTCTGTTCTGCAGCCCTTGCCTTCCGTGAGGTGTTCAGTGGACAGTTCTTTATGACCATTCCTGTCTTTTCCCTGTCCCATCTTACTTTTCTTCTTCAAACTGTTAAAACCTCCTTGAATAAGTGAACTCTTTCATCTCTGTTCATAGGTACAATGGTGCTTTACCTAACGGAGACAGAGGCCGGAGGAAAAGCAGATTTGCTCTCTATAAACGACCCAAGGCTAATGGAGTTAAACCCAGCACGGTCCATGTGATATCCACGCCACAGGCATCCAAGGTAGGTGGCTTCTGTGCCGCCGGAGGGCTCGGCAGACAGTGACTCACACTGATTCCTTGTTACCCCTCGTCCTTTCAGTCTCATTTCTCTGTGGGACAGAGTTTCTCAGCCATTTGAAACTGGATGAATCTTGGTTGTCCAGAAGCGCTGTCCTGTGCATTGTAGGACATGGAGCAGCATCCCTCTGTCCACGAGACGCTGGTAACACATCAGTCCCACCCCACTGCCAACTGCCACCAACATTGCGACAACCAAAAATGTCTCCAGACGTCCCCTGGGGGTGGAGTGAGCAAGTCCCCCCCACCCACCTCATAAACCACTGCTTCGGGGTGTAGTGAAACTAGCACATATCAGTTGAGAATAGTGGTAGAGAGATAAATGATGTTCTTTATTCTAGAGAGTGTTTTTTATTAAATCTTGGTATGAACTTCATTAAGATTTATTTTCCTTCTGCATATTGAATAGTAGGTGTTTTCACATAATTTTCGCTACGTGAAATTGAATTTGTGTAATTATTAGAAGGATTGGAAGTAAACAGAGCTAAATGCTATAAGAAGTCTGTACATATTTCCTCTCATAAATTTCAAGTGAATAAAATGTTAATTTTTAGAATTACCTCATATGTTCTCTGATATAAAAGTGGGGACACAAATCTCAGTTTATCATTTTGGTTGATATATTCTTCTGATTACTTTTATGACAATTTTCCTTTTAATTAAATATACTCTTCAATGTATAATACAGTTTCCTTTTCTATAAAACAATTAGATGTACATGAAGTATTTCATATGGGGCACTGACTATACATGTTTGTCATCATGGGTTGGACCATCTGGAATAAATAAGAGACTTGATTCTCATTTTTACTGAAAAATCCATGTTCAAAGAGAAATGAATGGCTTCGTGGAAGCACATGTGGCATTTATACTCAGTCTTAGAAACCGGTTACTTTTGTTAATGTTTTTACTTAAAAAGCTCCTGTGGCTGTTTCTGAAGCAGTGCCTGGGAAAAGTTTGCTAGAATGTACCAATTAAAATTATATTAATGAGGGAATGGTTAGACAAGGGGATATCAAACTCCAAGGAAACAGGAAAGGAGAGATTAACATTTAGTGGCAAACTTTTGGGCTGGAGAAGGGCGAGTCAAGTAAAAGTTTCAGGAAGGGAAGGATACTTTGTAGGGAAAACAAAGAAAACCAGGCTTGCAAACAAGATTCTGAGAAGTGGAGGAAGTAAAATAGCAACAGAATCTGAGAAAGTCAAGGAAATAGGGGAAGCATTTTATAGTCCAAAAATACCTGGTGAGGAAGGACACCAAGACAAATGTTTTTAGTGCGGGATAAGAGTCAAAATATTACAATGATATAGACATGGTCCTTAAAATTCTGACTGTATGTTGACATTTGTCTTTCTTTCCTCTGGCTCTCCACCTTTCTTACTACATTAACTCTGTCTAAACCTCGGATTGTATGTTAATACAGTGGCTTCAGATATCGTTAAAAGTTGTTGTGAGAAGTCTTTGACTCCGCAGGCTCATGCTGGGACAGAACGGGAGCGTCGGTGCTGTTTGAAGGCTGGTGGCTCTTACTCATTGCCGTCTCCAGCTGCTGCAGCTTTGGCTTTTTATGTTTTATCCTTATACCTACACTTTACCTGAAGTTTTTCAGATTACAGATCTTTTGGTAGTTGTCTTTCTAAATCTGTGTTTGAAAGTATCAGCCACAATACCATAGTAAGGCAAATTGAGTTTTGGTCTCGACCCTCTCCCTCGTAACCTGGGAAAAATATATCCTCATTTACAAAATGAACGAGTTGGCTATAGGCAGGAGCTATGTTGAATCCGATCAGATACTTTGGTGATAAGGGATACAAATGATTCTGGCTTGGAAAAAAAAGCAAAACGGAGAAATTAAAGGCTAGGGTGAGAACAGTTCTCAGAAATGGGTGGAAAGTTGAGTAACTAGGTTTTGTGAGAACCAGAGTATCAGCAGGAGTTAACATGGATATTCTTTCAAGGGTGTTATAAAGTGACTTGGCTCCAGCTACCTTCTGCCTCTTTTAAAGGTTTTGAATTCTCAGGAAGGAGAATTTGATAGGCGTAGTCTGGGTCAGTCAACCATGACCTGAGATGAGTGGACCAGGCATATTTATTGTGAGCTGATCAAATACCCCACATGGCATTTCCGTCATGCGTCCTACTCACTGTGTACCTGTGGGGTGAGGGCCTCGCACCTAGTATTTCATCCCGCCTGAACCTAGCACCTTGGCCACAAAGCCCGCACTCCTGTTCCCTCCCATCCATGGTCAGTTTTGCCCTTCCACCCCGGCTCTCACCTTCTCTGTTGGCACACTTGTCAAAATCTCTTACATATTTAACTTCTCTTAGATGGTCCTCCAACTGCCCTAGTTTAACTGAATCCTGGATTTTATTGATATATTCTTTTTACTCTTTTTTCCATCTCTTCCCATTCACGTAACTAGAAAAGTTTTCATTCTGTTTCCACTTCAGCCTCCTTTTTAACCCTGCATTATTAGCTTAGCAACCCTAACCCTGCTCCCGACCTCACTGACCTAAGGTCACTCTTCTGTAGCTGTCAGTGGTTCAGTATCTAGGCAAGCCGATCCTGTTTCTCCCCAACTCTTATTTAAACACGAATTAGCATCCATGGTTCATGTAGTGCTTACACTCAGTTTCAGAGACTGTCACTTTCTTTCCACTTCTCCCACTGTCATTTGAAAGTGACCATAATCTCCAGTTCATTCTACTGGTGTTTACTTTTAGCTTCTCCTCATCAAGACATCTGGCCCTTTTGCCTGTCCTTGTTTGCCCCAGTTATTAGCCCACTTGGCTTTTCCATCCATGTTGTTGACTTCACCCCAGGTGCCTTTTCTCTGGTGCCTTTAGGCACCTGCTGTTTGTGAGTTCGTGGCTCTGGGCCCTTCCAAGCCCAACTGATTGTTTTTCTTGTCATTTTCTTGCGCACCCCATTTCCCATCAGAGTGCCAGGGTATGCGGTGGTATTTGGCAAAAGCGGTTTGACCTCAGTCATCAGTGGTTTGTCTGCTCTGAAAGTTCTGATCCTGCAATAATGATAATGAAAAGGTCATCCTTGATTAGAGTTATAGAAGTGAGAGCTAGAAGGGTGTGTGTGGCCACCATTATTACATTGGAGCACGTGGCTTTTTGACTGTGTTGTTTCTTCCCTTTGCCACAGTCACTTCCTCTGCAGCACAGTCTGGGGGCAAAACAGGGAGTACACCTTTGCCGATGGCAGCAGCAGCTGGGAAATGGGACCTCTTAGTCTTCCATGCATGCCAGTGTCCGAGCTAAATCAGAGGGGATGGCACGTTGTGCTATGTTTGTGTAATCTTTAGTTCTGTACGTATTTGCTCTTGGGATACTGGTACTCAGAGAGATCTTTTCCTATTATATAATTTTTTTTAAAAAAAACAACCCTTAAGTCCTATTTTACTTTTGGCATTTCTATTACACAGACATAGGGTATTTAGCTATTTATTCATCCATTCATTTATTCACCAAATATTTATCTAGCTAGCTCTTTCTATGGCCAGGTGTCATGCTAGCTATTAGATCTACTACAGTCAGCAAAACATGCCTGTCTGGGGCTAACCGTCTAGCAGGTAGGCAGACAGTAAGTAATCATGTGAATACACATTTAACTGCATGTTGTGGAAGAGCACAGCGACGGAAGAGAATGAGGTGCAAGAAAAGGGGGTGTGGAGTCAAGGTCGGGTAGACAGGGAAGACCCTGGGGGAGCGGCTTGGGGGCTGTTAGCCGTCAGCTGTAAGGAGGGTTAGCCAGGAGAGCAGACACATCTGGAGCTCTCGGGAGTCTGCTTGGAGAATCTGGGCTGTTTTCTGAGGGGAAACATGGAAGGGACTGGCATGACATAACTAAGAATTTAAGTTGATTTATATTCGTTCATTTTTAATGAGGCAGGGCAACTGATTGCTTTTATCTAATCGGCAAATAGTACGGTGATGGTGGAAGTGGTGCCGCCTGAGAGGTGAATGTTTCGGTAGCAACGTGGTTTAAATTTAGCAACATTACTGTGGAAAGCTCTCCATCGTGATTTTCCCTCCTTATATTGTGCTGTATGAAGTCTCCTTTTTTGGTTATTTTTGCTTTTAAAAAGTGACTGAATATCACTTGGTTCCAGTTGGCATATTTCAGGATGGAAAATATCAGTGGTCTTAAAATGACAGTTTAGAGGAAGAATTAGGGCTATTTAATGTGATTGCTACAACCAGGATTGCTCTTCAGCTGTTTGCACTGGAGTGGCTCTCTTGTTTGATAAGATAATGAAACTCTTCCTTATCAGTCAGTGAATAATGCAATAGTAACTGTGTGAACTGGTAGAATAAATACGTAAATTTCAATGTAAGCCCATTAGTTCAAGCTAATTGTGTAGGCTGCAGTTGGGTTTACTTTTGAGCACTCACTGCCTGTCTCTTTAGCCT
>CM052538.1:162755099-162826031 GCA_028533065.1 Trachops cirrhosus
TGCAGCCTACACAATTAGCTTGAACTAATGGGCTTACATTGAAATTTACGTATTTATTCTACCAGTTCACACAGTTACTATTGCATTATTCACTGACTGATAAGGAAGAGTTTCATTATCTTATCAAACAAGAGAGCCACTCCAGTGCAAACAGCTAAAGAGCAATCCTGGTTGTAGCAATCACATTAAATAGCCCTAATTCTTCCTCTAAACTGTCATTCTAAGACCACTGATACTTTCCATCCCTCTCTTTCCCCTCTCTCTAAAAATAAATAAGTAAAATCTTAAAAAAAATTATTAAATTATCCAACAAGTTACATGAAAATGTACTTACTTGATAACAAATGTGAAGAATATAATTATAATAACATCCTTTTACTATATTGATTCTTGGAATTTAGCCAGGTAATGTTTTCAAGGCACCATAGATTGAAGGTAAACAAAATTTTGTAAAATTAAGGCAGATAATTAAATATGACACTAGAAGTGATTTCCACGGTCTTAGCAGATAATAGAGATAGTGAATATAAAAATATTATTAGAGTTAGAAAAAATAGAATTTAATCCACATTAGTTCAGTAGGAGATTTACCTTGAACATTATTGTATTTTAGGAAAATATATATCAAGATTCAGTTCACCATTGTCTTATCTTTCAATGAAATGGGAGAAACTATTGGGAGAGTTTGGTTTGTTGTTTTAAAAAAGCTCAGACATTTCTTACTGGGGACAGATACAGCAAGGAAAGGATTGTACCAGTAACTTCCAACACTCAGCAGGTGACTTGGAGATTATTAGCATGATTTGAGGAACGACTGGAGCTCTAATTTGCAGCATTTGGGTACTATGTGTAGTTCATATTATTTAGAGAATAAATGAGAATGTATTAAAGTTTTTGATTTATATACTTAACATCTTTTATTAGCTGAGAATTAAATCTTATCACTTGACATGATTAATTTTCATAAACATCAGGCTATTATTTCATTTTGGGTTGATGGTTTTAACATCAAGAATCAGTTATTATTAACTATCAACTACATTTCTATAAATTTTGGCTAAGCACCACTTTTCTGTTTTCATGAAGTTTTTTTTCTTTTTTGACAGTTTTGCCATTGCAGATAGTATACGTTTAGTAATTTGGAGCTGTTATTTTCCCTTGCAGTTTTTTAGTTTAGTTTTTGACATCTGCTGTTCACAAAATAACAAGAGTAAGCTTTCTTGTTTAAGTACATTTTCCTTCAAATTTCCTAAATAAAATATTGAGATTTTTACTGCTCTGTTTAAGTTAGGCAGCTTGACTTGCACTGAAGGAGGATAATTATTTATCACCATTTTCCCTTCCAGTTTGTGTGAGTCTTTAAAGGGAGGTTATACGATGTTTGAGTGTATTTTTAAAATTAAAATTTGAAGTGTGATTCACAGTACCTACTGTGAATAATTCCAGAGAGTTGAAGAGTTGATTCAAAGTATTACATTTTTCTTAGTTTCTGCAGTTAATATAGTTGGACACTAACATTTTTGTTTTCCTGATCCTTCTTCTAGCATACATAGTTTCATTGTTGCAAGCACTAACAACTAATGGGAATTTTTGTTTGTACAGAATAATCACAAGGTCATTGCCTTACTCATTTCTGTTCATTGATATCTAGCATAAATCTCTGCTCTGCTGTGTGGTGTGGACAGAAGAATTATTCATTGTTTTCTAGTGAAAGAGACATGTCTGTCTTTTCTGTATTTATGGTGTGGTTGGCAGAATAATGCCCCCCAAAGATGCCCACCCCTTAAGTCCTGGGACCTGTGTTTATGTTACCTCACAGCCAACCTCACAGCCAAAGGGACTTTACAGATGGCATTAAAGGCATAGACTTAAAACAGGGAGGTTATCTTGGGTCGTCAGGGCGAGCCCAATGTAATCACAGGAACACTTAAAAGTGGAAGAGAGGGGTGAAAAACTCACAGAGAGGTGAGGGGAGAAGGGGCAGAAAAGTCTGGAGTGTGAGCAGGCCTCACCCTTCTGTCCCTGGCTTTGAAGGTGGATGCAGGGGCAATGGATCAGGGTACGCAGCCTCTCAAACAGGGGTGTCTGACCTGCGGCCTGCGTGCTGCCCAGGATGGCTATGAATGTGGCCCAATGCAAAATCATAAATTCACTTAAAACATTATGAGATTTTTTTTGTGGTTACGTGTCTCAGTGTATTTAACATGTGGCCCAATACAAGTCTTCTTCTTCCATTGGGCCCAGAGACGCCAAAAGGTTGGATACCCCATTAGAAGCTGAGGACAACTCTGGCAGGCAGCCACGGAGGAAACAGAGACCTTAGTCCTCTATTACACGGACTCGGTTCTTCCAACAATCCGAATGTCCCCGGAAACAGATTCTTCCCCAGAGGCTCTCTGAAGCAACACAGCACTTGATTTTGGCCTTGTGAGACTTGGGCAGAGACACCACCAGATCTGTGAGATGATAAATTTCTGTTGTTTGTAGCTGCCAGGTCTTGTGGTAATTAGTTACAGCAGCAAGAGAAAACCGATATGCACTATTTTAAGGGAAATTAAATGCAAAGTACCTTGTATTACTGAGCAGTTCTTAACCTTGTATTGGGAGAAAGGAAAAGATGGGGAAGCTGTGAAGGAATTGGGGATTAGGGAAGAGGTTTGTATTTTTTTTTTAATTCTTTTGGATCCAGAGTATTGGACCTGGAAAGCTTGACTCTAGCTCTCAATAACTTACTTAATAGTGTAATTTCTGTATTACTGATTTGTAGTAATTATACTGTTGACTTGATGCATGTATTGGTTGGAAAAATAATATTTAATTTGTGTCCTTAAAACACAATTTTATTGAAGAGTTGCTTTTAACATGTCAGTGTGGGAGAATACTTGTAATTATATGTGTAATTATGCCTTTACTAAAACATACTTGAATTATGACCTGGATTCAGACACTAACACCCATCTTTTTTTTTTTTTTTTTTTATGCATGTGTGTGGGAAAAGACCCTTTTCTTATAACTTCCTTTTGTAAAAACATGAAGGTTGGAAGGAACTTACTTGTACTGACTCCTCATTTTACAAGTGAGGGACTTGAAAAAGGTCAGAGAAGCCCAGTAAGGAGTCTCAGGTCACTAAGCCAGGTGCACTCCCAGGACCCAGGAATGTTAGTCTGTTGTTGCAGGTGGCAGGTGGGAAGTGCTGTGGAAGATGGGAACCAGGCTGGATTCCACTCCTGACCCTCCTGCCTCCCAGGACTGTGACTTGGAAAACCCATCTATTTCCAAACTAGGGCTGCTGTAACTATAAAACAAATCAACATAATTGTCAGTAAAAGTGGAAGTCACTCTGGAAACTTAGGAGTAGTAGCCCTGTTAGGATAAACTGTCCGGTCTTAAGTCAGATTCTGCTCAGAGAGAGCCTCTGTGTAACAAAGGGAACAATGGTGGAGGCTTGAGTTCAAGCAGCTGTTTGCAGTGGTGGTTATGACACTAAGTGGAAAAGGTACGTCAAAATAAATTCTGTGCCGCTCAGAAGGAGTCATGGCCTGTAGGGGAGGGTCACAGAAGTATCATTGGCTGACTTGAGTTGGCTGTGGCTCGGTTTGTTACACCTTCGCCTTTACAGTAAAGTACGGGATTGACCTTCTGTCTGTGAGAAAGTACTTCAGCCTCTTTGGAGTCCTGCTGCCGACCAGTTCACAGGGGCCTCCTTCCAAGCTCCCCACTCACCACACCCAGGTCACTAGTGTCCTTTAGTTTTGCTTTACAAAGTTAGAGTTGATGGGAGCTTACGGGAGCCTGGGTGCAGGAGCTCTCAGAAAACTCGTCCTTGCTTTGCTGCTCGTCCTTCTCCCGCTGCAGCGGAGCCCTGCAGGACCGGCCCCCTTTTCTCTGGGGTCCAGCCTGACTGTTCATGTGCAGCTCCCCCGGGGCCATGTTGTCCCTTGCCTCCACACCTTGGATGTTTCTTCTCATTTCTTGGAAAGTGCTCCAGCCTCCTGTACTAACCTATACTGCCACTAGTCTTCAAAACATGACCCAGTTGTCATTTCCTCCTAGAAACTCCACTGACTCTTAACCAGCCTCAGTGAGGAGTCCTTTCGTGAACTGAAGTTCCAAACGACGTGTATATCCCGCTGCGTTAGAGTCGCCCTGCTGTCTGGTCGTGCTGGGCAGCAAGCTTCCTGAAGGCAGAGACCGTCTGTCCTGTCCGTGTTACCATTGACCAGCACAGTTCCTCGAATGTGTAACCGAACAGTGTGTTCTGCCTTGGGCATGTGCTAGCACAGCTGGTTTTTCAGATGGGTCGGTAACTTATGTGTTGTGTTCTGCAAACCCACAGGCACGTGCACAGATCAGTTTGTAATTCAGGCATATTTGGTAATTAAAATTACTCTTTTCCAGTTGTTTCCAAATTTTCTCTATGGTAGACACCGTCGTGGTAACCAGCTTTATACAAAAACTTGCATGCATCTCTGATCTTTTTTCCTTCTGATCCCAGGAATCACATATTTGTTATTGATGGTTTTAAGAAGGAATAGTTAAATTTTGTAACTTATGAAAATAAGAATGAAAGTGTGGGTTTTGGAGTTCAGACTTTCTGATGCTTAGTTTCCCTTGTTTACTAGCTGCAGACTCTGGGTCAAAATACCTTTCTGTGACTCACTTTCCAGTTTTAGAAAACGGATTTGTGTCAGTCAGTTTAGGCCCAGTTATGCTGCAGTTTCAAACAGTTCTCAGTGGGTTTACCACAGAGCACATTTATTACTCACATTTCATGTACACTGTGGATTAGCATGGGACTGTGTTCATTGTAGAAATCCAGGGACCCAGGCTGATGGAGGGTGCATCTTGGCTCTAAAGGTCACGGAAGAGGTGAGAGAAAGCATTAGCTCTTCAAGTCTCTACCTGGAAGCGACATGCTCGCATTTCATTGGCTAAAGCAAGTCTCATGGTAAACTGAATTCGAAGTTTGGTGATGCATAATCCTTTTGCCGGGAGACGCATTAAATATCTGCAAATAGTAGTGTCTGCCTGCAGGTACTAACTCCTGAAGGGAAACACTTGGACCATTCCATATGGCTAGTATAGTATTGGGATGGCCAAAAAGTTCGTTCAGTTTTTCTGTAATGTAAAAGACACATTTTTTATTTTCATCAGTAAATTTATTGATTTGGATATTATGAATATGTTGGCTATCTCCTGTGTGGTATGACATTGATTGTTCTCAATGTCTCAAGTTGACTACTGTCAACTTCAACTGGCCTACCCTACGGGGGAGCATCGTCCAGTGAGAAATCTCCAGCACGAAACTTCCCAGACCGCCTTTGACACGTTCTATCAGTCACAGCACCTCTATACACTGCACAACTTTTTTTTGCATTTCAGTTGCATGCTTACCTTCCTTGAAATAATAAAGCATAATATGCCACAAATGTTGTACATTTTCTTTCATCTTCAGTATTAAAAAGGCTGCAAAAAATTCACCAATTTTGATAAGTTTTTTTCTTTAAATGCATGCTGATATGACAGCTGTCACAGTACAACCTAATAAAATTGTTTCGAATGAAGTTAAAGACAACTAAGTACTGCTAGAGCCACATTATAGAAAAAATGAACTTTTTGGCCAACCCAATACATGGTAGTGGTTAATTAATGTTTGCTAATATTATTAGTAATTGGTTCTCTGAAAAGCATTAATTATCTGTTACAAGAAATTATAAATAGGCCCAGGATATGATGAAACCTTGTATCTATACTTAATTGTTGACAATTTGGTTATATAAAAACTTTTATTTAAAATGTACTGATGTATTAAGAATTAAAAGCTACAGCTTTGTGTGATTTGAATATGGGTTTTCTTTATAAGCTTTACAATTTAAATTTATCATTTTCTTCACGATCACAGCATTGGAGGTTGAATAATGAGTAGTTTCTGAATTATTGAACCCACTAACTTTGAAAATCAGTGTATTTCATCTCTGGATAATGTACTTATAAATTAGAACATGTTGATAAGGCATTCTTATGTGAAGATACATGTGGCCTAAATCAGTTTTGGTTTTCCATGCATTCTTCAGACTGCCAGCATTAGGTCCATTCTTTGCTTTTCGAACAGAGGAGGAGTTCTGTGTTTTCTGATGTGGAGTTACACCTTGGTCTCACATGCGTAGTTAGATAAAAATCTTTTTTGCTCTTTCTGTAGTGCCCACTTCAAATTGTTTATATGAGTATTAGTGATTTCCCTCTAGCATTAAAAGAAGTTGTTTCATTATTTTATTCTATAATCTAATATCATAAATCCAAGAATACCATACTTTTAAACTTATAAATACCATTGACATTTAAGTTTTACAAACTATGCAGAACTGATATTGTTATAATTGGTTCCCCTAAAATGAAAGAGAAAGAGAATTCTGGTAAACAGAGCTTATCTAGCATTTTTCATTTTAAGAAGACTTTCTTTAAAGTATACAAGTCATACATGTAGAGTTTTGATGGATTTTCATAGTTTACACACCCTTTTAAACAGTAGCCAGATCAAGAAACAGCATTACCAGGACCCCAAGGACCCCCTTGGTCCCCGACTGTAACCCCCCCACAGTAACCAGCTAACTGTCATCACGAACCAACACTGTAGGTTAGTTTTTATATTTTATGTAAATTGGATCTATAGTATTGGTTGTCAGTGTAATATAGTATTCTGTTGTGTGAATTTATCTTGCTATCCAGTGTGCTTTACAGTTTTAATCACACTAAAACCTCAGTTCAATTTTTGTAAATTATTTAAGGCATTTTTTAATGTTAGTTATTTTACTTTAGAATATGAAGTCAGAATAAACAGAAGTCAGTAAGAGCTACCAGCATTCATGTTTATAGCTTATAGCAGTTTAAAATCTAGTAACTTCACTTAGAAAACTGATTTGCCTGTTAAAACAATAATCATGGAATTGAATATTTCAGTAAAGAACCCTAATTTTATACTGAACTTTGAATTTTACGGTATGTTGTATTCCTTTCCTGAAAAGCATATACCTGTGTTACAGCTAAGGGCCCCCACATGTCACATTTTTTTTAGTTTTTACATTTTTCAAATAGGGAGGCAACCTATTATCAGAGGCAAGAAGAACAGACTTTAATGTCGAACCTGACTGGAGTGAGTCTCAGCTCTTCCCTTCGCTAATCACGTGACCAGGAAAGCCGCAGAGCCCCTCTGGGTACGACAGCCCGACAGCCCAGCCCGACAGCCCGCCTGAGCTGAGAGGATTGGATGGCATGAACACACACACACACAGCACCACATGCCTCCTGGCCAGGGTGGGCTCCTGGGAATTGGTAACTGTTCTTTTAGTTACCTCGCAAGGGAGTTGCAGGGATGCGATGGAATCATGTGGTCTTTTGAAAGCCACTCTGTATCCCTATAGTATAGCAATTACTGCTCAGCGTAAAGTTAATCAGTGTATTGATAAGACTTTAGAATGATTCCCTTTTGTAAGTGCCAAAGGTGCTCATTCCCACCGGCTGTGTAGTTGGATTTCAGCATTTAAAAATGTAAGCACATCCTTTATATTTAAATGTTTGTTTAATTGCACACCAAAAAAAATAGCATCCTTACAACTTTCTTCTGAAAGGTTAGGGGCTGTCCACTCACCTGTGAGATGTCTGTGTCGTAGTGGCCCTCCCCTGGTGCGCATTAGCCTTGTCCCCCGGAGTCTGTGTTCCCAGTGGACTCCAGCTCCTGGAGAGCAGGCCCTGCCCTGCGGGCAGGCAGGTGCCAGAGGAGGAGCGTTCGGTGACCTATGGAATGAGCAACAGCCATCCATGATTTTAGAATCCCTTACTTCCAGCTAACTTACATAATTTTCTGAAAGTACAAAGGAAATTACTAACTTTGGCTTGGAGACATATGAAAGCTTTTCTCAGAAAATACATACTTTTAGCATTGCAGATAGTTGAACTGGTGAAATGTTTTTTATCTTTTTTGTGAAAATTAATCTTTACCTGACACCTGGACGGAGTCATCAGGTGGGAAATTGAAGTGTGGCTGGTTGGTTGGTAGCAACAGGTCACAGTGGGTGGGGGTCAGGGGGTGAGGGGATTGGGTGGGAGGTTGGGATTGGGTAGTGGGCGTCCAGCAGCAAAGGCTATCACTCTGCCGTGGAAATGTTGACTTGGTGGGCTCGCGGTAAAGGAGAAGGCGGGAGAAGTTGTTAAATGCTGAGGTCAGATTGTCTGCACCAGCTGGTAGAAGGGCCCTTTCCCAAAGGGTGTTGCTAGAACCCATGAGGAGCCCCGCTCTGTCCCTACTGCCCTTGAGAGAGGAGCGGTCGGACGGAGCGGATGTAATTCCTCTGGTGGAGTCACTGCCGCTATAGTCTTCAAACTCTGGCAGCCTGAACTGTGATTCTGAAAACTTTTCTGCTCGACTTTGATACAAAACTCATTTTTTAAAAAAGTTTTGACTCCTTTTAAAAAAAATCTTTGTTTTGTTTTAGAACACAACCCTTTTATTTCTGTTCAAAGGGAACTTATTTTTGTTTCTGAAAAGTTGAATAAAAAATTTAGTACCGATTTACTGAGTTTTCTTCCACTTAATCTTTTATTACACGGATGTATTTCTAGTGTTGTATATTTCTTGTTCTTCATTACTACCTAAACTGAGTCATAGTGAACAGCAGTAAAGGAGAGAGTGATTATCAGGGAGTTTAAGAATATTATTTTAGGTCAGGGTTTTCAGCCTTTGGCCGGATCATTCTTTGTGTGGGACAATGAGCAGTATCCCTGGTCTCTGCCCACTTGGTGCCGTTAGCAGCTCCTGCTCCCCAGTTGTGGCCATCAAAAATGTCTGCAGACATTGCTAATGTCCCACTCTGGGGGACTGCCACTGATCTGGACTCTCAGCTGCAGTCGTACGGATTCTGGTGCAGAGTGCCGGCTCTGGGCTAAGATTCCCGTGGTTGAAATGCCGGCACTTCTTTGGCCGGTGACAACCAACCACTCTGTCCCTCAGTATTCTCATCCCTCAAGTAACAGAAAATATTATTACTCAGCTCATAAACTGGAATTAAGGAGTTAATATATGTGAAGTTCTTAACTTTGAGAGTGGTGCCTGGCACATTGTAAATGCTCATCGTTAAAAACATGGTTATTATTACTGCTTGTAAGAACACTTGGGTATTCTCTTACATCTGTATTTCCCACCTTCCTTCCATTGCTTTTTATTTTTTTACTGTGTCACATAATGGGACCTGTGGGGAGATCATAACTGAGATAGTTTTTTAGCAAATTAACCTTTATTCTTAAAAGCTGCATTGCCTCGTGCTTGGGCAGACAGTAGGGCAAAGCGAATTGACAGAAGACTCTGACAGGCCTCCTCTCCTTCAGTGGCTGTGTGCTGCTGAGCGGAAACCATTGCTTGAAATGGGGCTTTGCAGAGATAGAGAGGGATGCCTTGTGACTTGACTTTACGTCCAGGGTTAGTTTGTGTTTGACGTGGTGTAAGAAGAGCTGGTCTCAGCTCTGGTCTCAGGTCCCGGAGCCTCTCTTCTTTCAGGGCTGGAGGCGCATTCAAGCTCTTCTGCCCCTGACCCCAGATACAGGTTGAAAAGCTTCCAGATGGGGGTGTGGGCTGGAAAGAACCTGATTTTCTCTTCTCCCACAGTTGAGCGAAGCGCTCTCCTCCTTGAATTTAACCCATTATCTAATCTAACAAGGATGAATTCATTTTGCCAATGTCTCGATTTTGGCAGTGGTTACTACTTTCATGTAATAAAAAAAAAAAAGCAGTGTTGGGGGAGGGGGCAGGAGCTTAGGTGGGGGAGGAGAACAAACAACAAAGATATTGTGGAAGAAAGAAATTTCTCTGAAATCTAAGAATGAAAAAGAAAGAGAGAAGAAGGAATTGCAAACAATTCTGTAGCCATACAAACAAAAACAGACTGGAAATAATTTAAATCAGCAAAATATTTCCTGTGATGATACATGCAGTTGAATTACACTCAGTTTATAAGTTAAAAATGCATATGAATTACTTCCAAATAGGTTAATGACAGGTATTCTTTGAACATTGCATTTGAGTTTCTGACTTTTAAAATACACTTTTGATAAAGATTAGGAATTTTTGGTTTAGAAATATACTTTAAGTGAATATGAGATTTTACAAGGTAAGTCAGCTTCCCTTTTTGTCAAAATGGAGTATATAATTTCCCCCAGTATATGACACCCCTTTTCTGTTACATTAGGAAGATTTTAGTTCCCCCGGTCACTTTTCCCAGCATGAAAAGTGAGGCCCCCATGGCCATTCTGTAACTGCCAATTTGTACTTCTTGTCCCTTCACCTTTTCACACACTCCTCCCTGCACCCCCCACCCTCTGTCAGCCGGCAAAATGTTCTCTGTATCTGAGAACATTCTGTTCTGCTTGTTCATTTATTTTGGTTTTTTAGATTCAATTGTTGATAGATAGGTATTTATTGGCATTTTATTATTCATGTTTTTTACCTCTTTTGTAGTTGAAAAATAAAAAATTATTGAAAAAACAAATTAAACTGAGAACTCAGGCCAGGAGTTACAGAATCTTTCTAGGATTGCTTGGCTAGCTTGAGCCAAAGGCTCTTAATTATGTTAGCATTATTGTTGATTCTTATTTGGTTCGAGAAGTTGATAAAAGTCTTTACCACCTAGTGTTTTTTTTCAAGTAGTCACTGTGTCTGAACTTCGTGGACTGTTACGTGGTAAAAGGCACTTACACAAACAAAGCTGAGGGTAAGATATTTGATTGCCAACCGTGAGCGTTGCCGCTGCAGCGGCGGCGTTTCCAGCGTGTGCCCGCCTCTCTCCCGACACAACGTTGTTTCTCTGTCTTTTCCAGGCACCTGCTTCTCTCCATGCCACTGTCTTCTGTGCTTCCCATCTTTTGTAGTGCCATCACCACCTGCCCTGTAGCCTAAGTGAGAACCTTACCGCACCCCCCGCAGGTCCTGTAGAGTCTGCGTTTGCACCGACCCCAAGTTCCAACTCCCTTGCCAGTCTCTAGTGCAGACATTTGCAGTGGTTCTTGAATGGACGGGTGGATGAACCCATCCGTAGTTTTCCTACAATACTTCAGGCCATAGTCTCTTCGTAGTCTCTTTCTAACTCAAGTGTTACATATGCTTCTAAGGTAATGTGAGACTGTGTCTCCTTCATACTGCCACGTCTGCTCACTGCACCCAGTTGAAAGCTTGAATCATCCTCCATCGTCTACAAGGTCATGGCCCCAAGTCCAGAGACCAGCACGTGACGTTTTCCACAGAGTGACCCTGTATCTTTCCAGCCTCTCTTTCTCTACTAGTGGCCCCTTTCTGCCATCAAAATTCAGCCAGTGGGCAATTGTAAGGGATTTGTATATTTAAGATCCTGTCCTTCACATACATGAAAATAAGGACTTGCTGTTGGTTCTGCTTTAGAATTCAGGGACCAGCTGTATGAAATTCAGATCTCCCTGCACTCACTGTGTGGAATGATGGTCCTAATGAATGCATGAGATTTTACTTCCCCGATGAAAATTAAATCTCAAGCTGTAAACGGAATGCTCACAGACTTAATGTTTTTCCTTGACATACGTTTCTATAGCTTTCAGTACAAAATGTTATTAGGTGTCCTGCAGGTGGAAGAATGCATGCAAGCCCAGAGGTAAACATGTCCAGAGAATGAGCATAATTTTCTTTTTGGTATTCTTATAACAATCCCTGTAAAAGGTACCACATGTCTGGAAAATAGGCATGTTTCTGAAAGTCTCTGGGGGCTCAGTCTTCTTACTGTTTACTTGTAATGTTGTGTCTTTGTGTTTGCCTCTTACTGTGTCACCGTTCCCTCACTCTCTGGGTAGGGACGTGGGTGTGGAGAGACAAACACGGAGAGAGTGAGAGTGAGCGGAGCCTCACCTTCCCACCCACAGCGCTCTCCCGAGGGCCCCGTTTCCCTTTCTTGTCATTGGCGCTCCTGTGTTATCATCCGTCCTCACCTCACAACTGGTTTGAAGCTGAAGCAGTTTTCAATAGCATCTGTTTTCTAAGGCAGTTATGAAGCTACTTGGGCACTTTAGTGGCCATAAAACAGAATTACAGTGGGAAAGACCTTTCAGCAGTTTAAAGACTTTAGTGTCAGTGGAGATATTTTCCTTTATGAAAATTGGCACTAATGAAACATGTGGGTATACCTTTCCTCTAAATGCTACCACCTGCTATATTAAAACACTACAGACCACTCATCAGAAGAAACTTCCCCACCTTTGCTGTTTTAGTTGATATTCATCCATTTCTTATATTTCACAGTGGTTCCACAGGGATCCTTTTGGTTGTTTAAATGTGAATCAGACCCAAAAGTGATCTAGGTTTAGTGCAATCCCTATCAAAATTCCGAAGGCATTTGTTTTTGCAGAAATAGAAAAAGCAATCCTAAAATTCACATTTAGCCACAGAAGACTTGGAGTAGCTGAAGTAGTTTTGAGAAAGAAGAACAAAGCTGGAGGCATCACACACCCTGATTTCAAACTGCATCACAAAGCTGCAGTGATGACAGAGGCGGCCCCGACACGGAAAGCCCGACCAGAAACAGGCGCACGTGCGTTTGAGTGGCTCATTTACAGCAGAGACGCCAAAGCTGCTCTGGAAGGACCGTGCCTTCGGGAATGGCGTTGGGAAGTTGGACGGCCGCGTGCAACAGAATGAAACTGGTTTCTCAGCTTACACCACACACAAACATCAACTCAAAGGGAATGAAATACTTGAATGTAAGACCTAGAACCATAAATATTTTGGAAGGAAATATAGAGGGTAAATCAGCTTTTTGATGTGGGTCTTAGCATTGATTTGTTAGATTCGACACCAAAAGTAAAGACAATAAGTGGGACTGCATCCATTTAAAAACCTCCGCACAACAAGGGAAACTCAGCAAATGAAGAGTCATACTCTGGTTTCTCTTCAGATCGCAGGAGTCTTTCGCCTTTTAACAAGTGAAGAGTCAGCCTGTGGAATGCGAGAAAATACTTGCAAGTCATAGATCTGATAAAGGGTTTCTATCCAGGATGTGTAAGTAACTCATATAACAGCAACAAGAAAAAAAATCTGATTTAAAAATGGGCAGAGGAATTAATAGACATTTTTCCAAAGAAAACATCCAAACGGCCAACAGGTACATGAAAAGGTAGTCAGCATCCCTACTCATCAGAGAAATGCGAATGAAAACCACAGTGAGATGTGACCTCGCAGTTGTTAAAATGCCTGTCATCAGAAAGATACGAGGCAAGGATGTGGAGAACAGGCCCCCTTGTGTTCTGTGGGTGGGATTGTAAATTGATGCAGCCACTATGGAAAATAATATGGAGTTTTCTTAAAAAATTTCAAATAAAACTACCATATGATGTAGAAATTCCACTTTTTAGGTGTATGTTCACAGGGTCTCTAGGATATATCTGCACTTGCATGTTCATTGCTGCATTATTTACAGTAGTCAAGATACGGAAACAGCCTAAGTGTCTGTCAGTAGATGCATGAGTAAAGATGGGTTTTATATGTTTATATGATGGAATGTCGTTCAGTCATGAGAGAAAAGGACATCCTGCCATTTGCGACAACATGGATGAACCATGAGGGCATTGTGCTAAGTGAAATAAGTCAGAAAGAGAAAGACCTATACTGGATATTATTTATATGGGGAATCCAAAAAAAGTCAAACTCATAAAAACAGACTAGAATGGTGGTTTCCCTGGGAAGGAGGGTGGTTTCCCAGGGATGGAGGGCTGGGGAGAAGCTGGTCAAAAGTATAAGCTGTAAGTTTTAAGTTCTAGGGATCTGATATACAGCATGGTGGTGCTAGAAAGTTGTTGAGAGAGTTAAATGTTCTCACCACAAAAAGAAATGGCAATTATGTGACTAGCTAATGGAATGGTGGTATCATTTCGCAATATGTAAGTGTGTCAGTCCAATATGTTATGCACCTTAAACTTGTACAATTCACATGTCCATCATATCTCAATAAAGCTGGGGGAAAACGTGAGTCACATCTTCAAAAGCCTGACGTGTCCAGTTTTGGACACCATTATTGGAGGCTGAGGACCAGCATGAGCTGTGCTGTGTCTGGCAGAGAGTGAATGGGGCTCCTGATAGGAGAGGAGGGCCGTTTCCATGAATGTATCTGCAGTTGGTGGGATGTATCTTTTATTTGACTTCAAAATGTCAATTTATGGTTACCCCATGTGGGGAGCAGGAATGGGCTGTGGTAGAATTAGGTACTTACTCATGTTAATAGATGAGTAAAGTAGAATACATAAATGCTTAAAATATTAACTGTGATTTTAAGTACATATTCCAGGATTGTAGAGGTTATGGTCTAAAAAAGAATTAATACCAAGTGAATTTAAAACCTAGAGAGAATCAAGAGATTCCTTAGGAGTAATTTCCTTCCTTAAAGTAACTATCTGTTTCTTCCAAATCATTTTGAGGAAAGGAGGGTTGCAAATTGCGAATCCTGAAACTCATGCGTTTGGCATTTATTTCTGAGGAAGGTCCTTCCGAGTGCATGTTTACTGAGAAATTTGAGCCTCAGAAAAATTTTAGCCCTTGATAACTCGCTATCTGGTGTAGAGACTGTAATTATGTCACTGTCTCTGGGTTGATCATCTTTGCTTTGGGAAAATGTGTAATCTTGTACTTCAAACAAACTAGATTCATTGCAGATGTAGCTGCAAGAAAAAAAATCTTCAACCCCGTGCTCTCCTCCTACATGCCTTCCTCTTGCTGAAGCTCTCTGGCTCACTGCACCGTGATTACACTGCTGCCCACACGAACCGTTCTTAAATCATTATTTCCAGTGTCTCAGAAATATTTCTCACTTTCATTTGAAAATGTTTAATGTTTGTGAATGTGAGGGTTCAGATTGGAATTTCTGTTCATTTCTGGCATTTATTAAATGTTGAGTATTTAAAATCCTTGCCTATTTTTGAATTGCATTGTTTAACTTTAAAAAAATGTTTAAGACCTCTTTGTTACACATATTACATATATTTTCTTTGTGTTTTAATTTTGTTATGATATCTAATCCTATAATTGAGGGTTTTCTTTAATCTTGATGTAATTATATCTGGATTATTTTTTTACTTATGATTTGTAAGTTTCCTATTTTGCTTAAGAAATACTTATTACCCCAAGATTTATATCTTCCCCTATTTTAAAAATACTTTTATATTTATATTTATATTTATATTTATATTTATAGATGTCTTCCATTTAATTTTTTTGGTTGTTTTCGAGTTAATACTGGTTTCGAGGCTCCTGTTTACCTGGCCCCGGGCTGTGCCTGGGATGAATAAACAGACATGGTTCATGCGCTAATGGAGATCACAGGGGCAGAGTCGGGCAATGAGTAAGTAACCAGACAAATAAATGTTTAATTTTCACATGTGCTCATGAAACAAGTAGTGATGAGGAGCACTGTGCAGGCCAGGGACACCGCTGAAGCTCCGCTGAGTTATGAAGGGGTGTATAGAGTTCAGCCGTGCAGGGAGAGAAATGGAGCCAGTAGCAGACGTCAGGGTTGGTCCGCAGAGCGGGGTGGGTCCGGGGGAGATGAGTGTGTGGAAGCAGACCCTTCACACTTGGTAAGAGACCTTGTTTCTGAAATAGGTGCGGGAGGAAGCTGTGGGGCTTTAGCAGGGGAGTCGGGACTGAAGCGAGTTTTCTGCTGTTGAGATGGAGGGTATGGACAGGAGCAGAGAGACTAGTTTGGAAGCTACTGCCGTAGGTTTGACCAAAGATGGGGTGGCTTGGACAAGTGGGATGGTTAGTTTTGTGTCAGTTTGGCTGGGCAGTGGGGCTCAGATATGTGGTCAAACATTATTCTGGATATTTCTTTGAGGGTACAACTTGAATGAGATTAACATTTTAGTCAGTGGACTCTGAGTAAAGCATATTGGCCTTCATAATGCTTATGGGCCTTATCCAATCAGCTAAGGTGTGAATAGAATGAAAGACAGACCTCCCCTGAGAAAGAGGGAACTCAGCAGATGGGTTAAGACTTGAATTGAAGCTTCAGCTCTTCCCTGGTCTCCAGCCTGCTGGCCTGCCCTGAAAATTTTGGACCTGCCAGCCTCCATAATCACATAAGCCAATTCCCAAAATGAAGGGGGGAAAGTCACACACACACACACACACACACACACACACACACACACACACTCTGGTTCTGTTTCTGTGGAGGACCCTGATGGATACAACAGAGGTTGGGGCAGTAGAAATCAGAGAAGTGAACATATTTTTGAGAAAGAAACATCAGGACTTGCTAAGTGGAATAAATTATAATTGAGTAGATGGTGATGCTATTTATTGAAGGGAAGGCAGCAGAAAAAAGCCAATTTCAGGAGAAATTCAAGAGTTTGGTTTAGGACCTGTTTAGCTTGAGGTGCCAGTGAGATCCAGGTGGAAGGGTTGAGGACACCTGTTGGAGATAGGATCCTGGAACTCAGCAGTAGAGAGGAGCAGCAGGTTTCGGGCTGAGTACTGGAGAGCCCAACCTTGGAAAGACTAACGAGGCGTGAGCAGAAACCTAGGGGGAGAATCGAGAGCATGGCACCCCGGAAGACTTAAGAGAGCAGTGTCTCGGGAGCAGAAGGGGGTAGCTGACATCAGATGCTGCTGAATGACCCAGTAAGATGAAGGTTAAAAAGAAGTAACTGTTAGATTTGACAGGTTGCAAGTGAGTAGTTACATTTGCTGAAGCAAAGTTGGTAGAGTAGCGGGAGCAAAGTGGAGGATGGAGCGGGCGAAGGAGTGGACAGGAGATGAGGAGGTGCAGAGCCCACCTGTGGCAACTCTTTGGCCAAGATGAGCCGTGACAGGGGATAGCAGAACTAGGGGTGGGGGAGTTGAGGGTTTGAGGGTCCAGAGAAGAATTTTTTTTTTTTTTACTTTTAAGATAGATGACAGGAGGGCATGTTCATATGCTGATGGAGATGATCCAGTAAAGTGGCAGATTGATGACCAGGAGAGAGAGGGTGTAACTGAAGGAACAGGTTCTTGGGAAAATGAAACAGAGATGTGTCTCAGAAAACAAGGTTTTGTACGTGGGAGACACAAGACAGGAGGGGAGGAAAACCACACGGCTGCAGGCAGATGTGTGTATTTGCTGCTGAGGGTGAAGGAGCTCCCATCTGACGGGTGTCTGTTCTCACCATGACAAAAGGGAATGGAGTACTAGGAAGGAAGTTTGAAGGAAGAGGTAGGAGGTGGAGCGGGAAAGAAAGTTAGCTCAAGAACCAGAATTGCTAGTGCTGAGTTAGTGCTGAGCGCCCAGCTGAGGGTTGAGGCTGAATTAAATTGACACTAGTCTATCTGTGTTTTCCCAGTGTAAATATTTTCTTGCTTGGCTGCTGCTGTGGGGAAAGAAGAAAACTGGGTGAAAGTCTGACAAGCAGGACAAAGAGGGAAACACTTTAATGGAGTGGTTCAAGTGATAGATGGAATTTCCGTTTGACGAAAAGGGTACTGGTGGATAATGAGAGACATCCAGGAACTGTGGTGGAGGAATCTCAGCAAGTAGTCTGTCCGGATGAGAAGTTATTTGTGTGGGGTGAGGTAAGGGGTCCACCTGCATTATTTTTGGGAGAAGCAGTTGTGTCCCAGCCCTGTATGGAACAGTCCATCTCTTCTTCCTTGACTCCACTTGCCACTGTTCCCATGTTAAATTTCCATGTAGTCCTTGGAGCCCTCTTTGGCTCTATGTTCTCTTCTCCAGATCTCTTTGCCTTTTGCTTTGCGGGCACACACGGCTTGACTTTGGTGCAGGACAGTGTCCTTCAGGCCCACCGGCTGTACTTTCTCCAGACCTGCCACCTAGAATGGATGTGTTCATCCCCAGTGTCATTTAGCTGTTGCCGAATTGTTCTCCAAGATGCTCGTAGCATTTTAAATTCCTGCCGGCAACATGGGAGTGTCTGTTTCTCCACATTCGTACAAATACTTGAGATTTTTGATCATTGAATTTTGAATTTTGATCATTCAAATTTGATCATTGAATTTTGGGAGAGGATTTGGTTGACCTCCTCACTGCATCATGCAGGAAGTCAGAAGTCTCAAGGTTTTAATTTTGACGCAGTCAGATGAGTCTGTCTTCCTGTCCCCACAACCCCCACTTGGTGGCCTTTTCTGTCATGTCTCGTATTTAAATTATATTTTCCATCGTGATGCTGTAGGTGTTCTTTCTGATACTGTTTTTTAATAAGCTTTAAAGTTTCGCGTTTCATAGTTAGGTCTTTAAGCCATGTAGAAGTTATTTTATGTAGGTTGTAAGCTAGGTAAAGATCCAGTTCTGCTTTTCCGTGGCTGTGATCAATTTTCTCTGCATTTTCCCCTGTTGGCTTTCTGAGCATAAACTGAATTCCTCCATAAACACGTGAACCCACGCGTGCAGCTCTCCGGTCTCTCCCAGTGGTCTGTTTGTCCCTGAACCAGCAGTGCACTCATTTCTTACTACAACCTCACGGTAAATCCTAATGCTTGGTTAGATACGGTCCACCAACCCTATTTCTTAAGGAGTATCTTGACTATTCTTGGTCTTTTTCTCTCCATATGAATTCCGGGATCCAATCTCCAGGTTTTATCAAAAGGCGTGTTAGAGTTTTGATGGGAATTGCATGTAATTTATAGATTAATTTGGAGTAAAAGTTATGTATTATTGAATCTTCCTATCATTAACATAATTTCTATTTATTTAAGTCACTTTTTATGACTTCTAAATTTTTCTCCATAGAGATCTACTATCTCTTTAAAAATTTATGGTAACTTATGATTATCATTGCTATCATAAACTACATCTATTTTTAAAGTTCTGTTTTAAAGGTTTTCATTGTAAAATGGAGTGCTATTGATTTCTACATACACAATGCATATAGTAACTGGTTTTTGTTTTCTACCTAGTTCTTTGATCAAGTTTAATACTTTAATATTTTTTGGAATGTCTTCCCTTTGTTCTGGATTTACAGTTAAAGTTATATGTAACATACACGTTTCTTTTAATCATTCATATCTATAATTATATCCCATTTTTCTGTTCCTAATATTGTATATTTTTGTTTCTCTTTTTGTCCCTGCT
Source organism: Trachops cirrhosus (assembly GCA_028533065.1). Lineage (NCBI taxonomy): Eukaryota > Metazoa > Chordata > Mammalia > Chiroptera > Phyllostomidae > Trachops > Trachops cirrhosus. Next base: position 162,774,218 of record CM052538.1, read on the forward strand.
TAGCTTAGATATTTTAAATTTTACTTGTATTTTCAAGGGACCAGCTTTTACCATTGCTTAATTTTTTTCTACCGTCACTTACTTTCTTAAATTTCATTAATTTTAACTCCTCAATTTCTCTTCTCTTTATACGGTAGTTCTCTAAATAAAAGCAACTGTGTTACTCTCAAGTGCGACCCCCGGTTTCTGTCTCGCTGCTCCAGGCCTCTCATGAGAGCAGCCCCGGGGCGTCCTGAACCATCGTCAGTGACGGTCCCGAGTGTCTCCACACACCCATGTTTGGACATCGAGTGTCTCGGCTCTGTTTGGGATCTAACAGAGCCATTTGCTTCTGTTCCATTTTTGTGTTTATACAAGAGACGGTTTAGTCTGGGTCATTTTTCATCTTCGTATGTTGTTGCCGAGGCGGAATCTAGTCACAGAACTGTGAGAATGAACTAATAACAGATGGTGGATTTCCAAACTTAATTGAAAACTATTCTTTATTATCAGGAACATTTCAATGGAAGATTATATTTAATTAAATTCACCTAATGCTTTATGGTTCTTCCTGTTGGCTCCTCGGGATGTGGTTAGTAACGAACCAGCGTTTATAACTGATAGGCCTCAGTGAAAACCCCTCAGAAACAGTGAAGTTTCATGGTCAGTTTGAATATTCTGATTACACCAAACCCTGTTGGTTACATAGACGTGTAAAGGCTGCTTTGGTGAATTAAAATATTTTAACATACACGATAAACACGTCTCTCAGCTATTTCTCCAGTCTTTATGTGTAACTTGAGCTCAGATTACTGAGATCCAGGGACTCAATTCTGCCGTATTGCAGGTCCTGCTTATGGCTGTGTCATACGTTTCTCGAGGTAGTGCTTGAGAAACCTTCCTGACTCGATGTTAAGTGTCCTGGCAGGTTGCCTTCACTGGAGAAACCTACCTGACGTGTGGCAACACGCGGCGTATTCACCTGGTAGGCAGACAGGTCTGCATCCAGCCTGGCATCAAGTCAGTAGGCTAAGTGATTAACAAAGCTTGTACAAAACAGGGGACGGTGATTTAAAGTCAGAATTCGAGGCCTCAGTATAAATGTTTGAATCCTTTGCATCCTAGTTCATAATTCGTTTTTTAAAATATTTGTAGTTGTTACTTGAGGAAAACAGAATGGATTTCTAACTACTTTTTTGGCTACTGTCACACCATGCTGCCATAATAACTCAAAGATAAAATGTTTACTGTCTGCCAGATACTGTGCTAAGATATTTTCATGTTTCCTTATTTTTCTTCTCAAAAGTCTTACAAGTTGGGACTTTTATCATCCCCATTTTTCAGATAAGGAGTCTGAGGCACAGAGTGATTAAGTAACCTCTCCAGGATCACACAGCTCGTGAGAAGTGGCCTGGAGACTCAGACCTGATCTGTCCCGTGCCCAAGCCTGTTTTCATAACAACCACACTCTGCATTCTTACCCTAGAGGGTATTATCCGGCACTGGAAGTGATGAGTAAGAAATCTTATTAAAAGATGGTGAAATAATCAATAAAACCACCATTCAACCAAAAATACATTCCTATGTGTTGAAATATTGAATTTTAGAGTTATAAGTGAACAGCCTGTAGGTCAGGCCAAGAGATTCTTCAAAATAAAAGGAGTAACTGAATTCCTGACTCAGATCTCTCCTTGTTGAAGTTCCTGTTAGACTAGTTTTTACTATCTTAGCAGGCTTCAGTAGAAGAATTATTGGCATGTTCTTTAATTATCTTGTATTTTTTTAAAAAGATTTTGTTTATTTATTTTTAGAGAGAGGGGAAGGAAAGGAAAAGGGAGGGAGAAACCTGGCCTGCAGTCCAGGCATGTGCCCTGACTGGGAATCAAACCGGCAACCCTTTGGTTCGCAGGCCCGCGCTGAGCCACACCAGCCAGGGCAGTTATCTTATATTTGCATTTCAGGCATTTGATTGTTTGGCTCATAGTTTTGCCTGCTAGGTGCCATTAGTGGTTGTTATTAAATGAAACTGTGTAAGGATTTCACAATTATGTTTGAATTTAACAGGCCTTTTTTTTACATCAAAAAGGCGCACAGTTATTTTAACATCAAAATATGTCTGATTTGGAGAAAAAACACCAAATAAAATAACACTAAGCCTCAGTCTTTAAATGTAAACTTAAGACAGAGCACTGGCCTGTGAATTTGGAGGTCTGGAGCTGGCTACCTGCTCGGGCCTCCAGATAAAGGATTGACTTTCTCTGAGCCTCAGTGAGGAAGCTGTAAAGTGAAACCCTGTAAGTCTTGCTTCCATGCAGCTCCTCACATTTCATATTCCATCAAAGGATGAGTCTGGATTTGCTGGTGGTTTTCCATCAAGATTGTTACTTAGGAGACATGTAGGAGATACAGAGAAAGATAAGCTGGAACCTGTGACAGATTATTTCATTTATTTATTTATTTAAAGTAATCTCACAAGGCACCTTCTACTTAACATAAGGTAGTCGTTCATTCATCCCGGAGTCTTGCACCGTAATGCATCCGGTGGTGCCCTTTATCCAGGAAAGCCCTAGGGATTTAAAAAGTATGACAGTGGAACTTTCCTTTTAATTTCGTGTTCTTGTGTACCACAAATTTTGCATGCACTCAGCCAACATTTATCAGGGGCCTACCTTCCAGATGTTATTTTTTTAAGGTCCTTTTTTTTCAAATTATTCTTGTTTATTCTATTACAGTTGTCCCAATTTTCCCCCCCTTTGCCCTCCTCCATCCAGCCTACCCCGCCCCCCACAGTCCATCCCCACACCTTGTCCCTGTTTGTGGGTCATTCATGAATGTTCTTTGACTATTCTTTTCCCCTTCCTTCCACCATCTCCCCTTCCCCTTTCCTAGGTGTTATTTTTTAAGAAAAAAAGAAGAAGAAAACCTTCCCCATGTGTAATTTGGTTGAATTGTATTGTCCAGTTCCACCAGAAACCATACGGTGATGTGAAGTGATGCTTTTGAACTGCTAAATATCTCTTTGCTATGTTGGTAGGTGGCTCGGTGGCACTGTGGTTAACCAAGATGCAGTTATGAATGTGTAACCAAGGGTTCCACTAGCTAAATATCTATAATAATACCATGAATCTATGGTCAATCAGTACATATTCTTTTTCTACAAAGACTGAGTTCTTATTGCTGAGTCATTTTAAAGTTAAAACAGCCTTCTAAACCAAAGGCTTCCAACATTACTACTAATAACATTCACTGTGACTACAAAAATGTATTGAACATTTACTCTGTGCCAGGTATTGTTCTAAGCACTTGGTGTGTTCTAACTTACTCTCACAAACCAATGAGGCAAGTTCTGTTACCCCTATTTTATAGATGAAAAAACTCAGGCACAGAGATGCATGAGGTAACCTGCTAATGTCACACAGCTAGTGAAATTTTACTTGAAATATAAAAATAATTTTCCAGTTAATAATTGCTTCCTTTTTCTTCTTGCCTAGTCTTCAGTTTTCTATAATGGCATACTATCTTCTCTTGTCCTCTCTCCAAATCTCTCCTTGGCATCATCCGTCTCAACAGTTATCTGTCACTTCTGGCTTTCCGAGTGGAGACAGCCCTCCTAAAACCCCCACTTGTTTACTTTGCTCAGAACTAGTTGCCCCTCAGGCCCCCTCTCAGCCTGCTTGTTCTCTGTCTCTGTCTAATTAATAAATAAAAACAAAAAGAGAGACGATGGTGTCAGTTCCTGCTGCTGGAGGAGTTAGGTTTGGGGACCCAAGCCATAGGCAGGGCTGAGCTCCCAAAAGGAGATGTCAGCCCTGGATATCAGGCAGGCATGGCTCCCCTTCAACAGGAGACTGATGGGATCAGATTGCCATTGAGAACAGTCACTTTGGTGACACCTTGGCTTTGTAGAAATGATCACAGGCTGGTGACTACCTGGAGGTCAGTCAGCAGCTATTGCAGCAATCTGGGCAAGAGGGTGTGAAGCTTAGACTGAGTAGTGGCAGTGAAAGCATGGAGAAGTAGATGGGGAGGCACTTAGTAGGTTGACTGGAAGCTTGCATCAATCCTTAGACTGGGTGGATGAGGCCAGTGAGAGAGAAGAGAAGAAGGCTGGGATTACTCCTGCGCTTCTGACTTGACGACATGGATGGATGGTGTGATCCTGGCCAAGGACCAGAATCCTTTTGCTTTTCTTGGGGGAGGAAGATAGGAAGAGACTTCAGTTTTGGATATGCTGAACTTAAGGCACTTGTGAGAACTAAGTGTGGATGTTCAGAAGGCTGTGAAATGTGTGGGTCTGGAGCTCAGAAGTAAGGTTTGGGCAAAAGTAGAGAGTTGCTGGCATAAAGATGGTGTTTAGAGAAAGAGCGAGTATAGCTCATGCCTGGGGAGAGCTTTTAGACTGATAAGAAGACTGGGTGTATTTAAAGGGCCAGCAGAGAGGGAGGCTCTAGCAGGGCTGTCCAACCTTTTGGCATCTGTGGGCCACACTGGAAGAAGAGTTGTCCTGGACCACACTTTAAATACATTGTGACACGTAATCACAAAAAATCTCATAATGTTGTAAGTAAATTTACGATTTTGTGCTGGGCTGCATTCATTGCCCCCTGGGGCCGCATGTGGCTCGAGGTCTGTGGTTTGGACACCCCTGCATCCCTAAAGGGTGGGAAAATAATTGGGGAGGGGGGACTTCAGGACCAGGGGAATGGGCAACAGGCTTTGAGGCTGTGAAGAGGTCAAGCAAAGAGAGACTGAAAACACCCCACGAGATTTCTCTGTGTGAGGGGCACAGGGACCTGAATGGATGCCATTTCACTGGAATGTGGGGAGATGGGATGGTGTTGGGACAGACTTGGTCAATGGACTGTGAGGTAGTGGGGAGGTGACAACACAGAGCACGCCTAGGAAACTCATGCAGTTTGACTGAACAGGAGACAAGAGTATGACATTGGTGTGGGAATGGAATCAAGGAAGGGTGTGTTCGTGTATTTTTAAATATAAAAGTCTTGAACGTGCTTAAATGCTAAGAGTCATAAGCCCGTGAGGAAGGGGAGATTGACTATAAGTAGGGGTGAGGGGGGATAATTGATCAGTCAGGACACTAGAGAAAGCAGAAGGACTGACCTGAGATAGCATGAAATTCTCTTCCATTGTAACAGGGAGGAAGGAGGAAAACTTGGAAGCATAGATGAAGGTGAAGACTCAGTGGAAGTTTAAAATAAATACTTAAAAAGCAAAACCATTCAGTGGTTTGAAAAGTAAATAAAATTTTGTGCCTTCGAATAGTATTCCTGTGGAGCGGAAGACGTGGCGTCATGGCAGGGATGTGCCCCAGGACCGCTGGTGGCTGTTGGCAGGCACCTGTGCTTGGGGACATCCCAGTGCTGGGCACTGGGTCTAGGGGTTAGGAAGTAGTTGGGAGAGGGAGGGGAGTCGTTCCTTAAATGCAGTTGAAATAAAAGGCTATTCTAAGTATCATGGGTGTTTAAGGGGATAATTAGGGAATTGGATGTTTTTTTCCTGTGGGCCAGTCAGTAACCATTGTTTTGATGCATGAAAAGACCACAGATAAGCTACCAAACAGTAGTCAGCTTGCAAGCGTGCTCCCAGCAGGAAGCATGGCAACTGTTCAGAAGTTTACTCTCTTTTGCCAAAGTTGGGTACTGAAGTGACACACTGCATTTACTGGGGTGGCTGCAGCAGGAAGTGACCTAATTAGAATGAATGGTAACTACAGGGACTTTCTCGTCTTCTGATTTACAGGGTCAGTGCCTCAAATTGCTTCTCTTGATTGAAATGGATCAGTTCTGACTTGTTACCAGAGTTAATCAGAAAAAGCAAAAGTTATATTAGAATGTGGATTTGCATGTCACCATTGTATTTACTTTTCAAGGAAATTTTTAAGTTGTTATTTTAAAAAAATCTCCTTGCCCTCATCTTCAACATTCTCTTCCCCAAGTGAATTATACTTTGTCCAGTGTCTTATGAGCTTCCTTCCAGTTTCATGTCACTGTCCTGGTCATACCAAGTGCTCCAGTACACTGTCATTTCAGAGTTTAGTAAATGACTCTTTTCATATTCTAGGCTGGGTGTACTATTTCTATTTCCAGTATTCCATTAAGGGCCACTTTGTTTTTCTAAAATACACAGAGTGGTTCCCCTTCACATGTTTTAAAGTAACATAAAAATCTTTGAATTTGTCACTAGCCCGTGCAGCATTCTATGACTTTTCTCTTTCCTCCTTGAACATTTTCTTTGTTACCCGCTGTTCAGTGTTACATCAGTCTGATACCAATTTCCCTCTCAGTTTATGGCTCCCCTGCACCAGCTGTTAACCTTTGATACGGAGCTCTGTCAAGTGTTTTCTGAAATTCCACGATCACTGCCACTCCTTTTATTAAACTTGTTGGCATTATCCTCAGAGGGATTGGCTGCACGTTATGTGAGAATGACTTGCAGGGTGGGGATGCTTGTTGGCTGTGCCTAATCAAAATGTGCTCAACAAGTGATCAAACAAGGGCCCTTGGTTTTCAGTGATCACACGGCTATTGCATTGTGAAATCCTGGGAAGGCAGCAGAAATTAATAACAAAGGAAATTACCATCCAAGAGCAAAGCGAACACAGGGTTTTAGGATTCATGAACTACATAATTTCTTATTGCCCTTAGACACATGCTAAGATTATTAGATCCTAATAAATAATATTCTATACACATTGCCGATGAGGGCAGTGGAGCAAAAAAATTACTGAATAAGCTCTATGTCAGCTCTAATATTGTTGACATTGTCATCGTATCAAAATCAGAACAGCTTCCACTATTGGCTCCTGACTGTGTCTCGGTCACTGTGCCAGGAGCTTTATGTACATGATTTCATTTAAGTGTTTCAGCAGATACTGTTGAGCACCTACTATATTCCAGGTACTATGGTGAGTACTAGGGATGCTACACTCACTACTGTTCAGGAATTCATAGTTTAGTAGGAGATCCTGGCAAGAAAATCAGAAGTCCCACTAGACCATGATAGTGCTGGGGTGCATTCGGAATAGAGAATGATTTTCCAGCAGGTTCATTTTCCTTCAGCAGATTGTATTTCCATAGAAACACAGTATCACACAATGTGGGTAAAGCACAGTTAAGCTTTAATGTCACCTAGACCCACTGGGGAAGGGGGTGGGGTGACGGCTAGCAGTAGAGGGCTGTCAGAGCCTCAGTGCCACAGGATAGAGGGTGTCTGAGTCTGCAGCGTCCCCTAGTACAGAGCGGTGGCCCCAACCAGGAGTGGACTCTGCTGCCGTAGGTTGTCCCGGGGAGATGGCCATCACACCACCTTCTCTCTGGATGGAGTCTGGACCCTTATCTAGATGCCAGGCACACTGGGGACTGCTGGAAATTCAGGACTAGGCCTCACAAGGCAGAGGTGACATTCTCATCTTTTTTCAGACATACAGGCAATAAAAGCTAGACACCTCTTGCATGTCAGGCATGGCCTTGGTGCCTACACTCAAAGCGCTATGTTGTCAAGTTGTATCAACCAGCTTTATAAAGAGAGCTTTAACGTTAGTTTAGGAATCAATCTGCTGAGACGAGAAAGAGTCATTCTTGAGTGCCTGCCGGCATAGGGGGCAGGCGCCGGCGGGAAAGGGATTCTCAGGCGCCCCTTGTGTGTGGAAGTGCCGAGCAGGGAAGCCTAGCCCGGTTTCAGGGGATTGGGGAGGGCTTTCCAGAGCAGATGACATCCAAGCTGTGAAAAATAAGTTGGGGTGGGGGGAATGACTGCTGTGATAGGCACAGCAAAATTTCCTAGAATTAGAAATATTTCCACTTGACAGGAAGGTGCAGGAGAGAGAGGGGCTGTTAGGAAACTGGCGCACTGGCCTTTCCGTCTGGGTTGGCGTTTGCACTCTTGGTGCAAAAGCAGAGGCAGGGAAAACTGCCGGCACCGTAGCATGCACCGAGGCAGTGGCTCCAGACTGTCGCTGCTCTATTCGTCACTGCCACAAAGCACCTGCAGTTAAAAAAAATGTAGTTTCACTTGCTGAGCGGTAAACATTTTTTTAAATTAAATCTCAACCCTGAGTACATATGCCTCTTTATTATGCCTGACGACTTGGGGAGTGCACATAAAGACAGTCTGTCGCATACCGTAGTAGTTAGTTGGTGACTGGCTATCTGGCCACCAGGACGGTCGTCACGGGGTCATGCTGCGATTGGGTTTTTGCGTGGTAGGGGGGCCCGAGTTGGGATGTCACTGCATTGTGGTGGCCTATCGGTCACCTCCTGCGAGGCCTGCCCTCGAGTTGCTACATCCTTTTCCCTGACAGCCACGGGCTGGGTCAAATGCTCTCATAGTGCTTACTGTGCACCTCCTATAGAACATTTTGCATTTTGTACAATGCATATTTTTAGGTGTGTTTTCCAACTCTGTCAGGGTAGAGAACATGTTTTACTGATGTCTGTGTCTTCAGCTCCAATTGTAGTACTTGGCATCCAGTGAGAAGTGTGTATCTTGGGGGTGGATGGATGGGTGAATATGAAGATAGGCATTTGACTTCAAAATTTTAGAGAAATTTCATTATAAAAGTATTAAACAAACATGCTGTTTTTGTATTTGTGATTTCTAGCAGGTAGTATTGCCAGGTGGCCGAATTCCAAGTCAGAGATGGGATGGGGATACTATTAAAAAGTCACTTTAGTTTTTTCAAATTTGTAGATCTAGCTAAGTCCCCTCTTTTCCTTTTTGTAAGAGAAAAAAATCATGCTACCAAAATTTAGAATTCGTAGAAATGCATGCATGCTGGCTCTCCCCCGGGGGAAGTGTAGTTCTGTGGAACATTGAAATCAAAAGCCCTGAGTCGAATGGCTGACTGGGATCTTCATCTGCTCTCCAGCAATGTATTGAGAAGAGCCTGTTAGGTGCTAGTAACAGCTCTGATGTCACTGTTCAGGGCAAAAAACCCACAAAATAAAAGCAGAGAAACAGTTGTAGATGTCACCAAAGGAGAGCAAGGCAATAAAATAGATCTTTATCAGGTAAGTTTTATTTGTTTTAAGACTCAACAAGTGTTCTCATCCTCAGAAGCGTGTGAACTCAGTAGGAAGTGACTCTGTAGTGATAGACCTACTGTGCTTGCAGGCTCGGCCCTCTCAGTGGAGCACACGGGGCTCGGGAAAGGGCATTTGAGGACAGATGCCCTCCCAGGCTATTGCAGTGGCCAAACAGCCTACAGGAGAACCAGCCGAAGAGAGATGTTGCTGTTGTGTCGTTAGTGAATTTACTTTGGTATTCTTTTCATGTGCTTTTGGATTTCCTCCAATAGGGGCATAGAAGGAAACAATAATTGTTTTTTAGATTTTACTAGTTTATAGCTTTTTACAAAATCATTAGTTCATGAACCAAGACTAAAAGAACTGATTAGAAATAAAATAAATCAGTTGTTGAAAAGTTCATGTTTGGTGTTAAGCTGGAGTAATATTTTAACTGAAGTCTGCATTTTGGTAGCAGGACACATGAGTTATGGAGCATTTCATTTTCAAAATTAACTGGGTCTGAAGAATCAGAGCCCTGAAATGTAGCCCAGTTTTGCAAATAAAAACTTTAATTGAACTCACAGTTGTTTAATTACACCTGTCAGCTCTTGTCACTTTTGCCACTGCTGTGAAAATTCAGGTTCCTAAGGTTCGTGAGTGTCCCTCAGTGGCTTACAGAAACCAGTGGCTTGAAGTTAGTTGTAATTTGTGGTCACAGGGCACATGGCTCTGATGCTGGGGAGTGCACGTCCCATTCGTGCTGATGTGGTCCTTGTGTTTTTGTATGGGAAATACACGTCAGCACCACTCAAGACCTTGCTTAATCTGCTTTATATTTTACAAAGATGTCAACTCTGAACTTTCAAGGTAGCATTTGATTTTGCTTCACTGTTTAATCAGCAGTATGAAAAAATAAGCTGTGCAGTTACTGATGCATTTGCTTTTGATGTACCTGTGAAATAATTTGTCTTTTATTTGGTCCGGATTTCATGTATGTGTGTGGATTCTTTACTGGAGGGTAGGGTGGAGGCTGTTGGTGGTCTTAGAGTCACACTAAGTTGGGCTTGCTCTGTTGTAGTGTTATTTGTTAAGGTTCCTTTCTGTTTTGTTTTCTGCCTTCTAAGCCAGTTGTGAAGTTACCCTATGTCCAGTCTTGTTCTTTAGTTTCACTTCCAAGTTTATTGTTAAGAGTATATTAAACTACTTGTTCCTCAGAGTATAAGGTAGTATTGTTGGATATTCAGGTAGGACTATTGTTTTGTAAAATATACATATTCATATCCAACAAGGCATAGCCCTTTCCTGCTGTAAACATAGTAACTCCTAAAGGCAGATATTTCACATAGCTTGTACCGTTTTTATCAAATGTATAACTCTTTGTTGTATCTGAGTGTTCACACATTTGATGATAGCTTTACAGTGAACAGTGCTAAGCAGTTACAAGCCCATTGTAATTGCATTCATTGTACTCTAATTCGGAAGCAAGAAAGGACCCGGATTCTGCTGGCAGGGGCCGTGTTGTGCTCAGAGCTCCCTTGCTATGAGGGTCCCTGTCCTCATGGCTGTTTGCTGGCTCCTCCGAAAAAGCGAATTCAGTTCCTTTGGGCCTCGCTCTCCAGCAGACAGTTGGCTCTTTGCCACGAGCTGTTTGTTGACAGTTCCCGCTGTTCCTGATGCTGATTAGCATGCGATGTTACAGTGTCCCTAAGAATAATTTTGCTTATCTACATAATAATTTAAGAATTTAATAATTTTCAGACATGTCCTGAGTTTCCAGTTCTTTGTCAGCATCTTAATTCAGTTCTCGAAGTTTTTTTTAAGCATTTGCTGTGTGCTTAATAGTGTGTTAAGTACATTAATTAAAGTGTTTCCAAATAGGTTGTTGTTTCTAGTAATAGAATTCCTTATATTCTTTTGCTGCTTTATAGTGTCACACACACATTTTGTGCGACAGTAATAGTCCTATGAGACAGAACAGTAGGTGGTGTTGTCTCCCTTTTCCCAGATGAGGAAACCGAGGCCTTGATGGGGCACTGGGTGTGCCCAGCTCCGCGCAGCTCGTAAGTGTTGCAGGTGGTTCTGCACCTCTGCTCCTGTGAGCTTTACAGATGAGGTTAGTGTTATGTTGTTATGGTAGAAGGAGGACTCTGTGAATGACAGCCGAGCCTGGGACCATTCTTTCCCTTCACTCACTGTACCGGGGAGCCTTTCACTGGTGCCATTTTTGACATTTGGATTAAACAAAAACATTTGATACCCTTTTATTCTGCTCCACACTGAAAGCTAGACACATATTTCATTACAGGAAGAACAAAAAGCAAAAACACATGAACTAGAAAGAGGCAGTTTGTTTATTTGATCACTGCCTAACCTTTGAGAAGTTAACATTGCAGCAGGCTTCTCTCTCTGTTCTCCTTTGTTGCAGCTGTTTTGGCCCAACGTGGTATTACTTCTCCTTGGTAGCTTTGCCTCTCCCTTCTGTGTGCCCTTTACCCACGGTGACCACCTCCATTTCACACAGCTTTTAGCCAACACTTAACTAGTGTACTCAAGCTCATGTTCAGCTAGCTAATAAAGGACTACTGTTTATTAAGGCTCACTTGCCAGGCAAGTACTTTGCTAAGCATGTTTCACATAGTGTCTCATATAATTCCTTCCAGCTACCCTGTTGGTTCTAGTTATCCCGGTTTTATAGACGAAAAAGGTAAGCGTCATGAAGAAACCTGAGGAGGGGCCGAGCTGAGATTTGAGCCCTGTGTGTGTGACTCCATAGCCAGTGGTCTCGTAAATGAGCAGGTTCATTCTATGCCAGCCTTTGGCAGTTTCAGTTGCGATGCTCTCTCATTGTTTTTCTGGGACAGCTCCTTTAGGAGAATGTGATCTGGTGTTTTTGTTTTTTTAATAGCTAGCTGCTTTTGCAGTTAAAAATGTTTATTCTGATGTTCAATCAAGCAGAATTAGTCTGGTGTTTAAAATCTAAGCCAAGAATTTCATCTTACTATTACTTATATCTTTATGGTTGTAAAGCAGAGAAGTTATTTCAGGTAGATCTTTCAGTAATAAAAATGATTGGTGTTGTAACCAACATTACTACTTCTTTAATCATTGACAATTTGGACATAATTGAAGACAGTGTAGAAGCTTCCGTTGTGTAGAAGTTAATGTTTTGTGCCAAATTTTAAGGCTAACTTATTTCTGTCTCCTTTTCTGTCTCTCAGAAGTTTTCTTTTTCATAGTTGGATGTTATCTGGGTTCCTTTCTGACTCTGGTACTGTAGGCTGGGGAGCCCAGCTTTGGGTTTAGACCCCACACTTCTCAGGGAAATGCCCCAGCTGCTAAAATATCCCTTCAGCTGGGGATAGATCTTCAGCTGCCACCCGTGGGAGCCCAGCCGGCCCTCTCACATCTCTGTACTCCCTACCAGTCACGTCGTGGTGAAGTGGTTTCTTCTGTCAGTGGTTATAAGCCGTCTCTCCAGCTAGTGTGCAGTTGGTTATTCAGGATACTTTCTCTACAATTTAGTTGTAATTACAGATTGGTCCTGGGAGGAGATTAGTGTAGCTTCCACTTACTCCTCTGCCATCTTGGATCTCCCCAGAAGTTTTCCTTTATTTTTTCCATGAAGTAGAATGTTATTCTGCTTTATCTTTGTGGGTACATGTTTAGAAAATCAGATCCAAGACTGTGTATGTTTGTGTATATGTGTAAGAAAGAGAGTGGGAGAGGAAAAAAGAAGTGGGGATGGAGAAAGGAAGAAAAAAGGTGGAGGCATGGGCAGATACACTGTGCCTCCTCACACAACCAAAAGGAGGACAACAATAAATTTAAAAACAAAAAGCTAGAACTGCCAGAAAACTGAACTGTATGGAAGTCCAACAACCAAGAAGTTAAAGAAGAAACATTCATCCAGACCAGTAGGAAGGGCAGAACTGGGCAGCCGAGTAGAGAGGACTTGAGACGAGGCAGCAGCTGGAGGACTGTGGTGAGTGACGCAGCGGCTGATGGAGCGGGCAGTCCCACATTTGCGTGTGGATAAACCAGGAGGAACAGCTGGGGAGTGAGACAGACCGTGAAAGTCGGGGTTCAGCACAGGGAAATAAAGGCTCAAAACCTCTGACTGAAGACACCTGTGGGGGTTGTGGTGGCAGGAGAAACTCCCAGGCTCTCAGGAGAGTTTATCTGAGGGACCCACAGGGTCCTAGAACATACACAGACCCACCCACCTGGGAACCAGCACCAGAGGGGCCAGATTTGCTTGTGGGTAGCAGAGGAAGTGACTCAAAGCCAGCCAAGAGCTGAGCAAGCCTCATTTCTCCTTCTCAGACCCCTCCCCCACATACAGCACCACAACGCAGTGACAAGGGTTGCCCTGCTCTGGTGAATACCTAAGACTGTGCCCCTTACTACATAACAGGTGCACCAAGACAAAAGATATTGTCCAAATGAAAGAACAGATCAAAGCTCCAAAAATAGAACTAAGCAGTGAAAAGATAGCCAACCTATCAGATGCAGAATTCAAAACACTGGTAATCAGGATGCTCACAGAATTGATTGCAGTAGAGGAAAAAGTGAAGGCATGCAATGTGAAATAAAGGAAAACGTACAGGGAACCAACAGTGATGGGAAGGAAACCAGGACTCAAATTAATAATTTGGACCAAAAGGAAGAAATAAACATTCAACCAGAACAGAATGAAGAAACAATTCAAAAAAATGAGGAGAGGCTTAGGAACCTCCAGGACAACTTTAAACGTTCTAACATCTGAATCAAAGAGGTGCCACAAGGACAAGAGGAAGAACAAGAAATTGAAAACTCATTTGAAAAAACAATGAAGGAGGACTTCCCCAATCCGGCAAAGAAAATAGACTTCCAGGAAGTCAAGGATGCTCAGAGTCCCAAAGAAGTTGGACCCAAGGAAGCAAACACCAAGGCACATCATAATTACGTTACCCAAGATTAAAGATAAGGAGAGAATCTTAAAAGCAGCAAGAGAAAAGGAGACACTCACCTACAAAGGAGTGCCCATAAGACTCTCAGCTGATTTCTCAAAAGAAACCTTGCAGGCAAGAAGGGGCTGGAAAGAAGTATTCCAAGTCATGAAAGGCAAGGACTTATATCCAGGATTACTCTATCCAGCAAAGCTCTCATTTAGAATGGAAGGGCAGATCAAAGTGCTTCCCAGATAAGGTCAAGTAAAGGAGTTCACCATCACCAAGCCCTTATTGTATGAAATGTTAAAGAGACTCATATAAGGAAAATAAGAAGATCAGAAACTATGAACAATAAAATGACAATAAACTCACAACTCTCAGCAACTGTACCTAAAAAAAATCAAAAACAAACTAAGCAAACAACTAGAACAGGAACAGAATCACAGAAATGGAGATCACATGGAGGGTTATCAGCAGGGAGTGGGTGGGGGAAGCATGGGGGAAAAGGTACAGGGAATGAGCAGCATAAATGGTAGGTAGAAAATAGACAGGGGGAGGTTAAGAATAGTATGGGAAATGGATAAGCCAAAGAACTTAATATGTACGACCCATGGACGTGAGATAAGGGAGGAATGCCAGTGGGAGGGGAGGGTGCAGGGCAAAGGGTAATGAAGTGGGGGAGGGAAATGGGACAACTGTAGTAGCGTAATCAATAAAATATATTTAGAAAAAGAAAGAGAAAGGAAAGAAGAAGAAGGTGTGAGGGAGGAGTAGAAAGGAAAGGAAAGAGGGAGACAGAGAGGATTTGGTTTGCCAAGAAGATTACAGCCTAAGCTATAAAAAGCTATTTGCCTGAAACTGTGCTATGTCTGTAGCGTGCACTGTGGTTTACACACACAAAAAATTTGGTCAGAATTACATGTGATGAGAGTTTAGACCTCAGAGATGATAAATATAAAGGGGGTGTTCAGGTGACGCATGTTAAGGCAGAAGGCAGCATTCTTGTGCCTGGACTTTGTACATTCCTGGTCCTTACACTTTCCTGGGTGTGATTAGGTTGAATTTCTTACTCTTTCCCTTCAGCTTTTCTAATAGTAAACAGATGCTTAAGAAACGAAGGTAACTTTAAATACAAGCCATTTGGGATATTGTGTCTCTTAAGTGTTAATAGATTTTTTAAAAAATTAATGTTGACTTAAAGTTAAAAACTGTTTCCATTTTTAACATTCTACTTGTTTTTAATGTTCAGATTCCTAGTCTTTTATCATCCTCCCCCTCTCAGTAACTACGGGATGATTTGTTTTCCCCCTTAGCACTCAGCTATTGCAGTCATATCTCATCGTCTGCAGTAACCCCTGCATCAATCTCGAACAGGCTGCAACAGTCAGGTTCAGCAAAGAAGTCCGTCAAGGGTGTCTGGGCTGCCAGATGCTCGTAAGAGGTTCCTTCGCCTTCTTCCCAGGACTCATTGGTTGTTTATAGGCAATTCTTAACTGACCTGTTATTCCATTTCCATTTCTGTGTCCAATTTAAAAGTAGAAAATTAGATGGAGAAAGTCATACTTAGGTTGGCAAACTAAAAAGTTACATGACATTGATTCATTTTATTCAGTTAGATTTATTTGTTTATTTCGACATGTTCTACCTTGCTCCATTCCGTAGCACATTTGAGGCCATTGACATCCTTATAGAAAGAGTCCCATGTTGTGTCTTTAGTGGAGACAGGCTCCTTCAAGAAGCTCCAGATTGAAGAAACTCAGGCCACAGAACAGATCGCTCAAGTGTTCTGCGAACACTTTTTATTGCTCAGTGGCGCTTGCCGTGGGAATCCTATCACAAGGAGTCCAGGTAAACAGTAAGCTAACAACAGACACGGAGAACTTTCCTTTTTTACTAAACATGTTTCTTATCTGCAGACTGCAGACAGCAGACAGCAGACATTTAGCTGTAGCTTGTTCCTGGCCTCTACTGTCTTTATAAGGCACTGGACAAGAGGCACAGCAGAGACGTGCCCCAGCCGCTGGCTTCCTGTGACAGCACAGTCACCAGCCAGGGCAACTGCAGGGGGCTGCACTGGAGGAATAATGGTCTGACTCGGCAGCTTTAAAATCAGATCAGTCTCATTTGTGCAAAGGCACAAGGGCAGGGGAGTGCTTTACTTTTTGACACGCAGATGACAGTCTGGCTGGAAGCTAGTGTTTGGGAGAAAAATAAAACAAAAATGTTAGTTTTGAAGAAACAGCTCTAAGACACAGCATGGATCTGTAGTTTTCTTCTGGAAAAAAATCAACATTTTCACCCCAGAAAAACACCCGAAGCCAAGCAGTACCCTTCCTGTGTTTTTATGTAGCAGTTTGTAGCATTTATGTAGCAGTTTGTATAAAAGGACCATACCGTATAAAGTGATTCCAGTACTGCTTGCCGATTCTGCCAAGGCCATAAGATGGAACAATCACTCTTTTGGCTCTTTTGGATGGAAAATTTTAAGAGTGTGACAATACAGAGGAAAAAGAAGGGAGGGAGGGAGGGAGAAATCAGCCCTGTGATTGAAGGGGACAGGGTGGGAGCCCAGCTGTAGAATCCACGCCTCTACAGAATAATTGGTAGCCAGCCATGGCCAAGGTGAGAGGAGCTAAAGGAGGTGTGCAGGAAACTGGGAATGGGGGGTGAAGGGTCACCCAGAGTGGTTCCACCCTTGCTGACTAAAACCCCAGATCCTATAAGGATTTCTGGAAAATACGTGCAGCTGCACAGTTCAAGCTGTGTAGCTATTACATTTATTCAGAGTTTTCAGAAACACATGGTCCTGTTCTTATACCAGTGCTGTGAAGGAGAGGAGGCATGCGTCCCCGAGTTTGTAAGTCAGACAGGCCCTGTGCGATTCTGTGACGTGAACCACAGAAACAGACGCGAGACAAAGCCATGTTTTCTAGGACGCTGAAGTTGCATTTCATAGACTACACCTGAGACTTCCAGTAGCTGAGCCTAAAGAGAACAAACACCATGTGAAACACTTAATTTAGGCAATTGAGGAGAAGGAAGTCCACCCTCTGTAGAATCTGGGCTCAGGAAGCATCGCTCAGCCCCTGAGACATTAAAAAACGAGCAGCCCAGGCCACCAGGTTGGGTGGGGAGCAGGGTCAGGTGAGATGAGGGGAGGAAGTCCCACGGAGAGTGCGGAGACATGGGTTCCCAGTCTCAGCTCGCCCAGGAATTGTGGTGTTCGCAACGGTTCCGAAGGCTTTGCCTGCTAGCTTTTGAAGCAGAAATCTGGAAATAGACACACATTGTTTCAATGCCCCAATCGCTAGCCACCCACAGTGCTCAGGTGTAATCATTTCACTTGATAAAACACATTACAGAAGACTTCTGTTTGCTACATCCCGAATTGGGATTGTGTATCTTCTCTAAAATGTCCCTAACTGCCATGGCAACAAGATCTTTAATGACTAGAGGGTGAGACTGAGACACTAACCCATAGGTGCCAGAGATACTACTTTTAAGAGTTCTCCCTCTTTTTAAATTTTATTTTTTTAAATTTCTTTTATTGTATTTTTTCCATTACCATTTATCTCCCTTAGACCCTCTTCCACCTCCATGCACTCCCCTCCAGCCGCCCGCACCCCAGAGCTGTCAGCCTGCTCTCCATCTATGAGTCTGTCTCTATTTTGCTTGTTAGTTCAGTTTGTTCATTAGATTCCACATATGAGTGAAATCATATGGTGTTTGTCTTTCTCTGACTGGCTTATTTCACTTAGCATAGTGTTCCCCGGGTCCATCCATGCATTTGCAAAGGGTAAAATCTTTTTTTAAGTCTTTTTTTTTTAGTAGTATTCCATAGTGTAAATGTGCCGTAGTTGTTTTACCCATTCATCTACTGATAGATGCTTGGGCTGCTTCCAGTTCTTGGCAATTGTAAATAACTCAGTGGTGAACATAGGGGTGGTTTTATTTTTCCAGATTAGTGTTTTGGGTTTCTTTGGATAAATTCCCAGAAGTGGAATCTCTAGGTCATAAGGCAGTTCCATTTTTGATTTTTTGCGGTAACTCCATACTGCTTTCCACAGTGGCTGCACCAATCTGCATTCCCACCAACAGTGCAAGAGGGTCCCCCTTCTCCACATTCTCGCCAGCACTGATGATGGCCATTCTGACTGGTGTGAGGTGACATCTCACTGTGGTTTTCATTTGCATTTCTCTGATGATTAGTGATGCTGAGCATTTATTCATATGTCTGTTGGCCATCTGTATGTCCTCTTTGAGTATCTGTTCAGGTCCTTAGCCCTGAATTTTTTGTTTTTTTTGACATTGAGTTTTATAAGTTCTTCATAAATTTTGGATATTAACCCCTTATCAGATGTATCAGCGAATATGTTCTCCCATTCTGTGGGTTGTCTTTTAATTTTGTTGATGTTTCTCCCTCTTTTGCATTTGTGTAGATGAGCAAAGGAAAACTTTGCTAAAATAGTTGATGGTGTAGGCATTCAAATTTTGTTTTATTTTGTTTTGGGTGGTTATGTCCTCCCTTGAGATCAGTTGTTCTTATTTTCCTTTTTTATGAAAGACAGATAGTGGTGCTCAACTAAGAGAATTGTGAAGAACTCAACATACGTGTCTGATGGGATACGGTAACCCTGGAAGGGACCCAGTGAAGGTTAGCCCCCACCTCTTTGCTCGCACAAAAGAGAATACAGAGCAAGAAGTCATGACTGGAGTAACGGTTGTTTTGTACTGGGGTAGATTTCCTTTATGCATAATGGCCCATGGTTGCTGTTCTTTTTAGTTTTGGACTGCTTTTCATTTTTCTGTCTCCTTTCCTTAACTTTTTAAAAAAGGTTAACTGAACTCCTGCTGTATTATGTTAAAAGCTTTTATCTATGTCATCTCATTTAATTTTCATAGCAAGATGTTCTTTTCATTGGTGTAGCTTAATTAAATATATTTTGCAGCTGTGATAATTTTTTTAATTCCAGTGCAGGATATGGATCAGAATTCATTCACCTAATTAGTCTGAGGTAGATTTGTCTCACATCACTGTTAAAAGCATTGGAGTTGCTAGGTAAAGGCAGCATTGACTAACGCTTTAAAAGGTGAAACTAACAACATCTTACAGTTAGGGGGAGGTGGCCATGTCACTGTGTACCAGGCACTCCTCAAAGTCCTTCATTTATTCATTCATTCATTCATTTTATTTCAGTTAAAACAGCTCAGTTGGATTTAACTAGGAACTCTTTGTCCATGGGGAAAGACATACTAATGTAATAGCATTCCTTAAAATGAAAAATATTCTTATCAAAGATAATTCAAAAAGAATTCGTTTGGATGGAAGAGCTGTCTTTTTAGTTCACAGTGATGGATAGCTGACGGCAGGGGCAGAGCTAGTCCTAGTCCATACAGAAGAGAAAATGGTGCCCTCTCTGGGCAGATCCTGCCCCTGAGGCACAAGGCTGGTGAATGGATGATGCTTTTGTGCAAAATAGAGAAAAGCCTCCCTTTCTCTGGTGGACACCGCCCATCACCAGGGTGTATGGCTCAGGGACCTGAGTGCAGGCTGGCTTTCAGACCCTTGCACTCCCTTGTGCATTGCACAGCTTGGCCTGACTCTACACAGCAGCCCAGTTGTGTGTGTGGCAGGGTGGTGGTGGTGGAGGTGGAGGAGGAGAAGTAGAGGAGACAGCAAAAATATTGATGGAGAAAGGACAGAGAATGAATGTGGGAGAGGATAATAGGTACAGGGTAAAATGATAGTTTGAGAATGGGTAAACAATCAAAGAAATTATTTCCAACTGGGAGGTGAGGAGATCCAGGGAGAATGACGACAGACTGCCTCTGCTTAAGGCTAGTAAGGCAGTTT
Organism: Trachops cirrhosus; assembly: GCA_028533065.1. Classification (NCBI taxonomy): domain Eukaryota; kingdom Metazoa; phylum Chordata; class Mammalia; order Chiroptera; family Phyllostomidae; genus Trachops; species Trachops cirrhosus. The sequence goes on from CM052538.1 coordinate 162,794,008, forward strand.
GGTCCTCAGAGTGACCCTTGAGTCTAGGGTCTAGACTCAGCCTATGGTCAAAACCCAAAGGAGAGGGCTGTGCAAAATCCAGCAAAGTCATGCTGCTCTTACCACCACCCTGCCACTAGGGGAATCTTTCTGTAACTCCCTGCACTTGTCTTAACTTCTTTAACTGCAGCATTTATCCACAGAGCTTATGTTTAGGGGCCAGAGCTTACTAGGTTCCCAAGGCTTTCAGGGCAAAGGAATTAGAGACACTGGAGGGATGGTGTGATTGTGTTGGAGCTTTGACATTCTCCCTGTTGCTGAGTTTTCTTCAGCCCAGAGTGGTAAAACTAGCCCTGGGTCTTTGAAGAATGGCCTGGTCTTAACTTCGATATTATCCTGCTTCCCCGTGGATTGCGGATGTGCACGGAAAGGCCAGTACTGTGGGTTGGATGCAGTCCCAATAATGGGAACACAAAATATGGAAGCAAACGAAGAGTGGATGTGGAGAAAGGAAAATCTAGTTGTAAAAGAGCCTATTTATAGTTGGATACACATCTTGATTATTTTCCTTCTTTTCATACTAGAAAATATCTTACTAACTTCACTGAGGGCCAGGCACAGATTTTAAAACCATGTGTAGCAGCTTCCTAAAGCTGCAGAAGGGGGAAAGAAATCACAGTTGGGTTTTTGGTGTTTTTTATGTTTGGAAATCATTTACTGTAATTTCACAAGGAAGGGATGCTGTTTGCTAAAATTCCAGAAGGAGATTAATTTGCCAGTTTGTATCATATAATACCCGTTTTCCTACACTCAGCTTCATTTTGGCAAATGTAAATATAGTAGGATATGAGATCAATTTATTTTAGTATATTTCAGAGAAAAAATGACTTCATACCCTGCAGAATAATGGGGCACTACAAATTGGCCTTATGGATGTATGGATGTAGGTGTATGGATGAACATGACCTTTAAAAGGAGAACAGAAAGGGGATTGAGGAATATGTACATGCACTTTAGAAGTTCTGGTTTAGAACTCAAAACAGATTCAGGGGTATCCAGAGTAATACCTTGGACGATGTAGGTATTCATTTGAATGGAATGGTTTCATGCAAAATGCTCTGTGTTCAGAATACTTGCTTCAGCAAAGTGATTTCAGATTGCTTTCAAATGTAGAGGCTTGTGATTTAGACGCAGAAAAGAGCAGATTGTTTGTGCTGGCATTCATTTACTTTAATCTGTCCCAAATCTCATATTCCACCAGATAATAACTATGGCTTGATATACTTTGCACGGTTTTTGTTAAGTTGGAATCTCTGAACTTGGAAAGTCCACCATATCTTACCCTCTGTTGTTTTTTTAAAGACTCTGTAATAGTTCACTCTGAAACTTTGCTGATAAAATTTTTGGTCTTGAGAAAAGGGTCATCTGTTCAAAGTTCAGTGGGGATAGAATTCCTATAACGTAATATGCTTTATATATTTCCTTTTAGAAACTTAGATCATAGACAAGTTTTACCCTCTATAATTTGTCAAAAATTGTTTTCATTATTAATCTACAACAGCAATTCAGAATTTAATATCTTTTATGTGAAGTTTATTAATTTCTCTCTGTATATAAGTGGAATGAGGTTTTGCTATGCTTGTGTAGAGCTTGTTGTATTATTATATTTCAGAAGGTAATCATTCCATCTTGAGACTTGGCAGAGTGAAGAAAATGTCAGTATGTGAAGTACAGGTGAATGGAAAGGTAAAGACCTGGAAAAGACCCACATCCGCCCTTCTGTTTGCTTGAGCTGCCTTCTCTGGGTCCCCTCACACTCTGCACATAATGTCGTCATAGCAACAGCCACTCCCTCCGTGCTCTGCCTAATTTGAAGGTCTTGGTTTGTGTAGATATCTTTGTATCTTTGGTGTATGCGGATGCTTAGGATGTGGAGAGTGAATAAATACATGACCATGTGCATGAGTAATCATGTTTGCTGAAGATGACAAGAGAATGGAGGTCTGACCTTGGCAAATGGGGAAAGGATAAGGCCCATCCAAGAATCCAGAGTAGCAGCCGTATGAACCTGGGGACTCCAGAGATCCAGGCTGGGCATCAGACTGCTGTTAGGAGAACAGTTTTGAAATAAGGCAGAGAGGCTGGCTTCTCCAGAAATTTGGGTATCTGAGAAGCTCAAACTGAGCACAAAGTGTAGAAAGAGATAAAACTATAAGAAGTGACAGTGACATCAAGGCTAGAAGGGTTAGCAGAGGAACCAATAAAGAAAGAGACCCTGGACGAGGCTTGCGATGCACTGGCCTCTCCTGGAACTCCCTGAGTGATGTGAGAGGAGATGCATCATTGACCTGAACTGAATAGACTTTCAAGTGAGGTCATGTGCTAGTTGTGAGGAATGTGGGGCCCAGACTGTCCTCCAGCAGGCAGGCAGGGGAGCTACGTGAAAGTGAAGGAAAGGTGCTGTGGTCACAACTCCAGCAGTATACCTCCTCAGGAGAGGTTTTGCCTGCTCAGCTTCTTCTCCACTCTGTTGTGTTTGTTTGTCCTAGCGGAGGTAGAAGCTACCCAAGAGGACCACTGGGGGAACCCATCCAGAGAAGCCTTCTGACTTGGGGCAATCTGAAAACCACTTGGCCACAGTTGCCTGTCCAGGGTGGGGGATCCTTGATTCACTAGTCCCCATTCAGGTGTTTAGAATCCAGATGTCATGTCAATCCAGTTCCAGGAACTGAAGCACAGAGAAGTTAGGAACATTGTTCAAGGTCATTCAGCTAATACACTGTGAAGCCTGAATTTGAGCTCAGTCTGGTTTCAGGATCTATGCTTATAATATTAGTCGATACTCCCTTGGCCAGTGTAGGAACCACCTGCCCTAAGCAGGCCTGCCAGGGGAAGGATCAACATACAGGTTTTAAAAGCTTCCTCTATAGTTGACCTGATGAGGCGGTGGCTGATGGACCATTTGTGTGTGAATAAACTGGGAGGAACAACAAGGAAACGAGACAGACTGTGCAACCCAGGGTTTCAGTGCAGGGAGACAAAGCCTCGAAACCTCTGACTGTGGAAACCTATGAGGGTTGCAGTGGTGGGAGGGGCTCCCAGACTCACAGAAGAGTTTATTGGAGAGACCCACAGGGTCCTAGAACATACACAAGTCCACCCACCTGGGAATCAGGCCAGAAGGGTCCAATTTGCTTGTGGGTAACAGAGGAAGTGACTGAAAGCCAGTTGAGAGCAAGTGGCATTATTCCCTCTTGGACCCCTCCCCCACATACAGCACCACAACACAGTGACAAGGGTTGCCCTGCCCTGGCAAATACCTAAGGCTCCACCCCTAACTATGTAATAGGGTGCAAAGACAAAAAAATATGGCCCTAATCAAAGAACAGATCAAAGATCCAAAAATAGAACTAAGCAGTGAAGAGATGGCCAACCTATCAGATGCAGAGTTCAAAACACTAAATAATCAGGATGCTCACAGAATTGATTGCAATAGAGGAAAAAGTGAAGGTATGCAATGTAAAATAAAGGAAAATGTAAAGGGAACTAACAGTGATGGGAAGGAAACCAGGACTCAAATCAACGGTTTGGAGCAGAAGGAAGAAATAAACGTTTCAACCAGAACAGAATGAAGAAACAATTCAAAAAAATGAGGAGAGGCTTAGGAACCTCCAGGACAACTTTAAATGTTCCAACATCTGAATCATAGGGGTGCCAGAAGGACAAGAGGAAGAACAAGAAATTGAAAGCTTATTTGAAAAACTGACAAAGGAGAACTTCCCCAATCTGGCAAAGAAAATAGACTTCCAGGAAGTCCAGGAAGCTCAGAGAGTCCCAAAGAAGTTGGACCCAAGGAAGCAAACACCAAGGCACATCATAATTACGTTACCCAAGATTAAAGATAAGGAGAGAATCTTAAAAGCAGCAAGAGAAAAGGAGACACTCACCTACAAAGGAGTGCCCATAAGACTCTCAGCTGATTTCTCAAAAGAAACCTTGCAGGCAAGAAGGGGCTGGAAAGAAGTATTCCAAGTCATGAAAGGCAAGAACTTACATCCAAGATTACTCTATCCAGCAAAGCCATCATTTAGAATGGAAGGGCAGATCAAAGTGCTTCCCAGATAAGGTCAAGTAAAGGAGTTCACCATCACCAAGCCCTTATTGTATGAAATGTTAAAGAGACTCATATAAGGAAAATAAGAAGATCAGAAACTATGAACAATAAAATGACAATAAACTCACAACTCTCAGCAACTGAACCTAAAAAAAATCAAAAACAAACTAAGCAAACAACTAGAACAGGAACAGAATCACAGAAATGGAGATCACATGGAGGTTTATCAGCAGGGAGCAGGAGGGGGAAGCATGGGGGAAAAGGTACAGGGAATGAGCAGCATAAATGGTAGGTAGAAAATAGACAGGGGGAGGTTAAGAATAGTATGGGAAATGGAGAAGCCAAAGAGCTTATATGTATGACCCACGGACATGAACAAAGATGGGGGAATGCTGGTGGGAGAGGGGGTGCAGAGCAGGGAAAATAAAGGGAGAAAAGAAATGGGACAACTAATAGCACAATCAATAAAATATACTAAAAAAAGAAAAAAGCTGCCTCTGGCTACTTCAGGTTAGTGAGCTGAATTAACTCCCAACTCCCCAAATGAACTATCCTATCTTTGTTGAAAAATAACGTGACTATTTGCTTCCCTCCCCAGCAGTTGATAATTTCCTGCATTCACTGAATGAAATATTGAAGACTTAACAAATGTTTATTCTGGTCCTTCTCTCTCCTCTTTGAATAGTGTCCTTTGCCTATCATCATTGTATCAGTTGATGATGATCTTGGCCTTTGTGATGGCCACAAAGCAGGTCAAGATCCCAGGGACAGGTGCTGTGTTGTGGTTAGAATCCCGTTGATGCCAAAAGAAACTCGCTAGAGCTAGGTCACCCGGGGTTGATAGAGGACCAGGGGTTGTAAAGTGGTCACTGAGGTCTTGGGAGATTTCACATGCAGCTGGGCATCTCTCTAGTTCTTGCTGATTCTCTTTGGGAATCTCTTCAAGTCTCCTTTCTCTCTCTCTGCTTATGGAGTTCTCCATTCATGTGCCATCAGCCTAAAAGTGGCCCATCGGGCTTCTGAATCCCCTCTTCACTTTGCCAGTTTTCACCTTCTCTCTATACTTAGGGCTGGCATGTCTGTATGTCATTTAGGTGACTTTTTAGAGCCAAACCTTGAGCCATTGGCCAGCTTGTGGACTAACTGTCCTAGACACAGGCTGCCAGCCCTGAGATGGTCACCTGTGTGCAGAGCCTGGCTGTGCCAGAATCCAAGCTTGGCCACACAGATAGTGGTGGTGTCGGCAGTACTTGTTTGTGGAGCATCCTCTTCTTGGCAGATCTGAGTCTTGAAGTTTTATGAAAGCATGGGTGATGAATGTTTCCCTTCCTTGTGGCATTCTTAATACATAAGCATCTCCCTGGCGGAATGTCTGCCTAGTTTTCTTGTTGGCTCATGCCGTGCCTGCTTTTAAACCAAGGGAAGACAGTGAAGGAAAGAGCATTTCTGCATATTTTCAGGTGCGAAGGAGCATCCTGTTTCTGGATGGTGGGGTTAAGTCTCCACTGTGTATTTTTTGATTCAGTTTCATTAGCTTTAGGATTACAAGGAATCAAATTCAGGAAGCAGTGTAACTCTTAGTCCTTGGAATTTGCTTTTGCTTCTGTTTTGGTGCTAGTGGGATTCTACCCCCTCACATCTCTTTTTCTGCATCTTTCTATATAGTTAGTGAGATATTGGAAGAGGTTGCAGTAGGGGCTGTGGCTGGACAATGTTTTAACCTTGACTGTGCATTTTGACAGGTTTGAAGCTCCAGTATACGGCATCAAACAGATAGTCTAATAAACCTACTTTTCTTCATCCCTCTGATTCATCACCATCAACTTTGGGACTAATTGTAGTGTTAGTGTCTGGACCATGACAAATCAGTCTAGAGAAGGAAACAGATGAGGCAATCTAGGGTCCTGAATTTCTAGCAGCATCAGATACCTCTTCATTAGATCATAGAAACCCAGTACAATGAGAGTGATGCTGTCCTTGGATGATTTGCCCGACACATGTTGTATAATTGCACATTGGAATAAGAGGTGCCAACTTCCCCTTATAAAATAAAGTAAGTCACAGGGATGGAATGTACAGCATATGGAATATAGTCAATAATATTATCATAACTTTGCGCAGTAACAGATGATTACTAGGTTAATTGCATTGATCACTTGGCAAGTTATACAGGGCCAAAAATAGGTTTGTAGTTGTTAGTATGGAGAAAGACATGCAGATTATGAGTATTACAATAGCCTTATTAACTCTGTGTTTCACATACTCACAACTGAAAACCTACTTCTGCCACCCCCCATATAAATGTTGAATAACTATGTTGTATACCTGAAACTCATATAATATTGTAAGTCAGCTGTACTTTAATTAAAAAAAAGAATGAAACGGAAATAAATGCACATTGGCACTCAAGTGTGAAGCAAAGGAAAGAGGATTGGATAATGGAGCATCAAAGAAAAAGAATACAGATGCTTGTTTATTATTTTAAACTTTGGTTAACCTCTCCATTTTGTAGGGAAATTTCCCAGTGTTAATATTGCACTAGCCCCACATTCAGTTATCTGAAGACTCTTTAACTAGGAGCCCCGACCAGTGGGGCTGTTGGCACCTTTCCTCAGTTGCTTTTTGCTGTGAAAGTGACACACGGGTTGAAAGTGGAACATTATGGTTTCCAAGTGCCATATCTGCTGAGAGTTCATGTATCACTTTAACTTCTGTTTGTTGTGATTGTTTTCGTCAACTGTTTTGTGAAGTTGATAGAATAAAATTTTTAAAGTTTATAAATCTGACCTCTAGCTATGCTAGTGTGTTTCAGAGTAAGCCTATTGGGTGTCTTACAACACATGTGCTTTGGCATTTATGTACAAGTACTGACAGCATTGTTTTAGCTACAGCTCTCTGTAAGAGATAAGCTGTGTGTGATGAATACCAGGGGGAGACTTACTCTTAGGTTTTAATTACACTTTGTGTATTAACTTCTACAGCAGCTCTTGTAGTAAGTGGCTTTTGAGGAATGAGTGCGACTTCAGCATATCCAGGGTCCTAGCCAGCTTTGAGTGAGTGTGTGTGTGTGTGTGTGTGTGTGTGTGTGTGTGTGTGTGTAATGCGTGCTTATACTTGCCTTTCATCCCAGTTCTGTTTTTGATAAAGGCAGTAGTTGCTTTTGTAGTTCTGATTCTGTTCTGTTGCTTTTGCTTACTCATGGTGCCTTGCTTTTGTGTGTATTTTGTAAGTTCCTACTGGGGGTTCATATTCTTAGAATTTTACCAGTGGCAATACTGAGGCCAGAGTTAAGGGTGGGCTCCTTGGAGAGGAATTACCCGTGCTTCTCCCTGGTGACTGGAGGCATTCCTGACCCCACCCGACCCAAACCCCTGGACAACTGGAAATCCAACTCTCCACTTGAGGTTTTTTGGACCTCAGGCTACTTTGGGCTATAAACTTATGTAAGATCTGACTTGTGATTATGAATTCTTGTAGGTGCAAGTGTCTCTCCCCTTTCCACTTAGAGCCAAGACTGAGACAAGCGATTGTGTTTGTAGTCCTAAGGTGTCAGTTTAACTGATTTTCCCGAACATGGAGGGTGTGGTTCTTTGGTGTGCCTTATCAGACACTCCACTTGGCACAGGCCCTGGGTTTTTTGTTTGTTTGTTGTTTGTTTCTGTCTCTAGCACCACCGTGAGACTGAAAACACAAGTGTACGTCTACCTGGCCCAGCAGATGCCCCTATGGCCAAACCACTTTTAGTCCGTTGCTTACGTCTTAGGATTCCCACCTTCACTTGATCTTTGGCTTCTGATATTTCTTACTAACCAGACTGGTCATATCTAGCTATCTATTTTTAACATTTTATCTAATCGTTTCAATTTTCAATGTCTAGATCAGTCAGAGTACCTACTTGGACAATCTCCCTCCTCACCCCCAAAGTGGAAGTCCTCAGTTGATTCTTTTTCTTTAAAGATTTTATTTATTTATTTTTAGAGAGAGGGGAAGGCAGGGAGACGAGATGGGAAGAGGTATCCCTGTGAGAGAGAAACATCGATCTCTTGCTTCCCACACGCTCCCTGACTGGGAGCACAACCCACAGCTCAGGCGTGTGCCCTGACCAGGAATAAAACTGGCGACCTTTCCCTTTGAAGGACGACACCCAGCCAACTGAGACACACGAGTCGTGGCCTCAGTTAATCCCTGAGACAGCTTTGAACCTCTCTCTATTGATCCCGCTGCAGGACTAGCAGTCCCTTTTTCAGAATTCACGTCTGAGACGCATCCAAACCGCACGGTAATATTCAGTGCTCACTGTTGGTTCAGAATCCCAGTGTAGTCAGACAGTTCTGGTTTCTAGGTCCCTTTTTCCTACATGGAGCTAAATTCTAGTTCCCTTTTCTTTCTCCCAGTTGTTGAATATTCTACTCCTTGAAGCAGCACAAGTACATCTGCCTCTTCATCTGGCAGCTCTTCAGGTGTTTCCTTCCTCCTCCTTCTCATATGCCACTAAGCTTTTTGGACTAAGGGCCCCCAGTGTCTGTCATTTCTCGTGCAGTGTGACTCAGGATCTCCATTCCCAAACGTCAGGATCACTGATGGGTTCCCTCTATTTGATGCCCGGCTGTCAGCTCCTCAGGCATTACATATTCAGAACCGCATCAACTATTGCAAGCAGGGCCAGACCACGTCAGATTTTGTGGACTGCCCAGATGCTTCTTCCCCTGCCCTTTGCGGCTTTGCATGGGTAGCTCTGTGGTTCATTACAGTCACGTCTTTCCTCCCCACCCCCTGTTCTCCTGACCCTTCAGCCCTGATCTTTTCGGTGTGAACTGTCTTAAGGCAGCTCCTATTCATCCTGAAATTATGAATAATAAGCATTTTAAAAGGTAAATGATGTGCTGTTATCTGATTCCTTTTAGAATGGGCATAGTAAGCCCCTGATGTGATTCTATTTATCTTTGCTTAAGAATAATTTACTTCAATAGAAAATAATGTAGAATCTCAAAAACTCTTAAATTGTTGGTTTAAAAACCTAACACTTCGACTTGATATTTTATCAATCAATTCTGTCTGCAGCAATTGGTAGTTATTCAGTTATAATTAAAAATAACTAAATCTTTTGAATTAATATGCCTCTTACAGTTATAGTGGCACTTAAGATATTTTATAGAGGAGTTTCATTTACTGTCTTTAAGGGAAGAGATTAAAGTTCTTAAAAATCTCATTTTATCCAACATTCAATGTCAATTGCTATTTTATATTAACTGTGTCAATTAGATTTCCTGTTGATTGCAGCTGTCCAGTATATAATATATCAAGAAAATCTATTAATTATAATTTAGATTCTTGTCATAAGTATTTTAGAAGGTTTTCTAGCAGTGGTAGTAATAGTTAAAGGTATTTAATTTTCTTAATCCATCTCCAGTTATTTCACTCTTCTAAATATAAAATCTTGGTTTCTCATGTTCCTGTTTTGACTTTGTGACATTTAATTGTGGGTTCACTGGTTTTGTATAGACTTATTATAATTGCATTTATGGCTAGATTTGTTCTAAATTTCAGGCAATGAAGTTGGTGTCTATTTAATAAGTTACTAAGATCATTCGAGAAACTGATTGAACAGGAGCATAAAGCGTGTGTTCAAAAGTCAGCCGAGGGGCAGTGTCAGTGTCTGGGAACGTGTTTGCCAAGGTTGTTAACCAGGAGGGTCCGAGGGTTGAAGTTATTTTAAGGTTCTCATTCTTCTTCCCGGGAGCACGCCTGTATCTTTTCCTTCCCCCTCCTCTTCCCCCGCAGGCATGCACCTCCTAAACTCCAAGGAACCCCACAAGACCTGTAGCCGGGGAGCAGTGGGCAGTGGCAGCTTTGTTTGGGACCAGCCCCTGAACCTGTCCCCAAGGCCCCTTTTGGTCTGACTGCCCAGTGAGCTGACAGCAGCCCCGCCTGGGCTCACTTCTACCGTAACAGCTCCAGGGAGCCAGCCGGCCAAGGCTCTCCTGGTGCTTTTTCTGGCCTGGGCCCTTCCTTGTTTCACTGTTCCCAGCTTTAATAAATGTACTCTTTTAAAAAGAAGTTACTTTAAGGTCCACATAAAGGGATTTATTCAGTGAATGAGGGAAAAAAAATCCTTGCCTAGAGATAAAAGAAGTTAGAAGAGTAACAAGTAAGGAAGGTAGCTGAAAACGTCCTGGAAACGATTAAAGCAACCCAAGTGGTGAATTAAGCATGCTTTATTAATGGTGAAAATGTGTTTTCATTGATTTTGATGGGAAGCATGAGTGAACTCTAAATTGTATCACATTTTTGGAGAGGACTTTTAATGCTAATATCACTTAGTAACCTGAGATATTATTTTAAAGTATAAATTCATCTTAATAAAAGGACTAAAATAATAGGAAACATTAGTTATTAAACCACAAATTATATTTATTTCTTGCCTTGGTCTGTATAGTTTCAAAACTGAAAAATACTTGCGCTAATTAGCTTTAGATAATCTAGAAAGATGAAGAATATCTGTATGTTCTTTCTTTGAGATTGAAAATGGGAAAATAACCCTCAAGAGAATATTTTAGAATATCTGCTTTTAAAAATTCTTAATGGGTTTCACAGGAGGATGCCGGACTTGTCCGACCTGGTTGGAGTTCGGACTGGGAGCCCCATCTGGCGTGTGAGAGCCGACCTCGTTGGCGGGTGCGCAGAAACACTGCGACGCTGCTCCTGGGTAAACGCCCTGGCCTGGCGGTGGTGGGACGGCCTTGTCGCCGTGGGCCCTGAAGGAGCGTCCTAGGACAGGCGCGTGTTAACACACACCTCGTGAGAAATGTCTCTGGGTAGCAAGGACTGCCTCGGTGCGTTCATTTTACCTGACAGGCTCTGACCTCTGACATGTGTTTCCTCCTGTTGGAGAAGGGAGCACAGTGCGGGAAGAATGCAGGCTCTTAGCCTGGACTGCCTGATTCCAAATCCCAGTTCTGTGTGGCCTGAGGCAAGTGAACTCACAGCTCAGTGTCCCATTCATAACATGGGATAATAATACTACCTCCTTCTTATGGTGGTTTTGAAGGGTACATCAGTCCATATATGTTAAATCTTTCAACTAGTGCAATAGCATATGATAAGCATGCATTATTTTAATTTTTGTTAATCTTTTAATTTTGTTGCTGTTACTGTTACTGTGTTTCCTCTATTCAGTCCACAAAAATGGATCAGTAATTCAGAAGTGGTTCACTGAAGTAAAAAATGAATGACAAAAATAGGAATAAAACACTACAGCTCAAAATAAAATCATAAACATAGTGAACAGAAACTCAATATAATTCTAGAATTTGAATCTTAATGCCGAGGTACCAGTGGATATACAGGTTGATGATGTCACTCAAGTAACAGAGAAATTAAAATTGTAACTAGAAAGTATAGTGACTCTGAAAAATGAATTTTACTTGGCAGGCGATTTATTTGTCCACAGTCTCCAGTGCTTTCTTCATTATGAAACTTTGGCAACTCATGGCATGGCTTCTGAGTCATTTTCAGGCGAGTACAGAGGAGTCTTCTCAGATCAAGTGCACAACAGTGTTTTCCAGGGTGAGATTGATGAACTTTTTTTGCTAGGGGCCCGGAATAGAGTAAAACCTCAGAGACATCAAAGTTTCATTCATCATAACAAAAACAGATTTTCGGAGAAGTTTGCAACATCAACCTCAAAACTGATGGCAAACATACTCAAAGGGCAACAGGAACGAAGTTACAGAGAAATCCCTTTATCACGTGCTACCTTGCTTGGCGCATCATACCTGTGGTGTTGTCTGGGGGCACAGCCGTGTGTGTGCAAAGGAATATTTTACATTATGGTTTATTGAAATCACTGATAGAGTCAGCCCTTAGCACATGTCTGATAACACGTATCAGGAAGAAATGTTCAGTGATTTTTCATTGAAAAACTTTGCTTCAGAAAGAGTGTTTTTAGTTGCTTATTTTGTGGACTCTGATGTCAATATCAGGTTCTTTGACGTTCTTAACAACAGAGCGCCAGTCAGCACGCAGCCAGGGAGATGTCACTGTGCAGATAATTGCCGCACTCCACCTTTCCCACCAAGAGGGTGGTGAAGGTGCCGTCACTAAATAAATGTCTATTTTCCGCTGGTCTGTGCGAAGATATGTTCAGCAAGTAAATATCTCAGCTTTTCTATGTTGAGTTTTGCTAGCTGTCAAGATATTTTTGAAATAAGATGTGAAGTAAAGTGTTTGTTCATGGTCCTGTTGTGAGTAAAAGCCATTTCTGGGATATCACTTGGTTCAGTCAGGCATTACATCACAGGAGCATTTTTATCTTTTCTGATTGAATTTTTCTCTTCCTAGTCAATGACAGAAATCAAATGCTGAGAACTTTTAAAAACTGGATGATGATGCAGACAACCCGATTACCAAGAATTTGACTCTTTTCTAGTGTATAGTGAATTCCGTCCCCCAAAAGCAGTACTGTATTGAGCATATGTAAACATCTGAGGCGAGTAAACACACAACAGTGAAGAAGCCATTCACTACTTCCTCCCAGGTTGAAACATTCCATTTCCCAACTTGAAAGGATGGCTTAGTTGCTGATAGATGCTAAAGGAAACCTTTGAGAAGTTTCTGCATGATACTTGGGTTTATTTTTAAGGCCGATATCTGTACTACCTACTGGAACAAAACATTGCATCCATTGGCAGCTATCTATATCACAACAAGTTATGATTTTCTAATTTATTTAAATTAAAATATATTTGAACCTAGATGTAAGGATGTGCTGATAGGGAATACCTATTATTAATTTTTAAATATTGTATCTTATTGATATTCAAATATTATGAACATATAAAATTCTTTGATGACAATCCGTCATCTGCATGTACCATTTGCCCACTGAGTGAACTCATAGCTGGCAAAATTTGAGATGTACTACCTTAGACATTGGAGAGCTATTATTGTAGTCTGGTGTTCAATCTGTATTATTCAGTCTGTGCAGGCAGAGCTTCCTTTGGGAACTATTTATTCATCTATAAAAGTGAGACTAGCCAGGCAGTTTCATTAAAATATTATTACTTACTAAACCGATAGACTTTTTAAACTGAACAGCTCCTTTGAATGCCATAGACCCTGTAAGGCTGGAAGTGACAGGAGACCTGTGGAGTGTCTCATCCGCCCTTCCTCGGTGGGCGTGAGTCTCCCCTGTAGCTCACCTGGCTCACTCTCTCTGCACTTCCCCGAGTGGGGGGTGCAGCAGTGAAGCCTCTGGGGCGTGGAGAGGAGGGCAGGTCCAGTGCTGGGCAACTTGGTTCCATTTCTAGGGTTGAAACTCATGTAAGGTTTACATATTTGTAGTTGAATCTGATGGTTTCTCTTTCCTGTAACCTTTATATTATTGGTTTTCTTTTGGGCCATCAAAACCAAACAGGAAAAATATTTAAAACTTTTTGTTAATGGACTTTTAATTATTTAAAGTCAGCTACTAATCCTCCTCTAAGACATCACTTCCAGGGCAAAATTGCTTCAGTTCTGTCAGCCCTTCTTACTGTCCATATCTCCTCCTCTGTCCTCTTTGTCCCGTGTCTCTGCATTCGAGTGCTCTTCAGAACAGTTGTGTTCCACCTGTACTGGTGTATGACTTTGTTGTGTTATGTAAGAAGTAGTGTTTACTGAGGCAGATCAACTGTGTGCCAGGAAGTATGGGCTTGGCACGGTCCTGTGTTATTTAACCCATACAACTTTGCAAGTAGGCTTGATTGTTGACAGCGCACTGATAAGGTAACTAAGACTCAGATATTAAGTAAATTGCTCCAGGTAACTTACCCAGGAAGTAGCAGAGCTGTGTCTCCTATTCCCTTTTATATTTCATTGCACCACTGACTCACATTGCACAACCTTTGTTACACTTATCGCCTCAGACACATCCTTTTTTGAATTAAAAAAAAAAGTATGTGGATTCTGAAAACCTCTAAATTATATACAGAAATGTATGAAGAAAGCTCTGTTCCGCCCTGGTAACTCTGGGGGAACTCTAGTGTGAAATGTGATTGCTTTTTACATTCTTACTCCACCACTTAATTTCTGTACGTAAATAAAAAGGATTATGAAAATGTACCTGTTTAATTATAAGGATTGAACAAGTGAATATATATAAATGACATGTAGAGTAGTGTCAAGAACTCAAACATTAGTTGCCCTTTTTTATACAAACACAGGGATATTCAGGTATGTGAAAATAAATACAATACAGTCAACCAATATTTGACACGTGAGCCAAGTATACTTAATAGGGAAAGGAGGGTCTTTAAATAAATGGTGTTGGAAAAACTGGACAGCCACATGCAAAAGAACGAAATTGGTCCCTGTCATACACCAGACATAAAAATTAATTCAAAATGGGTTAAGGACTTAAATGTAAGACCTGAAACCATAAAACTCCTACAAGAAAACAGAATAAAAGTCCTTGGCAATAGTCTTGACAATGGTTTTTTGGATATAACACCAAAAGCACAAGCTACACAAGCAAACAGGTGGGACTACATCAGACTAAAAACCTTCTGTAGCAAAAGAAACAATGAAACGAAGAGGCAGCCTACAGAACAGGAGAAATATTTGCAAACCATATGTCGGGTAAGGGGTTAATCTCCAAAATATATTGTGTTGGCCAAAAAGTCTGTTAGTTTTTTTCCATATAATAAAAGACACATTTTTCATTTTCACAATAACTTTATTGATTTAGTTATTTTGATTAGGTCAGCTGTCTCCCACATATTACAACACTGATTGTTCTCAATGTCTCAATTTGATCACTGTCAACTTCAGTTGGTCTACCTGACCGCGGAGCGTCATCCAGCGAGAAATCTCCCGCACGAAACTTCACAAACTACTTTTGACACATTTGATCAGTCACAGTGCCTTCTCCATACACTGCACAAATCTTTTTTTGTGTTTCACTTGTGCTTTTACCTTTCTTGAAATAATAAAGCATAATATGTCAAAAATGTTGCATGTTTTCTTCCATCTTCAATATTAAAATGGCTACACAATTTTGATGCTTTTTTAAATTCACGCTGATAGGACAGCTGTCACCATGCAATCTAACAAAGTTGTTTCGAATGAAGTTAGAGACAACTAGGTGCTACTAGAGCCATCTTACGGAAAAGCCAAACAAACGTTTGGCCAGCCCAATATAAGGAACTCATGCAACTCAAATTCAGAAAGACTAATAATCCATTTTACAAAAAGGCAGAGAACCTGAATGGGCTGAATTTCAAAGAAGACATACAAATGGCCAACAGATCCATGGAAAGATGCTCAGCACCTCTGATCATCAGGGAAATGCAAATCAAAGCTCTGATGAGTGGTGTGGCTTTCATCACACTTGATATCACCAAGAAGACAAGAGGGAAGTGTTGGTGGGGATGTGGAGAAGAGAATCCTGATACACTGTTGGTGGAAATGTAAATTTTCACTGTAGAAACCAGTATGGAGGTTTCTCAAAAAATTAAAAATAGAACTGCCATATGATCCAGTAGTCCAACTTCTGGATACTTATCCAAAGGAAGTGAGATCGCCATCGTGAAGAGGTGTCTGCACCCCCGTGTTCGCTACAGCATTACTTACAACAGCCAAGACATAATATCAACCTACGTGTCCGTCAGCGGATGAATGGGTAAAGAAGGTGTGAGGTATTTATTATTCAGCCGCAGAAAAGGGGAATCTGCGATATGAAACAGCATGAATGGACCTTGACGGTGTTATGCAAAGTGAAGTAAGTCAGAAAGACAATTACTGTATGATAATCACTTGTATGTGCACCCCTAAAAAGCTGCAGTCATAGAAACAGCAGAATGGTGGTTTCTGGGGTGTGAGAGATGGGGAAATGTTTGTCCCCTATACAGCATGTGACTGTAGTTAACAGTATTCTCTTATATGCTTCAGAGTTGCTAAGAAAGTAGATCGTAAGTGTTCTCACTATAAAAAATAGTAGTTATGTGGGGTGATGGGTATGTTAACCAGCCTTTCGTGGTAGTCATTTTGCAATATATACGTGTATCAGTCACCACACTAAACTTATACAATGTTATGTGTCAATTATACCTCATTTAAAATGGGAAAAATAGAAATGTCTCCTCATCAGGCTAATAAAACTATTCCTTAAAAAAAACCTCAATGAATTAGCTTAACAATAGTTTACAGATAGGTGAGAATCAGTATGATAAGAAAATAACCAGAATAAAAAAAGGTCATGCAATAATTTAAAAACTGCTTAATCAATCCAAAAGAAAGCTTAAAAAGTTATTAAAACAGGAATATACCACAGGTAGGACAGATAGAAAGCAAGAAGTCGGAAGGTAAATACAACTGTTATATCTAAGTAACTATAATGAATTAAATGCAGTGGTCTAGATATTCCAAAATTTTTTTTGCAAAAGAAAAGATACATATATGTGGAATTTTTTCAAAAAATTTACTGTATTTTTTCCACTTATTTATTGTATTTAGTCCACTTATACCACCTCCCTCCATAGTCGCAGTCTCTACACTATTGTCCATATCCGTGTGTCCTTTTTCTTCAGTCCCTCTACTCCCTTCCCCCAACCTTAGCTGTCATCCTGCTCTCTATCTACAAGTCTAGCTCTGTTTTCCCTGTTAGTTCAGTTTGTTCATTAGATAAGCACCCCTGTATTCATTGCAGTGTTATTTACAATCACCAAGATTAGGAAGCAGCCCAAGTGTGCATCAGTAGATGAATGGATAAAACAACTGTGGGACATTTACACAATGGAATACTACTCAGCCCTAAAAAAGAAAAATTTACCCTTCGTGGTAATATGGATGGACCTGGAAAACATTTGCTAAGTGAAATAAGCCATTTAGAGAAAGACAAATGCCATATGGAATTCTTTAAAAACAAAACAATAATGGGGGCAGCCTGTATGTAATATCCTAAGCCTGCTTTGATCACCCAGAACTTATCATATTCTTCCATATCACTATATGTCAGTGTACTGTAGCTTTATTCTTTTTATAGCTGCACAGTATACTAAATTCAGTTGACATGTTTAGCTATTCCCTTATTGATGGGTATTTAGGTCGTCTTCATGCTGTTACAAATAATGGGGTAGGGAACAGTCTGTATACGTGTCATTATTTGTGAGAGCCACAAGTAAAAATCATTATTCGTGAGACCTGATTGTCTGAACTTACACATTACATTTATCTCTTGAAAAATACTTGATCTCAGTTGATTTGGCCTGTTTTTATAATGTACTGGCATTGGATAGAGTTTGCTCCTGCGGTCCAGTGGCTTCATTGTCTTTGATTTTATGTTATTTTTTTTATTATGATCAACCTACCCTCCATGACATCTTGAAAATTGTGGATTAAAAAAGATTGAATTCAGCAGAGTTTAGGACGCAATGTTTTGTTTAGTGTAATTTACTTTGTCATTTACTTGTCAGCCATCAGAGGAATCCTCTTAGGTTGAAGCTGACCCATTAGGCGCAGTTAGTCGCCCAGTGTAAGTGACCGTCTACCCTGTTTCTCCGGTGTCCGTGCAGCAGTGTCACAGCAGACCTCATTAGGTGCCTTCATCAGAGCTGGCTCCGAAAGCAGTCATTTAGTGAGTAGACTTTGCTTCCCGGTCTGGAAGAATGATGAACTACTGTACATTTGGGGAAACTTGAAATATAAACAACAGATGTCTCCAGTGTGGGAAATGTCTGAAGAATGTCTCAAGATGCCCACAGGTGTGTGCGCGCACACACGCACAGTGTGAGTGTCACTTTGATTCTGTTGGGCTGGCTTCCACGTGACTGGCATAAGCGTTGCCAAATTCCTCTTTGGAAATTTTTTCTCAAGACCAAATTTAATGTAACCGGTTAAAATATATTTTCAGAATATTGGGTTGATTTAAACCATTAAATGCGGTTACATGAAGGTGAAATAATGTGCAAAAATAATTTTCAGTGTCTACTGTGCTAGTTCTATGCAGTGAACATGTTACATGACCCAACTAAACACAGGGCTTCACTGAACATAGTAAACAATGAGGACATTAAGTTTTGTGCACATTTGTTTTTGTTCTTCACCTTTTAAAGATTTTAGAGGTTAAAAACTACATTCATCCCTTGATTTGAACCTTTCAAGAATTGTAAAGTGACAGAATACAGATTATTCTCATTTTCTACTTGAAGAAAGTGAAGCACAGGGAAATTAAATACCTGCTCAGAAAAAGGAGTGATTCATTCCTGATCCTCAGGAGCATCACGGAAACCTTCACACGAGAGGTCGCCTTTAACCAGGGCTTTCCGTTTTGTTAAGGGCTGATTGTGAAGAGGGGCACGAGGCCAAGAGTCAGCCAAGGCAGAGAGGCAGGGAGGGTTTGGAAAGCAGAGTGGCTGGCACGTACTGGGAGACTGGGCCAAAAGGGTAATGTGAGTCCAACGCCTAGTGAGTCCTGAATGCCAAGTTCAGGAATTTGGGCTTGCGTCTGTAACAGCGGGCAACCAGATGAGAGGATTTGAGGACGGAGAATGACTCCCATGGGGCCTGCTGCTACTTACTGTTCTGAGGCTGGGTGGTTTGACACCCACAAATATTTCCCTGCCTGCAGGAAGGACAGCCACACGCTGGTTGTCTGTGTTCACCATGCCATTTCAGCGTAAGAGGGTTTTCTGCTGAGTGCGTGCCTCGTGAACAGGGTTCATTGCCAGTTCGGAACCGAAGTGCACTGTCTTCTTGCCAGTCCTTGCCTCGCCCTCAGTGCGCATGCCCTGTGGGTCCTGTCCCACGGAAGCACGAACACTTTGCTCAGTTCACCCCCCTAGTAGTCGCTCTGTGGCGTGGCCGTGGGAGATGGATTGTGTGATCCTCACACATGCTTATTAGGTGTAAAAGTTGATATGGGTATCTTTTACTTTCCAGAAAGTCACATATGAGGATTCTAATCTTAAGGAATTCATGCCTACTAAAATTCAAACAATGTTGAGCATTTATTCTGCCCCAGGCACCTGTCAGGGTGGGAGGAAGAGTAAGGTTAAGTCCCCAGGCAAGTTTTGGCAGCATCATTTACTTCTGTTAATTTATTTGTCTGTCAGCCCTTATCACAGTGTTTGGCTATTCTTATTTGCAAGTCTTATCACTATGAATGCCTTCCCCTCCTCCAAGGTACCCTTTTCCCTTGTTCTGTCTAAATCCCGCTACCTTAAAGGATGCTGCCTTAGCATCCCCCTCAAAAGCCACTTCTTCCCAGAATTCTTATCCAACTCTTCCAAGACATTGTCAGTTTAATTCAACATACCCTTGCGGAGTACTCTGTTAGGTACAAGGTCCTGTGTGAGTGACCTAGGGACAGGAACTGTGCCTGACTTCATCTTCATAACCTCAGGACTGGGCATAGCAGAGCCTCCACACATGTCTTGTAAGGAAGTAAGGGGCCTAGGTTCTCTTGGGGAGGCAGAGACTTAAACAGCAGTTAGGGCAGCACGACTAGCCTGTGTGTTCACTTTCATGGGAACTGGAGAGGGTAGAGACTGGACACAGTGGTGGGCGTGTGGCCCTGCTGCCCGTCCCTGTAGGATGCGTGCATTGACTCACTCAGCCAAAGGTCACTGAGCGCCCACCACAGTCAACAGCTGTCTGGGCCCTGTGGGTATGTGATGTTGAGGAGGTTTAAATGCTTTTGAAGCAGGGAAAGAATTTCTGGGAGATTTGTTTGGCTCCTGTGTTTCACACAGAAAGTGTGGTGGGTGTTCTGTAGTATTCGCTAAGGGACAGAAGCCCCCTTCCCCTGTAGGTTTTGGAAAATCCTGTCTTCCTATCTGAGAATGCTGTAAGCAGGTTTGTCCTATCCCACCTGTAATGCCATGTACTGTACCCAGACTTCGGCTTCTGAGCACAGTGGCTCACCGTCCTGGTGGATGGTGGGACTTGGCGAAAGCCTGGGCCATCCTGGAAGCCTGTCCATTTGCTGATGGCTGTCTGACTATAGCCAGCTAAGTCAATAGTAGAAGATAGTGGTGGTTTCTTAGGGCAGGTTCTTTAGAGGCAAAGCCTGTGTAAGTGGTTTATCGAGGAACTGTGGTCAGAAGAAAGCAGTAAGGAAGTGAGGGAAGCAGGAGAGAGCCAGAGAAGCAGCTGCTTCTAGCCGAAGTCTAGCCTCTGCCTGATCCCCATGGGACCACACAGACGCCCACTTTGTGGCAGGGGCTCAGCCTTTTTTCCTTGTTTATGGGTATTATCTTTCAGTCGGTTCTAAAGTAGGTGGCCCAGAGGACCTTCCCCGGAAAAGGGCTCAGTTGTGAAACTTCAGCAGCCGACGCTCACTGCCCTGCGAAGCTTCACTGACGCGGGCGGTCTTTATAAGCAGAAGTTGATGCTTGCTCTTGTTAACGTTAGTGTATCTCTTTCTATTCACAAGTGGAGTTACCTGCCTAGGAAGATAGCAGTATAATATTTATGGAGCACTTTGAAGTTAAAAATCAAGTTTATTTTCTTAGTTTGCCATTTCCCTTCAAAAACTGTGTTAGGTAAGTGGATAGTCATCGATGTTTTACAGCTGAGAGCACAGTAATATATGAAGGTTAAGTGACTGCAGGTCAAGTGGCAGCAGCTTCTGCTGGGTGCTCTGTTTAGCCCTCGCGGCCATCCTGTGAGGTGGTATTGCTACCCGTGGAAGATGGGATGCAGGCAGGGTAAGTGGCGTGCCTGTGTCCTTAGAGCCGGTACACAGTGGAGCCCGTCCGACTCCACCTCTGCCTTAGCCCCAGCATACCCCGCCACCACTGGGTGGGGCAGGCAAAACCAAGTCCAAAACCCAAGTCCTGACCCCTGCAACTCTTGGAAAGAGGCCTCTAAGCATAAATGAAGGGCCCATCGGTGTGAAATTTTAAATTTCTCAACTGTTTAAAACTAGCACAGCATATCCAGCTGAGTTGTTAAAGCTCAGGGGGTCACTCCCTCAGGAGTAGCCACATTTGTGATATTTTAGTTGTTCAATTTATATTCATCTTGTATTCCTGTCCAGATTGACATGACAGCTTGAGACTCCAGACACTATGTACCATAATTCCCTTGGTTTCTTCGTAGTGAGGCATAAATAAATTATGAGGCAGAACTTTGAGAATTTGTAATTAATTTAAGTTGAGAATACCACAGGGTAATACTATCTCAGGCATCCCGAATGCTCGAGAGGACAGGCTGTTCTGGCCCAGTCACTGACTTGTTTGGCAACACTGGTGAGCGCTCTGCCCGGCCTCGCGCTGGCTCGACAGCAAGGGCCAGCGCTGTATGGACAAGGAAGTGGGGAGCTGTGACAGCAGCCAAGCTTTGAGGAAGGGTGTGTTTAGGCCTTTAAAGTTGCGTTTTTAGTTAATGGCAGGAGAGCTCTGTTTTAAAGTAAGAGCGACCAAAGCAAAGATGCTCTTACACTGCGTTCGTCAACGCGACAGTCTTTGTTGGGACACCTGTGTGTGAGGTGCTGGCACGCAGCCCTGTCATTGGCCAAGTCTGCAAGCTTTGAAACAAGTCTTAGGAAACCTGTTCGTAGCATTTTAATGTCAGAGCACATCTGACCTGTAACATATTGTAAGATGTGTATTGGTGGTCGTGATGGAGTCAGTTTGGGTTAGCTAAGAGAAGAACTTTCAGTTCAAAATAAAAATTCATTAGAAATGTCAGAAGCCAGATGTGATTCTGGGGAAAGCGGATACCTCGAAAACATTTATTGAAATCTTACTGAAAATAAAAATGAACTTCAGTTGTCCATGAATATTTTAGCAAAGACTTTATGTTGAGGCTGGGTCTTAAAGTTTGGCTTCTCTTATTTAACATAAATTGTACAGAGTTAGAAATGAAAAAAACTTCAGAATTTCTTGGGAATTAACTAATATATAAAATAAATGAACTCACTAGTTAGGCTTGCTCTGCCTTAAGTAACGGAAGATATTTCAGGTAGATAAGTATCAGACAGGTCTCCCCTCCTTCATCCCGTATGCGCTGATTAATACAGGCCATACCTTTCAAAGTGACAGGTTTTGAGAACGTATGTTCTGTCTTCTGTCCCTGGCCTTTATCTTCAGACTTGTACTGGCATATGCTGTTAAAGGTGCCAGATGCCTGAATGTTTCCATAGGATGCTCTGCATTATTACATGCTATTTACTCTGAAAAACATTAAAGTGGGTGGTGTTATTTTCCCTTTCAAAATATGAATTTTGAATATATAATAATAACCTTAATAATAACCTGCATATGTAGGGCCCTATTTTAATAATATGCAGTCAAGGACAAATAGGGTATGATTTAACCAAAATTAGTTTTATAGCAAATAAGCATGTTTTCTACTGTAGATGTGCACAACTGTCATATGAAGCAGTGTGTACTGTGTGTGTGTGCGCGCACGCATGCTAAGAACTGTTCTAGGTCCTGGAGGTAAAAGTAGTGAACTTTGTAGAAAAAGTTCATACCCACTCAGAACTCACTTTCTAATGTGAGCCGGGAGAAAGACAGTAAACCAGTAAAGTAAGTATCAACTATTAAGTGCCTAGAAGAAAATAAAATAGTATTAGAGAGAACTAGATTACCACTATAGTAATACTAATATTTAATGTTACTAGGAATGCTATAATTCAAGAAGATGAATTGTTTTAAGTTTAAGGTTGTCATCACTTCAAGTGTACCAGGTTCTGTCCCCCAAACTCCCCTCAGGATTTCCTGAATGTATGCAAAACAGAGTTCTGTTTCTACCCATGGAGAATTAACTGCTACGGAAGTCCCCCTCCCCCCACCCCCCCCACCCCCCGCCCCATGCCGTAAACAACTGCAGCACTGGCCAAAATATACTAAATAACTGTTTGCAGCATTGGACAACAGGCAGCTCTAAATAACTGTTTGCAGCATTAGACAACAGGCAGCTCGGGGCTGTGATCCCTAAGATAAGGAAAGTAGAGGAGGCAAGCACCCTCCTGCCTCTCACTGCCTGAAGGCAGTTTCCAGGGACTGTTACAGGGATGAGGAACCAAACAGCCCTGTGATCTCTCTGGGTTGGAGAGCCAGAGATTACAGTTGAGGCAGCTGGGGTTTGCGAGGGGGAGCCCCCGAGGTGAGGAGCCTGCACAGGGAGGAAGAGTTCTGGAGAGAGGCAGCAGAGGAGGCCCCTCGAGCCCTTGGCAAAGTAGTGCTTTGCTCACATGTAGGACAGAACTCCACAGGGTGGGCGAAGAACCACTGGAAAGCAGCAAGTCCAGCCGTTTCTGCAGCTCACAAAGGGCTGGGGATAGTTCATGTTCCCACCCACAGGGCGGAAAGACCTAATAATACAAGGGAAATAGGGTAGAGTCTGGAGAAGAGTATCACCTAAGTAATGAGGCTGAATTATCCCTAGATTAAAGTCTGCTCTGGACCTGCCTTAACAGTTCTTGAAAGCAAGTCTTGAGAGAGAAAACCGACCTGAAGCAACTTAACTGCCTGCCAGAACAAGTCCACCTGCAACAACATCCAGCATCCAGAAACATAACACTCAGTTACTAACAGTGCAGAAAGCAGTAAAATATGATCTGTTGGGCATGGGGAGTGGGGGATCAAGTAGTAGAAACAAACCCAGATATTACAGACGGAATTAGTAGACAAGAAGGTTAAAACAATCGCTACAATTCTATTTCTTATCAGGAGTGTAGAAGAAAACATAAAGACGTTGAGAGAAGTGAAAGTATAAAAAAGACCCAGGTAAGATGTCCAAAGATGGAAGGTGCACTGGTAGAGGTAACAGGAAAGTGGAAACTGAAGAAGAAAAGATCAGTGAACTTAAAAAAGCAATAGAAAGAATCCAGTATAAGGCAAGAGGGAAGAAATGAAGAGAGCCGCTGTAAACTGTGGAAGAGCATCAAGTGGTCTCAGGTGTGTGTAATCGGAGTCTTAGAAAAATGGGGGGGGGGGTGGGAGAGGAAAGAAAAGAATGGCCATAATTCTTTGTTTGTTTCAAGTTTGTTTCAAATTTGATGAAAGTGATAAATCCAAGATCTGATGTGGTCAATGACCCAAAGAAAAGAAACATAAGGAATACCAGAATAAGACTCATCAAATTGCTGAAAATAAAAGTGAAAATTTTAGAGAAGGCTTAACTATAGTGACAGAAAGCAAGTCAGTGGTTGTTGAGAAAGAAGAAAGGAAGGGCAGGCGGGGGCAGGGGGCTGGTGAGTGGCTGCCAGGAGTTCACGGGGGGACCTTTCTATGTCTCATTGAAGATACGGTTACATAAGGTTACTCATTTGTCAAAACTCATCAAATTGTGTGCTTAAGATTGGTGAACTTTAGTAAATATAATTTGTACTGAACTGAAGCTGATTTTTAAAGTATGTGAAACAGGTTTTTCCGAACGTCTGAGGGTTTGATGACAGCCCTCGTGGAGCGCACAGTGTGGCGAGTCCCTCGCGCAGCTGGCCTAGTCTCATGCCGGGTGATGCCGCAGAGCTGCTGGCTGCTCCTCATCAGCCCGCAGCCTGCTGCTCTCTGTAGTGGAGACTTCAGAATGGGTGTTGACGGGCAGATGTGTGTTCAGAGGAGGATAGCCAGGAAAAAGATTGGGGGCCATGTGTTCTGAGGAAAATTAAGAATGAGAGACGTTTGACTAAGAGAAGGAGGTACTGTAGGGAAGGTGCAAACCAGCTGTCTCTAGATACTTGCATGGGCTTGGATTCCCACCCCACCTCCCACCCCCAAATGTTCTGGCTGCAGGGAAGTCCGTTTGTACCCACTGCAAAGTTTTTCAGTTGTTCACATTTGGCAACTTTTTGGACTGGATGGTATTTGGCAAGGATGGTATGCTGTCAAGGAGATTCTAGAAACTTCTGAATAACATACCCCAATCTCAGCTTGTGTTAATGCTTTTAAAGTGTGAGCTGTGGTTGCACAAATGACTTAAATTCACTGGTCTCCCTGATGTCTCCTGCTTAATCTCTCTGCCCCAGCTGACAGGTTTGCTTATTGCTTGTTTTTGTAACTCATCCTTACAAAGCCTACTTGCATGCAATGCTGTATTTTCCGGGTTCTTCTCTCACTTCTGTTGTGGTTCTTCATTTATGATTATTTTGATAGGTGACTGATTGCTTTCAAAGTGATTCCCAAAGCTACAGTCTCATAAATTAGATTATGAAAGTTTATATAATCCCCCTCCCCAAAACTTAGAAATTCTTTTCTAAAAACAGTGTAATGATAGAGTATGCAATGCAGTGAACACTTGCCCATTCACTAAGGAAATCACTTGTCCTCTCCAAGTCAGTTTCCTTATTTTACGAAATGGGGATAATTATATCTACATTTGGTGGTCCTGTGCACCAAATGATTAAGTAAAATAATACACATGAAAATGCTCTACTTTGAAAACACACTCTATGTACAGAGATGATTACTAACTTAGTTATTAAGGTGCAGATGCTTATCTTATTTTATAAATCTGTTTCGGGTTTCTTATGTTTAGAGTTGTATCCAAGCAGAGGATTTTATACACGTAGATTGCTTATCTAGTTACAATTAACACATTAAGTATATCCCAAAGAATGTTGGCTTTTCAAGTACCGTGAATAAGCCTTGTTTACTCTGGTCGCAAAGTTTTATTCTCGAAAAGTTGCTTTGGTGGGTGGTACCTTTAGACTTTACCATTCGGCACAGGCTTCATCCACTAGCTAGCAACACCTTTTTTTTGGTAAAACTTATTTATATTTTGTTTCTTCCCAGAAATTAGAGGCAGAGCTGGTTTATTGTAAGCAGCAACCTAGAGGCAGAGTCCTAAGGCAAGTCTGCCCCTCGGGTCCTCTTCCCTTAGCTAGATAGTGAGTGTGATAACGCAGCGTTGACCCTGGCCATTTCTAGCTGCAGTTCCAGGAGTTTCGTTCCACAGCATCACCTGGGGAGTGAACATTGTCTTACTTACTGCATGGCTGGGCCTTCTAATCAATGGCAATAATCTTACTGACTTAAACACCACATCAGATCTGAATCCCACTGTACTCAATATGAAGCCATTTTACTTTCCCAGTGATTTTTTGATTATGTGTAAATGGATTATCTACAGATTTTGCCCATCAAACTGTTTTCTCTGAGATGTCCCTTACCCCTTATTCTTGTCTTTCAGCTCTTAATGTCTCAAGGAATGTAAATTGATTTTATTAACAGTTGAGGTTGAGTAGGGGATGACAACAGTAATTCTTCACCATACATAAAATGTATTTTTTAAATTTTATTTGTTTATTTTAGAGAGAGGGGAAGGGACTGAGAAAGAGAGGGAGAGAAACATCCATGTGTGAGAGAAATATCGATCAGTTGCCTCTTACACAACCCCAGCCGGGAACCTGGCTTGCAACCCAGTCATGTGCCCTGACTAGGCATCGAACCAGAGACTTTGTGCTTTGCAGCACAGTGCTCAACAAATGAGCCATGCCGGTCATGGCAAAAATGCATCCTTACAATGGAAGATGGCCTTTAAAATCTTTTCCACTGCTTTCCTCTTTTACCAGATGTGTAAGGTGTTAGTAACATGCCTGAGGACTTGGTTCGTTGTTGCTGGGACTGACCCTCCAGCTACGTGTCTTGCTCTGCATTGAACGTTCTTTCCACAGTCACATCACGTCCCAGCGCCGCTGTTGTCACCACCGGGCTGCTGTGTTATGGGACGTCCCTATTTCTTTTGGATTCTCATCAGATGATGTCAGAATGTAAAAGTTTTAAAATAGAATATGCAGAGGAAAGGGCAGTTTTGTGTATAATAACTTTTATTCATTTTCATTAGTGACATTCCACCTGAGGATTGTTCAGAAGGTTACTGCTCAATGCTAGATGCTTTGATTCTTTTGCCCAAGGATTTAATAATATAGTGGCCCAAGCTTTCTTTAGTTAGCCCAGATTTCTTTTAAGCATACAGCCAACAGACAGATATTGGTGAACATGTAAGCACTCAGGATATAGAATTTTCATGAGTCCTTACTGAAGAAATTACCAGAAGACAAATTTCAGCCAAATAGGAGGTTAATGGGGATTCTCTGGCATAGAGACTAGCATCTCATCATTAAATTCAGTGTGCTCCATAGAACTAGACCGGGAGAGAGTGATTGCCACAGAAAAGAATGTAAATGTTATAAAATCTGACAGTGTAGAGATAATAAATAATAAAATAAAAGGTGAGATAGGAAGAGGAGGAAAGGTGAGAAGTAGTGTAGGCATGCTAATGTCCTCGGATTTTATAGCTGGGAGACAAAATCATTTAAAACAGAAAGATGTAATAATATTTAATGGTTAAAAAAAGCAAACAGCGAAAAATATTATAAAATCAATTAAAAGTGTGTGGGGAGGATGATAGAGAGGAAATGAAAACATTCTCATTTATCATTGCTCTTATTAGTGCAGCAATGTTTATGTAGTTGTATATATAAAAGGAACCACAAAAATAGAAATGTAACTCTTCTGAGTAATGATATAAAATACAGAACATAAGGCAAAGAAAGCACAGACCATAATGTGAAAGATTTTTTAAAAGGCACTACAGAAGCTCAGAAATGGAATTAAAAAAAAATAACCACTTACAGTAAGTAGCATCACACATGTAAAGATCCTTATTATTTTCAGAGTCTGTATTTGCAGGTTCACCCCCGCACTGAAGCTTATTTGCGACCCCCCAGTCACTACTGGTGGTGCTTTCCCAGTCGTTGTGGGCGTGAGCAGCACAGTGGAGACTTTGAGTTGCGGGCTGAGGTTGAACAAGACAACTGTCAGCCTTTTTGTTGCCACTCTCCTACCATAAACAGTTATTTGTAAGAAATGTATATAAATGAGATGTCTTTAAAACAGAAACACGCATGAAAAAGGTTACATTTTTATCAGTTGGCAAAAACATTGTATCCAGAGGCTTACAGGAACCTAACCTCATATTTCCCCTTGGTCAGGAATTATCAGCCTTTTTCCTCTCATGGCCACATAAAGTAATTACTTAAATTCTTCAGGGACACCAAAAATTACATTTTTTTACAGCTCTGACAAAAACAGCATATAATTTTGATTCATTCACACTGGACAGCTGTTGTCTCATTGTCATTTTTTTTTATTTGACGATCTAAGAGAAAAGAAGTCAGTTCCCCTGACTGAATAGCCAGGTATTGCGTGTTTCAAACATTCTTGTGGCTCAACTGTTTGAAAAATCACTGTCCTAGGTATTCACTGATTCCGTGTTTGTCATAACTATGGCAGATAAGCATTGACCGTACTTAGGGCCGACTCTAACAAAAGGTGTGCAAGACTTGTGCTTTGAAAACTAAAACGTCGCTGAGAGATAGAACATATCTCTAAATATATGAAGAGTTATGCCATCTGCATGGATCAGAAAACTCAGTATTTGTGTACATTCTTATCAAATTGATTTGTAAATTCAACACACTCCCAGTGATAATTCCAGCAGGCTTTTTAAAAATTGGCATTCCCTTGACAATACAAAAAACGAAAAACACCAAAACAGTATTGAAAAAGAAGAACAGAATTGGAATGTGTATACTGACTTCAAGACTTTTTTGAAGCTACAATAATGAAGACTGTGATATTGATGAAAAGATATATAATGGAGTCCAAAAATAGACCCACATACATATGAACAACTGATTTTCATCAAATGTGCAAAGGAAATGCCGTTGCAAATGAGTAGCCTTTTAAGGTGCTGGACCACTTGGCTATCCATGTGCAGAAATATCAACCTTGATTCATACCTTTTACTATGTACAAAAATTAGCTCAAAATGGATCATAGACCTAAATATAAAATTTCTAAAAGGAAACATAGGAGAAATAGTTTTGTGATTTTGGATTAAACAAAGATTTCTTAGATGGAAAACCAAGAGCATGATTTATAAAGGACAAATTGATAAATTAGAGATAAAAATTAAAAGCATTTGCTCTTTGAAAAAGATTGTTGAGAGAATGGAAAGATAAGATGTAGACTGGGAGAAAAATATTTGCAAATCATCTCTCTGATAAAAAAAGAATTAGTTTTCAGAATATACAAAGAATTCCCAAAACTCAATATAAGAAAATAGCCTAATCTTTAAATATGGCCAAAAGATTCGAGCAGACACTCTATCAAAGAAGATACACAGATGTCACATTAGCACATGAAGTCTTTTTAGTGTCATTAGTCACTAAGGAAACGCAAGTTAAAACCACAGTGAGATGTCACTCCATACTCATAAGGATGATGAAGACTCAAAGATGACAATACCAAGGACTGACAGGATGTGGAGCAAGTGGAACTCACACTCAGTGGTTATGGGAACGCCAAGTGGTGCAACCAGTTTGGAAAATAATTTGGCAGTTTCTTAAAATGTTAAACATGTACCTGCCATATGTCCAGCTACTTTACTCCTAGGTATTTACTCAAGAGAATGGAAAGCATATGTCATACAAACACTTGCACATAAATATTTATAACAACCTTATTTGCATTTGCCAAAAACAAGAACTAACCTGATGTCCATCAACAAATGAATGGATGAACAGATTGTGGTTTTACCCTTACGAGGAAATACTGCTTAGCAGTAAAAGTAATGAACTATCGACACATGCAACAACATGTATAAATCTCAGAATAATGATGTTAAGTGAAAGAAGCCAACCCTCCCCCCAAATAGTACATAGGGTAAGATTTCATTTCTGGAAAATGCTAGAAAATGCAATCTAGTCTATGGTGACAGAAAAAACAATCATTGGCTGCCTGGGCATGAGGAAGTGGTTGGAAGGGAGGGATGAATTCAAAGGGGCATGGTGAGGAAACTTCCATGGGTTATAGATATGCACACAATTTTTATCATGATGGTGGGTTTCATAGATATATGAACATGTGAAACTTAGAGAATTGTATATTATAAATAGATGCAGCTTATCTCTTAATTATAACTCAGTAAAGCTATTTTTAATCAAAAACAATAATAGCAATATAAGCTGGAAGTATAGTGTATATCTTGTACCTATCAATATATGTAAATGTTCTAAACTTACTGAAAAAATTATATCACATAGAAAATATAATTATGGGGTATATATAAGACACATCTAAAAATGTTATTTATATTGAGCATAAAATTATGGAGCCTGCCAATGAAATGCAAGCAAACAAAAAAAGCAGAAGTTGCAATCTTAAAGATTTAATTCAAGGTAAAAAAACTATTAAGAAAGTAAAAAAAGGCTTCTGTAGAATAAAAAGGGATGCAACCCAATGAAAGTTTGAGTTAGTGATTATTACTTATCCTATAACAGCATCACTTTCCTTAAACAAAATGTACAGGAAATACAAGGAAAAAAAGAAACAAAGTTTGCATTATATGCGCGTAATATGACCTTTATATGCTGAAAATAGAAACTGTTTCTTCTTTACAAGCACTCAACTGTTCATACAAGTGTTCAAGTAATATTTTACACATAAAAAGTAAAATAAAAAATATACTTTAAAGAGGAATGGAAACTTCTTAGCTTTATCTGGAAGTGAGGAAAGGCTTGCTAATTATGAGGTAAAATCTGGAAACCATTAAAAATACTGACATTTCATTGTATACACTTATAAAAATCTACATGGCAAAAACCCATCTTAATTAAAATGAAAATCCAGATGAGTGGCGGGATTTACAACAGACAACGGGGATAATTTCTTTAACGTGTAGGAGTACCCACTAATCCGTAAGAAAAGATCAATAACTCAAAAGAATCATGGACAAAGTATAGGAAAAGTTGATGTTAAAGAAGAAGAGAGGACTTTTAAGCATTTTAAAACATATTCAGCTTCAGTCATGATAGTAGAATTGCTAATTGCTGATTAAAAGCACAACAATGGCCCTGGCCAGGTGCTTGGAGCAGTGTCCTGCACACCAGAAGGTTGCGGGTGGATCCCCAGTCAGGGCATACGCCTAGGTTGCGGGTTTGATCCCTGGTCCGGGCGCATGTTGGAGGTAATCAGTCGATGTTTCTGTCTCACATTGATGTCTGTCTGTCTCTCTGTCTCTCAAATCAATAAACATATTCTTGAGTGAGGGAGGAAAAAACAGCTGTCCTTGTTTTTAAAAAAGGCACAATGATGTCATTTTCACAGACCAGCCACTACAGACCCCAACATTCCATAACTCCCTGTGAGTGTGGGGGGACCTCACTCTTGTATACATCTGCTGAGGGTTTAAATTGGCGTAACTCCTGTGAAAAGTAGTTTGACAGTAACTTTCAGTATTAAAACTGCACATAGCATTTGATCCAGCACTTTTGTGTCTAGGCATGTGTCCCACAGATATATCCTCCCATATGCAAAATGAATACATGGATGTTCTGTGCAGCATTGCTTGTAAAACATAAAACAATAACTTTGTAATTAAAAGATTTATTGGATAAATAAGGCTATGTCTGTGCATCACCAAAGAGAATGAGACAGCACTCACAGCCAGGGATGTAGACCATTCCACAAGTTGCACTGTTAAGTGAAAGAAGCAGGAACAGCGTGTGGTGTCCGGTGCGCTGTCATTCCTTACGTGTACTCCGTGCTGGTGTAGACATCGATTTTCCCTGAGGGGATCCACTCGGAAACTAGTAATAGTGGTGCTGTCTGATTCAGGTCTGGAATTGGAAGGAGCACACCGTCCCCTCATAACATTTGGTACTTTGTGCACATAGTACCTAATTAAAAATATTCTTTGCCTTAGAAATCAATCAAAAACTTGGAGGACCTTACAGAATTAAGTACTGACTTATCCAGTTGAGATTATGAAGGGTATGGTAATAAAAAATAGCTGAATGTAATAGTACTTATTGTGTGTTGGGCACTGTACCCTGGATCCTTTACAAACATCATCTCAGTTTTTCCAATAACCCTTCAAGGTAGTTGGGTACTTTACATATTAAGAAATAGATTAACAGTATCATCCAAGGGCACAC
>CM052538.1:162826531-162887976 GCA_028533065.1 Trachops cirrhosus
GACCGAGTCCATCTGCAGGGGACTGAGGAGTGACTCCAGATGAGAAACAGTCTCCTCAGACGTTGCTGCCCTCTCTGCCACCTGTGGGTGCTGAACTGACCACCTCTGTGCCGCCCCTGCCCAGCGCTGTGCATGCAGTAGGTTCTCTGCCAGGGTTTATCAAATAGCTCAGTGAGCTGATCCCAGACAGGCGTGGGAGGGGCCCAATGCCAAAGTCAAAGCTATTGCCTCTAACAAATTGGCTTATCATTTTGATTTATTTATTGAACAAAACACTGTTGATTTCGATGCAGTCCAAGGTAGCATTTTGTGACTTTCTAATCATAGCTATGATTTGGGCACTCATTTGAAATATGGCCTATTGAAAAGATACAATATTTTAAAGAGTTATATTCATGCAAAAATAAATTATGAATTCCTTTAGCCACTTCCTCTGTTTAGAAATAGCACTCATACATATTTTATCCATAAATTGACAGGGATGGCATAGTCCTCATCTTTCCTGTAGCAGTTTGAACCAGACTGATTGAGGATTTATTGCCCAATTATACTTGTCAGCCTGACATAAAAGTCATTAGTTCTGGAAAAACATGTTTGCCTACCAGGAGTATCTCTAATTAATATGGTCAATATCTAACATATATTTAAAGCTGCACAGAACAGTAACCATCTCGGAAGCGCACGTTATAGATGGTGAGGAAGTGGCGCTAAGCCCCTTGGGTCTTGCAGCAGTGCCCTCCGCGCAGGTTTGCATTTGCAGAGAGACAGGTCCCACGTCACACCTGTTCCTGCTACTGTGAGCCCGGTGAAGTCAGTGCTGGGGGTGCCCACTCTCTCTGTCGGTGAAATGTAACAATAAAAACTCGAGAGGTTATGTGACTTGTTTACAGTTGGTGAGTGACTTGACTAGGATTCAAGCCTGGGGTCTGATGTTTTGTTTTCTCAGCACCAGAATCCAGCAACCAAGTTGACCTGTGCAGTGCCCACACACGGTCTTATTCTCTGTCCCTAAAGAACGTGTGAACTAGGAGCTCAGCAGGACAGACCAGGTGGTCGCATTGAGACAGCCGTCTGGCACGAATGTTTTCCTTTGCCCGGTGTTCAGCCACGTGCCGCACTGTCGGTGGAGAGTGTGGTGAAGCGATGCCCTGCCTCTGACCTCGCGGGCAGCTGTCCTGTCACTGTATATGCTGACACCCTCCAGTACCATCCCCACCCTCACGGCCCAGCACCACCGAGGACACAGAGCTGCTTAGTAAGGTCATTCAGCAGTGCTTTCCAAGCTGCTGCACAGTTCACAGCAAACTTATTGATTTGCTCATAAATGTGCACATTTCTGCCATAAACATCAACATCAGAAGTTGTTTTTGAACGAAAAAGGTTCGATTCAGTGGCCTCATGCAGTCCTACTCCCAAACAGATTCTGTGGTGATGTTTTCCCACTCCAGCTGACACGTTGTTTGTGTAGCAGTGCGGCCCTTCCACAGGACGCTCGTGTTCAGTACCCAGAACGGCTGCGAGGCCAGCGTAGTTGTTTTTCCGTTTCATCAGGTCCTTCCTGCAGCAGTAGTTATGCAGTTATTTATTTAAATTGTATAATGGCCTGAAATATTAACTCATATATTAGAACTAACAGTTGACTGGAAATAAACCTGCCTGAAACATGCAGTATAATCAGTATAATTGGCTCGGAAACCTGTACGTACGCTACCATGCCTTACTTAAGAGGGCGAGTCATGGGCATCATTTCGAAGGTTGTTGGGAACACAGGCTATATTGTGTTTCTTGGTAGAACCCCAAAGACAAAGAGGTCACTGGCTCCCTGAGATTTCCTGGGTCTGCCCCCAGCAGGTGGGCTGTTAGAACATCTCTGACTTCTTGCTGAGGTGTTTGTTGGAAACCGAAGGATGGGGTGCAGTGAAGGGCATCACAGAATACCACCGTGTTCAGGCACATGATGCAAAGCTCTTCAGAGCCGCTCTGTGAAAACGAGATTCATCTGGAAAAGGTTCCTGCGATGCAGAAGCCACACCAGGTGTCTGGCCCTCTTTTGAGAGACAAAAACAATGCTGATTACATCCCCTCGCGGAGGAGAGAAGGTATGCAGGCTGCTGCCGTTTCCAGTAATGCATTTACCGGATGTGGCCAGACGCTGTGCACCGCAGGGCAGGGACCACAGTTCTGCAGCAGTCAGCCTCCAGGACAGCTGCACGAGAGGGACTGTCAGACCCTTGAGTCGTTTGCTCCTAGACATGGTAATCGAAAAATTAGATGTGGATTTGAAGAAAAAGAATTTCCTCTGAAACTCAGATTCACACACACACGTTGCATTCCCTTAAATGAGGCTGAGTCTAGTTTAGTAAGAAACACCCGGTTTCTTACACAGTATGTGTGGTTTGCCAAAGTTTGGCGTCGTACCTTTTAAACTTACTACTTTTCTTCTCCTAGCCTCCTAGTACCCCTTCTCTTCCTGCTCCAAATGTGTAAAGACTAAAAATTGTCCATGTGACATATTTGGTGGCTTTTGCCTCCTCTGAAAATGCTTTGAATGCAGTCCAGATTCCTTTTCTGTATTAACTTATAAATATTAATTGTATACTATAAATACTAATATATAATTTTCTTCACATCTCAGTCATGCAACAGCTGAAGATTGTCACAGTAAGAATACATATGTGCCCTAACCACAGACAGCCTCCTAACATGCATGCACTCAGGGGTGCATGAAACCTCCTGCTCTGCGTAGAAGCACTCTGCTACCTATACCTGCCCCATGCCCTCGGGCGTGGGGAAGGTGAGCACACAGATCGCCATCCTGTCTTACGGGACTTACCATAAATGTTAGCAAATCAGAAAAAATGCCCTAGCACCGACGGGCCTTGAAATTGATTGGTTCAGTTGTTTTGTTGTGCAGCTGACTACTGCAAAACTTACTAGCTTAGCAAAAGCCATTCGACTCGGTTCACGATTTTGTGAGGGTCAGGAATTTGGGAAGGGTACATACACATGGCAAATGCTGGGGCAGCTGGAACTAAAGGTTCATTTCCAAGTGGCTCCTTCACTCACATGTCATTTGTGTCTCTAGGGACTCTCCTCCTAGCCTGGGTTTCCTCTGTGATGGTCCAGGACTCCAAGAGCCAAGTGTTCAAGGGTGGTGGCCGGAAGCTGCAAGGCTTCCTCTGACCCAGCCTTGAAGTCTCACGTGTCACTTACGCTGCATTCTGTTGGCCAG
Source organism: Trachops cirrhosus (assembly GCA_028533065.1). Taxonomy (NCBI): domain Eukaryota; kingdom Metazoa; phylum Chordata; class Mammalia; order Chiroptera; family Phyllostomidae; genus Trachops; species Trachops cirrhosus. The sequence continues at coordinate 162,829,764 of CM052538.1, forward strand.
CAAGTTACTAAGGGCAGCCAAGTTTCAAGGGAAGATGAATTGCATTACACCTAATCTCCAAAGCAGCAAGTTAGGGGCTATCAAGGAGCTGATTGTAAAGTTCCTTTGGGGAATAAATCAGTTTTGTAATTACTGGTTACCCAACAGCTTCTTTGTGTTGGAGGAGAAAAAGTGAAGTGTTGCATGTGATCTCTTCACTTTGTATTTGATTTTTGCCTTCATGAGCTAAAACTAGTGAGCCTGGCTGTGACTCTGCCTGAGATCAGGTGTGGTGGTGACAGTGCTACCTGTGCATGGACAGCAGTGGCAGGACAGGGCCCCAAGACGGTGAGGCACTTCTAAGTCAGAGTGACCGGGAATGCAGTTGTTCTGTCCATTGCAGCAGGAAACCCAGGAGGAGGGGAAAACGTTTGGGCCTAACAATGTAATGATACTTTCAACTGTAAGTAACACAATACTCCACCAAAGGCAACCTAAACCCCTCATTTTTCTCATGGAGTCTGGGGCAGGTAGTTTCAGATTTGGTTCAGCTCAAAGATGTCAGGGCCCAGCCTGCTTCTCTGAGAGTCTTTGACCTTCCTCTCATGTTGCAAGATAACCACCTCCGCTCCAAGCACCACATTAATATTTTATTGACAGGGAGAGGAAAGAATTTCTCTTGGTGTCCCCCACCCGCAAGAGCTCCACACTGGTCAGGACTGGCTCACATTTCCACGTGCTGGCTTCAGAGGAGAGTGGGAGAGCTGGTCATGGCATGTTCAGGCTTTTTCATGGGAAGTCAGCTCTGCTAACAGGCAGAAAGGCATTAGGCAGGTAACCGATACGTCTGCCGTAGTGATGAATTCTGTTTTCTCTCCCTTCATAGTGGCTAAAGGCTCACTTGGCAGCCTTATGGAGCTGGAATTAAATGGGCTAAATCATAACTATGATAAATTAGTATTGTCTAGAAACCAGTTTCTCAGTGTTTCCCCCCTCCCCGCTTTTACTTTGTGATTGAGAGCTAACACCGCTGCTTCTTAACAAATAAAAGATTTGTTTATTTCCCTTGTACCTCTGAAATATGAAGGAAAGCTCTCTGGCTGCCCTGAAGACGTGTATCCCTCCCAGTGTGCATCTTGCAGGATTGCCTTTCTGGTATTATTGCACGTTATGCCCTTTGTAAGTGCCTTTGCAAGTGTGTGTATACATGCGGGTTGATGAGAGGAGGACAATTCTGTAGATGTCATGTGCCATGTTTGTTTCAGAGTCTGGAGGCTCAGAGAGCTCTCTGACATTTAAAGTTGGGCCAGGACAGCCGGTTCTAGCTGTTCCGCCCAATGGCGGGGTGGCTGGGCTGAGCTGAGCTGAGCTGAGACTGTGGTGCAAGCACAGTAAAATTCAGAAAACCTAGATCTTTACGTAGGGAAAGGAAGTGTCTTGGCTCAGAAAGGGCCTGGTTTGAGAGTCTGCAATTGTGGAGTAGTGCTTCAATTTCTAGGCTGGATAAAGTTAGAATCCTTTATTCTGTGGATCTCTAATTGTAATTGTCTAATCTGTAATTGTCCAATTGTGATATTTTTAACCAGATAAAATTCACATGAAATAAATTGGGGCTGAGAGTGTCACTAATGGTACCTTTGCTCGTGAAAAGTGGGAGGAGGAGGGAAAGACCTGAGGAAAGAAGCTCTAAATCTCTAAATCTCATCTTGTATCTGTAGCAGTTTATGCATTCATGTGACATACGCTGAATGCCCACGTGCCCCTGCACCGGGGGTGGGAGAACAGACAGGACCGGGTCGGCCTTCAGCCCTGCCTTCTCACCAGAACAGAAAAGCGAATATGGAAAATCGCTGTTGTCTACCAGGCAAGCTGGTTGGGCTGATTTTCCTTATAACTTTAAAGTGTTTCATTTCCAAATTTGCATTAGTATAGTAAAATCACATTATGTTACAGTAATTGTGTTTGAACTAAATTATAGTGAGTGCCAAGAGAAGGCCTTACCCGTTCTGATATTTCAGAAATAGATTTCAAAGCAACTTGGTGCCTTGGGGCCATTTTTATTTCCATAACACCTGACTGATTGACTCAAGTCAGTGAATCTCTAATTTACTACAAGCTGTATTTCTGAAAGTCCTGTTTTAAATGTTAAAAAGTATTGTTCAGAAATTGATACTTATAACCAAAATAAAAAAGCTTAAGACCTTATACACTTCCACAAGAAAGCAAAAACTGATGTCAAGCTGAAACTCTCCTCTTGGCTTCCCCGAACCATGCAGGTCTGGCCCCACTCTAGACTTTAATGTGCAGCAAGGTTATGTGAGCCCTAATGCATGCCAAGGGAATTTGGTTCCCCTGGTGGCCTTGCGTGTCCAGTTTTGACTGCCACCTTTTGCTCCAGTTCTCAATCTTGGCTTAAATCCCAGGCTTCTCCGGCCCTCTCATCACCAAGTTTCTCCTCCCTGTGGTGCAGCCTGTTTGGGCCCCAGGGGTAAGGGGGGTGCTGGGCACAAGCACACAGGTAGCCCTCCTCTCCTGGCTCAGCAGTAACTCCCTGCTGCGTACAGGGCAGGGCACTGCCTGTTGGCCTGGGGCCTCGCGCCCCTCCTGGGACTTGTTTCTCCCTGCAGAATCGCTTTCCTCGCTTCCCTCGCTTCCCAGTCTTTCCAAATCTAGAGGCTTCTGGAATGTAGCCCTTGGCTGGGACTTCCTTTTTCAGAAAAAGTGTTTTTTCTAATCCCAAAGCATCCACCCTTCCTAACCCTGGTGATTCAGGTTTAGCCACATTTAAAAAAAACTGGCAGAAGTTTGAAATTTGCAAATATTCCTTAATGGGCTTAATACTCATAGTGTCCTGGGTCAGGTGTTCTAAGCCCCAGAGTCCCGGCACGTTCTTCCTTGTTTCTGGTCGGCTAAGCCCAGGTCCGCCTCGGTCTTTGTGCTTCTCTTTGCTGTGGGCAGTTCCCAGGTGCGGCGCCACTTTCTCTATAAATGGACTTTTTAATGTTTCATAGGCTTATAATAGTTTGAGTCAGAAGAATAATTTTAGAATAAAACACCTTAGAAGCATTGGGTCCAGCAGCGACTTAGGGCCCATACAAGGGCTGTTTCTGGCGCCTGCCAGAGCGGCGCAGTGTGGCAGGAGCATGTCCAGGGCTGTGCGAGGTCGTGGGGTCAGCAGAGCGGGTCTTCAGACACTGGTGCCCAGCAAATTCGGGAGGCCTGTTTAAGTGTTAAAACTACCAGCATGCTGTGGAGCATACACAGTTTATAATAATTTTAAGATAATAAAAGGATAATAAGTCTATCTTTTTAAGGTCATGGGGTTTTTTCACTTAACTGGAAAGATAAACATCTACTCATCTTAAATTGGAAATAGTTGTATATTAATTTGGCTTTCAAAAATGTCATTTTATTACTACCATTGAATTCAATCTCACTCATGCCAATAAAATCAAAGATTATGTTTGTTGCTAAAGTGGAGTAGTATAAGAAGTATTTTTAGATTCCTGACCACATTAAATATATAAAATATTATTTCTAACACCTGTGGTACCTTAATGATGCACGCACCACACAGCATCAGGTCCACCGCTCAATTTCTCGGGGCGTGTGGCTAAGTAAGCAGGAGGTGAGCCGCGCTCACGTCGCACCTGACTTGGGCTGTCGTACTGCTCACGGCTCTCAGCAGTTGTGTGGGCCAGGCGTACGTGTCCAGACATTTCCATTAACGTGCCGTGTGTGTGTGTCCGTCGCTGCCAAGTGCGTTCTTGCTCTTCATACAGTATAATCTTCAGTGAGTGCTTAATAGGTAGGCTTATTAAAGTTTTATTATACTTAATGTGAAAGAGTAGGAATGAAGATACGTGAAAGTAGAGTGGATAAAATGTAATTGAAATAATTTGGAGTACAGTTTAAGTAAACTTCATTGTTAATTTGGAAATTTAAAAGTATGTGACTGCAACTTAAGATGTGTGTTCAAAGATTTCATTATGGAGAAAATAAAAGCAATATTGTATTGTTGGTGTCTAGATTTTTGTTTTTGAAAAAGGCTTAACTTTAGTCTAAAAATTAAAAGGTTAAAACTAACTTAGCTATCTTATTTATCAATTCAGTAAATATCTGGGTTAAGCAACTGCTTATAGAATATTTAAATAAGGTATAGAACAGACTATATGATGAGGGACCCAAAAAACCCCGGAATTATCTTCTGAAGGGCAGGTCCCTTGTAACACAGCCTTCCCTCACTAGGTGAGTGTTCTAGGAACCCATCTGTAGCAGTGTGCCAGTGGGCATTGTTGTGAGAGGCTGCATTCGGCCTCAGTGAATTTTTTCTTTCAACATGTTTGCCCATTTCATGATGGGTGATTTATGAGCACACCTGCCCACGCCGCACTGAATGTTCAGCAGTTTTTGACCAAAAACAGCAAGACCCCCATGCTCTACCCTCTATATTCACCTGATCTCACCCCTAGCAACTTTTTTTTGTTGGTTTCCCAGATGGAAAAAGTCCTTAAGGGAAACATTTTGCTGATGTGGAAGAAGTGAAACAACAGTGGAAGTACTAAAAAGCATCAATGCTCCAGTTCAAAAAACATTTTGATCAGTGGAAAAAATATCTTGATGGGTGTATTGCAATTAAATACACAATCTTTTATAAGTACCATTTTTGAGGGGTCCCGCCATACGTATGATTATAGCTAGAAAAGTACATTATATAAAAATTCTTACAGAACATTTGCAGTTTTTTCAGTGATTCTTTCACTATGATTATAATCTCTATTACACAGGAAAAATACCATAACAAAATGTTACTGACTTACCTGTTGTAGTGTGAAATAAGTCCTAAAATTTTAAATAAATCATGTTAGTCTAAAAATTCTATCAGTTAAGATAACGTTGAGGAAGTGCTTTCCCCACCCCCACCCCTGGGAATATGATTAAATCAAGTCTTGCAAACTGGTAAATTAGCTTTGAATTAAAATGAGTAAACTGTTGTTCAGACTAAGATAGGACGTTTGGTAAAAGCAGACTTCCGGCCATGGGCTGCTCTGTAACTCCGGGCGCGGCACAGGGGTGGCTCTGAGTGTTAGGAAAATGCTGACTTGTGTTGGGCTTGGCTGGTAGAATAATGTCTCTTAACTACAAACAGAACTGTGGTTAAGTTGTTGAAACAAAAAATTAACAAATTTTTATGTATTTTTATTTCATTATTAGGCTATCAGCTGCAAAGGTCAACACAGTATATCATACACTCTATCGAGGAATCAGACTGTGGTGGTCGAGTACACGCATGATAAAGATACGGATATGTTTCAGGTAACATGTTTCTTTTTTTCATGGAAATTTCGGGACATTATTCCTTCAGTTCTGTGTTTTGATATGTAATCAGAACTTCTAGCACATTAGCTTCTAGTGATGCCCAAGAGGAAAGAGGCAAGGATAATACAAAATTTATTTCTATTTGGTTTCTGAAAGACTAAGAAAACTTAATTCTAAAACTGCAAAAAAAATTATAAAGCTTACATTCTCAGATCGCAATGCAATAAAAATAGACTTGAATAACAAGAATAAATATTTTTATAGCCAGCTACTTTTAAAAGCCAGCATGTTTAAAATACTTTCTAAATAACACTTGAATCAAAGATGACATCAAAATACAATTATAGGCCTTTTTAAAAATAACTGGGAACATTATATAGCAAAAACCATGAGATGTTACTGACAGCATACTCTGAAGACATGTGAAAACTTAAGGGCTGTTATTTGGAAGGAGGGAGGGAAAGAGGAGAGGTGGAGGTTGGGAGGGTTAAGGAACTAAACATTTATCTCAAAAAAAATTTTAAAGTCCTGTTTAAAAAATGACAAAGCAGAGGACAGGTTCAGGAATAGTTTTAGCAATAAATAATAGAAACTCCAGAAATACATCAAAAGAAAGCAGGAGGGAGGAAATAATAATGGAAAAAAATCATCATTAATTTAAAAAGAGAATTGCTATATCCAAGATTTGGTACTTTAAACAACAGGAAATTTAAATTAAGGCTAATAAAATAAACAACCAAACACAAATTGGAAACCATGAGGCTTTGCATTTTTGTATGGAGAGTTAAATTATTAATTAAATGTTGAAACAAATGTCAAAAAAGTATCATAGAAGCTAACATCAAAAAGGGATGTAAATAGCTCTCACAAAGAAGAAAATATGCTCAGCCTTGCTTATGAAAACAGAAGTGTGAATTCAGATCACACAGATACCATTTTTTTTACTTACCAGACTGGCAGAAACACACAAGTTTTTGTCAGATGTGGGGAGACACTCTCCTACATGCCGTAGAGTGGTACGACCTCTGTGGGGCAGTGAATGGAAATGCCTATGAAAAGTACAAAATTCTCCCTTCGACTCAGCTATTCTTCTCCTGAAGTTCTTCTCTGTCTAGAGATTTTCCTCAGAGATACCCCTGCATACATGCAAGATGATATTTTTATCAAGTCATTGTTTGACACACAGTTGAATAATAAAAGTTTACAAACAACCTAAAAGTGCTTCAGTAGGGAACCAGTTTCATGAATTTGGGGACAGCCATACAGCTGGGGCCTCCAAGGCTATAAAACAATAAGAAAAAGCTTTGTGTGCAGACACAGAAAGAGTTCCAAACATATTTAATGAATTAAATATTAATACTATTAAATAGGTTGAGCCATTGATAGTATCATATTCAATTAAAATTACTTAATGTTGAATGTTAATAAAGTAAATAATTAATGTTATTAAATTTAAATAGTATATTCATTAAATATTAAATTAGTATAATTAAATGTTTAAATAATGCTTATATGCATTAAGTAAAGCATTTTCCTTTGGGGAGAAGAGGACTAGGCAGGAGGTGTTATATAGGGAGGTATTCCACACTTTTTGATTTTTTGAGCTTTGTGAATATGTTAGCTATTTAAAAAACTAAGCAACTATTAATAGGTAGGTAGAGCCATCATCATAGTCATAGGTATGGACATAGTTATTTAGGTGCCAGTTTGAACACAAAAGCAAGATGTATCATGTTTAGACAAAATATTAAGTGGTTTTATTCTTCATCCTGTTTCATTTTATAATATTCCAAATGGTCTTTTTTCTCACTCTACAGAATAAAACCTCTTCCTAAATAAGTATTTGTATACTTCCCTATTGATATTTCTATGGGACTTCATAATAATTCTTTTTTTAATGCTTTACAAAATTATGTAACTTCCCTTTGTAAGATTTTTTTACTGTTTTACAGAGAGAATATTCTCAATACTAAAAAAGTGAATTAAGAAAAGCTTTAAAATATAGTAAATGCATTTTTTAATTCAATGTGTTAAATGTATACATTAAAAAAGGGTAGGCAAAAGTAGGTTTACACCTATAATACAATAATAAGTAATAATACAAGAATAAACTATTTCATGTACTCACAACTGTAAACCTTTTACCCACCTCTGTATACTTTAAAATACTTTTTAAAAAAGGCTAACATTTGTTGATGGTGCATGTTTTATCAACAAGTCACTGTGATAGCACATGCCATTGCATCGCTATTCCTTAAGTGACATGTCGTGACATTAAGTGTATATTTTTCACTATTGTGCAACCACATTCTTCTTAATTTTTTACTTTTTTCCTTCTCATCTCTGCAAATGCAGAAAGACTTAAAGACTTAGCTGAATTTTTTTCAGCTTCTGTTACTATTTTTTATGGTATATTATGGTAAGAACATTTAATATGTCTACCCTCCTGAAAAATTTTTAAGTGCACAATACAGTATTTTTAACTGTAGACACGATGTTGTCCGGCAGATCCTCTAGAGCTTACTGGTACCTATCTTGTGTAACTGAAACTCTGTACTTGTTGAACAGGGATAAAGAGAGGAAAAAGAAAAGAGGAAATAAAGTAAAAGCTAACGAAGAAAATAGTTTATGAACGCAATCAAAGGAAAAGGTGAAATGGCTTAGAGAGTCCGTGTAGTATAAGGCCCAAGACACTCTGACCGTGAGGGGGAGGAAAGTGGCCGGTCCCTCTCGGATTTCTTAGTTTCATAGGTGTCGACCTGGGTGCTGCAGTGACCTGTGTTTTTAGGTTTTGTTTGGTTAGTGTTCAGTTTAGTTGGCCTATAGTAGTTTTAGATGGTAACACTAGCATGTATATAGTTGAGAAAAATGTTTAAGAATATCAACATTTTTTCAATAGTAATCTCTTAAAACGTGTGTGTGTGTATCTCACAGCGGTCAAACACACTCTCATAACCCTCCGTTCGTCAGTTTCATTTCTCGAGTGCCCGCTCCTAGTCCCTGTCCACGGACAGCCAAGGCTTCCCTCCCACGGAGCCTGCGTTGCAGAGGAGGCAGACAGACCACAGCAAGCAGGCTTTCCAGGCAGAGTGCCAAGGCCACGGGGCGGAGCAGAGTGAAGGTGAAGGTGAAGGGAAATGGAATGAGATGACCTTAAAAAGGTAGACAGAGGCTGGGAAAGGTAGGGCCTTTAGGCCAAGTAAAGAACTTGGGTTTTGTTCTAGGAGTTTGGAAGAAGCTGTTGGAGGATTTTATGCAAAAAGAGAGGTATAACCTGATTTATGTTTCTAAAAGATGTCTCCAACTATTGTCTGTAGAGAAGAAGGTTGGAGGCCAGTGGGAAACTAGAAGACCAGTTTGGAGGCTAAGGCATGCGGTGCAAGTAAGAGCTGGTGGTAGCGGAACTAAGGTGGGGAAAGATGTGTTTTCAAGGTAGAGTTGACAGGATTGCCACAAAGTTAAACGTGGGTGTGGATGAAAGAATCAGGAATAATTCTTGGGTATTGATTTTTAGCTTGAGCAAATTGGATGTCAGTCACTGACACTGGGAATCTAGGGTTCGAAGGGGATCCATGTTCTATTTGGAACATGTCGAGGTGCCTCTGAGGCATCCAAATGGAGATTGGGTGTGCTAGTCTGAAGGTTCAGGGAGAGATCAGGGCTTTGTGGCTAATAAATTTGATTTAATGAGGTTACCTAGGGAGAGAACAGAAAGAGAAAAGACGGGAGCTATTTACCAACTAGCCTGGAATGGTTTCATTATTTGAATACCAGCTACAAATGGGCCAGGATATGCTGGCTGACTATAAGGCCTGGAGACCTCAGCAAGAGTGGTTTCAGTGGAGTGTGGAAAGAGAGCGCAGCTGGAGTGGGTTGAGGAGAGACAATAAGGGGATGAGGAAGGAAGTGGAGGTAGTGACTAGTGAAAGGTTTTTCAAGAAGTATCACTGTTAAGTGAGTCAGAAATAAGGCAGTAGCTTGAGGGTTGCTTGCAGGCAAAGGGAAGAGTTTTTTAAAGATGAGAGACTAGTCAAGAACAGACTACTCAAACAGTACTCCACCAAATGTTGAAATGTCTGTTAACAATACTGAGTGAGATAAACAGGAAATTGTAAAGTTATAGCACTTTGGTATTACTGACACGTTGAAACAGGTGATCATTTTCCTAATACTCATTTTTGTTGCATTTTTTAAAAGGTATCATTGGCAGGTTGAAATTTAAAAAACAAAAACAAAAACAAAAAAAAACCTAGTTCTTGACTCCACAGAAGCCCAGTTTGAGAAGCTCCAGAATGTTTGATAGCTGATGGCATGATCCAGTCTCAAGAGAGAGATGGTTGATTCAGGGGAGGGAGCAGTGCAGGAGCCAATATCAGCAAAACCCTCAGGGAGTGGAGAATATTGGGATCTCAGGCATCAGTGGGGAGATTGGTCCTAATAGCAGCAGCAATACATCATCCTTGTCATAAGGAAAGCCAGACAGTGTTACAGGTGCAGGGACATGGGAAGGATTGGGCTGAGCAATGTGAGAGAGGCCCTTTCAGGTGCTCCCGTACACTGTTACCTGTGCTGACTTCAGCTGACAAGTAGGCAAACCTAAACTTTTCTCACGTATATTAAAACCGGAAGTGCTGAACGATGCTGTGTTCGTGACTACCCATAGTAGGGATCAAAATTCTCCCTGTGTGGCTATAGTATGTGTTATCAGCACAATATGAATATCGGATGAAATTCAGAGACGTCTTGGCCTATCCACATGACTGTCCTTAAAATAACGTAGAGTTGGTCCAGTAAACAAAAGAAAGGACAGGATCCGAGTTTTCCACAGTGTGTGGCGAGTTTTCAGTAGGAAAGTGGCTCATTTTTTTCCTGGCAGAAGCACCGTGAGGTTTGTGACCTGCGGTATAAAATTGTACTAGCACTCTGCAGGTAAAAGTGGAAGTGCATTGACAGACAACGCCTGTATGACCAGTCAGATAAGTATCATGGCTTGAAATAATTGATCCTAGCAGTATGTTCCAGTTGGAATAAAATGTCATGTTTTACATCAATTTCAGTTAATTTGTCAAGACATTAATTTGATACGCTGAGATGAAATCAGGATGGCCTTTCTTGAAGAGAATAATCTCTGTAGACAAGGGGCAGTTGTGTGACATTCTACAAGAGCGCGGTTTTGGTTTTGAGCTTATAACAGAGCTTCAGGAGGCATTACCCTCTTCCATGGAGGTGACGGAACTTGGGTCAGACAGAGACTGTGTTGGGAGAACTCTGGGTTTTGTGAGGCGACCAGGCAGTTTTAGAAGTTCACATTTTACTCCTAAGCTTCGTTGGAATAGAGGTTCAGGATGGGTTTGTTTCTGAGTTTGGAGTAGTCTTTATTTTCTCCTTTATACTTGTCCATTTTTGTGAAATGTTTTAAATAAGTATTTGTTACTTCAATTGCATAAAAGCTTTTTAAGTAGTATAAGTCGGAGAAAGACATCACTTATATGTGGAGTCTTTTAAAAACTGAAGTCATGGAAACAGAGACTAGAATGGTGGTTAGCAGGGGCAGGAGGGGTGGGGTCTGGGGAGTGAGGGAGTTCTGGTTGAACAGTACAAACTTCCAGATGTAAGATGAGTAAGTTCTGGGGATTTAATGTATGGCATGGTGATTATAGTTAATAATGCTGATTATATACTTGAAAGTAGCTAAGAGAATAGCTTTTTAAAAAAGACTTTAAAAAAATAATTAGAGCGGTCTGAATCAGAGCTTCTGAGTTACATACCCAGCTTTTAAATGAATGTGGCAAAGATTCTGCAACTGTAGAAGGATGAATTGTATGGTGATTTGATTTCATCATATCTCTAATTTACATTTTATGTTGCATTTTTAAACAAGTTATGTTTTCTAAACCTGACATGCATACGTTCAGGCAGTATATATCGACTTAAGTTGATGAGTTTCAGTGACCCCAGTGGTTTAGTTCATTCCAGGTACATTTCATTAGGACAAGAAATTAAGGTTGGTAAGAAACAAGAGAAAATAGATGTCTGTTGTTGTTTGGTTTGAAATAGTCTGTGTGTGAGAATGTATATGTGAGATTTACAAAATAAATTTAATGTTGTTCCAGGAAGCAAGCAGAGCCAAATTATGCATGATATATTAATAGTTTTCCCTTTCATGCATTTGGGTTAAAAGTATATTAATGTTGCTTATATTTTAGATAGAATTTTGAGGTCAGGATAAAGATACTTGGAAAATTGACTTTTGGGGATGTTACATGTATACATTGATGTTCCTCCCATTGGCCGCTCAGAATCAAAGTCACTGTTGTTAGAACATCAAACTGTTTAGGGAGAAAGGACATATTTACATACACATAACTCATTTTAAGTCAAGTCTCTTTGGCATATATAACATTTTCATCATTTTCCAGTTAGAGATTCATAGAGCATGATTACATAAACATTTTACTATTTTGTCTTGAGTTCTCCTTATTTGTAAACAAATTCTTAACTTCTCCCAGTTCAGAAGACAGAGCAGTCCTCATCTTATTTGGATTTATTGATTATGAAAAGCTTTGTTAGAACTGTAAGATCCGGCCAAGGAAATACATTTCTCTCTGGCAGCATTTTAACTTATCAAGGAAAGTAAGCCAATACAATATTATTGGCAACTTCTTAGACTTTCCCAAGAGAGTTTTTAAAACTCCAACGTTGAACTGTTAAGAGCAGCTTTTTAAATGTTTCACTGGCCCGCACCCAGACTTGGGGCTGACTCGTGTAGCCCTTTCTCTCCATGCTGGCCGCACCGGGGAGCGGTGACCGGTGTTTGATCTCTGTGTCTGGGTTCGGGCTACTCGTGCTCTGTGCTGTGAGAGGCTGGGGGTCGGCACAGAGGGCAAAACCAGGTCCTGGAGTGGACAGGGGTGGGGGCAAGAGTTCCTTTGTTTGTTGGCTTCCTTTTAAATCTTGCTTTTTTCCACCTGCAAACACACACACACACTCACACACACACACAATGATTCGCCATGAAAGTAATGCTCCTGCCCGATCCAAGAGATGCATTCTGTTTGGAGTAAGATCTCTTCTTCTTCCAGAACGGAAAGTTTGAGCTTTTCTTCTAATATTTAACATTGGGTGGTTGGTTATACCATATCATCTCCCTTAGTTTAAAAAAGAAAAGGGGAACTGAAGTTTTCATTAAATTCTGACCTTCGAGGCAGAGATAATGAATGTTAAAGGGATCTTGAACACTCATTCCCCTTGAGCGAAGCTGGTGGGTGAGACGTTTTCCAAGGGAGTTACGAGTATTTCAATTTGCTTAGGTGGGCAGATCAACCGAAAGCCCCATCGACTTCGTCGTCACAGACACGGTTTCTGGCGGCCAGAACAGCGACGAGGCCCAGATTACACAAAGCACCATATCCCGGTTCGCCTGCAGGATAGTCTGCGACAGGAGCGAGCCTTACACGGCGCGGATATTTGCGGCCGGGTTCGACTCTTCCAAAAACATATTTCTTGGAGTAAGTACTATGACTGTGTCCGTTGTCTCAAGAAAAACTCTTATTATTATCACATATAACACTTAATTGTGATCCAAACATTTGCTTTACATGATGCCTCTAGTTAGATTTTGAGATTTTAGTTTTCAGATGGCCAGTTTGAAAAGCTGTTATTAAAAATCTGAAAATAATTATCATTACTTGTTTTATTTGCTATAATAACTGTAATATGTATAGTAATTACTTTTTAAAGTATATCTCAACATCATACATAATGTATTTATGGTGGATTTAAGGGGATTTATTTCATAGGGAAAAATAGACGGTCAAATCTAGATAATTAGGGTTTAAAGGAAAACGTTAATTATTCATTCATTCAAAAATTGAGTGTTTGCTGTGTTCATATTGGGTTATAAATGTGATACCACAGAGAACAACACATTAAAAATCTCTGCTGTTGTAGGGCTTCCATGTAAATTAAACCCAAAAGTTCTAGTGAATATCCAGTTTTCATATAGTTTCTTTTTGAATCAGGATATTTTTGTCGGGAAAAAAATACATGCAAAATGGCCTTCCAGGGGTGTCCAGCCTGCAGCCCATGGGCCACATGCAGCCCAGGATGGCTCTGAATGCAGCCCAACACAAAGTCGTAAATTGACTTAAAACATTATGAGATCTTTTTGTGATTACGTATCTCGGTGTATTTAATGCATGGTCCAAGAGAACTCTTCTTCCTGTATGGCACAGAGATGGCAAAAGGTTGGACAGCCCTGGAACCATTATGAAAAGGTACTGCCCCCACATTACAAGAAGTGCCAAGAAAGGGAAGGCCAGCTTGAGGGTTGGTTATTCAGTGGTTCTGTGACCTCCAGGGAACCAGGTTCTGTCTGGCCCTCTGCCTCTCTGGCACGTTAGCTTCCTTGGGTGAGGTCTCCTCTGGATGAGAGGTGGCTCCTGCAGCACCGCCTGCCCTGTGGCATGGAAGCTTCTTTGCGAAGAAGAGGCGGTAGAGGCACTGCGGATCCCTTGCGAGCACAGAGGCCTTTCCAGGAAGCCTCCCAGAAGACTGACCCAGGTTTCATTGGCCTGAACTCAGCCACACGCCCACCCCTAAACCAGTCATTGGCACGGGGCCGGGGCCATCATGACTGGCTTGTCATAATCAGGGCCTGCCCGAGTCATGGGAATAATACCTGGCTCTGTCCCTAAGAGAAAAGAGCGAAATCACTGTGGCACCGTCATCCAAGAGTCTGCCCTGCCATTGTATCAAGCTGCTCTGGCCTTCCACCTGTGAGGATATCCATACCAATTCATATGAAAATACAGTAGCCACAAATTGTTCGCTTCACACTTGCTGAAATGTTGTATGTTTAATGGAAATGTTTTCCCTTCCTCTGCACATTTCCCTGAAAATGAGTTCATGTAAAGCATCTTTAGATAGTAAGATGAAAGCACTGCACAAATAAACTGAAGAATACACACCAGATTCTGGAATCACCGGGGGTGGGGGACATGAAAAAGCATCTCTGAGGGGGAGGCCCAGGTATCAGGTTATGTTTTTTAAGCTCCCAAAGTAAATGTAATGTGTCTCTGGAGATAAATTATTTATCCATTTTACCATTTCTTTCATATTGTTGGACTAATTGCACATTTTATTATTCTGATTATTAGTTTTAAATAGAAAATGAAAATTCACCACTTTCCTCCCCTCTGCTCCTAGCCAATATTTTAAAAAGAGATTCTAGAATCCCTTCGTTTTTTAATGTGATCTTAACATGGTTTTTTTTCTGCTCTCCAGGAAAAGGCAGCAAAATGGAAAAACCCTGATGGCCACATGGATGGGCTCACCACAAATGGGGTCCTGGTAATGCATCCCAGAGGGGGTTTCACGGAGGAGTCCCAGCCCGGGGTCTGGCGCGAGATCTCTGTCTGCGGAGACGTGTACACCTTGCGAGAAACCAGGTCGGCCCAGCAGAGGGGAAAGCTGGTGAGTAGACGTCACTCTGGAAAATGCAGCTACAACAGCCTGACTCGAGGACTGCCCGCTGCTCCCCTGGAATTCAGACCCTTCTTACGCGCACGAGTGCTGGGCACCACCGGCCGGGCAGAAGGGGAGTTCGGCAAGCCCCTGCAAGTGAGAGGGAAACAGCCTTGTTTCGTTAACGATAAGCTTTTCTTAGAGCAGAAGAAAATTACCTGTTCCTTACATCTTTAAGAGCATAATCTTTTATTATATCACTCACCACAAAATTCCACTTACGTTTACTTTAAGAAGAATAAACTTATTTTTAGTGTAAAACTTTACTAATTTGGAAAAACCCTAAACAGTTTAAGACTAGTGAAAATTGTGATGTACAGAATAATTTACTAGACTTTCCAGAACTAAAAGATAATTATTACCTTTTTAAAAATTTATAGTAAGAAACTAATATATAATTCCCTACATAGTTCACCAAAATTGTAGTTATGGCTTTTTACTTGAAATAGTTCATATAGTACATTGACTTGGCATGCTAATATTTTCCTAGAACTATTACAACTTACCCCAAATGCCCTAAAGCAGTTGGCTTTTTAACCTTTTCTTTCATGGACTATAATTGTAATACCTTCAATGAGAAGCTTTGGGTTTCTGATCTTGCCGTGGTTCTGGGGCACAGTGCAAAG
The DNA here is from genome assembly GCA_028533065.1 of Trachops cirrhosus. NCBI lineage: Eukaryota > Metazoa > Chordata > Mammalia > Chiroptera > Phyllostomidae > Trachops > Trachops cirrhosus. The sequence continues at coordinate 162,845,213 of CM052538.1, forward strand.
CATTCTTAATAAGTTTTCTACCCCAGTACTTTTAATTAACTGTTAGGTAGAAGCTAGAACAACAGGGGACAAATGTTCTCTTCAGAACTCCCATAGAAAAAATATAAGGAAATAGAGCATTGGTCTAGCATTTTTCAGAGAAAGATGGTAACCAGGTATTTTTAAGGTCGAAAAAGAAGATAGGGGACTGTTTTACTGTCCTGGCTTGCTGTTCTCTACTGGCTGTTTGTTTTTAGGGAATTGTGTAAATTTCTATTTCATACCATTATTCAGCTAAGGTACAGCTTCTTTGTTTGATGATAAAGCCCAGCCTTGCAGCACCATGGCTGAGTAAATATGAGAAATGCTTTCTAAGAAAGGCTTAGCAAATTCCATAAACTTAGTCTGAACATTTTTTAAGAGATTTTACATAGGGAAGAGAGTGTGAAAGCATCTTTCCTGATAACTCTGTCTCCGATCACCAGATGATAGTGCACAGCACTGACCTAGGCTGGTCAAACCGGCTATTAGTCGTCCCACTGGGAACACTGGGAAGTCAGGGAGAGGCTGCCGGGCACAGACCCCGCATTGACATTTCAGAGATGCCAGCTCAGAATTTAACCTGCGCAGCAGCCTTGTCAGGGGACTGGAATTGTCCCCGCCCATTACATGGATGAGGAAAGCGTGGTATAGAGAGGGTAAATATTGCCCAGTGTCACAAAGTTAGAAGGTGACACCAGACTGGATTGAAACTCGGGTCCCCCGATTGAGTCTAGACTCCTGGCCGCCACTCTGTACGATCTTGTGGGGAGTCACACCTGGCTCTCCCCCGAGATGAGAAGGTTGCCGCCAGAGCATTTGCCTCCTGCGCAGATGTAAAGCACCCGCAGCAGCCCCGAAGGGCTTGTCTGTCCAGGAGGGCACGTCCCAGCGTGCGTGCCTTGCCGCTCTGGTAACTGGGGGGGGGACCTGACTCACGCTTCCACAGTGTGCCGGGGAAGTTCACAGTGCTACGGAAACAACTCCAGAAATAGCTTGCATAAATGGATTGTTTTAAATATAGACTAATTAACTTAAAGTTTTTCCTGTAAGTGACCCTGAGATCTACAGAAAGCCGTGCTGTACCATTTGATGATAGCATACAATTGGCCCAGCCAGCAGTAAAGATTTCCGGGTTTCTGTCAGTCTGACCTTGGGCTTGTGGGTGACAGAGGGGGATGAAGGGACCCAGCCTCCCTGCAGTCCCCTCTTTTGCACTTGGAGGAGCTTGTCTCTGCCCAGCATGGAACCCTGCACTGATTCTTTGCACTTTTCGTTCTGATGTATGACTCTTTGGTCCTGTGCATGTTGCTGGTAGGAGTTGCTATAAATTCTATCTGCAGATATCATTTGTACTTTAATGTGCAACTGTGGAGATGAAAGTGACCAGCTAGGAGTCCCAAATATTTGTCACGATGATAGCCGATGCCCGCTGGCAGGGTGTTTTGTGTTAACGTCACCCTCGGCGTTTAGCGTGAGTCAGCATCCTCTTACGTTTTTAACCGGTCACCGCAGCTTCTCACTGTCACAGCAGACGATGCACCCTTGGTACTTTGTGTTTGGTCAACATAATTAAATGTGGGGGCAGTACTTTTTTGAGGAGCTTAACCCCCTGAGTTAATAAATAGGCGAATGAACTATGAATTGTACCCTCCACATTTACCTGGTCAACGATAACATGGTAACACTTACCATATTGCTCTAGCAGACTCTTGAGTGTTTTATGAAATTATGTTTGAGGTATTTTATTAAGCTATATTGGCTTTGTGTAAAATTAGGTAAATTCAGTTAAGTTGATTTACTTACCTAATTTTAGGTGAAATTATAAAAATAACCGTAGTGTCACTACACGTAGGCTGTACCAAATGCTTTGTGTTAATTCTCTCTGTTACTCAAAGCAACCCAATGTGGTCAGTGTTGTTACTGTCACCATTTACAGGTGAGGGAACCGGGCTATAAAAGGCTGTCACTGGCTCATAAATGGCAGATGGGGATTTGAATTCCCTCCTCTAAGCTTAGCCATCTGATATGCTGGGGCCGTTAGGTTTTAACTGCCTCTCACTCCCACAGCCCTGTCTATTCCTTGTGCCTTCTCCTTGCTCTGTTTTGTTTTGTTTTGCTTTGTTTTGTTTTTGTAGAATTTGAAAAAGAAAATCTGAACCCTTGCCTCTGCACAGTGGTATCTTTATCGTCCTGCCCCCCACACACTGTATTCTGGAGAAAAGCTACACATTTTGTTGAGAGACAGAGGAAGCACATAAGAAATAACAAATAAGAAGGAAAACAGGCTACTCTTTGGGCAGCCACGATATATTAATGGTTTCGAAGTCAGGCCACAGTTTCCAGTCCTGGTTCTTCCACGTAGTAGCTCTGCATTCTTGAATCAGTGACCTCCCAGTGAGACCTGAACGACAAGTGAGAGTTCGCCAAGCTGCAGTCCCACGCGCCTGTGTGCATTGCAGTACAGACCCTGCACAGCCCGCAGGCCGGCCCCACACACCCCAAGCTGACCTTAGTGTCCTTTCCCCCAAATCTGCCATTTCTGCTCAATTCCCTGTCCATGGAAAACCCCATTCTAGGTGGACAGTGAGTGAAGCCAGATGCATAAAAGTCTTTCTTCCTAAATTAGGAGCTAAGGGCCGTGCGTCTGATTCCTCCACATTTGATACCTGTGCCCCTTGTCTGTTGCCACTGATACTCTCTTTGCTGCGCCGTACCCACCCTCTTGGCCTGGAGAGAGAATTCCCTGTTTCCCACCTCTAGTCTATATCCAGCCAGTCCATCCTCCACACCTCCGGAAGGGACCTTTGGAAGGCAAATCTGCTCTTTTATAGCTTCATAAAACTCCCTGTTGACTCCCTTTGGATACCGAAGCCAAGCAACCTCTCCAGCCTGGACCTCTTGTCCTGCCCCCATGCCCTGAACCCCATCCAGCCACGTTCAGCCACCTGTGGAACCTTCTTGAGCTCCTTGTTCCCTCAGTGCATGTGGTGTTTGGCCTTTTCATTCCTCCTCCTGGTGTGTCTCCTACCTGCTGACTCGTGACCGTACCTTCTTCAAATGTCTGTTCAAGGAAAACCCTTTAAAAACCATACCTGACTTTGTCATCATCAAAGTTATAGTCGCAAACATTTACACAGCGCTTTTTGCATCCCAGACACTATTTCAGGCATTTTGTTTGTGTTAACTTTTTAACACTTAACAATCCCTGATCTTTCTACATTTCACAGAAGAGAAAATTGATGTGCCAGGACTTTAACTGCCCCAGGCCTCAGAGCAGGAAGTGACAGAGCGGGAATTCAGACCCAGGCAGTGGGCTCCAGAGTCCATGCTCGTAGCCACCGTGGGGAAGGGGCCGCACACAGACAGCACTCGCAACACCTGTTGACCTTCAGCGGGGCCTGTCTGGCTCCCACTGCCAAGGAACGGGGCTCTTCAGGATGGTGGGCGGGGCGGGGGGGCGGGTACTGGTCTCACACTGCAGGGCTTGGCGCACATGCCGCACGTGGAGGCAGCGCTCGGATTCCTGCTGCGCTACCTGTGCTTCGTGTGGGCCCTTCCTCAGCCTGTGAGCACCTGGTGCTCAGCCCAGCTGCCCTCAAAAGTGGAGGCTCCCACGGTGCAGTTCTGCCCCAGGCGCTACAAATGCAGGATATAAGACGGTGTCGGGATCCAGGGGTCAGCAGGAGCCGTGGGGACCACTGCAGTCGTGACCGCAGGGCCCCGTGGGGTCTTCCAGGTTGACTGTGGGAAGCGAGCACGGTCTTCACTAGGTGCACTGGTAGGGCGTCTCCCGCCCCTACCAGAGCAGAGGGCAGTTGTGTTGCAGTCTGGAGGCGGGGAAGTAAAAATCTGAGATTGGGGTTCATTGAAGTCGCTGCTACGTTCATTAACTGAACACTCAGCTGGGTAGATTGTGCTTAGGGCTTTGCTCCTGTACTGTATGTGTGTTGGATCCAGTGCTCAGTTGAGGAAGCTGAGGCTTGGGGACACAGTTACTCCCCCAGATCTGGCTTTGGTGTGATAAACTGCCTCCCTGAGCTTGCTTCAAATGGGATCTGTTCATTTTGAGAGGAAAGAATGTCAGAGAGATTTGCCGCATTTTGCTTTTAAATGCCTGTCCACCAAACTTGTTCCAGGTGGAAACTGAGACCAACGTCCTGCAGGATGGCTCCCTCATTGACCTGTGCGGGGCCACGCTTCTCTGGAGGACGGCGGATGGCCTTTTCCACGCTCCGACGCAGAAACACATAGAAGCCCTGCGGCAGGAGATCAACGCGGCGCGGCCGCAGTGCCCCGTGGGGCTCAACACGCTGGCCTTCCCCAGCATCAACCGGAAGGAAGTGGTGGAGGAGAAGCAGCCCTGGGCCTACCTCAGCTGCGGCCACGTGCACGGGTACCACAACTGGGGCCACCGCAGCGACACGGAGGCCAACGAGAGGGAGTGTCCCATGTGCAGGACTGTGGGCCCCTACGTGCCTCTGTGGCTCGGCTGCGAGGCCGGTTTTTATGTAGACGCAGGACCGCCCACACACGCTTTCACCCCGTGTGGACACGTGTGCTCGGAGAAGTCTGCAAAATACTGGTCTCAGATCCCGCTGCCTCACGGAACTCATGCGTTTCATGCCGCCTGCCCTTTCTGTGCCACGCAGCTGGTTGGGGAGCAGAACTGCATCAAATTAATTTTCCAGGGTCCAGTTGACTGATGCCCTTGACAGCCATCTACGACTTTATTAACAAGTTACTGTGAAGATTTTTGCCACTAACTCTCGATTTTACCTTTTTATAATGCTGTTTATTAAGGGGTGGGGGTGAGGCTGGGAGGAAAGAGGGAGCACAGCGATGAAACATGCTGGGAATTAACAGATATCAGTGGTGTGTTGCATGCTCAGAACAGCAGCATCGTCATTGAAGTCTGCTTGATTAAACCACATCATCTTTGTAATAATTGAATTTAAAATGCCATGCTTTTATTTTAACCTTGGGTTTATAAACTTTTTTTTTCCTTTGTAGCTTTGGGTAACACTTTAAATCATATTTTACAAATGAAGAACTGTATTCAAAAGTTGTTGGCTCACAATACACCACGGCCCTTGCTGCAGGGTGTAGGTATGGCCTGAAAGACAGGTGGCGTCGGGGAACACCCGACCCAGAACACCCGACGCAGGCTAGAACCTGAGCAGACACCTAAGGGGTGGCTCTGTAAAACGCTGTGGCGGGCAGGGGACCCTAGGCACGGCTGTGGTTTTGAAATCGGGAGCTGCTTTTCTGATTTATTTTTCTTTTGTTTGGGGGAGAGAATATTCATATGTTGTCCTGTTTTTTTGTTTTTGTTTTTTATTAACTTCGGTGGAATTTAATTATTTTATATACACATTCACCAAATACCTTGGCACTTCAAACAAAGAATTTTCCCTAACTTTTTAGTCTGCCTTTTGTTATTTCTGTCTAATACATTTTGTCCCTGATACTCATCGTGCATGGCCAGAACTGTGTGGGTGATTAAAATGTAGCAACTCTTAGAAATTCTTTCACCGCCGGTGATCATTGCAGCGGGAAACACAGTCTAGGTACTCCGGCAGCAAGTTGATTTGCTTACCAAATTGTTTAAGATTTAAGAGCGATTAAAAGTGAGATTTTACTTTTTAAAACCACTTGTTGGGGTTTCATAATTTTTTTTTCCTTAAGAAAGCCAACATTCTGTGAGCCCGAGAGCGACACATCCCAGTGACACAGGCGTGTTTATCCACTCCCTCCCCGCCATCTGCCACCTCCCCTCACGCCTGTGAGCTGGAAGTCTTGAGAATGTTTGCAAATCAAACCACATTTAAATGTGATCATTAGACACACGCAGCACCAAGTGGTGCATCTGCGGAGATCATTGGAAACTCCTGATTTAAAGAGCGCAAATGAGTGTTTACGGAGGATTAATTAAATCAGAATTTCAGATGCGCGCCTCCATCCCTCTCTGTTATTTTCATTTCATTTGGAATAATAATTCTTGGATGCTCATTCTGTGTGATACTGGTCTGTCACTGCTCCCAGAATGGGAAGATCCTTTAGGACAAAGCTGGCAGAGACGGGACCGATCCCTGCCACCTGGAACGAGTATTTATTTAAACTGACATCCTCTTAATTGACCATTGCACATTTGTGCTACACTTTTCTTAACTTTTGTAAAGCTGTCTAATTTATATGGTTCTAATATACTATATCCATACTTGAATTGGTTTTTCCCTGTTTTGCCTACTGGCAAATATTTTACCTATTTTCAATTGTTCTAACCCATTTTCGAATGTCCTTTTCCTTAAAGTGGTAAGATATATTACGCTTGACTGCTGCTGCTTAATTTGACTTAATATATAAAAAGTTAAACCTCTCAGTTACAAAATAGCTTTTCTTTTTAACGGAAATTATTGTTTAGAAGGAGGTGTTTTGTTTTGGTGGGTTTGGAGTGATGTGAAAATCCAACAACAGCCCTCTGACTGATAGCCTACTCTGCTCTGTGAAGCGTACTCTCCCTGCAGACAGACAGGAAGCAGTGGAATTGCCTAAATGATACATCACATGCCTTTTGATTTAGCCAGAGTCTCCAGTGTTTCGCTTTCATGGGCAGAGTGTGTCCCTTCAGTCTGGATTCTTTGGGCTCCACAAACTGGTAGAGGAGGCATGTGGTCTCTTATCTGGCTGTAGAAGGTGGTTTGAGGACTCTGGACACCCTAAAAGCGTAAATGGTCTTGCACACAGAAAGGCTGCATTTTACCTATCAAACATTTTTTTGCCAGAAATACAGTCTGATATAATTTTCCATTTCAAGAATTGTATATAAGTCTAGCAGTTCTGCATACAACATATGTCCCAAAATACAGTTATCTCCCAGTCTGAAAAGTTTCTGACTTTTAGCAAAGTCAGATAGCTAAAAAGTTGAAATTTGGGTAATAAATTCTAAATAAATTCCAATAAATTCTTGGAAGGGGTAACAGTGAGCCGCCCTCTGCCAGCGCTGCCTCTTGTCCTCTGACCCCCACGTGAGGTCCCCTCCCACCCTCCCGTAGAAGCCACAGGGGGGCAAGTCCGCAACAAGGAAACCATGCTCACCTCATCTGGGCTACATCTAGTCAGATCCCCTTACAATTTTGACTATTAAGATTTCTTTTTGAGTTGAGAGCAAGTTAGTTTGTAAGAAGAGAGAACTCCAGCTCACAGAAGTAGAATAATAGAGTTCAGAAAAGGTAATTTCTCAGAGGTCACTTTCGTTATGTCTTGCATCACATTAAAGGGTGAGTCTCCCTCCCCCATGTATGTTCATAGGAAATTACTGACCAATTATCCTGAGCTTGGCCTGACCGAAACGCCTTTTGTGAATAGGTTTCTAGAAGTTCGGTCCCAGAGATGTATTCTCATAGATTTTTTTTCAGTTGTTTACTAAAAAAAAAAAAAAGAAAAGAAAAAGATTCAGAATGAATGGGATACAACTCAATATTTTTCTAGTCTGGAATTTTTTTATTAATACTCGGTGCTGCCAGGTCATGCATGCTGCAACTCTTAACATTTCCCTTATTTGGTTATGCTTTTTGCAAAAAGGGCTACAGTTCACACTGCAGAGTAAGTATGAAGCTTTCTGGGGGTTCCCCCCCCCCACTGTGGCCCAAAAGAATTAAAATCTTTTAATATAAATAGAGAGCATATTTATCATTCCTCGATAGTTAATTATAGAGTCTGGTACCTTTGTGCCTCAGGGAAGCCACGTGATATAACTGGTTATAGAATTTCAGGGTTAGGGTTTAGGAAAGGAGAAAGCCATTGGAAAAATGACGGGCTCCATTAAGGAGACTAATGAATCTGGATGCAGAAATGTGCCAGGAACCGGCATACACATGATTGTAGTAGAATTTATTTCCAGCGTCAGTAGGGAAACTGTTTTAAGTTATTGCATAGACTGATCAGGAAAGTTGAGAACTCTTCTTCATAAAGTTTCAATGCTTTATTTTGCTTACGTAGAAAAACTCAAACCCCAGTTATGTGGGAGCTCAGTATTGTCGTTTGGGCACTTTTAAGAGTTTAAGGAAAACGTTTGCCCCTTCTTAATTTAAGGGTAACATGGGTTACAGAATGATTACCTGCCCTGCTATGATTTTGATTAACTTCTTTTTTTAAAGTCATTCAGTTCTCTGGATTTGCGTGAAGGCCGTGATCACACCGTTGTGAAAGCTGGCTCAACCCTAGTTATCTTCATGCGATCCTGCCTGGTGACAGTGGGATTTCCGACAGACAAACCGCAGAACCTTGAGCTCAGGCCAGGCCCAGCTGCATTCCCTTGCCTGTCACTCTCCCGTGCCCATAGTTCAGCCCCCACAGGCGGAAGGTAGGAAGTTCCCCCTTCGGTGCTGGAAGCAGCCGAGCGCGATCCTTTCTTTATGACCCAGTCAGAGGCTAATGAGAACACTTGAGGATCTTTTGAAAAGAATGTAAGAATTATTGAAGTAGTAAAACAAGAAGTTTCAGTATTTCTTTTTTATGAAACTTATATCCTCTCAAGTAAATTTTAGCCCTCATGAACAATCCCTAGGGGAAGATAGGGAAAAGCAAATATTTTTCCAGGTCTGTTGAACTATTTCTAAACAAAATAAACTCGGTGAAAGGGAAGTTGTTTTTTTCTTTTAAAGCTGAGGTGACAGATTCCTTCTGTGTGTTAAATAGGCTAGAAGTGAAGGGGTGGTCATATTTACCATGTATAGTGTTATGAGTGGTTAAATTTTATGGCTATATTTGTAAAACTGTTCTTTTATATTTCATGTCAAATTGAAAAATTATTTCTTCACTATTGTACCTGTGGAAATACAAGCCATTTTACAGGAAAAAATCTTCAAAACTATTAAACGGATCTCAGTATGTTTATGAGTGGTTGTCTTCAGACTCTGTGGCTCTCGTGAGTTCCTCGGGACGTCCAGCAGGAAGTTAACACGAAAGTAGACTTGAGTTTTTGCATTTCTCGAACTTCCAAGTTGCTCCCAAACAATTACGCTTGTTCTTGTTTTATATCCCACACAATGCATACATATGAAAGTCTGGATACTGAAAATCTCCTTCGTTTTCTTACTGAAAAAACTTCATCGGTGCTTATATTACTATTTCTTGTGACATTACATCACTGTCAAATTAACTTCCCAGTGACCTTCACCTGGCTTGTAGAACTCATGGATTTTTCTGTCTGATCATTAAACTCGTATTGCTACTTTTGTGACAGTCTTCATTCACATTTAACAAGGATTATGTGTAAACCTTCAAGTCTTAAACTGATGTCTTTCATAAGAAAATATATGTATTTATGATAAATTTTTTCCATCACATTGATATTTAAGGAATCTTAGTATTGTTGAGACAAATAGATTTTTCGCTTCACAAAAAGAGAAAATGCACATTTGTACGGGCTTTTCTTTCAGGAGTTAAGTGTACCATACTTTCATCAAATTTAACATGCCATCAGCTATGAGCTGTTATTATGAATAAACATAGTTACAACTGTAACACACACCCCCTTCAGCAAGGGCACAGGACTCATGGGGAAATAATTGTTCAACAAACACAGTTGGAACTAGATGTCCACATGCAAAAGATGAAGTTGGACCCTTACCTTACGTGGTATATAAAAATTAATTCACAATGTATCAGAGGGCTAGAACTGTAGAATTCTTAGAAGAAAACAGTAAATCTTTGTGGCCTTGGGCTAGTTAACGATTTCTTAAGTACAATACCAAAAAACATAAGCAACAAAAGAAAAAGATTGATAAATTGGACTTCATCAAAATTAAGATGTTTTGTGTATCAGAGGACATAGTTGAAGTAAAAAGACAACCCACAAAATGGGAGAAGATATTTGTAAATCATGTATCTGATAAGGGAGTTGTATCCAGAATATATGAAGAACTCCTAGCTCATCAATAAAAAATACCACAGTTTAAAAAAATGATCAAAACATTTGAATATCAAAATATTTGATATTTTTCCAAAGAAAATACACAAATGACCAATAAGCACATAAAAAGATTCTCAACATCATTAGCCATCAGGGAACTACAAACCATGAGTTAGCACTTTATAGCCACTATGATGGCTAAAATAAAAAGTGTTGACAATTTATTGAAAAATTGGAAACTTGTACACAGTTGGTGGGATTACAAAATGGTGTAGCTGCTTTGGGACAAGCAATTGGACAGTTCCTCGAAAGGTACAAGGTACAGTTATCATGTGACGGCATTTTTACTCCTAGGTATATACCCAAAGTATTAATGTGTGTACACAAAAACTTATGCATGAGTGTTCATAACAGCATTATTCGTAGTAACTGAAAAGTAGAAGCAACCCCAAAACCCATCAACTGATGAATGGATAAACAGAAGGTAATACATCTATACAATGGAATATTATTTGCCTGTGAAAACTAATGAAAGGCTGATACATATTACAACGTTAAGTGAACCTCAAAACATCTGGAAACCTAAGTGAAAAGAAGCCAGACACAAAAGGTCACGTACGGTGTGTCAGAAATATGCATCTTACTACCTAATTAAAAAATCCTGGGTACATTTTAAGGTACTCCCATAACCACAAGCAATAGCATTGAAGAATAATAAGCAATGAAAAATACATACTCTCAAAATTGAAGGGGAAGTAAAAATTTGGGAAGAGGAAACCTTTGAAAAACAATATGTTAACATAATTTATTATTCCTTTTCTTTGTCTATTTGTGTTTGGAAAAGAAGTTACTTAAATCCAAGTAGATGCATATTGGAACTGGGATTCCTGTAGGAATAAATATCCATGTGCTCTTGGGCTACTTGCCAGAGTTTGAACAAAATTATGGACAGCATGAAGAGTAGCAGAAATAATCTTCAATGTAATCTTTTTAACAATTCATCAGTTAATTTAATGTCATCAGAACATGTTCAAACTTGGATCATTCTATATACATTTTTTTTTCACATTTTCTTCTTTTTCAAGAACCTTTTAAGTAATTTCTTTATTTTTACTACCAAGTTTGAAAACACCAAGCCCTTGGGTGAGAGGTACCATGGCCAGGTGGAAAATGATGCATCATAAGAAAAGCCAAATTGCAAGAGCTTTGGGGAGTGAAGAGTGCAGAGAGCAGACGTGGTGAGGGCAAGGGCAGTGGGACTGCCGTGCTCACACACAAGCGAGCAGTGTCCACAGTGACCGTTCCAGGGACGACATGGAAACCACAGCCGCATGGCGAGTCTGTGAACTGAAGGGAGGGGGAGATGATCTATGGCCAAGAAAGACCTGGACAAAAGCATCCGTTTCTGGAGGAATCATTTGTGCTGAATCAGTGCGCACTTTCTAAAGAGCTATTCGAAGAAGCAGATGTTTAGGTAATACATTGCTGCTTTGCGTTTCTATAACACCTTCTGTCTGAGAGCTGCAGAATGCAATGCAAACATTAACTAATAAATTAAGCCTTGTGGCACTTCTGCATGATGGATAGACCTAAGAGCCATTTTTATAGTGCAGGAAAGGCAGCACCCTGCTCAAAGGTGCTGAAGTCATTTACCCAAAGTCATGAAAGGGGAAACGGCAAACTCTTTCAAAGGGGCGTCAGTTCTCCCCATGCTCGTACAATGTGCTTTTTCTCCCTTGGCAGGTCAGCAGCTTCGACAGCACGTTTCCTTCTGTGGGACACTTGGCCGTGAGGGAGGGGGTGCAATGTTTCTAGGGATTCGTTCCAGGAGACCCGTCTTTAATTTAACTGGGAGACGGTTTGACAATAATAAGCCTTTGATCAAAGCTGTCACTGCTTGCTCTCTGGTTTACCCAGGAATTAATTTGTTTGCTAATGCTGGTCTCTTTCCGGGTATGACAGTGGCCTTTAGCTCTGGAGTTATGTGTTCATGTTGCTTAATCCGATTATGAAAAGGACTTAAACTACTACAAGAATATCAAACAACCCCAACATGTCTGTGTAGGCATTGATGTAATTACTCGTTTTTCAGATATTTTAATATCTGGAAACTCATAAAGTTGTCTTTGAAAGTAGTGTGTGACATCTTGACAAAAGACAGCAGCCCGTCCTTGGGGGAACCCGACTGGCTTGGTCAGACGTCACTGCGAGTGCACCTGCGCGCTGCTGCTCTCTGTCGTCACAGCCTGTTCCCTGTTGGTGTCGTCTCCGTCCTCTCTCTCTGCGATAACCCACACGGTTTCTCCGGTACAATAAGAAGTCAGAGGGGAACAACACGAGGAAATACTGAGTTGGCCAAAAGTTCATTTAATTTATTCCATACAATGACTCCAGGAGTGCCCATTTGTCTTTCACTTCATTCAAAACAATTTTGTTAGATTGCATTGTGACAGCTGTCATATCAGCGTGCATTTTTTAAAAAACATTGAAATTGGTGAATTTTCGTTCAGCCATTTTAATATTGAAGATGGAAGAAAATACACACCATGTTCAGCATGTTATGCTTTATTATTTCTTTTTTCTGTTTATTTTTTTTTAAATATTTTTTATTTTATTTTAATTGTTCAAGTACAATTTTCTGTCTTTTATTCCCATCCCAGCCCACCCACCCAGCCCTCCCCACCTCCCTCCAATTTCCACCCCCCCTAGTTTTTGTCCATGTGTCCTTTATATTAGTTCCTGTAAACCCTTCCCCTTTTCCCCTGAAATTCCCCTGAAATTCCCTCCCCTCTCCCCTCTGAACACTGTTAGCCTGTTCTCTATTTCAGTGTCTTTGGTTATATTTTGCTTGTTTCTTTGTTTTGTTGTTTAGGTTCCTGTTAAAGGTGAGATCATATGGTATTTGTCTTGCACCACCTGGCTTATTTCGCTTAGCATAATGCTTTCAAGAAAGGTAAAAACGTAACTGAAATGCACAAAAAAAGATTGCCATGTATGAGAAGTTGCTCAAAAATGGTTTGCAAAGTTTCTTTGTACTGCTGACATTTTGGCCAAATAATTCTCTGCTGTGGGGCTGTCTGATGCACCGGAAGATGTTTAACAGCACGCCTGGCCTCTCCCCACTGGAAGCCAATAGTAGGAGATGGCTGACACATTCAAAATATCCAAATCAATAAAGGTATTGGTGAAAATGAAAAATGTACCTTTTATTCTATGGGAAAAATGTAACAGACTTTCTGGCCCACCCAATAGAAAGTCCTGGTGCTCACAGTCCCTTTTGGAAAGGAAACGGTCACCACTGTGACACAGAGTTGTGGTGAGTCTACCTCCACACGCAGATTCAAACTTCTCGGAGAGCAGCTTACCTGCAACTCACCTGTGTCCTTAATCTCCATTGTTTTCTCTTTAGCATAGCAAGAAGTAGCAGCTTTTTTCTCATAAAGCAGGGCACCATTTACTTGTCACCGTTTAACATTCAGCCTCCTTCCGTCTCCAGACCCTGTGCTGTGCCCGCATTAGCGCTCACGGTGGATAAGATTATTGCTCACAATGCTAACAAATTACATTTGGCGCTTTGCATTCTGAACCCACCCCCACCCTGTTGAGGTCTCCCTGGCCTTCCCAACACCCCAAATGCTGGCACTGACTGCAGGGGTTGGGGGGTGGAGAGGTGACCTGGCCCTGAGGTGGCAGAACGGGGACCAACCCCTCCTCCTGGTTTCCATGTGAGCTGGGAGCCCTGGGACATGGTGGGAGGGGCGAGGGTGCAGACCCAGTGCCGGGAACTGGGCATCACATAGAAATTCTGCCACGCGTGCCCCAGTCCTCTCACCGAGGAGTGGGTGCTTATCCACAGCAGGGACTGTGCCTGTTTAGAGGAGGGGGCAGTGAATGCCCGTAGTTTAGGAGAAAGAAAACAAAACCACACTCGGTGATTCTGATACAGCCTCTGGGAAACCAGTTAAAATCCTCTTCTTAAGCTATGAAGCTTTTTTAAAGGATCCTTTGTGTTAGAGTCAGGACATAAGTCATCTTCAGTGTAGGGTCTCTTTCTGACTGGTGGGGGCAAATCGCCAGGGTCAAAGGGGAGGTGAAGGACAAGGTCCGCGAGCAGCACCTGGCCCACCAGCCACCGGAGCCTCGGCTGCACAGGTCTAGCGAGCGTGGCCTCCACACTTTCCTCAGCGCTCTCTTGTGGGTGGAGGTGGATAAACTTAAAAGAGGACTAAAAATCTGGTGACAGAAGAGAAACCATCCTGAACTGCTCTGGAATGGGAATGAGGTGATTTCCTGGCGTTGGGCTCTGTGGTTTGGCCTTTGGAGCCTGGGTCCTCCTCCCTCCGAGGCTCACGCATCTCACTTAAAGAATAAGTGCAGTGTCGGCTGAGTGATCATCCCTGCTGCTCACACTCTTGTTATTTTAAGATTTTTAGGGGGAAAAATATGCTCTTTTCTTTAGGAGTTTGTATTGCAACCCTTGAAGTAGCCATAACAAAAAACCAGAGCGTGTGAAAGCATTCCTTCTGAGCTTCCAGAGAATTTGTGTTTTGTGACAGAAAAGCAAATTCTTTCTTAATCATTTGAGCCCCTGCTAGACTAAAAATTGGCAGGCTTGAATGGTTTTTGTGACAACAGGAAATTTTATGGCTACAAATTTATTTAGGGTTGTTGCTTGAAACTGTCAACAAAATGAAAACCCGTGAAATGGGAGATGTTTGCAAATCACATATCTGGTCAGGGGTTAATATTCGAAATATATAAAGAACTCATACAACTCAACAGCCAAAGAACAAACAATCCAGTTAAAAATGGAGCAAATAAAATAATTTTTTTAAAAAGCCCTGGCTGGTGTGGCTCAGTGGACTGAGTGCCGGCCTGCAAACCAAGGGTTGCCGGTTTGATTCCCAGTCAGGACACATGCCTGGGTTGCAGGGCAGGTCCCCAGTAGGGGGTGCGTGAAAGGCAACCACACACTGATGTCTCTCTCCCTCTCTTTCTCCCTCCCTTCTCCTTTCTCTAAAAATAAATAAATAAAATCTTTTAAAAATGGGGGTGGGGCAAAGGAAATGAATAGACTTTTTTTTTCACAAAGAAGACATAAAAATGGCCTATATTTATAACCATATGTGTATATGTACATATATATACACACACACGTATCACTTTTTATACATCACTCCTATATATCCTATATATCACTCTTTTTTAAAAATAATCTTCATAAGCACATTTTCATTGACATGAAGTTTGCCATTCTAGTAACATCTAAGTGCACAATTCATTGGCAGTGAGTACATTCACGATGTTGTGTGACCATCACGCCAATTTCGGCTAAGTTTTTCCCTCTGGTGAATGTGGCCAGGGGGACTGGCGGTAATGCTGTGGAATGCAGATGGAAAGTGATCCATTACAAGCCAAGATGCCTGCTGCACCTTCTCATGCCCCGCGGTAGCCTCTGACACACACCATTCACACAACAGCACAGCTTTCGTTACCGCTGCGGCTCAGCAGCACGGAGCTGCTGGCTGGTGTTGCCAAGTAGACGGTCCCAAACCCTTTGGCTCCAAGGGGCCAGTTTTGGGAGTCTTGAGGCCTCTTCCCAGCCCCCGTTAGTTGTTTTGTAAATAACTCCCTAGTGCAAAGTTACGAAGTTGAATAAATTCCTCTTGTGAATCAACTCCTACTAAATGAAATCATCTCCAGTGTAACTCCAATAAAAACTGCAACTGTCTTGGTAATTAAAAAATTATTTACTGGGACTTCCGGCCAAGATGGAGGCATAGGTAGACACACTGTGCCTCCTTGCACAACCAAGATAGGGACAACAACAATTTAGAAACAAAATAACAACCAGAACCGACAGAAAATTGAACTGTGTGAAAGTCCAACAACCAAGGAGTTAAAATAGACACATTCATCCAGACCGGTAGGAGGGGTGGAGTCAGGCGGCCAGGTGGAGAGGGGTCATGGCAAAAAAAGTGGTGGCACCAGGCATGCAAGGCAGCAGCTGACAAACCCCAGGCACGCAAGACCGCAGCGGGCAGACCCTGAGCACATAGGCGGCGGCTGGTAGGCCCCGGGCGCGGGGTGGCCATGGGCAGACCCAGCGAGGCAGCATTTGTGAAGTGAGGCACTGCGCACCAGGCAGCTGGCTGACCAGTTGTCCCACATTTGCGTGCAGATAGACCAGGCAACGCTGGGGAGCAAGACAGATGGCGCAACCCAGGGTCCCAGTGCAGGGAAATAAAGCCTCAAAACACTGATTGAAAACACATGTGGGGGTTGAGGTGCCAGGAGAGACTCCCAGCCTCACAGGAGAGTGCATTGGAGAGACCCACAGGGTCCTAGAACGTACACAAGCCCACCCACATAGGAATTAGCACCAGAAAGGCCAAATTTGCTTGCAGGAAGTGGGGGAAGTGACTAAAATCTGGCAGAGAGCGGAGCAAGCATCATTGTTACCTCACCGACCCCTACCCCACATATAGCATCATAACCAAGTGACGTGGGCTGCCCTGCCCTGGTGAACACCTAAGGCTCCGCCCCTCACTATGTACCAGGCACAACCAGACAAAAAAAAAATGGCTGAAATGAAAGAACAGATCAAAGCTCCACAGCAAATACAACTAAGCGACGAAGAGATCTCCAACCTATTAGATGCACAGTTCAAAGCACTGGTGAATGGGATGCTCACAGAATTGGTTGAATTTGGTTGCAAATTAGATGAACAAATGAAGGCTACACTAAGTGAAATGAAGGAAAATGCACAGGGAACCAATAGTGATGGGAAGAAAAGTGGGACTCAAATCAATGGAGTGGACCAGAAGGAAGAAAGAAACAACCAAACAGAAAAGAATGAAGAAATTAGAATTCAAAAAAAATGAGGAGAGGCTTAGGAACCTCCAGGACATCTTTAAACATTCCAACATCTGAATTATAGGGGTACCAGAAGGGGAAGAGGAAGAGTAAGAAATTGAAAATTTTTTGAAAAAATAATGAAGGAGAACTTCCCCAATCTGGCAAAAGAAATAGACTTCCAGGAAGTCCAGGAAGCTCAGAGAGTCCCAAAGAAGTTGGACTCAAGGAGGAACACACCAAAGCACATCATCATTACATTACCCAAGGTTAAAATTAAGGAGAGAATACTAGAAGCAGCAAGAGATAAGGGGACAGTAGCCTACAAAGGAGTTCCCATAAGACTGTCAGCTGATTTCTCAAAAGAGACCTTGCAGGTAAGAAGGGGCTGGAAAGAAGTATTCCAAGTCAGGAAAGGCAAGGACCTACATCCAAGATTGCTCTATCCAGCAAAGCTTTCATTTAGAATGGAAGGACAGATAAAGTGCTTCTCAGATAAGGTCAAGTTAAGGGAGTTCATCGTCACGAAGCCCTTATTATATGAAATGTTAAAGGGACTTATCTAAGAAAAAGAAGATAAAAAACATGTATAGTAAAATGACAGCAAACCCACAATTATGAACAACCACACCTAAAACAAAAACAAAAACAAACTAAGCAAACAACTAGAACAGGAACAGAACCACAGAAATGGAGAACACATGGAGGGTTAGCAACAGGGGAGTGGGAGGAGGACTGAGGGGGGAAAGGTACAGAGAATAAGTAGCATAGATGGTAGGTAGAAAATAGGGGAAGGGCAAGAATAGGATGGGAAATGTAGAAGCTAAAGAACTTATGACACATGGACATGAACTAAGGGGGGGTGGAATGTGGGTGGGAGAGGGTGTGCAGGGTGGAGGGGAGTGAAGGGGGAAAATGGGACAACTGTAATAGCATAATCAATAAAATATATTAAAAAAAGAAATTATTTACTCTATTTGCCAAGTGTTGCCTGCAACTGCATTGCAGACACATTCTAAGAAGAAAACCTTTCTCTGGCCCCACTCTTGCCATAATTCTAACATCGCTGACTTTGCAAAGGGGCCCCATCCTCCCGCGTCACCAGGCCAGGGAGAAGTCGTCTCCACTGCAAATAGCAGAACAGGGGACCATCACTATCGATGGTGGCCACTCAACTGATTCCATTGTTGGGAAGATTTGGATTTTAAAAGCTAAGTAGTTTAGATCTTTGCAGTTGATAACATCCTTTAGATAAGTTGTTGTTCACACTTCTTGACCACATTAGGCAAGTTACTTGCCAAGTAAGTAGATTTCAGGATCCATCCATTTTCATACAAGTATTTTAAACAGAGAAATTGGGACTGGTGTGCGGGTGGGGAAGACTGTCTCAGAGAACCCTGATTCAATGCAGTTTGAACAATGTGAGGGATGAAGTGAAGAATTACACCAAAAGTGGGGAAAGTTTTCATCAGTTGTACCGACTTAACCAAAGCAGGGAAGTGAGAGTGGATGGTCAGCTGTGTGATCTCCATGATGTGATCAGCGGCCTGGGGAGGCGTGAGTCCTCAGTGTCGGATGAACTCCAGTCCTGACCCCAGAGAGGTGCTGGGAGCGGGAACAGCACCTGCAGGTTGTGAGTCGAGTTCTGGCCTCTGCATTGTTCCAGGTTGGTAACTGTCCTGTGCCACTGAACTGAGACAGAGTTCTAATCTAAGGACTAGACAGAATCCTTGCGGTGGGGAAGCGCCCACTTCCCGCCATTCAGAAGCAATGGTTCCACTCTCTCCTTAGAGCTCATTGCTGTCCGACAGCATCATCTCCCTGCATTCTCTTCCATCTCCTACTCTGCTGAGAATCAGCTATAGAGTGGGACTGACAATTTCAGGGAGCTTTGAAATGAAATCTTTTATGTCTTCTTACTCTGATTTGCCTTCACGTGGTGAGTAGCTAGCATACAAAATCACAGAGGACTTAAGTCACAGATGAACTTGACTTCTGGTGCTGTTCTCTCCCCAAATTGCTTGTCTTCTCCTTTCTAGGTTCTTGCCAGGAAAGTACAGAATTATAACTTGATGAGTTTATAACCATGGCAACCTCTATACATTTTCTTTTAAAGATTCTAACTGCATAGGTTTTCATGTCCATGAAGCCGGTGCTGGGTGGGTAGTTACCTAAACAAGAGCAGGGGCCTATTAGAAGGGAGGTGGTGGAGACAATTTCCATTTGACACTGCCCACCTTGCTGTCCATGAAGAATCAGCCTCCCCAAGACGTCATTTGTATAGTTGCTGCAAACCTTATATTCAGACCCAGCTCAATCTGCAAAACCAGTACACTTGCACAACGCCACTCCCATCCTTGCATTGACAGAAGCCTGTGACTGGGCACTGCTTTCTGCCCCCGATTCTTGTGTTCCGGCATGTTGTCCCCGACCAAAATCTGTGCCCCTGCATCTTTCCCCGAAACTCATTGGAATGCTGTATAAATACAGACACTTCCTAATGGTTTCTGGGGAGAATCATTTAGTGTGGGTTTTTAATTCAATTTGTTATCACTGCTCGTATTGCTAGAAGGCATGCATAAAAGGAAGATAGATTCAAATATTACATTAGGGAACGTGCTGTAAGCCCCACTAAAGGGGAGCTGAACACTAACTGTTTGAATTGCTTGGTCTCATTTTTGAAATATGGTCACTTTTTAAATGCCTGGGCCTTAAATCTGGAGACTCTGCTTCCCCTTCTCTGTGTTCATGAGTTTTCCGGGGTGCTGCTGTAGGGATGTATTTCGGAGAATGACACTCGGGTGTCAGGAAGTCAGTGATGAATGAGCAGACATTACTTGGGCAATGCGGTTTTCAGACAGGGACTGCACGAGAATACATTTTCGGGTGCTTCTGTTGGTGTTTAACTTGGAGACTGTGTATACAGTAAATCAGGAGGGCCGATAATACAGTGCACAGGGGCATGTTTTATATATGGTCCTGACAGCGTACCACGGCTGTCTCGCCGAGAGGGGCGTGGATTTATGGTCCCATTCTCGCAGGTGGTGGCAGCTAATACGTTGTAGCTCTCTGTCTGTACCTGGGAGTATTTATTTTTTGGTTCATCCTGAGATAAAGGGAAAGTGTAAGGCAAACTTTGGACTTTTTGACATAAGAAATGCAACCTGTGCTGTGATTGCATAGCTTTTAAATGATGGAGAAGTAGTTGAGATACAACACACTTGTTCATAGATCTTTCCAAGACTCGCTTTCTTGGTGGGAAAATCACACAGGATCTTTGACTCCCCATTGGTTCTCTCGTTGCCATTGTCTGTGCAGCAGGGATGACTTAACCAATAGGAAGAGTAGGTGCAGTGCCTGGAACCCACGACCCTTCTGGGGGCCCACAGAAACATTTCCATTTTAATTTCTCTTACAGTTAGAAGATAAAAAATGAATATAATAGTAATGAATACAGGGGTGTGGCAAAACTAGGTTTACAGTTGTGAGTATGCAAAAACAGAATATTCTTGCATTATTATTATTTATTAATCATTATATTATTTTTCCATATGGACAACTGTAAACCTACCTTTGCCCACCCTTGTATATAATGATGGACCCAGCATAAGTTACACTTGTTTTTACACTAATGAAGTTATCAAATAAATTTAATGTAATTTTTAAATGGAGAAAGGAGCCCACAAAAAAACTAAATATGCAAGGCCCATGAAAGTCACAATGCGTCCCTACGGTGGAGGTAACACTAGGTGTAAAATCCAACTTCTGTCTCCCCAGGCAGGCAGCAGAGACTGCCCGTGGCATCAGGCGTTCGGTGAGGGGGAGCTGTTCCTGGTCTAGAACAGCCTCCAAAGAGCCTTCAGGAGGGATCAGGGCTGTGTGTGAACCAGGGCCATAGCCCGCCGACTTTGATTCCATCTGTGCCCCACCTTAGCCATCCTGATAAGCTTTCAAATCATTCTTTTGGGCATCTCTCCAGCTTAGCAGTCTCCTAGGGGACTGGGGACAAACTGGGGAGCTTACACAATCAAAATTTGTTTTCCAACTGTTTGTGGGGCAAGAGGTTTGGATCAAGGTGGGGGCGGGTTTGGCTCCTTTCGGAGCTGTAGGGAGCAATCTGGTCCACCTCTGTCTCCCAGCTGCTGGTGGTTGGTGGCAGTCCCTATGCCAGTCTTCAGTGGCATGTCTGTGACCTCTACCTGTGTCTTCATGTGACATTCTCTCTGTGAGCACATCTGTGTCAAAATTTCTCCTTTTGAGACTGTTACCTACAAGGAGTTCCCATAAGACTCAGCTGATTTCTCAAAAGAGACCTGACAGGCAAGAAGGAGCTGGAAAGAAGTATTCCAAGTCATGAAAGGCAAGGACCTACACCCCAGATTGCTCTGTCCAGCAAAGCTTTCATTTAGAATGGAATAGCAGATAAAGTGCTTCCCAGATAAGGTCAAGTTAAAGAGTTAATCATCACCAAGCCCTTATTATATGAAATGTTAAAGGGACTTATCTAAGAAAAAGAAGATGATTAAAACTATGAACATTAAAATGACAACAAACAACTATCAACAACTGAATCTAAAACAAAAACAAAAACAAAGTAAGCAAACAACTAGAACAGGAATAGAATCACAGAAATGGAGATCAGATGCAGGGTTATCAGCAGGGAGGAGTAGGGAGAATGGGGGAAAGGTACAGGGAATAAGCAGCATAAATGGTAGATACAAGATAGACAGGGGGAGGTTAAGAATAGTATAGGAAATGGAGAAGCCAAAGAACTTATATGTTCGACCCATGGACTTGAACTAAGGAATGGGGGAATTCTGGTAGGGGGAAGGGCAGTGCAGGTGGAGGGGAATAAAGGGGAGAGAAAATGGGACAACTGTAATAGCATACTCAATAAAAATACTTTAAAAAATTCTCCTTTTTATATGGATACCAGTTATTCAATTAGGGGGCTCCTCCAATAAGACCTCATCTTAACTAGTTATATCTTCAAGGACCTTGTTACCAAATAATATCACTTCTGAGGTACTGGGAGTTGGGATTTCAACATATTAATGTGGGCGGGGGGGAACAAGTCAGTCCCCAAACAGCAGTTCGCACTAAACCTGTGCTCTAAGTATGGGTCTTGAGTGAGGGCCCTTTATGCCTGAAGTTCTAGAAAGCAGCTCAGCATGAGCAACCGGCACATCCCTCACTTGACATCTCCCCGACTTCCCGGACCAGGTTGGTGTGCGCACTCTCCCTCCCACCAGTGTGGCAAGGGTTCTGGTGCCCAGTGCTAGCTGGGGGCGACAGGGGCCAGCAAGGAGGGGTCTTCGTCTTGTGCCTTCACAAACTCCAAAGCCTGCTCTCCATCAAGAAGAAAAAAGTAAAGAGTGGGCTGAGGCCCTACCAGTGTGGCTCAGTGGGGTGGGTGTCATCACTGCAAAGTGAAATGTTGCCGGTTCAATTCCCGGTCAGGGCACATGCCTGGGTTGTGGGTTTGGTCCCCAGTCGGAGCATGTACAAGAGGTAATTGATCCATGTTTCTTTCTCACATCAATATTTCTGTCCTTCTCTTTCTCCCTCCCTTCTCCTCTTTCTAAAAATAAGCAAAATCTAAAAAAAAAAAAAAAAAACAGAGTGGGCTGAGGAGATGAAGTGAGACAGAAGGTCAGCAGACATGAGAGCGGCGAGGAGGGGGAGGAGAGGGTGTAGACAGGCAGGATCAGAGCCAGAGGGCCCTGTCTGATGGTTTCTCTGTCAATTACACGCAGCCCTTCATTAGCAAGATGGAGGACGCCTTGCAGGCCAGGGTCAGGAGCATAGATGAAGAGTCTAAAATGCAGGTGTGGGCGTGGGGAGGTAGCGGGGTGTTTGTAGGGCTGGCATGGAGCCCAGGATGCGTGGGAAGCGCTGAACAGTTCAGCAAAGCATCTGTGGGCATTAGCCAGCTTACTTAATCAGCAGTATAAGCCGCCAAGGCTCAAGTCATCTTTGTACCAATGTCACAATGTACAGGAGTGGGTGGTGGAAAAAGAATAGACTTGGGAGTTATACAGAACTGGGTTTCAGTTCCAACGTTCTGAGTCCACTTGAATTTAGGCAAGTCAATATGTTTCTAACCCCAAGTTCCAATGACTTTAAAATGGGAATAATAATAATAATAATAATAATGGGTATTATTATTATTGTTGCAATACACCATATGTAATTACATGAAGTGCCCGATAGAGTCCTGGTGTGTGGTAGGTGGTGAATAAATGGTGGGTAGTAATGGTGATGACAGAGTCTTGTACTGGCCAAACGCCAGCCTCGTTCAGACAGGTCAGGTGCATGAAGTTGAAACCAAGGCTTAAACCTTCAGTTGTTCTGACCTTAAAATGCACACACACAGTCTCAGGTATTGTCCCTGGATTATAATTCTTATAAAAATAAGTGGACATAGGTAAAAGGGGCCAGGGTTGCACTGGAAATGTTACCCTCTACTATTATTGGTGGTGCGATTAAAAATGTCAGTTTCCTGGCATTCTTTACAAAATTTCTTATTTATTGACTTTAGAGAGGGGCTGGGGAGAGAGAAACAGAGGGACAGAGAAACATCAGTTTGTTCTTCCTCCTACTTGTGCATCCATTGGTTGATTCTTGTACCTGCCCTGACTGGGAATGGAACCCACAAACTCAGCCTATCAAGACAATGCTCCAACTAGCTGAGCTACCTGACCAGGGCCTAGTTTCCTGGAATTTGACCTCTGCTCTGATCTGTGAGTGGGAAAGTAATGATAATAATAAACGCTTATATGGTGCTTACCATGTGCCAAGTCCTGTTACTTATATTTATGTGTGTTACTTTTTGTAATTCCCACAAAGTGGAGATTGGAGTGAGTGCTATTATAACATCCCCATTTCTACAAAAGAGAACAGCTACAGTGCAAGAACACAAAGGGCAAATTCTTGTCCCAGAGTACTTGCCCGTCACCACTATGCTTTTCTGCCTCGTGTCCTGGATTCCCTCTACACTGTGACTCTCCCGAAGTGGGGTGTGTTTGTGTGTTGGGGTGTAAGCAGGCACCCAGCCCTCACCTCCCACCTTCGAAAGCAGGGGTGAGTCGTTTCATTTCAGTGGTTCTTTCTGATTTTTTTTGCAGAGCATCTTGTCCCTTAAAGAAGGATACAGGAAATGAATAAGGAGGGGTTTCAAAACAAAATTGAGACCAAGTCCACTCTCATCTTTTGCATATCTGGGAGATAAACCTTCCCAGCAATAAGCTCTTTGGTGCCTGACCTCTTTTTCTGGAATATTAAGGCACACTGTAAATGACAGTGGTGCCCCTCACCTCACGACCTGTGTCCTGGCCACCTGCTCAAATATCTCCCTTCTTGCTCCTGTGTTACATCAACTCTGTAAACTAGTATGTGGCCATTAAAAATTGGTAACTCTTAAAGTTAAAATCTGTAATGATGTGGAAAATTATTTACAATGCAATGTTCTGTGACATGGTTGCACACAAGATGCACATGTGTGTAAAATCTGGATGCGTAAGGACAAGGCTCTGAAAGACTTGGCAAAGGAAACTTGTTTCCAAAATCACACACTTCTTTAAGTTTTGCAGTTACTTTTAAAAAATGGATATAAAATAAGATGTTTACCTGTGCCATCAATTGTAAACATAATACATACACATAGACTCAGTTTTTTGGAGCTGGGACTGCCTCTGAGATTGATAAAAATACCTATTAAAATGACAGAGATTTTACTGGATGTTGGGAAACGTATTATAGGATAAGTAATGTGCTTTTCTCATCCTGTTTGAAATTCCTAAGTGGCTGGAGAACTTGAGAGTAGGGAGGAGAAGAAGATGGAGAGATGATCTTTTCCTTTAAAATGTTATCTCACACTAGGTGCAGAGAATAAATGAGAAGCCTCCAATCCTTTGAGGAAGGAAACAGCACATAAATGACAAATAAAATATGGACTAAATGAAATGTTACTTAAGCAATCTCCCCGGACACATTTTTCAATGAAATCTATTAGGTATTCTTTAGTTCTTCATTTTCTTTGCTAACTCAAAAGTCTTACTTGCCCTTGTTGCTGTGCTCTACCTTTATTTTACTCATTGAATCATTTGTTGTCAGCTTTGGGCACTTAAGGTTTGCTGGAGTGACATGAATTTTTTATAATTCAGCTCCACTTATTAAGACATCCTTTTAGATATTGCACATGAAAGGTATTCTTTCGAAACAGTGCAGTGCCGGTGCGCACCTGCAGTTCACGTGCTCAGAGAGTCTGGGTCAGCTCCCATCTCAATACCTCCTTAGTACGACGCACCGGAGGACTCAGAGAAATCAACCACCCGCACTCCAGAGCAGAGCCTTCATTCCACAGGATGTGTGGGTCGTTAACAGAACCTAATTTTCCCTCATTTCAAAATTGTTATAACAAAGAAGTAAAAATGAATATGACTTGGAGTACGTCCAGTCCAAGACTAATTACCATTCAAGGTAAACCCTTAGGTTAGAACTAGACAAATTGTTTTCTGATCCTTGGAGGTCAAATCCATACATATTCTGGCTCATTCTGTTGCCACGGTCCTTGGACCATGTGATGTTTCCTCATACTCCTTAAAGACTTTGATATTAAGGCGATCCTTTGAGAAATCAATACAAATGATGTGGAAAGCAACAAACTTGGAGCAAACAAACTTGCTGAGAGGTCCAGAATGAACCCATTGTTCCCGAGTAAAAAGATTCTAGAATATTATGGCCAAAGAATAGGCCCCAGTGAAGGAGAAGAGGAAGAATCCAAGTTTGGAAATGTGTTGAAGTTGCATGATGGTGACCGTTGGTGTGGCAGAGACTAGACTTGTTGCTAGTTGCCATATGCTGCTGCTCTATGTGTTTCAGGCGTGGCCTTTGGGAGAGTGTGGTTATCAGTCGCAGCATCACCTTGAGGCTTGTTACAAATTCAGATAGACCATGAGTGCATTTTTGTCTGTTTTTGTACTTGCGTTCACCTAGTGTCTTAACAGTGTCCAGCACACGTAATTGCTGGGTGAATTAATTTCTTGAGCTCAGTCCAAATTATTGAATTAAAATCTCTGCAGGCAGGTCCCAAGCATCTGCATTTTAACAACAGGATCCCCAGGTGGTTCTTAGACACAGTTAACTGTGAGAACAATTGTTCTACTGGGCATGATGCTGACCAATACACTATTAGGCTTGGATGGGTCCCCTGAGTACATCACAAAATCCAGAAGCCTAAAGATAAAGGAACAGCCATACTTTGGTTTCTATGATGGCAACAATGACTATTCCCTGACATTGTATAAAACATTTACACCCATTATCTCTAGGTCTTAGGTTAGGCAGTTATTCTTACTCCCATTTTATAGGTGGAGAAATGTGGACATATGCAAATAATTAACAAAATAGGAATCAAAACCTACCCTAGAGACAAAGGATAGGGGATACTTTTAGCTCCTTGGGCAAAGGTACTGCATAAGCCCCAGCATTATTATTCTCAACACTTTCCCATAATCACTCCATTCTCTTTTATGAGACTTGAGGTTTAATTGGGGGTTCCAATAAGAGATTTTATGTGTTGAATGGATTTAGGTTTAATAATCACAGTCTGAAATGCAGAGTCAGAAGGACAGCTGACTTCTAATGAAGATGCCCTTGGGAGACTAGATTTTTAAGAAGATATTACAAGTTTATGCTATAGAAGTAGGCATGCAGAAATGGTAGGGCTTCTGGTTAAGATGGCGGCATAGGCAGACATGGCTTACCTCTTCACACAACCACATCAAAACTACAACTAAAATATAGACCAGCCATCACTCAGGGATGTCAAAAATTGAGCTGAATGGAAGTCTAACAACAATGGAATTAAAGAAACCATATCTATCCAGACTGGTAGGAGGGGCACAGACATGGAATGAGCTGGTCTAACACCCACATAGATAAAAATTCAGGAAGAATATCTTGGGAGCAAGGAGTCCCAGCCCAACAACAGGCCTCCCAGTCCAGGATTCCAGTCCCAGGGAGATACGTCCTCACAAATTCTGGCAGCAAAAACCGGCAGGGACTGAGTCAGTGGAAGAAACTTCTGGAGCCCTAAGCAGATCCTCTTTAAGAACCCGAACATGAACTCGCCTACTCAGACTCACTTCCTCTGAGCTCCAGCACTGGGGTAGATGCTTGAGAGGCACTAGTGGTGTACAGGAAGAAACTGAAGTGTCTGGAATCAAGGTGAGCAGAAGCCATTGTCCCTTTTCTAAATCCTCCTCCCATAGAGCCAGTAAGCTGGTACCATATCTGAGACTCCATCCACTTGGCTAATGCTGTTTGACATGCCTTGGAGATCCCCAGAGGTTCTGCCCCACCCAACTTACTGGTCTACCCAAGATTCTTTTTCATACAAATGACTGGTCTTGGCTCTTAAATCCTATCAAACCAGCAACAGCTGGCTTAATTGTGCCCTATGGAAGCCAGATTAAATTCACAGCTCCACTTTGCCAGGGAATCTTCAAGCCCAGCACAAGTAGCAGCCATCTCAGATTGCTTTACAGCTCAGGCAGGGTGCCCCAGGCAAAATAAGGGTGGGGACTGATCTTGGCCTACAACACCCAGGGAAACCCCAGGGCCAGCACAACCAGTGGACAGCTACAGATTACATTGGAGCACAGCTGATCCTCCTGCTCCTGCACAGCTGATCCTCCATGGAGGGCAGGTTGATGGTCAGTTGTCACAGCCAGTCCTTGCAGCTGGCTGGTCTGGGTAAATCTCTCCCATTGATCTGCCAACAGCAACCAAATCTCAACTACAAGTAGAGGGTGTATTCAGCCCACACAAAGGGCTCACCTCGAATACCCAGCTTAGATGATAGGAGAGGCTATACCACTGGACCCACACAGGACACCTACTACATTTGGCCATACTACCAACACACAGAGTCAAAGCAGCTCTACCTAATACATAGAAACAAACACAGGGAGGCTGCCAAAATGAGGAGACAAAGAAATATGGCCCAAATGAAAGAACAGATCAAAGCTCCAGAAAAGGAGCTAAATGAAATGGAGATAAGCAATCTATCAGATGCAGAGCTCAAAACACTGGTTATAAGGGTGCTCAAGGAACTTAGTGAGGACCTCAGCAGCATAAAAAAGACCCACTCAGAAATGAAGGATACACTAATTGAAATAAAAAAACAATCAACAGGGAAACAACAGTAGAGTGGATGAAGCCAAGAATCAAATCAATGATTTGGAACATAAGGAAACAAAAAAACACACAGAACAAGAAGAAAAAATACTTCAAAAAAATTAGGGTAGTATAAACAGCCTCTGGGACAACGTCAAGAGGTCCAACATTCACATCATAGAGGCCCCAGAAGAAGAAGAGAAAGAGTAAGAAATTGGAAATCCATCTGAAAAAATAGTGAAAGAAAAATCCCCTAATTTGGTGAAAGAAATAGACATGCAAGTCCAGGAAGCACAGAGAATGCCAATTATGAAGCATGCAAAGAGACCCACTCCAAGATATACCATAATTAAAAGGCCAAAGGTTAAAGATAAAGAGAGACCCTTAAAAGGAGCAAGAGAAAAGAAGTTAGTTACCAGAGAATGGGTAAAGAGGTG
Organism: Trachops cirrhosus; assembly: GCA_028533065.1. Lineage (NCBI taxonomy): Eukaryota > Metazoa > Chordata > Mammalia > Chiroptera > Phyllostomidae > Trachops > Trachops cirrhosus. The sequence goes on from CM052538.1 coordinate 162,873,620, forward strand.
AGGGGATTAAGAAGTACAAGTAGGTAGTTACAGAATAGCCATTGAGATGTAAAGTACAGTGTAGGAAATGGAGTAGCCAGAGAACTTATACGAAAGACCCATGGACATGAACAATGGTGTGGGGATTGCCTGAGGGAGTAGGGGATACTGGGTGGAGGGGGGCAAATGGGGAAAAATCAGGACAACTGTAATAGCATAATCAATAAAATATAATTAAAAACATAAGAAGTAGACCTGCAAATATTTAGCAGAAAAACTGGGGAAGGTGTCTGATTATACTAAAATTTTGGGTACTGACAGACATGTGCATTCCAACATCTACTATAAGAATAATGTAGCTTGTGAGAGAAATTTAAAATGTGGATCAGCCAGTAGAATTTTTAGGAAGGATCCTGTGGGGATAACAATGGGAAGCTTGGTCAGTTTCTCCCATTAGTTACTGCTGGGGGCCCCCAGGGAACTGGGCGCACCTTCCGTGGCCTGGCTCTCCCTCCTGACTCCTCGCCCCGCTTTGGTCTTCCTCCTGCATGCCACACCCATCCAAAGAGGGAACACAGACTTTCCAGCTCCCTAACTGCATCCCTTCTTTGCTGTCTCCAAAATGTGCATTTGCTCACTTCTTTTGAAATACTTAATGAATTTTTCAACTGGGCACCAGAAGAAATGGGATTAACAAAAAGAACAAGAAATGAGGAAATTAAATATTATGGGAAATCTCATACTTATAGCTATATCAGAGCAATTTCCGCCAGGAAATTTATGACATATTGCTGGCTAGGCAATTTCTTATATTCCCAGCACTCTTGGGAATATTTTAAATACCAGACAGGCACTCTTACCACAGAGATATTGTAAGTTTAATGTACTTAGAATGCTATGTAGTACATATCTTCTAACGTAAGTGCTTTGCCTTCACATGGAAACCAGCAATTTGAAAGTGAACTCACTCAGCCAATGACCCTTTGCCCTTCCCAAGGTGGGAATGCAAAACAAGGATTTTCTCTGCATCTCCATTCAGTTGACAAAGCTTCTGGTCCTGGAACTTCACTTCTATATGCTTTTTACGAAAATGTAAAAGATGCTAGCCAGTCTTTGTATAAACTCAGTGACCAGTGGTTTTCAAACTTAAATGTGCATGAGACACTGAAGGTACTCATTAAGAATTTAGATTATGTGGTTGGTTGGAGCACCATCCCATAGACCAAAATGTCATGGGGTTCAATTCCCGGTCAGGGCACCCACCCAAGTTGCAGGCTCCATCCCCAGTCGGAGGCACATATGAGAAGGCAACCAATTGATGTTTCTCTCTCACACTGATGTTTCTCTCTCATTTTCCCTCCCTCCCTCCCTCCCTCCCTCCCTCCCTCCCTCCTTTCGTTCTCTAAAAGCCATGAAAAAAATGTCCCCAGGTGAAGATTAAAAAAAAAAGTGTTTAGATATTTGATTCCCGATCCCACAATTGATTCAATAGGCCGGAGGTGGAGGGTGGAGAATCAGAACCTGTGTTTGTAACAATGTCCAAGGTGATTCTGAGGACCTCTCTTTGAGCACTGAATGCTAGACCCTGCTGGAGAAGCACAGTGCCCTGTCTTATCCAGACTGGACACTTGGACAACAGCTGCTGCTGTGACACATGAATAAAGCTTGGAACCACTCTTGGGTCCTGTTCAGTCCATAGCTACTTGAATCCTCTGGGGAAGAGCTGTGGGCTTATGGATGAAGAATTCTTCCCTGCATATGATCTCCAAAGCCTCCTTCCCATGGGCTTCAAGACACTATGTATTAATTAGGACCATCAAGCTCCTTCACCTATCCTGGAGGACCTCAATTATTTCAATATTTATTTAATTTGCCAGCAATATTGGCTCAGGCTATGGGACTTACTTTCTTCTTAACCTGTTACTCTGTCAGTCCTCAAACTTGGATGGGCACTCTATCACGTGCACAACTTATTAAACATAAGGTGCCAAGTTCGCCCCAGGCTCATGAAGCCAAAAGCCATGCTGTCTGTGCCAGGGATTCTGTGACTCTGTATATGACAAGCTCTATTGGGGGTTCAGGTGCCACCAAACATTGAGAATCATTACATAAGCCAGTTATTCTCAAAGTCAAGTGTATTGAGATTATCTAGACAACTTGTTTAACCAGATCACTGGGTCTTCCTCCCAAGTGTGTGGTTTGGTAGATCTGGGTGGGGCCTGAGAATGAGGATTCTATCAAGCTCCCTGGTGATTCTGATGTTTATGGTCCAGGTTCACACTTAGAGAGGCACTAAGTGAGCAACTAGGTGAGCCTGAGTCATATTCACAGTCTCATGGCATCATCATACCAAACACTGGGTGGCCTGAAAACAGATTCTCATAAGAAATGCTTCCATCAAAACCCATGGGATTTTTGCCTCCAGCCTGAGGGTGCCTTTTGCTCTCAGGTCACCCACTCAGGCAGCAGAGGTGGTTGAGAGACATCGCCAGATATTTTTGTGGTATCTCTCCATAACTCACCTGGAGAGTAGCCCTGCCACCTTAAATTTCCTCAGGCCATAGCAATAACGGGCCCAAGTGGAGTGCTTTCCCTCACTCACCCTTCACTAATTGTGCTATGTTGTCCAGTTCAGATTCAGCCCTTTAGGTGGTCCTTGATCACTCACAGGCCCTTCCTCAATTGAAGACCGAGCCTCTCAATTCCATTCCTGCCCCCTCACCAGAACTACAAAGGCACTAGTTGGTCATGTTGATTTTATAGGCTGTTTTGGGGGGGATGGAGAAGAGATTATATCATACACTAACAAACAAAGCATCAAACTCTCCACCCTAGTTGTCTCCCTCTCTCCTTTGTCCTCCCCGTCTCTCCCACCAATTTTTGTTAGTCTCTTCCTTCTGATCCTGTACAATTCAGGTGCCCTCCCCCACTAATTTAATTTGTATTCTTTAACCTGAAGCAATCCAACACCACATATGAGTGAACTCATATGATTCTTAGCTTTTTCTGACTGACTTATTTCACTTAGTATAATATTTTCAAGCTCTATCCATGTCACAAAAGGCAGTATTTTATCTTTTCTTATGGCTGAGTAGTATTTCATTGAATGTATGTACCACATCTTCTTTATCCGATCAACTATCAAGGGATACTTTGGTTGTTTCCATGTCTTAGCCACTGTGAATATTGTTGCAATGAACATAGGGGATCTTTGTGAATAACTGTTTTCAAGTTTCTCAGGCAGATACCCAGAAGGGGGATTGCTGGGTCATATGGTAACTATATTCCTAATTTGGGGGGGAACCACTGTACTGTTTTTCATAGTGGCTGTACCTGTTTACAGGCCTACCAGCAGTGAATGAGAGTTTCTTTTTCTCCATAATCTCGCCAGCACTTGTTTTTGCTTATCTTGCTGTATTACTTTTGCATTGGCCCCTTCCTAGAAGCTCTTCTCTGAGCCCCAAGCACGGTCAGGATCTCTAAGACTGTTGGAGACTGAACAGAGAAGGCCATTCATGGAGGCGGTCTCCCTGAGCTAGACTCCAGAAGAGGTCATTCTGTGAGTCTCTCTCACGCCCTTATGGAACCTCTTTCTGTCCTTGAGGAACCTTGCTATCTAGAACTCAGAGGGATCTAAAACTGTTCAAAGGTGTTGAAGGTGATGGCAGAAAAGAAATAAGATATATTAAACCTAGAAGCTAAAACATGTCCTTTTGATTCTTTGCATGTGCTTAAAATTCTTTAAGCTACCTTAAAATGACCATCAACCAAATTAATGATTGTACAAATGGCCACTGTCCTTGTATTGTGCCTCTACTTGTTAAAGACACTTCAGTGGACCGGTATAGCTGTGGCCTTGGAATTACATCACCTCTCCTTGCTCTGCCCCATATTTATGGGCATGTGTTCATTTTAAACTTGCTAATAAAGACAGATCCACATTTCGGTGAGATTAGCATTGCTGGCTGATTATTTACCAGTGTGTTTTCACTGGGGGTTGATTCCAGGATCATACAGGAAGTAAACTTATAGAGATATGTTCAGAATTTGTCTTTAAATTCTAATGCCTTGGACTTTATTGCTGTGTGCATTTCTCTGCTGGGTGGGTGAGATGGTTTTCCATGGACACTAAGGTTAACTCTCTTCTTTCTCATCTCCTGGAGGTGTGAACCGGCTGGACCTCAGTGAAGTGCTGGGCTCTGACAACTTGCTTGATGGATGGAGCTGTCAAGCACATCCTCAAACCCGAGATGAGAAGGACATTGCCTCACCTATCAACTCTATAAATCAGACAAATAAAAATTAGTAACAGGCTAGCCCAGGAATTCTTCCTCAATTTACTATTCTTCATAGATCATAATCTTTGGAATGTGCTCCAGAAAAAAGAGAGAGAGAAAAAAAAAGACTTTACTCTTCCTTTCCTTAAAAGAATTAGCATTGATTTACTCTATGAAAGAACTTACGACGAAGACATCTGGAGAAATCTGCACTCTATGGACAAATCTGTTCTCTGTGGCCTGGAATATTATCTTTCAGGGGTGTTGGGGGTCCAACCTGAAGTGCAGTGAGGGAGATGCGAGGGGAAATGTCAGCGCCAAAGGGGAACTGGACAGAGTAGGGAGGCAGCAGTGAGAGGTCAAAGGGAAACCACCACGCGTGCCCGAGTGAGAGGGAAGCCTTTCCTCGCCCACCAGAGAGGAGCATTTCCACAGGTCCTAGATATGGCCTTAGAAATCTACCTACTTACTTCCATGTCAGTTTTGCCTGGTAGACTTTGAACTCCCTGATGGCAGGAACAGAGACTCACTCGTCTTTGTGTCGCCAGATTCCCAGCTCTACGCCCATAGCAGGGACTCAGTCATAAGGTCAATAAATGAATGAATGGGTTCAGGCACTTCAGCAAAATAATTGGGGTAACTCTTGTTAAAGAAAGAACTCCGCAGCCTGGCAGAAACATGTCTGAAACATTACCCGGATTGTGAATATATAAAAAGAAATAATGGAGAGTCAACTGCAACAATAAACACGGGTTCGCCTACTATATTCTTAGCTGAGAAAACAAAATTCCCACTGGCAAACAGATGATGCCGCGAGTGTTCTATATCAGGTCTTCGCTGGGGAAGAAAGCGTCAATTGGGCTCTACTCCTCTCTGGGTCCCCACACTCACCACTGCGCCTGCTCCAAGTTGGCATGTGTGGCCTTGGAGTTCTTTCCCATTTCCCTCATGGGCATTGTCCTGCCCTTGGGGCTTGGCATAGTTTCAAGCCAACCATAATGCAGCCTCTAGCTCTGCCTGGCCCTGCTACATTCATGTTACTTAAACTTCAGGGTCTCAGCTTCTCCATCTGTAAAACGTAAAGACTTGTACCTCGGTGGCTAAGCAAGATGTAGATAAAAAGTAAGATGCCGGGGAAGACTGGAGGGCATTTGCACGACACAAGGGTAAAAATAGCCGAATGACAGATAAATGCAGTCAAATATTTTGGAAAGATGTCCTTTTGCAGGGGTGACAGCTGCTGTTGGTTGCGGGAAGCTGCTGTCTGCTACTGGCAAACAAATGACAACTTCCCCTGAATGGGTCCATATGTGGCCTCGAGCAGATTTGCAATTAATTTTTTGCTGTTTTTTAAAATTTTTGTTTGTTTGTTTTGACCACTGAAAAAAGATTTGGCTTTGAAAAAAGAAGTGGGTATATTTCCCGCTTGACCAAATCCTTTTGGTGTTTTGAAACCTTTCCAAGTGCGAAAATAAACCCTTTTTGCCCAGTTTGAGTCAGATGCTCAAAACACTCGATAAAAATAGCTGCTTGCAGAGCTGCTGCCGACTGGGCTCTGCCCCCGGGACGGTCAACCCCTGCGAGGGCCTCTCCGCACAACGAGCATCAACCCTGGTTTGTGCTAGAGCTGGTCCTTCTCGCTCTCATTTGGGATGTCCTTTTTATGACCCGTGCAAAGTCGCTGTGATTGCGGAAAGTTGGGTGGGATCCAAGTGACACAGTGCTCTTTCCAAACCATCTGCGATGAGGTGCTTTCTCCATTGAAGGGATCAATGTTCGGATTTCACTCTCCCTTTTTCTAAGGAGCTTATGCATTCACTCTGTCTCCTGGGCAATTTAATAAATCCGATTAATCAGTATGTCAATTGTAAGAACAACAAAAATAACATTGTGGATATTAAAAGCTAAAATTCAATGAATATATGCCAGCCACTTTGTATGCATAACTAAACATTATTCTACTTAATTCTCATAACAAATTCATGAAATCGGTGCTGTTAGCAGTCTCCGTTTTACAGATGGGGAAAATGAGGCTCAGGGAAGCCCAGAATCTCATAGCTCAAAAACAGCAGGCAAGAACTCACACTCAGGCCTGTCCGCACGGAGTCCAGGCCTGCAGCCGGTGCCGTGCTGAGTGAGTGATGCCGGGCATGACATCCACAGGCCATCAGTCCTGCGACCCTGGATCTCAGTCTCTCCCAGGGAAACCCTTTATGTTTCTATTTCAAACAGGTCATTCAAAGCCGAGGCTTGAATGAATGTGTGGTCTTAACTACAGGTTGTAGGAAGTGTGAGGTTCAGGTGCTAAAAGTCTAGTACCCAGGCTCCCCCAAGTGCCAAGGCTCCTCACTGGCCTTGAAAAGTGAGAGTTGCTAAGAAGAACATGGCCTGGGAGTCAGTACTGCAGAGCTGGCTTTATTCTTATTGTTTGAAATTTGCTCTGCCTTCTGGATAGTCTTCCAATGTCTCTGGGGCTTGATTCTGTCTTTTTGAAGTTGGGGGTTGGAAGTAAGTGAGGGTTAATCAAGCAAGCCCGCTGGCTGGAAATGTACACTTCAACAGAGGGATTAATGGGTCTGAATCCTGGGGTGGGACACAGGTTCATAACCGAGAGGGATGCAGGGCGCTTCTTCCCAGACACCCTGCAGTGCTCGTGTGAAGGAAGACAGCAAAGCCGAGAGCCCAAGGCCACCTCTGGGAGGCCCAGGGAGACTGGAGGTCGTTGACGAGTCAGGCCACCCAAGGTTGAAGGCAAGAGCTGGCGGGTGCCTTCCAGGATCCAGGAATAAAAGTCACTCCAGTGGGTTCATCTAAGCTGTTTAATTTATATTTATATGGGTAAAAGTAAAAATATAAAATAAGTATTTAGCTGGTTATCATAGAAATAATAGCATTATAAAATAAATTACAATATGGGACTCGAGAACCTTTCATTTCATCCTCTCTCTTGTCTCTGTCTGTTGTGGATGCTGGCTGTTTCTGATGGTATAAAATTTTCAAAAACCTTCAATTCCAGGGAATTTTCTTGTATTATTTTTTAAAAATAATTATCCCTCGTAATTTTCTGCTACATCTTCCTTAAGATCTTATTTGGTGGAGTGCTGAAGTTCTTAGAGTAATCTGCTAAGTTTATTGTTTTTGCTCATTTTACACACTTGTGTATTTGCTGTGTACCAGGTGATACCCTTCCCATTTTTTTAATAAATTATTTTTATCTAATTTCTAAGAATGTTTCCTGTTCTGTCATTGATCCTCTTTCCATGGCAGCATGTTCTTGTTTTATGGATACAAAATTCTCTCAGCACTATGACATACTAATTTGAATTTTCAAACTGTGTTCTGAATCTGATAGTATCTGTTTCTTCCAGAACATGTGTTTTTCTTCTTCTTTCTCTCCTCCCCTCCTTCCTTCTCCTCTTTTTTTTATTCTTAACATTTCCTCTTCATACTATTGCTTTTCTCAAACGTCTGACGACCTCTGAAGGGCCGTGCGGTGCGCGGGGCCCTCTCTCCGTCTGTTCTCTGGCTCCTTGCCTGAGCAGTTGGGTTGGCTTTGGTTCCGTGAAAGTGGAGCGTTCTTGTCAACAAACGGCCTCTACGAAGGAGCGAGGGTAAAGGACACCGCCACACGTGCCAACATAAAGCAGACTTTCCACTGGTGTTGAAAGTGTGGGACGTCCTTCGGTGTGCCGTGGAGATCGGGAGTTCCCTCCGCACCCCTCCTGCCACAGTCCCTTCCCAGGCAGAGCTCCTATTCTGCTGACTGTGACTCCCGCAGGTCACTGTTTCAGCCAGGTGGGAAGGAGGAAGCACAGCCCCTTCGCCTTGTCTGCCCGACTGCGAGCCTGGCTCCGCCAAGAAAGCTGCTCCCTTCTCTGCCTGAAGAACGGCTCTGCTCCCTGCCAAGCCTTCTTCTCTTCTGGTGCCAGATCTCTCGTCTGTTTCTTCCATTTATCCAACCGTGTGATCGCCATTTACTTTCTCTTCAAGATATTCATTAAAAATCTCTGATCTGCTTATATTACCCTTCCTGTTTTCAGTACTGCCATAGTTTTTCTTTCTCCTGTTAAGTTTTACCATCATTTCAATCAAATCTTGAAAGGGAGAAAGGGAAATTGCACGTGTTCCATTTAGCATCTGGAACTGGGAGATATTGCCCGAACTCTTAATGATCTCTCAGGGCTTTGCAATCTTGCGCAGGGAACATGGTTAAAATTCTGATTTATAAACCTTAGAGATAGTTGCCCATTGAGATTTGGCTTTAACTACTTGGCAAGATGTGACCTTTCAGTCCACTTCAATATGCTTCGATAGGTAACTGCTTTATTTTTCTCCCCTTTCTTCCCTGTGTTAGATAGAAAGAAAGTCAATACTTCCCATACCCTGAGGTCATTTGAAGATTAAGTCTTCCCTGACTTTAAGAAATGGGATCCCTTTTTGTTTGGTTGGTTAAGAATTTGGATTCTATTGGTAAAGAACAAAAGAATACATTTGCCAGGTGAGGTACGCTGAGGAATACAGACAGGGTACAACTGGGAATTGAGAAAAGACTGGAGCAGGTCAGGGCCAGAGGAAAATGCGATGGTTTTGAGACAGAGCCCTGGACATCAAGGAACTGACGCTGGAAAAGTTGTCCAAGAAGAGAGGGAAGAACTGTGTAGTAAGGGGCATTTCATGCTCAGGAGTTGCCTCAACTTCTATAATCCAGCAACCACGTGAATATAAACACCCATGTGACTACTGCGTGTTTTCTCAGTCCCAGGCGCTGTGGTAAGTGCTTTATCCAGATTGTCTCCTGTAATCATTGCAACAACTCGAGGAGGTGGGGGTCATGTGCTGGATATGGGCTATTGCCGTTTAACATCATTCACATCTGTTTCTATGTATCTTCCTATGTTGCTGGTGTGGGAAACATAAAGACTACATTTTCCAAATTCCCGTGAAGCTAGGGTTCTGGATGTAAGAAAGTTCCACTTGTAAGAGGCAATGGCCAGAGACTTGGAAGGTGGAAGTGAGGTGGTGACTATTTGCTTGCTACTGTTGGTGCCAGTAAGGTCAGATGCACGTGAGTATTTGCCACAGGAATTGCATATTTCAGCATCAGGTCGCCAGCTTTGTGGGGGTGAGCAGCAACGGTGGCCACGGCACAGTGTCTTCGCAGCCTCTGCAGGTCAGCAGTGGTGGTGTGCCATTCAAGTCCGTGGTCCCCTGGTGGCTCACCTGACTTCTGCTACTGCAGTCCACCTTCCAATTCTGTGAGCTCTCTTTCCCTGTATTAGATCTATTTCTGCTTGAAATACCTATCATTTTTTCTATACTAGACCCATGTACACTATTATCATTTCCATTTCATAAGATGAGGCAAGTGAGGCTCAAGACGTTAAGCACCACATCAAGGGTCACCCAGCTATTAAGGGGTGGAGCTGAATTGGAACCAAGGTGTGTCAGTCAGACTCCAAGGCCTAGGCGCTTACCAACTGCATGCTACTGATTATTATTCTCCATGTGGCATCAGCTCATACTAATGTAGACTAGTCGGTCCTTAATATTTAAGGATAGACCAGAGACTGGCCCCCCAGCAACAGAACAGGTGCTTTCAGGATGAGTGGGTCAGGACCATGTTCTCCATTGAGGTTAAACTTTGCCTTGATCTCCTTGACCCAGGTGCATTGGAATCCTTCAAATGACTGTACCAGCTCTGAGTCTTCCTTAGATCTCAAAAAATAAATTGTTATCTTGGTGTAATATATCTGGACAGGTAAGTGGGGGGCTGCACATTCTTTTTGAAATTAAAATAGTGGGAATACTCTTGATCCTGAAAACAAAAATCTTTTACAATTTTCATGTTCCCATCACCCACTGATGCTTTATTAAAATGTGAGTAAAAGCAAAATATCCCAGAAGTGAGCAATGATGCAGAAGATATATTTTGAGAATTTCTACACCCCCAGATTAAGACCAGTTTCTTGCTATAAAGATATTTATCATTTGAAGAGCTAGAACTTATGAGTGGTGGTTATTATACATTTGTTTGATTCAAATACTAATAGGAGCTCGGTTATTCACCATAATTAAAAGGGATTTGGGTCTCATCAAATCAGCTCAGCATTCCCCATGTGAGTTCCCCAGTGCTGTGGAGAGAAGGCTGTAAGGATGTGCTAATGGACATCTCATTTTAGATGGAAATGCTTTGTTCCTACAGTAATGCACTCCGGATTCTGCATGTGTTTGAGCTACTGAGCTCAGAGAAGCCTAGGGATTATCTAGCTGGTGCTTTGAGGCCATACATCCATTGCTCTGTGCACACGCTAAAATCACAGATGTTCCACTTCAGACGGCAAGGAGCAAGGTAAGCCCATTGTAACTGGGATGAGCACTAAAGTCTGAGGCAGCGGAAAGCACAGTGGCTATTGTGGAGAGGCCCTGAAGAGTTCTGGTTGTTATTTCCAAGCACTTACCCTATTTATCTAGTCTGGATGAACTGAGGGCACCAAGTTCTAACTGAATGTGGTTGGGATTGGGGGCATTATGTGTGCATCATATGGGGGACCTGCATTAATTCATACAGTGGAGGAGGGACAGAGTGAGAGAGGAAGATTCATACAGGTGGGAGGGCTAGGATCAGACTTCAACCAGGTAATTCATAAAAATCAGTTTCACAGACCTACCCTAACTATATCTAAACATCACTCCAATTGGGCCAAGAAACTTCTCTTTAATCAGAAAAACATTAAGAATATCAAATGCTCATATTACTGCCAGGCATTTGTATGTGAAGGAGACTTAAACATGTATACTCATTGTAAACTTGCATTTGTCAGAGGTCTGGTATGCATAGGGAACTCATATGAATAAGATCTAAGGAAGATATAAAGATATTAAATCTGTTTTCACTTTAAAAGGATAGTTTGTAATCTGAGTTTAGGGTCTCAGCGTAATGGAGTTTCATTGTAAATTTAAGAAAAGCAATATTTACTTTTCCATGGGAATAAGTCATAGCTGCTTTAAAAGAAGTTAATGGAAGCCTCCAATTCAAGTACACTCCAAGGATACATTTTTATCTTGTGTTTCTGAACAATCTTTTTTTTTTTTGGCAGCCTCTTTCAGCTATGTGAAACATAGCTCAGAACTTGATAGGAAACACAAAGGCCTCTTAGCAGCAAAGTGATGTTCACAAAGTCCAGGCACTCAAGGTCATGCACTTCACCTACAAAAAAACCTCTTAGGTGCTCAGCAGAACCTCTTCCCCTTCATTTTGCCCACAAATGAATGAGCTTGGTTTTCTGGTTATAAAACAGATTGGAAGCAGCAATTAGAAGGGATGGCCAGTAGCTACTACAGATGCAAGTTAAAAACACAGCAGTAGAAATTCAAGGAAGACTCTTAAAAAGAGAATTCCAAGCACTTTCTTGATACCTTGGGGTGATTGTTGTGAACGAGATTGGACTAGGATGTAATGTATGCCCTTGAAGTTTATTTGAGGAATTTGAGGTGCTGGCTGTTTTCCAATATATGACATGACCTCAGACTACTGTGTTCTTTTAATTCTTATTTCTACATTTTATAGCATTTATTTCTATAAAATGGTAGGTAGAAAACAGACAGGGGGAGGTTAAGAATAGTATGGGAAATGGAGAAGCCAAAGAACTTATATGTATGACCCATGGACATGAACTAAGGGGAGGGAATGTGGATGGGAGGGGGTGCAGGGCAGAGGGGAATAAAGGGTAGAGAAAAATGGGACAACTATAATAGCATGATCAATAAAATATATTTTAACAAAAGGAAAAAAGGATTTAAGGAAGAGTGAAGCACAATTTAGAAAGGTTGCCATCCACAAAGACAAAAACTGAAATTCGTGATTGAAGAGAGAAAACCATGCAGATGAACTCATTTGCCACGAGTGTGCCATAGCCACTGTTTTACTATGTGCAATTTTACTTAAAAGAGAAAAAATTAAAAGGTTTATTATCTACTCATGGCTGTAGGTATGTGCATATATGAACATATGCTAGTAAATTTTACCAACATATGTGTGTGCATACATAAGCACATAACATTTCCATACTATTTTAAGTGAGTACATACGGGTGTATAGATGTGGTCGTCCAAATTTTCCTGTGATTAGAAGGTTTTTAGAAAGCGTGTGGAGGTTTAAATATTATGATCTGGTTAGTTTTCAGTTTTGCCATTGCTTAATGATTTGGGCTAGGAATATCAAATCATCCGTTTGTCATAGCTTCCCCTTGCTCATTAGGGAACTGTGTTTTCCTTGTAAGCCCACAGTTCTTCAAACGTTCTAGACACAAGTGTTAGAAAACACAACGTGCAGTTCGTTGAAATTTGCTTTCATGACGAGTTTCCCACCGGTGGGTCTGGGACTGGGACGTGGGACAGCAGTCGGAGTAATGGGGCCTGATGCTCAGCAACCTCACCGTGTACGGAGCGCGTTCACCCAGATATTTCACTCGGTTCATATGGTCTTAAGTCTTTTAAAGTCTATATGTGTTAACCCTCTTTTTTAAGAAACTAGGTCATGCCCTGGCTGGTGTGGCTCAGTGGACTGAGTGACAACCTGCAAACCAAAAGGTCACCAGTTCAATCCCCAGTCAGGGGAGAATTGCCTGGGTTGCCACATGCCTGGGTTGTGGGCTGGGTCCCCAGTTAGTGGCATGCAGGGGCAACCACACATCGATGTTTCTCTCCATCTCCCTCCCTTCCTCTCTCTAAAAATAAATAAAATCTTTAAAATAAAAAAGAAAGAAACTATGCCATTCACTTTGTGGTAGAATTTCAATCTAGATGTGGCTGATGAGTCCACATGATGATATTTAACATATTTCTCTATTCCCTCCAAATCTGTAAACTAGTATTTACATATAAAGTCTTGATTAAATTCAGATTCAAATTTTTTAAGGATACCTTGATGGTAGGGCTGTGACTTCCCATTGAATCACATCAAAAGGATCCTCATGTCTGCCTGTCTTTCCATGAATGCCTTTAAGACTCAACAGTCTAATCAGACTTGATCCATTTATTATAAAAATTCCTCATCAAAACTTTACTTAATACTTTGAGCAGTGATTGACCATTGTCTAGAGTAGACTCATTGTGAAATCTGGTGTTCCAAAATGATAATTTTTAAATTCTTCTGTTCCTTACCTATTTTTAGCTGGAAATCTATAAAGAAAAGCTTGCCCTTGCCAACTAGTCGGAAACCCTAAAATGCATTCCATACGACAAAGTCAGGAGAGTGCAAAGCCCATGCTCCTGCCACTGTGCTGTCCTGGGAACACACTGCGTTCCTCCAGGCAGTGCGATCGATCAGGCGTGGCGTCAGAGGGCTCTAGGCAGGGAGGTCCTCGTCCTTCGGTCCAACAGAGTCTATGCAGACAGAGCAGGATTGCTGTTGGGAGATGGAGTGAGAAGACAGGGCCCGGCTCTCAGGAGAGAAGGCTGCCAGAGTTTAGGTAGAGTTTCAGGTGTATCCCAGGAGACTAATGCAGGCACAGAACTGGGGTGTGATGAGGAAATAGAACAGACACCTTCCCAAGAGTACGGACCAGGCCCACTGGATGTGGTTGAAAGAGGGAGGAAGAAGAACACCAATGGACATGAGAGGTCTAGGGTCTCGACCCACACAAAAAGGAGACTGTCAAAGTATGGCTGGGCTCCTTGGCGTGGACAGGGAGTGAGGAGGAAATGTGGGGCTGAACACAGGAGTGAGTGTTCTGGAAGGTGCTGGTGACGGGCTGGCATTTGGATGGTTGAAGGATTGTGAAATTCCAGCTGGGCCTCAAGGTGACTGTGCCTCAGCTGGTTTGGCACAAGCCACTTCCCGTGGACCCTGATTGAAAACTCCATTCCCTACTGCGACAGAACAAAAAAGAATCGATTTCCAAAGGGGCATAACTGGAGAAAATGGGGCCATACTGACTACATGGCCAACACAGTCATACAGTGAACCCCTGGTTCATACAGTACTGCTCCGTCAATGAATCCTCCGCCGTGTTTCGCCCATGTCTGACCCCACTCCCATCACACCCACATAAATTCTCAGAGGGAGAAGGAGAAGGAGAAGGAGGAGGAGGGGGAGGGGGA
>CM052538.1:162888076-162999768 GCA_028533065.1 Trachops cirrhosus
TCACAGGGCCATGTCCGCTGTCCTGTTCAGGAGTTGAGGAGTTGACGGCTGAAAACCAAACCCCTTCAACCAATTAAATTAAATTTTCTTCCTGCTGCATTACTTATACACCAGAGTGTCAAGAATTATTTTTAGACTTAAAAAAAAAATAGCAGTTTGCTGGCGCTTACCATCCAATTTGTAACAGATTTCCAGACATTAACACTTGTGAGGTTTTTGGCCACATTTAATCACAAAAGTAATTCTGTATTCCTTCAATACGTTCTGCTAGGGGGATAAAAATAGCGAGGCATTCTGGTTGGGTGAGCGCCGGCCATGGGGCTTTGCTCCCCAGTTGCTGTTTTAACGTTGTTATGAAATTGCTGTCCTTTTTTAAGGGCATGTGTTTGCAAAGCAGCAAATGAGGGTAGCACGGTATCTGATGTGCTGTAAGCTCAGCAAGGCCCTCAGCGTGCCAGAAATGAGATCTTTCCACAGAGCAAGTGAAGAGAGTAATTGTGTCTGATTATCTCGCCAGATTTTACAACTGAGAAACTATGACATGCATTTTAGAAAAAAATTAGTTGCGATAACAAGGACTTGAATAAGTAAAAACTACTCTGTAACCACCATCAGGGACCCGGCTCATCTTTTCTTGTGGACTGGCCTCTCATCAACCCCTGAAAAGGGAAAGAATCTCCAGTAGCAAGTGCGTAAAGCAGCGTGTGTCCACTTCTGATTTGTTCTTGTTTTCCTGCACGGCTCGAGTTGCTTAGATCTGCCAGTATGAAGCAGTGCTGTCCCGCAGGAAGTGAGTGTCGCTACAGCCCATTTACATCGATCCTCCCGTGAAGGCTGGAAACCAGACTCCAGAGGTCCCAGTGTTCCTGGGTGTCCAGACTCCTGCAGTAGAGTTTCTAGGCATGAAGAAAGGGCCCAGAGAGAGGAGTGGGAATCCACCCCTCTTTTTTTGTTTTTGAGAACCTTCACCCCTGTGCTGCTTTTGCAGCATTTTAAATGATATCTTCTTACTCCTTTTGTGTTAGTATTTTTATTTTTTGAATCCTCACCTGAATATGTTTTATTTTAGAAAGAGAGGAAGATGGGGAGAGAAACATCCATGTGAGAGAGAAATATCAATTAGTTGCCTCCTATAGGTGCCCTGACTGGGGATTGAACCCATAACTTAGGTATGTTCCCTGACTGAGGAATCAAACCCACAACCTTTGGTGTATGGGATGAGCTGCAACCAACTGAGCCACACGGCCGGGGAGCTTTGTGTTATTTTGTAATTGAAGATCCTGGTGGTAGAATTCCTGAGCCTGTGAAATAAGTCCTCCTTTACTTGATAGTGTGGACCCCAAGAAAGAAGATACCTACTAAAAACGGTTCCTGGTCACTAACTGGACTTAAATTAAAGAGCAAACAAACAAAAAAGAAAACCAGAGCCCAGCAGCCACAAGGATACTGGTCACTCCCACGGCAAGGGAACTCAACATCTCAGGGAGAATCCCTGACTCCCAGAGAGTCCTCAGGAGCCCCCGCTGCCTGCTTTGCCTTCCAGGCCCTTGTTTCTGCCACGTCCTCCATGAAACCGACTCAGGCAGCACCAGTCTCTAACTTTGACGACTTCCAGCAAATACAGGGTCTGGCAGAGGTAAGGCCTGCTTGAGTGTGGTTGGTAGGGTAATAATATGGGTATAATAATTTATCGTTTTAATTTGAACATTTCACCTAAAATATCATACGGTGTGCTGGAGAGTGATAGTGTTATGTTACAGAATTACATGCTTATGATTTTGTAGTAAAAAGGGACATTATTTTTGCCAGACCCTGTATATTTCCTTAATGATCAATTCTATGATGTCTTACATCAAATGACATGATTAAAATCACAGCGTTTTAGAGCTGAAAAAAAGTTAAAGAACATCTAGTTCAGCATTTAGCCAAAGTGTAATCTAAGAAACCCCCAAAAGAAGGATGTGGCGTAGAAAAATTCTGCAACTGTATGAGGTCTCT
Source organism: Trachops cirrhosus (assembly GCA_028533065.1). Lineage (NCBI taxonomy): Eukaryota > Metazoa > Chordata > Mammalia > Chiroptera > Phyllostomidae > Trachops > Trachops cirrhosus. The sequence goes on from CM052538.1 coordinate 162,890,075, forward strand.
AGGGCTCCCATAACAAAGCACCAGAAACTGGGTGGCTTAAACAATACACATTTACTTTCTCACAGCTCTAGAAATTGGAAGTCTAAGCCTGAGATGTCAGCAGGGTCGGTTTCTTCCGAGGCCGCGCTCCCTGACTGGCAGGTGTGGCTGTTTTCACTGACCTCAGGTGGGGCTCCCCTCTGTGTGCGCTTGGGTCCCAACCGCCTCTTCTTTTAAAGGCGCCGACTGATCGGACCAGGGCCCGCCCTGGTGACCCCACTTTACCGTCAACCCTTTAAAGACCCTGTCTCTAAACACTGTCACATCCGAGGTTCTGGGTATTAGGATTCGATGTGTGGCTTTGGGGAGGAACACAATTCAGCCGTAACAACAATCAAACAAATTGGGGGAAGATTCTTGTCAATTCCAAAGTCACATTGGCTAAATTTCAAAGGCTCTCAGAAGCTGTTGAACTAGCAAGCTGGTCTAAATACATTTCACCCATTCTAAATACATGCACACTGTACTTTTTTAAAAAGATTTTATTTATTTATTTTTTAGAGAGTGGAGAAGGGAGGGAGAAAGAGAGAGAGAAACATCAATATGTGGTTGCCTCTCACATGCCCCTCCTGGGGACCTGGCCCACAAACCAGGCATGTGCCCTGACTGGGAATCGAACCAGTGACCCTTTGGTTCTCAGGCCAGTACTCAATCCACTGAGCCATACCAGCCAGGGTCTCCAAACTGGATGTAATTTAGGATTCCTTTTTTTCCTCCCAGACAATTTAGAAGCACCAATTCTGTCTATCCCCACCATCATACAAATAAGAAACCAAGGCTCAGGGATTCAAATGACATGGCTAAGATCAGTTTGTCCACAGCTGGAGCATGGTAGGGTCTCACTGTTACAGATTCACAGCCTTATCGAAGCTATGACCCATGTGGTCCCATCTCAGAGCCAGCACACATTTAAAGAAGCTGTACCCCCGAAGGAATTTTACTGTTTACTCGAATGTCTTAAATGAAATCAAAGAGCACCTAAGTGACAACCTCAGGCCTCCTTTCCTCATTTTCCCGATGTTGTAGAATGCCAGACTCTCAGAAACGTTTTGGTTACTATAGACTTCACTGGCAAAACAAAATCAGAAACACCTCCTTTACCCCAATCCATGAAACTTCACTGTCTGTCCTCTTCCCCGGTTTTCCAGGTCTTCACTGTGTGTAGTTACTATCCTTGTAAGAGGTCCTTCCCTGGCTGGAGTCTAGTAGGAGGAGTCACCTTCTAGTAGGAGGTGTTTGAGAGGCAACCACACACTGATGTTTCTCTCCCTTTCTCCCTCCCTCCGCCCCTCTAAAACTAAATAAATTAAAAAAATTTTTTTTAAAAAGTCCTTACGATCCTCCTTCTACCTCTCTGGGGCTTTCCCCCACTTTTCTAATGTTGCTGATCCAACATTAGAAATGCCAGAAAAACAGGTCTGGCAAAGAAAAACTCTCCTCGGGGCAAGAGTGGACAGAGGGAAATTGGAAGAGGATGATAAGTATCTTTTGAGCAGACTGTGGAATATGGGAAGTCAAGGACCACCCCTAAAGTAATAAAGCCTCACCTCCCTGCCTCCCAGCCTTTCTTCCTTTCTCTGTGTTTGTCTCTCAGCCCTGAGTGTTGTCAAGGCAGCCGTCACTGCTCATTTCAACGGATCCAGCAGGGATAGAAACTGAGGGGGGAGGGGGTCCCTCTGGCTTCTGCCCTTTGAGGAATAGCCCTGGTTCTCAGATTCCACCCTTGATAGTTCCATTCACCTCATAGCCAATGAGTCATCAGGAATGGCAGTCATTTATGATAGCATGCCTGTTGAGGCGGAAATGTCAAAAATATTACCAATGGTGACAATTCACATAGGCAAGAGTTGACAGAATACTTACTCAGCTCAGGCCCTAAACGTGCTGCTCACTGCTGTCTTCTGTTACCAAAGCCCATTTACCTAAGCATTTTTGTTTCAGAACAACTTCAGGGAGACTAAAAGTACAAGGACTAATTATGACAACTTCTGGATGAGATTAGCCATTTCTGTCTTCTCTGGAACACTGTCTCGTGAGCACCCAGCACTTGGTCCTTTGTATGTGGTTTCAAAGGCTTCCTCCTAGAACACGAGGCTTTTAAATCAGTGGGACTCATGCTCTTTGTGCTTGGCATATGATAAAAAAAAAGAGAGAGAGAGAGCTTTGCAGAACCCAGCCCTGAAGCTGCAAGATTCATTCCCACCTCTCCCCATCTCCTGCTCTATCGCTATGATTGCCCAGCATCTCTTGACCTTTAGGCTTATTTCCTGTTCCTGGCCCAAAACGTGTCCCTTGGATCTGAAGGCAGAGCTGGCCTCCCCTTCACTCCTCTGGCAAGTTTCTCAGAGCTGGTTTGCCCTTATTCTCTGACTCTATCCTCACCCGCTCCCTGGTCATCACCACTTGCTGAGGCAAGTCACTGGCCCTGACACAGTTCTTCTCAAGGGCAGGAATAAGGGACATTTCTAGAGTTTGGATCCCAGAAATAATCTCACTTTCCCAAGCTCCAGAGAATTTCCCTTTGGACTGTAGGAGGGAGCCCCAGGGCTCTTGCACTGCTTCCGTTGTATCTGGGTTGATGACTGGGAGGGCTTTGGAAGTGAAATGGCCATGAGGAGATTTGCACGGACATGGCATATAGAGGTGGCCAAGGGGGCGATTTTGCCACACACGGATTTCTTCTCTGTTTTTAATGCATTGCTGGATATGAAATATCAGACATAGTAAATATACCCGAGAATATTAAATGAAAGTGAAAACAAGCTTCTAAACACCTCAGCATAAAAAAGTCCCACAAAGTATATATTGTTCCCTCCAAAAGAACTAATCTTTGCATGATTCTTATCTCCAGTCATTTTTATTGAAGACATTTCTGATTTATTATTGCAATAGACTTTCTGAAATCGGATGTGATGCTCATTATTCTCGCATGGTGGTTTTATCCTTGCATTTCACAAACAAACGAGGGAACCAGGGGACCTGGGGATGCACATCATCCCACAACCCGCACACCCTGCAGCAGGGCTTTTCAACTCCAATACGGAGACAGTAGCAAAAAGGCAGCACTGAGGCCTGCTGGAGGGGCCTCTGGGTCAGCAGACAAATACTAAAACAAAGCTCGTCTATTCTTAGGTCAATTCTGCAGTAACGGATTTTGTCTTTGGCCGATGTGTCTAACAGGGTTCCATGTACATGTAGGTTAGCAAAGACAGTTGTGAGAAACAAGAGAAACATTAGATGTTCAGAGGACCATCTTTCCTTTTTTTTCTCCTTAAATCAGTAATTTGCATTTATCAGTTGCAAGTCTACCCCCAGCTTGGGGCTGTAAGTATTGTTCTAAGGGAAATAATGTGTGATCTCTAATGTACTGGCTCCCTTCCTCCATCTTTCGCAGATTTTCAATTTCTACCTTTATCCCTGCGATTACACGTACACTGCCCCTCCTAGCATGGTTGGCCGTGGTAGGAGAGATTTCTGATTAACATATGAAGTAGACCAGGATCCAACATCTACAGAAGCATCTGGGGCCTGGAAGGCTCTTAGTGAGTTGGTGAGAACCAGCCATGACAGCAAGGCCTGTGCACTGAAAGGCACTTGGAGAACAGTTTCAGCTAAAAAGCAAGTCAAAGAATTCTGGTTGGTTTGGTTCACGGTCACTTCCTGGTTCTCTGAATAGTCCCTCCAGTGACCTCCTTTTTCTCCTTCTCTTGCTTTGCTATTCGTCTGTCCCCCACAATTTCCCACTGTCCTTATTCAATTCCACCTCACTAAATACTTGTGTTTATTCATAATGTTTAGGTATGGCCCATTCATGCAGCTAAAGTCGTGAATAACTTACCCATCCACAGTGGAGAAGGAAGAACAGACAAAAAGGGAAAGAAAGAGGATTACTCCTAAATTGTGAGGCCATTGTTCAAACAGCCAGAGAGACCTTGATTTTGAATCCCTGTTCTGCCTTTTGCTAGCTGAGTGATTCTGGGGAACCTACTGAATGTCTATGAGCCTTTGTTGCCTAGATTGCAAAATGGACATTTCGGGGTTGCTGCAAGGAGCGTTTAGGTTCCTGGCTCACAGTAGGTGCTGAGGAGAGGGTTGCTATTAATATTTTACACAGACAGAGTTATAGCATACATACAATTTGACATCCTGCTTTCTCATTTAACACTATAGTATGAGCATCTTCCCGTATTCTCCAAACTTTGTAAACATCATCTTATAATACTAGATAGTAGTCCATCAAAAAGATGTACTGTAATTATGTACATGTTTCTTTATTTTAGGACACTTAAGTTTTTGTTGTTGTTGTTGTTTAATTACAAAAGATGTTACATCTTTGAACATAAAACCTTTCCTGCATTTAGGTATACTTTCCGTGGGCTTTATTCCTAGAAGTGGAATTACTATTGATACAGAGAAATCTGATCAGATCACTGGGGAAAAGTAGGGAGGGGCTGTGGGAGGAGTTTGCCTGAGGCAATCAATCGTAAACAGCCTAGGACGGGATTGGCTGAGAAGCTGAATGCCTCCAGAGCACATGGAATTATGGGCAAGAAGATTTGAAATAAAAGAAGTGCTCTTGGGTTCTTGGGCTGGCTTGGCCCTCCCTGCCTCTTGGGCTCTCTTCCTCGAGGATGCCTGGATGATCATGCTGCAGCTGCCTGCATTTCCCAACCGACAGTATTTTGGATGGGAAGCAGCTCTGGGCACAGCTTAGGGTCGGGCTGGCCTGGCACAGGGTGGCAGCGTTCCTCTTTGGGTGTTCTAGGGAGGGAACCTTCATGAGGCAGATAAAGAATTGTTGATCACAGATAAAGAAATGCTAGGAAAATCACTGCTGGATTGCAACTGTTATTTGATTAACTTTTCTCCCAAACCTCTTATCTGCCCTTTTCTTCTCCTTATAAAAAGATCAGCTTGAGATGAGATATTAAGACAGTTTTTAGGGAACATAACCCATCATCTTTTCAGATTGTCAGCATCGGAATAAAGGGCCCATAGAGATTCAATCCTTGTCTTATTGGTTCTGACAGTGACAGGCAACACGAACACCAACTTTTCCAGTTTCCTTTTCACTTGAAATGATATATTTATACATGTTATTTAAGAAGCTTGATTTGATTGTTTCATTACTGAAGCCTAAAAGCATTCTAACCGGAACACCAGCATCATAATTATTGAAAACCTTTTCCGAATCAATTCACACATGCAAAAAAAGCATCTTAATTTTGTTCAAATTTGCTGTTCTTTAATTCCTGATGAGATCACATGTTAATTATTGATGTTTATTAATTTGCATTGTCTTTTCCTAAATTATATGGAAATATTTTTTCAAAGCAGTGGTCCGTGGAGGAGGATCATTTGCGTGCTGGGCTGAGCAGTGCGTGACATGGAGGGAATAGTTAAAGTCAGACTGGGAATGAGTCTAAAGATATCCAAGGATGCCGGTTGCTCATTTTCATACAAATACTCCCTCAACTTGCATAGTGTCTTTAGCCCAATGAGATGGGCTTCTATCCAAAATATGGTAATGATGAAAGTCAATCTTTCAGGATCGCTTGTTTGCGGAAAACTAGACCTTGGGGAAGACTGTCTCTCAAAAAGGAGGCAGGAAGTCTGGGGGGGTATGGTGGGTAAAAGCAAAATAAGACTTACGAAAGTGGAGGAAAGGTTGAGAGAGAACAAACGCTCACTGAGGACCCGCCATAAAGGAGCACATACAGCATTTCCCTTCACTTGGCCCTGACTTTCCCAGTTTCACACCAGTATGGTTCTCACCCCTGCCCCACCGGACTTACTTATGTTTCCGCTCTGGCATCAGAACTTTCACATTTTCCATGTAGATGGAAATGTTTCCAATTACTCTAGTTTTGAAATAAACTTTGAACACAAGCATTGGGACATGAGTCTTTGATTCATTTCCCAGAAAAGGAAACATATGAAAATGATTCACACTTTCTTTTTATTAGCACGTCAGAGTCATCAGTATTAAGGTAATGTGCAATGGTCGGATAATTAGAAACTTAAATGGCCTGGGTTTAATAGGAGGTTTTCAATATTATGAATAGTCAGTGAATTCAAGCCTGCCTGAGAAATGCCCCAAATGAAGTCTTGTCAATGAGCACATGGATAATACATGGCTGCGGTCGTTTGATAAAGACACTGAATTTCTGGGCAAGGCTCTAGTAGGTTCCATCAAAGTCCTGTTCTTAACCATCATAAATGAACAGATCAATAGTTAGTAGTACTGCTAGCCAAGTTTAAAGCCAAATAACTCTGATCCCAAGACAACTCCATTTTATTCGTTTGTAATTCAGAGGCACTGTGGTAGACAAATCGATGTTTATTTCGCCAATTTGTAGATCCCAAGGTCCGCAGTTTGAACCTCCTTTCACTGGGCCTGCCGAGAGCATCTGCGGAGTGTGGCTCACTCATCTGCAGCCTGCTTCTCTTCTGCTTGTTGCTGAGACTTTTTATTACCCAAGTTCCTTTATGAGTGGCATCTCATGGGAATAGATCTGATCATCTTTGGCAAGATCCTTAATATCCTGACCAAGCCAAAATGTGGACTCCATACCAAAGCTGAGAGGGAGAGGACATGAGAACATGTGTGTGGAGGGGCGCCGCAGGGGGAAGAGTACTTTTAGAGGAAATGTAGGACAGCTGGAGGTGCTGCATGGCTTGTGTATGCGTTGGTGATGGTGTTTATGCCATTTCACATTGCCTGTTAGTTGTGCCCATTACTTAGTGATTTAAAAAATAATATTGCTTAGCTTTAAGGAGAATTATATTGGAAAGAATAGAATAGGGGAAAAAAACCCAGATCATTTGTGTTTCTGGATGCCTACTCGTTGTGTGCAAAACTATAAAATAAACAGGCTCCCAAAATAGTACTTTTCTGCTTACGCAAAGAAATCTTCCACTTAGCCCTGAATTACAAAAGCCTCTGGTTCAAAGGAACTAGATAAGGAATTAGGCTCACAGTGGAAGGAACAGGAGGAGGCAAGACTAACTTTAATGAAGGGTTCAGATTCGACTGAGTTTGTCGGTGTTTGTCAGGGGAAGGTAGTTTCTCATTTTCTGTGGTGAGTGTCTGGAAATGCAAACCCTACATTTGTGATCTAAGCTTTTCTTTTCCTTCCTTGGTAGAGCTCTGGGTGGACAATAACACTGCTGCTGCCTACTTGGCTACAAAACCACTTAATTCTTTAAGACACAGTGCTGCCTCAGCCCTGACTGATGCACGGCTGGCTGGTGGGCGGAGCCATGGCAGTGCTAGCTTGATGAGGCCTGAGTTTTCAACAGCCTCTTCTCTCTCAGCTCCAGCCCATAGGAGTTAGCATTTGGCATCCAGCCCCCACAGCCAGAGTAGCATCTGTATCAGATCTAGAGTCTTAGCGATCGGGATTTCTGTGAGCAGGGCCCAGGAATGTGCATTTTTGACAAGTGACCCCTGTGATTCTTAGGTTCACCCAGATTTTTATGTTCAAAGTTTAACAACCACCATCATTTTCTTTTTCTTTTTCTTTTTTTGTAGCTGGAATCATCATTGTGTTTTTAAAAATTCTCATAATAAAGAAGAGTATTTTGACCAGGTTGTAGAAGCATTGGTGTTTTGGATGATGTGTGGACTGCACTTGGCCATCCAACTGTGGCTCAGTTTGGGTAATCCAAATTGACTCGTCCCCAAGAGAGCCACAGCAGTCACTTCCACAGTGACTGCTGGGGGTGGACTGTGTGTACTGAGTGCTCTTTATTCTATTCTTCAAAAGATGCTTTCCTGGGGCAAGAGGAAATGGTATCATGAGACAAAACAAACTCCCCATGTACTAATTGAGTGTGCTTTTAATCTAACTATGAAACGTTCCTCAATGGCTTTAATATTAGTAATTTCTTTTGTGTATTCTATGTATATCCCTAACACTGAAAGATAATAATACATAGCAAATTCTTGATTATTCACTTTGCGGATTTTCTACATTTTTTATTCCAAGGTCAAAGTCTCCAGTGCCCAGAACCCTGCCAGGTTGACATCTCCCAGTTATTTTAAGCTAAACATGACCAAATAGGTACAGCTGCTACATAAATAAAGATTTCACATTTTGCTATAATTTTGGTGCAAATCTATGGCTTTCAATGAAAGGCTATTGATTGTAATCATCGTTCACAAAGTTGGATGAAAGACACAGTTTTATACGGGTTTCTGGTTCGGGTCCAAGTTTAGTGCATGTGCCACAGAAGTGAGCACGTGTTTGTGTTGTTATTCTCCCTCTTTAACTAAATAATAACTTAAGATGATTAGAAAGTGGTTCTCAATCCAGGAATTATTTAAACAACATCAAGTGTTCTTGCTTTCGGGGAAGACAAAATGTCCTCGAACTTTACTACTTGAAGTATAGCCAACACACGAGCGGGCCCTTTAAGAGCAGGACAGTTTGATGTAAATCTTTCTACACCATCAGCTGGGAAGACACAGCTCCTTGGCCAGCATCTCTCTTCACCTCTTTGTTTCTGCTCCAGCTTCATCCCAGGACGACCTGACATTTGTCAAGTCTCCAGGCTGGAAGACATTCCAACATTCTCTTCCTTTCCTACCCCCACCCCAACTCCAACCCCCAACACTCCCAACTAGATCCACATGCCCAAGAACAGGACTCCAAGGTCAAGTCTGTCAACACTTCACCCTCCCACCTCAGTGGCATAACCAAGTTTTCTCAGCTCTGACTTAACCCTGTGGACTGCACTGGGACTTAACCCAGGCATCTCCTCGACCACTTCACTGTGGATTATTAGCTCTATTGTGAAGCCTGAAGTATTTGGCATACCCTAAATAGTATACTTTAGTTGTTTAAATCCTCATTGTATTTAAACAGTTGTTCTTAGCTGAGGGCAAATAATTTTGAGAGCAAGCAGGTCTCTGAAGACTAGACTGGTTACATAATTCCTCCTTCAAATCTGAGCACTACTGAACGTGAAAGGAGGTGCTAAGTGGATGCAAGATTCATGCAGGACGTGCAATCATTTTACTAATGAGGCAAACAAGTGCCTTGTGCAGGGGTCCTGGATTCCTGTCCTTTGCACTGGTCATTGGGGAAAGAGCAGAATTGACTAAGAAAAGTGGAGGCATGGGAAGAAAAAGAGGGAAAGAAGACGCAAAGTGGGAGGAGACAAGGGGAGACATAAAACTTATTTTAATATGACCTCTAATTGATACAGTCACAGTCTCTAAAATACACTAACTGGGTTCCTGCCAGAAGAATTAGTAAGTCCCAAGAATGAGCAAAAGTATCAAAGCTAAGATCACTGGAGCTGATCCCACCTGCTAAATCCTTACACCATGGTGTTTGATTTCTTCCCAGGGTGCTTTATGGGTTGGGACTAATCTCAGCAAGGTCTAGGCTGGGGAAGAGTAGTATTTATGTGGCTGGAGTATATAACTAGTTTTTCACCTCTCCTTTAACCTTGTAATTCTCTTCCCAACGACTTAGCACCACTGCCTCAGGGAAGGGATGACTCCACAGAAAGCAAATAACCCAAAAGGACTCAATTATTAGCTGTTTTGGTTTTTAATGTTTTGGCCTCAAGAGAACAGAAAGAACTGGAGTGTGTATAACCAACATGGGAGAAGTGAGAGTAGTAACAGAGAAGCTTCCACAGGAGAAGATGAGTAGTAACAGAGAAGCTTCCACGGGAGAAGATGAGTAGTAACAGAGAAGCTTCCACGGGAGAAGATGAGTAGTAACAGAGAAGCTTCCACGGGAGAAGATGAGTAGTAACCAAGAAGCTTCCCCAGTCTACACTGTTCCCCCTCCTCCAGCCGAAAGTGACGCACCCCACCCCCTTCCACCACTCAGGAAAACAGAGGAAGCAAGGAGAAGAGAGGAGCGCTGCGATGGTGAAGAGTCTTCAATGGAAAAGGTCTGTACTATGTTCTCTTCCTGGGGTGAAGAAAGGAGAAGTTTCCACAACCAAAACTCCAAATACATTTGAGAACAACACTACAGAGGACCCCTGGCTATACTTTCCCAGATAGACTCTAGGAAGGAGGCAAGACCCCCAAGTAAGTACGGCTGTCTACTCTGTCCTGGCTGATGAGTTTGAAAAACCCTCACAGTAGACCTGTGAATGGAAGGGGTGAAGGAGAGTGCAGGGGGTAGGGAATGATTCTCTTTTACCCAAAGGAGCCACAGAAGTGACAAATGACTGTGGATGGCCCTATTCAGTTTTCTCTAGTCCCAGAATGGCAAGGAAGCGTGAGGATTATCCTGTGTGCCCAAGAGGGTCCTGAGAGTTGGCTGACCCAGAGCCAGACCCAAAGACACTGTGATACGGCTCATACAAGGGATGACTTAGTCTTCATGAACAAGAGTCCACATCCCATCGAAGCAGCTGTGCTGGCGAAGAGTGAGGCCCACCCAAGTGAGATGCTCCGCACACCCCTAACCTTCACTCATGGGCATTTCATAAGCCTCAAAATTGGAAGGCAATCACAGAGAAAAGACAGGCACCCAAAAATAACTAAAGCTTCTACTGCTTGGAAGAAAGTGGTTTCAATATAAGTATTAACTTCATTTATTAAAAAAATTTAATTTACTTTGTCCACAACTGTGTTTGTGAACTGAGATTCAGTACGACTTGGGTTCTCTGAGCTGTAGCTTGTACCATCTGGTCTTCAAACACTGTACCACATGGCCTCAGGTCACAGCCCAGTGTCTTCAGCTCCTCTCTGGCATCAGGTTATCCTGCCCACACACTCTTACGTCATCCCAGCTGAAAGCCTCTTTGGATCAAGTGTTCTCCCTCCTGTTCCCTTAATTTCCCCCTTGACACTACCCAGAACAAGGCAAACTTCCTCCTGTGTGTGTGCAAGAGAGTCCAAGGACTGTGAAAGTTCTCCTTTTTCTCCATCTTTCCTTCTGCATTGGTCCTGCACCATACTGTCTGGACTATCTTTGAATACCATATTTTTTTAATCCTCACCTGAAAATGTATTTATTGATTTTAGATTGAGAGGAAGGGAAGAGAGAGAGGGAGAGGGGGAGAGAGAGAGAGAGACATTGATCAGTTACCTCTGGTACATGCTCTGACCAGGGATCGAAACTGCAGCCTAGGTATGTGCTCTGACCAGTGATGGAACCTGCAACCTTTTGGTATATACGATGCTGCTCCAACCAACTGAGCCACCCAGACAGGGCTGAGTACCATATTCTTTAAAATCAATTGTCGGTGCCAGGGAGGACCTTGGTTCTGGGTAACAGAGCAGTATGCACACCTGTGCCATGCCCCCATGCCCTCCTTCCTCCAAGTACAGGCTGGACACACCTCACTGGGGCACCAGCTACCTCTTAATGCTTTTCTTTCCTTAATGCTTTTCAACATTGCATCAATGCTATGAATTAGCCACTTTGTGTTGATTTTATGATCATGATTGCCATGCAGAAGTTTTCTCTCAAGTATTTCTTTGTGCGTTTTATGTACCATTTCCTTCCAGAAAAGAGCCATCTGCTCTGGTCAGTATAACTGCATCACCTCTATGTGCTTTTCATTTGGGTCTTGACCTTACGTGATGTGGACTTCTCATATCCACAGGATGTTAATGAAAATGTCCTTATCTAATGAGTTATGACCTAACCGATTACTTTAAATAAGGCTACCTGGGGTGACGGATAGAGAACCTACACCTCTCAGTTAGCACAGCTGGAAAATGCAAAAAAAAAAAAAAAGGCAAAAAAGAAAGGTTCTAATGCCCTTCAGTGTAGTTCTACTGCTTTTATGCTCTTACAAGTCTGAACTTAGACATATATTTAACCTCATTCAGTGTAAGTTTGATATATGAGTATTAATATACCCTCATAATTATGTAGCAGGTAAGATTTTAAAAATTCAAGTTATTTCCATGGCCAGGTGGCTCAGGTGATTGGAGCATCATCCTGTACAGCAAAAAGGTTATGGATTCAATTTCCCGGTCAGGGCACATATGTAGGTTGCTAGTTTGATCCCCAGTTCGGGTGTGTACAGGAGGCAATTGATTGATGTTTCTCTCACATTAATGTTTCTTTCTCCTCTTCTTCCTCACTTGCTCTCTCTCTATCCTTCTCCCTTCCTCTCTAAAAAAGTTAATGGAAATGTCTTCAGGTGAGGATTAATAAAAAAATCGAAGTTACCATGTGTGTTAAAACATAACACACTACTTTTCTGTAACTTTACAAACTTGGTGTATCTAGGTACCCTGCCCTCACTCTCCTGGGACATTCTATTGGGGGCATACTGAGGCTTCTAAGCAGTGGGAAGGAGTGGTTGGCCTTCATTATGACTTGGGGTTCACTGAGCTGTAGCTTGTACCATCTGGTCTTCAAACACTGTACCACATGGTCTCTGGTCATAGACCAGTGTCTCGTTCCTCTCTGGCATCAGGTTATCCTGCCCACACACTATGTATACTTACTTCAATCCAACTGAAAGCCTCTTTGGATCCAGTGACCCTCCTGTCCCCTTAGTCACCCCTTTGACACTCCCAGGAACAAGGCAGACATCCTCCTGTGCATGTAAAAGACAGTCTAAGGACAGTGAAATTTCTCTTTTGTTTCTATCTTTCCTTCTGTATTGCTCTGCACCATGCTGCCTGGGCTGTCTTAAAAATCAATTGCTGGTACCCTGGCTGGTGTGGGTCAGTAGACTGAGCACTGGCCTGCAAACTGAAAGGTCGCCAGTTCAATTCCTGGTCAGGGCACAGGCCTGGGTTGCGGACCAGGTCCCTAGTTGGTGGTGTGTGAGAAGCAACCGATTGATGTTTCTTCTGCACATTGATGTTTCCCTCCCTCTCTTTCTCCCTCCCTTCCCCTCTCTCTGAAAATAAATAGATAAAACCTTTTAAAAAATCAATTATTGGTGCCAGGACCTTGGCTCTAGGTAATGAAAAAGACATCTTCAAAGCTATTGTCTGTTCTGAGTTTAGAACACATATTGAAAAGTTCAAAAGCAGAAAGTGGATTTTCTTGTTCTTTCCCATTCTTTTCCTTCTCTGAGGCCAATGAATGGCATGCCTCATCCATAATACAGACGCATCTGATTCAAATGAATGCAGCTGACGCAGGAAGCAGGGAAGAGGGGAAGTCATTGCAACAAGGACAGGATGAGGGAACGTTGGTTAGTTTGACAAGATGTTACCCCATCCCAATCTCTTGGGTGAGATCTTTCATTAAGCACACTTGAGTCATCTACTCTGTCTCCTATACCCCATATTGCAGAGGTCCACCTTCTTCACAGGCCTTACTTCTGTGGTCTTTTCTCTTGGCATTTTCCTTGCTCTGCATTTCCACCCTTCCTTTATAGTCCTGACTCCCTCTGCCTGATTCTGTGCTGGGCGCTGGGCACTGCCTGGTGGGAAAGGAAACAGGTAATGGCTGCTGACTTTGGGTCCTTGCTTCCTTCCTCTCTCCTTTCTCCCTTTTTTTCCCCTCACCTTCTTCCGCCCTTTTTTTCCCTTCCCTCCTTTCCCTCCTGACTCGAGGTGCCAACTGTCGCAGAAATAGCTGCTTTCAGAAGGGAGGCTGCCAAATCCAGCAGGAGCCCAAGAAAGGAGGCTGGCAGAGGTGGTAGCCTTCATGGCCTCTCCTTGACAAATATCACAGAATCCTATTTTCTGTTCAGTAATTGCCTTATTGACTATCATTCTCTTTTTTAAAATTTTGGAGGTGGAATTTGATTTTAAAAATACTTGCTATGTTTGAAGCATAGCTTTAAGTCATACTTTGAGGGGAAAGCGATTTCTATAAGAGCACAACTCTAAAGAGGATTCATTTCTATTGAGACCTTTAGGAATGCTGTCATTTAGAAAGGGAAGGGACATGTACTGTGCTTTCAAAAGGCTTAGTGTGTCCTGAGAGGCACTTTCTAAATGGACTTTTCAAGACAGCTCTTGTCTCCTCCATAAGGACAATCATTTTATTATGAAATTCTCTCAATGTTAAATATAGATCTGACGAGTATTTATCTTAAGAACAGACTTACTCTGTGGGCTCAGATTCTCTGTGTGTGTATTTAATGCTCTTACTCTTGTGCTCAGAAACACTTGTGTTGCCTCACACATTAAGCTGAAGTAAGTTGTCAGAAAATGCAATTTTAACTGAAAATTGTATGTCTTCAAAGAAATTTGCATATAGTTGCATTTTGTTTTCATTTATCCAGCATGTCAGAGTGATATAAACGGGTGGTCTGACCAACTTGGTTCTGAGCTGAGCATCTCTCCTATGTGAGAGGAACTAGGTTAGACAGCGGGAAGAGGTAACAGTGACTAAGGACATCCCTGTCTACAAGAAGTTAGTAATCAAGTTGGTGAAACAAGCATTGAAAGAAAGCACCAGCATATAGGGCAGAACGAAATACCTGTAGAAGGGACACACCAACCAACCTGGGCCAGGGATACATGGAGGGAGAAGGGAAATTCTGAGAGAGGGTCAGGAAATATTTCCTGAATAGGAGGCTTTGAGACGTAAGAAGGATGTGGTCTGCAGGGGAACAGGAGAAAGGCCCCCCAGCATGAGAGGAGAGCAGAGAGCAGTCCCTAATTTGGACTTTTATTGCTTTACTTCTAAATGTGTTGTTGAATCAACCTCTTGTCTTCCTGCTTCTCTCCCCAAAACATGACTTTAAGCATATCATGTACACTTCTACTCAAAACTCATCCATAGTGCCCCATGTCCCATTGCTGGTTGCATGAATTCCAAACTCTTCATTGGACTTTCAAGACTTTTCTCACCCTGACTCCAGCCCATCTCTCCTGCTTTGAGCTAACTGATCTCTAGCATCAGATGTCTGTAAGTGAAAGACTCTGGACCAAATATGCATCCACAATATTTTTTAGATGTTTGAAACCATTTTCTACATGTTAGAGTCAAGATACTTATTCTCCAAGGGAAAGAACCAAAGCTCCTTGGGCAAGTGGCTGATGAACCTGGAACATCGTGCAGCACCAGGAAATAAGGAAATGCTCAGAAAAGATGGGGCAAGTGAAAAGGACATAGGCACCAACCCGAAAAACCTCCATGGCCAAATCTGGACAATTAGAACAACAAAAACAAAAATGATAGTATTGGATTATAACCCACAAAATAAAATGTATATTAGTCCATGCTAACATAATAATTAAATAAATAAGTAAATGGAGGGAAAGGGACAGCTTTTCCTTACAGAAGAATTCTAACTAATAAAAATAAAATGAATGAGGGAAATATGAAATCATCATGAGGCAGCAGCACAGTAATAATTGCTGTAGGCAAGACTAACTGATGCATCCATGCATCATTATCCCTCAAAATCATCCCTCAAAAAATTTCAGAAGAAACAGGATGCCTGGGGATTCTCAGAGTATCTCCCCTAAATATTTATCACCTACTGAAATATGCATGGTAGCTTTATACTGAAAAACAGAACAGATACCACCTTAACCAAGTGATCGAAGTGGACATCATCAGTAAATAAGACATATCAACATTATAATATAACACACTGAGAAGGGCACAATGTCGTTGCCATGGTATTTTGGCCAAAAATGCATAATATGAACTTAGCCATGAGAAAACATCAAACACAAATTGAGAGATACTCTAGATAATAACTGACCAGTTATCACCCAAACTGTCAAGATCATAAAAGACAAGAAGACTGAAGAACTGTAACAGATTAGAAAAGACAAAAGAAACAACCACTAAAACAATGTGGGATCCTGGACTTGATCCCAGAACAGAAAAAGACATTAGGGAAAAAAAAACAACACTGGGGAAATGTGAATAAACACCACAGTTTAGTTATCTTACAGCAATGTTAATTTTGTAGTTTTTATCATTATACTATGGGAATATAAGTTACTAATTTTAGGGAAAGCTAGGTAAAAATTATACATGAGCTCTCTGTACTATATTTTCAGTTTCTTAATGAGTGTAAAATTATAAATAAAAAGTTAAAAATACATCAGAATTACAAAAATTAGAAAAAAGCATCACTCAGAACTGGCAGAAATCAAATTGAATGGAAGTCTGACAACTACAGAATTAAAGAAACCACCATCCAGACTGGTAGGAGGGTCAGAGACATGGAACAGACTGGCCCCATATCAACATGTAGTGGATAAAAATTTGGGAGGGATATCTAAGGAGTGAGGAGTCCCAGCCCCATGCTAGGCCCCTCAGCTTGAGGTACCAGTGCCAGGGACATAAGTCCCCATAATGTCTGGCTGAAAAAACAAGCGGGGGTTGTTTTTGAGTAAGTAGTGGGGGAAACTTCTAGAAACCCAAGCAGTTCCTCTTAAAGAACCCACACACGAACTTATTCCCTCTGAGCTCCAGCACCAGGGTACCAGCTTGAAAGGCACCAGTGACATATAGGGAGTAACTGAAGTGTCTACAATCAAGGCGAGAGCTGGAGGACAGCTTTCTTCCAGACAGAAAGGTAGGCAAAACTACAGAACCTGCAGGCAAGTGCCATACCTGAGACTCCGTTGAGCTGGCTAACACTGTTTGCCATACCATGGAGCACTCCTGAGGCTCCCTCCTATCCAATTTATAGCTGTTAACAATAGCGTTCCCATATATATGGCTGTTCTTGGATGAACTTTACAACTTTCTAACTCTTTCAAACAAGCAACAGCTAGCCTCAGTGAGCCCCTAGCCCCTATACCTCTAAGTGGCACCAGACACGTCACTAGCAGCAGCCAGCATAGATTCACAGCTTGGCTTCATCTAGTTATCTCCAAACTCAGCACAATTAGCAGCCATCTCAGATTGCTCTATAACTCAGACAGGGTGGCCCTGGGGACAACATAAGTGGGTGCTGACTTTGGTCTGCATCACCTGGGAAACCCCAGGGCCTTCACACCCAGTGGACAGCTACAGACTACCACCACCCTGGCGGTCAGAGGACCACCACCCTGCCCCTGCACAGCTAATCCTCCATGAAAGGTGGAGGTTGGAGGTTGGAGGTCAGTGGCTACTGCCAATCCTTGCAACTGGCTGGCATGGGTAAATCCCTCCCACTGACCCACCAACAGCAACCAAGGCTCAACTACAAGAGGAGGGTATACTCAGCCCACACAAAGTATGCACCTTGAGTATCCATCTTGGGTGATGGGGAGACTGTGCCACTGGACCCTATAGAACACCTACTACCAAGACAGGGAGTCATAGAAGCTCTACCTAATACATAGAAACAAACACAGGGAGGCTGCCAAAATGAGGAGACAAAGAAACATGGCCCAAATAAAAGAACAGATCCAAACTCCAGAAAAAGAACTAAGAAAAATGGAAATAAACAATCTATAAGATGGAGAGCTCAAAACACTGGTTTTAAGGATGCTCAAGGAACTTAGTGAGGACCTCAGCAGCATAAAAAAGACCCAGTCAGAAACAAAGGATATGCTAATTGAAATAAAGAACATTTTACAGGAAAATGACAGTAGAGTGAATAAAGCCGAGAATCAAATCAATGATTTGGAACATAAGGAAACAAAAAACATCCAATCAAAACAATAAGAAGAAAAAGACATTTAAAAAACCCGAGGATAGTGTGAGCAGCCTATGGGAAACTTCAAGCATTCCAACATTCGCATCATAGGGATGCCAGAAGAAAAGAAAGAGCAAGCAATGGGAAATCTGTTTGAAAAATAATGAAAGACAACTTCCCTAATTTGGTGAAGGAAACAGACATAGAAGTCCAGGAAGCACAGAGAGTCCAAACAAGATAGATGCAAAGAGGTCCACTCAACACATAATAATTAAAATGCCAAAAATTAAAGATAAAGAGAGAATCTCAAAAGCAGCAAGAGAAAAGCAGTAATTACCTACAAAGGAGTTCCCATAAGACTGTCAGCTGATTTCTCAAAAGAAACTTTGCAGTCTAGAAGGGATTGGTAAGAAATATTCAAAGTCATGAAAAGCAGGGACTTAGCCAAGATTGCTCTACTCAGCAAAGACATCATTTACAGTCAAAGGGCAAATAAAGATCTTCCCAGATAAGAAAAAACTAAAGGAGCTCATTATCACAAAACCATGATTATATGAAATGTTAAAGGGACTTATTTAAGAAAAAGAAGAAGATCAAAACTATGAACAATAAAATGGCAATAAATACATACTTATCAACAATTGAATCTAAAAAAGCAAACAAGAAGAACAGAGACAGAATCATGGATACGGAGAGCATTTTGATGGTTGTCAGGTGGACAGGGTGTGTAGGGGAATGGGTGAAGAGGTGATGTGATTAAGAAGTACAAATAGGTCGTTATGGAATAGCCATAGGGATGTGAAGTACAGTATAGGAAATGGAGTAGCCAAAGAACTTATACACATGACCAATGGACATGAACAAAGGTGTGGGGATTGTCTGATGGAATGGGGGTGCCAGGTAAAAGGGGGAAAATGGGGGAAATTGGAAGAATTGTAATAGCATTATCAATAAAATATTTTAAAAAGTTAAAAATAATTATTTCACATATATACACACACACAGTTTGTATTTCTATGTTATCTGGGAAATTGAAAGGACCACATATGACAATTTGGCATGGAGAAGCAGCTACTTCCCTTTAAGTGGGGCATGTGTTTTTCAGTTTGCCACAGTCCCTTCCTGTCTCTTTTGTCCTACATGGGGCCATGTTCTATTTATTTACTGTGCTACAAACCTAGTTCCAAGAAGCATTTGAGTTTCAAATTCATTGCTCAATAAAAATCCCAAGTTCCAGGACAAATGGTCTACCTGCTGTTCTCTAAACAAGTTTTGTCTTAATGCTTCCCATATTCTCACAATTGCTCAAGCTGTTCCTTCTGTCTGAACTGACTTCCTGGCTATATCCCCAATGCAATTTATTTCAATCTTCCCCATCCTTTAAGAACTAACACGCAGATCCCCTCCTCCATTAAGGCTCTGTCCTGCAGTTGAGTTCATTTCTCTTTCCTTTGAACAAGTAAGGTACTGGGCATTCCTTGGAAAATAGTACCGTTTTTTGCATCAGCCACTTCTTGAACAGCAGCTATGTGTCAGGCATATTTTCCTAAGTGCTAGGGACACCCACATGAGCATTATGTCATCTTCCATCATCTAAGATCTTTCAGGTCTCGGCTTCTGGTCAAGATGGCAGCATAGTAAATGTAGTACTCATATCCTCCCACAATCACATCAGAAGTACAACTAAACTACAGGACAACCATCATTCAGAACTGTCTGAAATCTAGCTAAACAGAAGTCCTATTAATCAGGATATAAAGAAGAAGTCACATGGAGACCGGTAGGATGGACGAAGACTCCAAACATGCTGGTCCCATACCCATGTTTGGTGGATAAAAATTGGGAAGGATATCTCAGCTGCAGAGCCCCCCCCTGAGGAGCAGTGGTCCCAGCCTCACACCAGAACCCCCAGCCCAGGGTCCATTGTCAGCAAGAGAAGTTCCCATAACTTCTGGCTAAAAAAACCAGCAGGAACTGATGCTGAGTAAGATAGAGGGCTTCTGGAGTCCCAGCCACTCCTCTTAAAGGGCCTACCCATGAACTTACTCAGTCTCACTCACTCTGAGCTCCAGCACTGGGGCAGCATCTTAAAAGGCAACAGGGACATACTGAGAGGAACTGAATTATCTGGCATCAGGGCAAGAGCTGGAGGGGCAGTTTTCTTCCAGACAAAAGTACTGGCAGAGGCCATTGTTCCTCTTCTGAGCCCTACCCCCACAGAGCTGGCAAGCAGTCACCATATCTGAGTCTCTATCAACCCAACTAATACCGATTGCCTGCCCTGGAGATTCCCTGAGTCCCTGCCCCTCCCAACTTTCAGGTTCACCCCAGCCACTTCCAGTCATTTTTCCATACAAAGGACCCATATTGACTCATGCTTCAGACTTTTCTAAAATTTCTCAAATAAGCAGCATCTGGACTTGGCATGTACCTCTCACTAAGTGGCCCCGGTTCCAGCACTAGCAGCAGCCGGTCCCTCCTGGACCCTTCCAAGCCCAGCACAAGTAGCAATCATGTGCATATTGCTTTGTAGCTCATGCTAGGTGGCACCAGGCAGAACACAGGTGGTGGCTGACCTTAGCCTGCACCTCCCAGGAGGCCCCAAACCAACACATAGAGTGGACAGCTTCAGATCATGTATAAGCACCACCCAACCACTTCCACAAGTGACACACTCAAAGGGCAGATTCAGAGGGCACCAGAGCCCCACTGATGTAAGTCCTGTTCTGTGGGGTGGGATCCTCCACAGCTGATCCTCCATAATGGTTATGGCCAGTCCTTGCAGCCGATGCCCTGGGAATAAATCCAGCCACTGGCATGCCAACATCAATCAAGGCTCAATTATAAAAGGAGGGTATACATAGCTCACACAGATCACACCTGGAGTTCCCAGCTTGGGTGAATGTAGAGGCTGTGCCACTGGATTCTATAGGACACCTAGTATATAAGGCCATGCTGCCAAACCCAGGAGACATGGCAGCTCTACCTAATACACAAAAACAAACACAGGGAGGCTACCAAAAATGAGGAGACAAAGAAACATGGCCCAAATGAAATAATAGAGCAAAACTCTAGAAAAGAAAACTAAACAAAATGGAAACAAGCAATCCACTAGATGCAGAGTTCGAAACACTGGTTATAAGGATGCTCAGTGAACTTAGGGGACAAGTAGATGAACTTAGTGAGAACTTCAACAAAAAGATAGTAAACAAATGGAACTAGAAAACATAAAAAAGGACCAGTCAGCCAGTCAGAAACGAAGACTACTGAAATGAAGACTATATTACAGGGAATCAACAGTGGAATAGATGAAGCAGAGGATCAAATCAGAGACTTGGAAGATAAGAAAGCAGAAAATACCCAATCAGAGGAGCAAAAAGAAAAAAGAATACAAAAATATGAGGATAGTATAAGAAGTCTCTGGGACAACTTCAAGCATACCAATATTTGCATCATTGGAGTACCAGAGGAGAAGAGAGAGAGAGCAAGGAATTGTAAACCTATGTAAAAGAATAATGACAGAAAACTTCTCTCACCTGGTGAAGGAAATAGACATAGCAGTCCAGGATGGACAGAGAGTCCCAAACAAGATGAACCCAAAGAGGCCTGCATACAAACACATAATAATTAAAATGCCAAAAGTTAAATACAAAGAATGAAGCTTAAATCTGCAAGAGAAAAACAGTGAGTTACCTACAAGGGAGCTCCCATAAGACTGTCAGTTGATTTCTCAATAGAAACTTTGCAGGCCAGAAGGGAGTGGCAAGAAATATTCAAAGTGATGAAAAGCAAGGACCTACAACCAAGATTACTCTACCCAGCAAAGCTGTCATTTAGAATAAAAGGACAAGAAAAACCTAAAGAAGTTCATCACCACCACACCAGTATTACATGAACTATTAGAGTCTTCTTTAATACAGAGAAAAAAGATAAAAAAATATGAATAAATAAAATGGCAACAAATACATTTATATCAACAATTGAATTTAAAAAACAAAATAAACAAACAACTGGAACAAAACACACTCATAGATATAGATATAGAGAACATTTTGACAGGTGCCAGATGGGAGGGGTTTGGGGGGATGAGTGAAAAAGGTGAAGGGATCAAGAAGTCCAAACTGGTAGTTACAGAATGGTCACAGGGATGTAAAGCACAGCATAGGGAATATAGTCAATAACATTGTAATGACCAAGTATGGTGTCAGATGGGTATGGGAATTATTGGGATGATCACTTAGTAAGTTACATGATGTTTAATCACTGGGTTGTACACCTGAAACTAATACAATATTTTATGTCACCTGTAATTTAAAAATTAAAAATTATTTAAAGTGAAAAAAAAAGAAAGAAAAAAGTTCTTTCAGGCCTGAAGGAAGGCCGATAAGAAAAGCAGCCATTAGAATATTGTTGGAAGTGCTATTGGCACAGAGAGGTCTGATCAGATTACTGGGGAGGAGTTGGGAGGGACCATAAGAAGACACAACGGCAAACAGTCTAAGATGGGATTGGCTGAGAAGCTAATGCCTCCAGAGCACATGGAATTATGGGCTAGAAAATTTGAAATAAAAGAGGGCTAGTTCTCTGGCTCAGAGGTTCTGGTGCTGGCTTGGGCTCTTGCTCGCTCACTCTCTTCTTCCTTGAGGATGCCTGGTTGATACATGCTACAGTCCTTTGGATGGGAAGAAACTCCAGGCATGGCCTAGGGGCAGGCTGGCCTGGCACAGGGTGACAGGGCTGTTCTTCTTTGGGTGTTTTAGAGTGGATGATCTCTGAAGCAGAAGCCTGTTATTCTTCCAAAATTGTGTGGCTCTTGTATCTTAAGTTGTTTTAATTTGTAAACTAACCCATAGATATATGATAACTAAAAACTAACTGGGGGAATGCTAGGAGAACTCAGGTGTTAAGAGAGTTTAGCCTTAATTGATGGGCTTAAGTGATTAAAACAGTGACTAAAGGGTTAAAGAGTTTGGTTTTGATGGATAGGCTTAAGTGACTAATGCATGTGGAAAGCTGTCATTCCAAAACTGCAGCTTTTGAATAAAGACTCCTTTCCTTTATCACCAAACCTTTGCCTCTGGAGTTTTGCTGAGAGGGTGGCAACAGGTCGTGGGACCCCAATTGCTGTTCAGTAACACTGTGATAGAGCTATGCACAAGACTCTAAAAGTCTCCAGGGGGGAATGAAGGATCTCAGTTGAGTCTTAGAGGAAAATGAAGAATTAGGTAGAAAGCAATGAGGACTGGAAACTAGAGAAGAAAAACTTAATCAAAGGCTTGCAGACCCGGAAAGGCAACTGCAAACAGCTTAGAGTACATGTGTTTGCAGGTGAGTTTGGGCAGCTAGGAGCACAGAGCCTTGTGCAGTGGCCAAGTTCATATGGGCCTTATCACCTCACTTGATTATTAACTCCTTTGGCGGTAGAGAAATATGGGGGCAGAAGGAAAGAACAAACTTCAAGTTAAAAGACCTCACCTTTACTAGAGTCTGCTGTTCTTTACTAGTGGTTATGACATTTATAAGTTAAGTGTCTACTTATAAGCTGTGTGGACTTGGGTGAGTTACTCAATGCCTCTGCCTCAGTTCCCTCATTTGTAAAACACTACTGACCACAGAGAATTCAGAACAGTGGTGATAACCACTATGACCAACCAGAATAGATGCTGGGCCAATGGGAAGAGACACTGGCTATAAAAAAAACTTGTAAGTGCAGACCAGAGTGTGCTGACTGATCATCAGCCATGGTTGTGAGGAATAAATGAGTTAATCTTTGTAAACTGCTTAGCCAACTCTCTGGCTCCGAGTAAGCAATTAAGGAATGTTACTTATTAGAACTATGTCCCAGGCACTGATGGATTTTCTCTCTCATGCAATTCTTATAACAGGTCTGTAGGACAGATGTTGTTCATTTTATATTCAACAATTGAAGAAAATAAAATTGAGAGATGTTGAGAAACTTGTCCAAGGGCACAAAGCTAGTAAGAACCAAAGCGGAGACTGCAAACCCCAAGTATTGTGTTCTGTTCCATTGCATCATTTGGAGGTCCAAGTGCAAAATGAAAATGTGGCCCCTTGTTCAAAAAGTAAGAATTTCAAGAGGATGACAGCAAAACATTAAACCAAGTGTGGGGCTTTTCTAAGTGCGGGGTCCTTCTCAGCCCAGGGCCCTGGCTGACTGCACAAGCTGTACCCCTGCCATGCTGCCCTTGACTGTGTCGTTCCCCAAACACTGGAGTGTGCTGGAAAGAGAACCGACATTAAACACACACACACACACACACACACACACACACACACACACACACACACCTGAGAATTAGCCTCAGGAATGAAATTAAATACAGAACAACTGCATACCCCTTGATGCTTCATAAATGCCATTGTAATGTGCTAACAACTTCTAAGGAGTCCAGAGGTCATTAGTAAAAAAAAAAAATCCAGAAGCAGAAAAAAGTAAAGCCTGCCCAGGCATGATCTGCTGGAATATGGAATAAGAATGGACTTACCCATAATGTAAGTTTATTGAATTGTTCTGGTTTTTCCATATTCTAGGAGTCTAATTATGGGCTGGGTAAAATATCACTACAGACATTTATATATCATACTTATTTTAGTTTGAACTCAGCTGCTTCCTGAAATTGCGAGTGCTAACATGGACAAATGTATCCCAATTATGAACCACGTTAGCTAATACTTTGGGAAAACCTACTCAGCAAGCACACTTAAATTCAACTTTGCTCAAGTAAGAAGAGAAAGAAAGTAAGGAGGGGAAAAGATGGCCGTTGAGTCTCTCAGTTCCCCTTCTCTTGCCCTGAGCTTGCTGAAGAACAAGCTCCCCCACCCCCCACCCCCGGTGCTGCAGAGAGGGCTGCTGAGGAAATGCTTTCTTGTCACCTCTTTCAGATACTCAGGTGCTGAGTCCATTTTCCCCATGTGTTACATTTATCTGAAGGTGCTCAGACATGTCAAAAATGACATCTTCATTTTAAAAATGGAAAGCTGAGGCACCCTGGTAGTACCTCTAAACTATCTTTTACTGTAGACTTTTAGCACTCTTTCACTTCTTTTTAAAATAATTTTCACCAGTTCTATGGTGAGGATGAATGAATAGATTAACAAGCATTCATCTGACTCCAACTAAATTTCCTTGTCCAAGAGTAGCAAGGATTACAGAAGAATTCACCATGGGAAAGAAGGGACTTTGGGACCTTCTGACATGAGAACCTTCAAACCCTAGGCATGATGTGATGGTGAAGGCCCTTGATGTGTTGATTAAGTTAGAGACTTTTGTAACCTCCATGGGATACTAAAGAACTCACCTTCAGGTGGAAGGTCACCAGAGACGTGGGGTGAGAGATGATGAGAAATGAAGAGTTCAGTACCAGATGGTAATCCTTAGGACATGTAGCTGAAGCCCTCAGAAACTTGGAGTGATTTTTCTATCAAAGAAGTATTAACCCCAAAGCACCAGACAGGCTCTACCTTGCGTAGGCGGGGTCACTGGGTGTAGGCTAAAGGAGATGTCTCATTAGATTTGGGCACGTCACTTCCATTTGGAATAAGAAGAATTTTATCTTGGAAAAGTAGGTAAACTCAGTGGTGGGTTAGTGGCAGTAGAGTGGAGCAAGGTCTTCTGGGAAATAGCCATGTTAGCTAACAGGTCCCATGGTCCCCTGATCCTGAGAAAGAATGTCCTGGGGGATTTCTGCCCTGCACTGCACAGGAAGCCTGTCAGGGAGCACAGCACTGTGGGGGTGGGGGCAAAGTCTGATAATTGTGCACAAATATCTATCCTGCCTTCTTCCTTCTAGTAACAGAGCTGGGAATAAGGCAGTGTGGTTGCAGATATACTTTTCATCCGCATCCCCCATGCCCTTCATCCTGTAAGGGAGTTTTTCTTTCTTCTTTTTAAAGTAACAATCTTACTGAAATATGGTTAACATACCATACAAGTCACCCATCAACAGTGTACAGTTCAGTCACAAAGTCATTCAGCCAATACTATAATCACTTTTAGAATGTGTCTGGGGTTTCCTCTCATTTTTTCTAGTCATCTTATTTCTTACCTCTCCCTTCTTCTTCCTTATTCCTATGCCTTCCCCATTTATCTTACTGAGTGAGAATTTGTTTATTAGCCAACTTGCAGGATTTTCTGCTTTTTAGAGAAATTTTGGACATAAACTAACTTTCCTTTCCTAATGGTGTTGCCCTATGTCCTCTCGGCCCTTCTCCCATTCCTCACCCCGTGCCATCTCCTTCTACTTCACCGGATTGCCCCGAAGTCTCAAAACCAGAGATTATCACGAGGAGAACACATCTCTTCCGCTTGGACATGGGTGTACAATTCGCCAGATAAATGCTTATGTCTATCACTAATGTTCTAAAACCTGGCCACTTCACTGTTAGGGGAGAAGCAACTTTTTTCATTGTATATAAAGGAGAAATTATGCTTCAAAAGAGAAAAGGTCTTCACCACCTCAATTGTTAGTTTCACTGAAATCTTCAATTTAAAAAAAACAACAACAAAATGAAATGTAAATCAATGTCTGCATGGCTTGGAAAGGGAGCGAGAATGAGCTGTCCTGGATGAGGAGACTGGTGGATATTGCTGGAGCCGAAAAAGCACAGGCTTGGATTTAACATATCGATTAAGCAAAGCTCAATGTCTTCAGCCGGGAAGGATCCAAGCGTGAAGCTAAACGCTAAATTAGCTGTGTGTCTCTACCTCACTGCAGAGCCAAAATGAGGCAGCGTTTTTCATCCCCGTACCTCCTGTTGCCTGCCAAAAAGAATTCAAAGCAAGGAAAAATATGCCTCCTGGTGTTTGGGAAGGTGCAAGATACATTTAAACATTGATTTATGCTTAATCGCTCTTGAAGCTTCATTATTCCAAGTATAAGTATGAAAGACTGCCTCATCCAGCAGACTTATTTGTTAATGTACCGACGGTAGCAACAGATGTGCTGTTTTTCATCTACAACCTGATGCGTTGGCTGATTCCTCGCTTCCATTTTCATTTTCCTGTCATTGATTTATTAATGACGTCTTACTTATCTGTGGCTCCTTTATGGGGTGGGCTTCCTCTGGCATGGTCTCAGCAGAGACGTTCTGCACCTTCCCCAGCATTAAGAACCCAGCCCCCTTCTCCGGTGTTCTTCATCACCGCTCCAGAGATTAGAGACTTTAATCATTTAGTAACTGAAATAACCTCTGTGGCTTGCAGAGTTTATGGCCAATTTGTCTTCAATGCACACAATTCCACTGCTTTTCCTTGCTAAGAAATGGGCCATGCTTGTTTCACTGCTTCTTTGCACCATGAGCAGTTGGTGTGCTATCTGCGGGCCCAGTGAAAAGAGTGGATGGCTCTCGGCCGCTCAGGACCACAAGGCGTGGCTCTGCATGGCCACAGATGCTTGCCATGAGGTGGTTAACATCTGAGCTGCTTAGAGCGTTGATGTGGCTTTTAGCTCTAAGCAGCAGAGAAAGGGAGGGTAGACAAGAATCGGTCCTGAAATTCCAGGACCATTTGCAGGACCATCAGTAGTGCTGACTGTTCCACATGCCTAATGGACCCCTTTGGTTGTCTACATCAAAAAGAAAAGAAATATCTTGGTTTGCTTTGAAACTCAGGACCTCTGGTAAACCTAAATGCTGTGTAAATTGAGGTTTACAAAGGCATATTTTGCCATTGAGTTTTACCTGAAGATCGGAAAGTAACTTCTTGTTGTACAGTTAAGGTTTCTAAAACTCTGTATGTGTCAGTAGGTAGGTTGGCATTGTAGATGTCAGGATCCTCTGTCCAGATCTACTGGAGGACTCAGGCACCCATCCCCCCTCACCGCACTCCATGCCAGCAGCTGACAGCCCTCAGCTAAGAGCTTTTCTGGGCCTTGCTCTGAGCTGAAGAGAGCCAGCTACCTAGCTCAAGGTCACACTTGCTTCATTTAGTGCGAGCCATCAATTTCTCCAAGCTCCGAAAGTCATCCTAGCAGCCTGTTAGACTCTTCCCCTGGGTCCTTGTCAGGCTCTTACGTTCTCTATCACTGCTAAATCACCCCATATCCATAACCTCTCCTTTGTCCAACTTTGTTTTCTGCCCTCAGTGACCCAGCACTCTCAGAATCCAGCCCTATCGGCAGTGTCCTGGCTCTCACCAGTCCATGTTAGGTAGGTCCTGCAGCTCCTTTCAAGTATAGTGATTTTCTCTTTCAGCACTTTCCCAGGTGAGTTAGGCTGGGATTCAACCCTCATCGTTTGTCCTTCAGCCAGGGAGGGTGCTATAGGTGGATCTGGGAAGAAAGAGTGTGTTGTCTTGCAAAGCAGAAACCTCTGCACCATTTTTAGGCAAGGGCGGAGCATTAGCCTTTAACAGGGAGGACTGACCACATCTGTGGGTCCAGAGGGCTCAGAAGAATCTGGGAGGTCATGTCTTCCTAGTGCAACACTTAGGTGTAACCATCCCATGTTTCAAGGTCCCACTCCTGACCGCAGCACAGCAACCTGCCAGAGCTGAAACCCCAACCTTCTCCGGAGCTCTGCTGCTTTCAAAAAGCTGTTCCTCAGCTCTTCTGCTCTCTGACTGCAGGCAATCTCTTCATGTGACAGCCCTCTGGCTTTTGCACGTAGCCTTAAGCTTGTGATATATCAGTCTTAGGGCCAACTGTTGCAGACCTGGTTTCCAGGGAAGCAAAGTCTGAGACAGATTTGTCCACAGAAAGCTTATTAGGAAGAGGAAGTGCTCTCAGGATCAACCCTTGAGGGGGAGTAAAGGAAGCAGACTGGGCAGAAGGAAAATGGTGATGTGGTCACAGTAAAGGCTCAGCTGATCCTATGGGGAGCTCTGGATCCGGGATGGCCCTGCAGGGAAGTCCCAAGGTGGGAGGGGCCAGGCCTTTATACCCTGCATCAGACATGCCAGAACTACCATGGAGGATGGCAGTGGGCAGAACCAAAAGACTCAGGAGGAGGCATGATGGAGTAGACACACTATATATGGCCAGAGAACTCCTTGAAATATGATGCCTCCAGAACTTGGGTGCTCACACACTGGGCAAAAGGGGAATAGCTAAACATTTCAGACACTGTGAGACATGGGTGTGTGCTGATCTTGATACCTGCGGGGGCAGAGGTGTCATCTAGGCTTGCCGTTAGGGGGTGGGGCACGGAGGCCAGGTAATAAAGGAGGTCCTGGTCAGGTGCAACTCTCAGTGTGTCCACTAGGGGCATAGGCCCACCAGGTGGTCTCTTCCCTGGACCTGGGATGTATAATTAGAAGAGAAATAACGTAGTTGGCAGAACACCCGTGTTAGATCCTCAGCTGTGGGGTATGAGCTATTGTTAGGATGAAGGTCAAAGAGAAACTGCCCATTTCCCCCACTGACCAAGATGGTAAATAAACACCTTCACAACCAAGGGGGATGACAATGATTAGCATTATTCTTAATAACCTAAGGGATGCAGGGGTTGGGGGTAGTCCCAATCATATCCCCATTAATTAACCAGTTAGTTCCCAACAAAGACCAGATAGAGCTTGAAGAATGAGATTGTGAATTTCTGCAAGAAGTAGTCCCAGTTTCAAATGGGGTGCCCCACCTGGCATCTTTGCTACAACAGATTAGCATGGCCTTGGCGCATGGTTTGTGGCTATTTAATATGGATATATATTTTTTCATTTCAATCAGAAAGGCAGATAGGAAACAGTTCATAGTCACCTAGGATAGGCAAAAATAGAAATACATTTATGGTCTTTTCCCAGGACTATGTTAACTGTTCACTCTGGCATAAATAAGATGAAAGTCAAGCATCTAAGAACGGACACAAACAAGGCCACAGAGCATAGGGCAGGTGACTCAGATCCCTGTTTTGTCCACTGATACATGGGTACCTCTCCCTCAGCTCCATGACCACCTGACAATGGAGGGTGAAGGTCAAGTTTGGTTCATGATGTATCTGCTTAGTAGATACAAGCTGGAATTCCTCACAGCGGGCAGAGCTTTGGATGATCCACCTGCCTACCCGCTTTGGGTAGAAGAAGAAGTATCTGAAGTTAGAATGTCTATGGACCTATGGACAGTGGTGGATGATTGGCTGCTTGGTCAGGGGCCTGGAAAGAGAAAGATGAGAAAATTGAGGACAAAGAGGTCTCAGGAAGAGGAGCCAGCTGGAGGAGAGGCTACCCAGTGATGTAGGGTACATCCTAAATCAGCCATTGAATGGCAACACAGAAGCATAAAGGTCTGGCCTGCTCACTCCAATTTGGCACAACCCCAAAGGGCCATCCAGCCTCGAAGCTCCCTCTGGGATTAGCTACGGTACTTTTTAAACCACTGCATCATAGTTGAACTTCTTGCACTACGCAATCCTGCCGCCTTCACTCCTCCACAGACAGCCCTTGCCAATAAATCATCTGCATTCAACTTTCATCTCAGATTTTGTTTCCTGGAGACCTTACCTGAGACAATTACCACATGGGTTCTCATAATTGGCATTTTTATTTATAAAGCTTTTCCACTTTTAGTCTGACAGGCAGGCTAGTGTAAGCTAAACCAATAGGGAACCTGAAAAAAGACAGGAGCTATTATTCAGCCTGTCACCTAATAACTCAGTGGCCAAATCGTGCATGAGCCACAGGCCCTGTCTATCATTGAAGTTCAAGGTCAGTGTTTGCCCAAGTGGGCTGCAGTCTGACGTCAAGTCATCTCTTCACCCACCTTCCCCATTTCCCACCCCACTTCTAACCCCTGGCATGTCAGGGGTATGGTAAGAGGTGGTAAGAAGGAACAGAAAAGAGAATTTAAGGAGCAGCAGCAATCAGATGTTAACAAGAAGATTGCTAATTGGCCGTACCAGCTATGAAGTCCGACCTCTGCGCAAATGTTCTACCCTCCTTCCTTCCACGAACCCACGTGGAACAGGACCCCTGAGGAAACCTCATGCAGACTTCTTCTGCTCCAGTGCGTTCCTCCTCCGTAAATGAAAATGTACAATTAGTCACCATTGCGTTCAGGAAAATACCAGGTCTGAAACCTAGAAGGCCTCTCCCCTGGACCAAAACTCCTCTCTACCCTAATTACATGCTTCACTCTCAGTGTGCTGTCCTGCCTCCCTGTCTGCAGGAGCAAGCACTTCTCGTGGGGAACTTGGTTGCTTGATGTCTCAGAAGAGCTGGGACATTTAATGGCCTCGTGTTCAGGTCTCTACTGGCCTCCTCTGTGGTGCTGGGTTTTCTTTAGGCATCTTCAGAGAGCACTGAACAGCGTCAGTTCGTCCTCTTTGTTGGACCTTTCTTACTCCTGTGCTTTGACTCATTTGCTGATTTGCTCCAAAGAGTTCACTTTGTGTCTCTTCTCTTCCTTGTTCCCATCTCTTCAGATTTATCTCTTCTTAGCTGCCTGATGCTGCTTTGAGGCTAAATATATGCAGGGTCCAACCTGGGGCTTAAACGTTGGAAGTGACTTGTTTTAACATTTTCCATTTTTAATTTCAGGCTCGCTTCATTGAATTGCCAAGTGAAATGTGCATGCTATGGGAACTCAGCAGCCTTGAGATTGGAGAAGGGATGTGAAACTCGAGTTCTTGCAGCTTCTTGCTAAAAAAAAAGTAGATTTTTTTACTTTTAAAGTAAACACTGCTAAAGCTAACACTGCTGGAAATGCCACTCCCACCCTCCCTCTGCTCTGCCCAGCTAGGAGGACAGATGATTTTGAACAGGAAGGTCCAACAAGACCCAGCCCCTTAACCAATCCAAACAACCTGCAGGATCTATTCAGGGTCCCATACCCAGCATGCATGAGATTTAGAACTAGGTTTTAAGCTTGGTGGTTGCTGCTCAAAGAGCAGCAGTTTTTCTTGAGTAACTTTTTGTGTGTGCTCTACATAGCAAGGAGCTTTTGTGCTGCTTCAGGAACTTTTCTTCTTGGCTTAGAGTTGCCATGAACCCCAGCCACCTAGTTCAACACCATGGCCATCTGCTTACCCTTTCTCCCTGCAGAGCTGCATACTGTTTCTACACACACCCCCATCCCTTTGCCCCAGCTTGAAGCTGCTCTGCTTCAATGCACATGGGCTCCATTCCTTCTTAGAAAACCCTGAGATTATCCATGTGCTAAGGAATATTCTCTCCACCCATAGACATCAGTTACCAGTCAGACTATTTGAACAGTAATACTATCACACCATGCTGGGTGATGCCCAAGCTTCCCGTGCTCCCAACTCATTATCTTTGGAGGCTGGTCCTGTGAGGCCAACGCTATTGCTGCATGGTTTCTCTGGTCCTAAACCCCATCAGTTCCAGCTTATTTTCATCTCCCTGACCATGCACACTTAGGTTCTGGGATTACATGCAATTAATCCACAGTTGACTTGCACAGAAACTTCAATAGGGATAGAACTTGGAGAACATGCGCCCATGTAAATCTTACCCAGGCTTGTACTTTTCAGTTAGACGCCAGATGGGTCGTTATGTTAAGACATGACTCCCATGATTCTCATATATATATATTTTCCCACCCCAGGACCTTTTGAAATTAGAGATCATGTCACATGAAGTACACCTTGGGAAATACTAGCTTAACCTGAACAATTCAAGTAAAAGATGTCTTTCTTCTTTTTCCCCTTGTGAAAGTTGTAGCCTCAGAGAATTTTCATGCCTTCATTTTCTGTCAGTAAAATTTTGAATCTTAAAGTTCTTGGGGACATTAATTTGACTGATGTACTAACAACTTCTGAAGGCTGACTCTCTAATATATTTCAGAATCCAGTGGTTGAAAAATAAGAGTTTCATCTAGATATTTGCTTATTTCCAAAACCAGCGAGGTGCAGGAGTTAGGCTGTCATTCCAGTGACCCATATGAAACCTAAAGATCCATTTCTCTGTTATCTATTGTACTTTTTGTGCACCTTAAGTTTGATGAAAACCCCTTGTTTTATATTTATCCAAGATTAGAATGCAATTAGGGTTCAATACTCACTTCCCTGCTGTGAAAAAAAACGAAGAAAATAGCATCTTATTAAAGTTGAAATATTTCACATATATTTGTTTAGTAACTCAATATTGCCAGAGGATCTAGTCTAAGTGAAATACAGTAGTACCTCGGTACCAGTCGTTAATTTGTTCCAGAACTCATGACAAGTGCCCAAACTGACAAGTACCAAACGATGAAGCATTTCCTCTTGTGGGGCTGCATCGTGACTCATACCAGTTCTAGGAAGTGCAACGAGTCCCAAGAAAGTGCTGAATGCTGGGACATTTTTTGCTCATCAGAATGTGATGAGTACAGGGTTTGACGAGTTCTGAAGCTGATAAGCACTGAAGTATGACTGTAGACAGTTTTTAATCTTAAATGAAATATAGAACTTCTAAACTACTATCTGACATTATTCAATTGTGACTGTATTAGTTTCCTATTGTGGCTGTAACAAATGACCACAAACTTTGACTTCAAATAAGACATATATTCATCGTCCAGTCTCACTGGTCTCAAGTCAAGGTAGTAGGGTTGCGTATCTTCTGGACGCTCTAGGAGAGAATCTGTGTTCTTGCCTTTTCTAGTTTCTAGAAGTTGCCTGCATTCCTTGGCTCATGACCCCCTTGCATCTTAAAAGCCAACAGTGACTGGTCCAATCTTCTCACATCCTATCATGGACACTGACTGTCCTATCTCCCTCTTTTGTTTGCGAGCACCCTTATGATTATATTGGGGCCCAGATAATTCAGGATAATCTCCCATCTCAAGATCCCTAATCATACCTGCAAAGTCCTTTTTGCCATATAAAGTGACGTGTACAGGTCCTGAGGAGTAGGAGGCAGACACTTTGGTGGTGGCAGGCATTTGGTGGTCCTATCACCACCAAAATGCCTACTACATTATACTGCCTACGACAATGGTATTACAGCATAAACAATTCTACACATTCTTTGTTATAAATCTTCATTCATTTCATAAGTCAGAAATTAACTCCTGAGGAAGTTTTAAAGATTGATCAAGGTTATTCTAGAGGAATAACTCTCTACCACTCCATTGCTTAGTCACGACTCATTCAATTTCTTTAGGGAAAAGTAATGTGTTTTGCATCTGAGACATAGAGATGGCTACATACATTTGTCACCTTCACTTTGCCAATTCTCCATTTTATTTAATTCTGTAGAGACTTGGCATATTGCCCTTGGCAACTGGCCACTGCCTAAAATACTGCCAATTTGGGACTAGATGAGAAAGATCATGAGAGAGTTGCTCAAAGTAGTGCAGCTTGACTGAAGATATATTACAGCATCATCAGTGAATAATAAGGATTTTTTTAAAAAGGCTTTGTGTTGGGGTTTTGTTTAAAACAAGGCGTACCCCTTCCAGCACTGCTCTACATGGCGATGCTCTTCGTTTTGGTCACCAAAGCAGGTTTTTTATCTATTGCCGTGCTCTACCAGCTGATGCCGTGCAGCCAGCAGCTGCCCCATGTGTTCCAAATGTCCCGTAGCTTACCATGAAAAATCAGGACTTAATTCATTTACCCCGGCTCCTCCATGGCTTTCTCTGCCAACACAGCTGCAGTGCAGCTCCTCCATCTAGAAACCTGGCAGCCTGCCCAGCTGGCTGCTACCTGCCAACACTTTTCTGAAGACCAGCCAGAGGAGGGAAGAACAGGAGGGCGGGGGGCTGAGGAGGAAGGAAGGAGAAGATGCAAATCTAATTGCATTGGCCTTCAGCCCCCTTAGATCTCCATGCTCACAGAGGTGGTGACATGTTTGAATTCAGCAGCCTTCACTGATGTTGCTTGTAAAAGTCCTATTGAGATGTGGGCATGCTTTCCTCAGGTTTGAGTCTCCAGAAGTGCCCCGATCTTCCTCTTTATTTTGCAGTTAGGGAGAACTAGGAACACCCCACTGGCTGGAATGATGGCCTCCCATGCAGAAGTGGTGTTCTTATGTCTCTTTACTCATATGCTAATCATTCAATTTATGTACTTTTTTCTCATTTCCATAATGTACTACAACAATACTGTCCAACTTTTCTAGGGTGAGAACCTCTTGTTAATGTCAAATTTTATAGCCTTCCCACAGATAGTTGTTGTACTTTTCCTATTAGTTGACTTTTTTAAATGTGTGACCAAAAAGTATCTGAATTCAGTGAGGCTTTGTATAAATCAGTGTTTTATGAATCACAATGGTACCTAATAACATTTAAAACCCAGCAGAGATGCAGACCCCATCAGTACCTGGGGTAAAGTCTGTGCCCTGAGACATTAATGGGCTGAATAAGACAGTGCTTACTGTGAATATGGATTTGTGGGCCTTGTTACAGTAACTTGACAACCTAGAGAGGCGGTGGCTCAGGAGGGGGTACCACTGGAGGGAAATAGGGACCAAACTTGCCCAGTTTTGTGTGTGCTGGGGCTGGGGCCCGGAGCAGCTCTGCCAGCTCTCAACAAGAATGTATACGCTCCAGGGGAAAGAGGAAAGATTGCTGTTCAGAGCAGGCCCACCCACGGGAGCACACACTGTGGAGATCCCTCTTTTCACGGTTCAGAATCCTTCAAAACAAACAAAGCTAGTCTGTAAGTTAGGAGTTCAGTTACACTGTTTTGGGTTATATTACAAACCTCACCAGGAAAAGCGATCCCACTGCAGCTGGAGCTAAGAGGGGGAACCATCCAAGCAGACAGGACACCGGCCAGGACAGCCATCTCTAGCCCACAAGGAGACTTCCCCGGTGGAAAGTGATTTCCAGTTCTCTGCTGTCCTGCTAATAAGTATGGACCGAAGAAGAGGTGTCTGAAGACAGAAGTGGTGATAAAATATTTGGAAACCAGGAGAGAATGGTGGTACATTTCAGTGTATCAGAATGGACAACTAGCCAGAGCTGGCGAGAAGGTCCGGAGGCACACCCCTCAGACCCTCCTCCCTGATGAGTAGGCATTAACCCTGAGGGTTCCAAGGTGCCTAGGGTGGTCAGGCAGGGACTCAAGGCAGAGACAACTTGTCAGCTGGTAAGAAAGAACTTCAATTTTTAACAACTACAAAAGCTATGCCTCTGCATATGGGCTGCCAAAGTTAAAGTACAGTACAGGAAATGGAGGAGCCAAAG
This sequence comes from Trachops cirrhosus, assembly GCA_028533065.1. Lineage (NCBI taxonomy): Eukaryota > Metazoa > Chordata > Mammalia > Chiroptera > Phyllostomidae > Trachops > Trachops cirrhosus. Next base: position 162,925,687 of record CM052538.1, read on the forward strand.
AAATTATATGCATGACCCATGGCCATGAACAATGGTGGGGCGATGGCCTGAGTGGGGTTGCTGGGTGGAGGGGGGCAAAGAGGGAAAAATTGGGGCAACTGTAATAGCATAATCAATAAAACTAATTTAAAACATTTTAAAGAAGAACTCAAAAGGGTCTCAGAGCCATGGGAAGAAACTGTCGAGAGACTCCGTGTCTTCATTTTTCTCTCACTGTTGCTATAGCAAATTTAAACCTTGACCTTCTGCTGAGAGAATGAGACTTCTAGATAAAAGCATCTTTTCCTGAGGTGGAAGGGACATTACTGTGCTGAGTGCCTATTCTGTGCCGGCCCCTGGTTCCAGGTTTACACCCATGGTTTCACATTCCCTGACAACCACCACCCATGTGGGTATTTTTTATTCCCATCATACAGATGGGGAGCCAGATACCCAAGGTCACACATCCAGTAACAGGTGGATCCAAATGCCACCCAAATCTACCTGACCCCTGAGCTGTTGCCCTTCCTCCCCACCATGTCACATGATTTTTAAGGTTTCCTGGTTAATCTCTTGTGGATACAGTTCTCTGGGTTAGCGTTAGCACTCTGTATTTTGTCAAATGGGTCCAATGTTTTCTTTCTAACCCCCACAAATCAACTTTTCTTATATAACAATATTCTTTTTATTTTCATTTACTAACTCAACTAGTAACTCACTAATCAATCTAATCACACTGAAGTTATCATTTTTCATGTAATAAATAAAACCACATTTAACTTCTTTGAAATACATGCTTACTATATATAACAAGGCCTTCTGGCTTTAACTCTTTTACTTAGGGCTCCTCATTATCAAAAGGAAGACACAGTTCAATTAAAAACACATACGTATGTACATACATATAAACATTCTCCAAAAGACAGGAGTTGCAGTAATTCTGAAAGATTTCCTTGGGTTTTCCTCTAAAGCATTTTCCATGGAAATCAATTTCAGAGACTTACTCGTGTGAGCAAGCACCTCACGATGGAGATTAGGTCCTTCATGGAACCTTTCCAACTCCCATTACTCCTCAGCCTTTTTATCTTCCACTGTTTGTTGATAATGTGGTGTTATAAATACCCATCAAAGACAAATCAATAATGATAAAATTAATTGGGAGCAGACATTTATTTAACAGCTGATACACACCAGATTGCTAAATGGTGGGCAACGAGTAAAGCCTTTCTGGTGGGGAGTGAGGGTTTGTGGAGCAAAGTGCCTTTGCTGCTGACTCCAGCCCTCCTGCTCCCTCCCCGCCTCTTCATGTGATGTGTCAAAACGTTGTCCTTCATAATGAAAAGGCAGAAGACCATCATCTCCTTTCTGGGGCTGTATGTGGGAACCACATGAATGAAAATGAGCTTTATAAGGATTAAATGCACTCTATATACAAAAAGCCAAAAATTAATGTTTCTATTCTATTGAGTCTAAAGAAGGAACAGAATGGTCTATTGCTAATATTTTAGGATTTCACTCAATAGCTGATGGACTCTAGTTTTTTTTTTTTTACCCTGGATGAAGATTTAAACTGTCATAGGCCCTGGAGTTGAAGTATCTTACCTGGACAGAATTATGAACATGTAACTCTTTAGTTCCCCTCACGTTCATCAAGTGTATTGGGTTTCAAAAGATATCCCTACTTTTTGCCTCAATGTCTTCTTAATGTAATTTAATTTTTAAATGAATTATACGATGTTTAATACAGTAGAAAAAAGAATGAGGAAAATATGAGATACTCATATATTCATCACTGAGTTCACAAAATAAAATATTGGGAAGACAGTGAAATCCACTTTGTGCTCCATGCCTTCTTAATAGAGCCTGTTATTTCCTAAGAGGTTATTTCCTGAGAGATCAGAGACCTAGGTTCCTGGCTCTGCCCATCTTTGTAAGGACTTTGAAATGGCCCTTATGTCTCTGGACTCTGTGTTGTCGGAGTTGGGGATGGCCATGGGATTTTCGAGGCTGGGGGTTTGCCATGCAGTATCTGGACCTTGGCTCTGACTTTTCAGCACTTTTCCTCTGGCCTTGTTGTCGGGTGGAAGTGCACATAACTGTCTCTCCCAGAGTATTCAACCAGAGGGCCCCAAGGCCTTGACCACAGTTCTGCGTATGGGTGGCCAGAGAGGCCAAGGGGAGCTGACCAGGCTCCTGAATTTGAGGTGCCCTTGACTCATTGAAGAAGAAGGGATGCCGTTCCTGCAGCCTCAGCCCTACAGTGACAACTATGTGCTGCAGGGTGGCCGTGGCTTGGGCTGGGGCTGGGGTTGGGGGCACGTCCATCTGTCCCTGCACTTGGCCTCTTCTGAACAGCACTTCTCCTTCAGCTGTGGGACTGTCTTGGCTGAAGAGCTGTGAGCCACTGCCTTCAACGGCATTTTTAGTGAGGAGGGAACTCAGAATATTAGCTATCTTTTATATTATTCCGTGGACATTGCTCTTAGTTAAAAAAAATAATGCTTCAAGGTCCAATAATTTTAAAAATAAGAAAAAAAAGCAGAAAATGTGGAGTCATTTGCCCTGTTGCTCCTGTATATTGAAGCCAAATAAACACATTCCCCACACTTATTTATGTTGCAGACGAGGTTTTTTTTCTCTCTACACAGGGATCTTATTAAAACAATAAATCAATGTTAACCTGGGTTTTAAATTGGCCCAATATGTTTGGAGAATTTGCTGGTTTAATTTTCCTATTTTTCATTTTCAGTTAACTAATTTAGTTTTCCCAGTTGGGACACCACAATCATAACATGTGGATTTATCTTGAAACCAGGAAGTCCGACATACATTGCTGCCAAAACAAAAAAGGAAAACCCAACACGTGTCCTGTAACGAGGCGGCAATGAAACACAGCTCCAGAAGCTACCCACCCTCGGCCCTGCAAAGTGCCTAAGCCTGGGCTCCGGGAAGTAGCCCTGACTGCCTGCAAGTTCTCCTGAATATCCGATCCTGAATTTTCTCTACATCTCCTTTGACCAACTGTTTGTGCCCCACCCCCAAATTCATAGGTTGTAGCTCTAACCCCAATGTGACCATATTTGGAAATAGGGTCTTTATGGTTAAATGAGGTCATAAGGGTAGGTCCCTGATACAATAGAATTAGTATCCCTATAAGAATAGACACCATCTAACTCTTTCTCTCTCTTTCTTCCTCCTTTTCCCTTCCTCCCTTCCCTCCTTTTCTCTTTCTATCTTCATACATTCAAGAAAAGGCCACATTGAAACCAGAAAAGCTAGCATTCAGGATGCCTGTCACTACCAGACCCAACAAGCAGAGACAGGGATTGAATCTTTGTGGGTGCTTTATGCAGATGGCCCATGATCTGAGAAGATGGCAAATTATATACCCTAACAGAAGTCTTAAATTCTATTTTAAACTGACCCTTTTTATATGGAGAGAAAAGCAGAACTTCTGGCCAAGATGGAGACATAGGTAGATATACTTAACCTCCTTTCATGATCAAAAGAAGGACAACAACGAATTTAAAAATAAAAAACAACCAGAACTGCCAGAAAATTGAACTGTATGGAACTCTGACAACCAAGGCATTAAAGAAGAAACCATCATTCAGTAGGAGGGGCAGAGATGGGCAGCTGGGGCAGGGAGGACATGCAGCAAGACAGAGACTGAAGGACCAGATGGGCACGACGGTGCCTGCCGGTCCCATATTTGAACACAGATAAACCAGGAGGAATAACTGGGGAGTGAGACAAACCATGCAACCTAGGGTTCCAGCTCAGGGAAATAAAGCCTTGAAATCTCTAACTGAAAAAACTCTGTGAGAATTGCAGTGGCTGGAGAAACTCCCAGCCTCACAGGAGAGTTCCCTGGAGAGACCCGCAGGGTCCTGGAATGTACATAACCCACCCACCTGGGAATCAGCACCAGAAGGGCTCAATTTGCTTGTGAGTACCAGGGGAGGTGACTCAAAACAAGCCAAGAGCTGAGCAAGTGGCATTGTTCCCTCTCAGGCCCCTGTCACACATACAGCACCACAATGCAGTGACAAGGGTTGCCCTGCCTGGTGAATACCTAAGCCTCTGCTCCTTACTATGTAACAGGCACACTAAGACAAAGAAATATACCCCTAATGAAAGAACAGATCAAAACCCCCAAAATAGAACTAAGCAATGAAGAGATAGCCAACCTATCAGATGCAGAGTTCAAAACAGTGGTAATTAGGATGCTCACAGAATTGGTTGAGTATGGACAAAAAATAGAGGAAGAAGTGAAGGCTATGCAAAGTGAAGTAAAGGAAAATGTACAGGGAACCAACAATGATGGGAAGGAAACTGGGACTCAAATCAACAGTTTGGAGCAGAAGGAAGAAATAAACATTCAACCAGAACAGAATGAAGAAACAAGAATTCAAAAAGTGAGGAGAGGCTTAGGAACCTCCAGGACAACTTTAAATGTTCCAACATCCAAATCACAGGGGTGCCAGAAGGAGAATAGGAAGAGCAAGAAATTGAAAACTTTTTTGAAAAAATAATGAAGGAGAACTTTGCCGGTCTGGCAAAGGAAACAGACTTCCAGGAAGTCCAGGAAGCTCAGAGAGTCCCAAAGAAGTTGGACCCAAGGAAGCACACACCAAGGCACATCATAATTACATTAGCCTAGGTAAAAATGAAGGAGAGATTCCTAGAAGCAGTAAGGGATAAGGAGACTGTCACCTACAAAGGAGTTCCCGTAAGACTGTCAGCTGATTTCTCAAAAGAGACCTTACAGGCAAGAAGGGGCTGGAAAGAAGTATTCCAAGTCATGAAAGGCAAGGACCTACATCCAAGATTGTTCTATCCAGTGAAGCTTTCATTTAGAATGGAAAGATAGATCAAGTGTTTCCCAGATAAGGTCAAGAAAGGAGTTCATCATCACTAAGCCCTTATTATATGAAACGTTAAAGGGACTTATCTAAGAAAAAGAAGATAAAAATTATGAACAGTAAAATGACAACAAACAACTATCAACAACTGAACCTAAAAACAAAAACAAAGTAAACAAAGAACTAGAACAGGAAGAGAATCACAGACATGGAGATCATATGGAGGGTTATCAGTGGGGAGGTGGTGGGGGAAGAATGGGGGAAAAGGTAGAAGGAATAAGAAGCATAAATGGTAGGTAGAAAATAGACAGGGGGAGGTTAAGAATAATATGGGAAATGGAGAAGCCAAACAACTTATATATATGACCCATGGACATGAACTAAGGGGGGCAGAATGCTAGAGGGAGGAGGCCTGCATGGTAGAGAGGAATAAGGGGAATAAAAAAATGGGACAACTGTAATAGCATAATCAATAAAATATACTTTAAAAGAAAAAGAAAAGTGTAGGTAAGGGGTTTGGTATTCAGGGCAAAAGTTAACTAGTTAAAAGCTGTAGCATTCTTTCTTCTGTGCCCTGGGTGGGAAGTCTCACCCTGGAGTACAATGGCTCAGATTCCATGCTGAGTTGCTTGCAGTCTTCCTGGGGCACAAAGGTGGAACTGCTTGAGGTCTCCTGGAGTCAGGGTGGGTCATACTTTCAGTTCCTGAAACAATAGCTTTTTACTTGCATTGATTGCTAAGCTTATTAGCTATTACCTAAATGAAAGTTTTCCAACTCTTGAGTCTCCCATCAACATGAGCACATAAAAAGATTGCAGAAACCTACAAGCCAAGAAAAGAGACCTCAGAATAAAATCTACTTTGCCAGCACCTTGATTTTGGATGTCCCAGCTGCCAGAACTGTGAAAAAACAAATTTTTGCTGCTTAAGTCATCTAGTCTAAGGTATTTTGTATGGCAGCCCAAACAAATTTAGACAATCTCCTGGCATTGTTTTCCCAGGGGAAATGTGACAATTAATTGCTGGTGCCTGCCCCACCCCCAGGAGTGCTTGGTGTTCCAGCAAGACATCAGCTGGCACCTCTGCGGGGCCTGCACAGCCACACAGCTTGGGCAGGTTGCAACAGAGTCCCAAACCCCAAAGTATGACTGGGGACCAGATACTAAAGAAAGTTTTTTCTAGCCACCAACCCTCAGAGGGATAAGTAGGTATGAGTGTGTGTGTCTGTTGGGAAGGGGTGACTTTTGCAAAGACCAGTGCTAGAAATGTCCTCAGCCCCATAGCTGCACTGGACTTGTTTTTCATTCACCCTGGAGCATGTAACTGGGGTTGAGAGTGTGGGCCTTTAGAAAATGCTGGCTCAGTGAGTGCTGTGTTTCAGGAAGCTGTTCTATGTAATGAAAAGTGTATTGACTTTGAAGTCATGCAAAGCTGGGTTCAAATTCCAGCTTTTTACTGTATTCATCAAAACAGTGTAGGCAAGGGGTTCATTAGCTCATGCAACTGAAAAATCCAGGAAGCTTTTTTGCTTTCGGGCACAGCAACATCGAGGCACTCAACAGATATCACTGGAAAGCTGTGTTCTCTCTTTCTACTCTGATAACTTCTCATTGGCCTCACTCTGAGAAGTCATCCTCAACAGCTCTAGACTCACGTGACCCTTAGCACTAAGAGTGGGAGGAGGAAGGAGGGCATGTTTTTGCTGAGGCACAACAAAGATCTTGGTGAGGTTGCTGATGGGCCAGTTCTGAGTCCCATGTACACCCCTTGGTGGGAGGGAAGGGGTGTCGGTCCCGTGTGAGCCTGGGAAGGATGGTACTGTTACTTAAAAAGGAGGAACAAATACTGTATGTGCTCCTAGCATAGCTTAAGGCACAGAATGGAGGTGTAATAACTGTTAACTCCCTCCCTTCTTCCTTTTCCTACCCTGGGCCCCTCTTGGAGGCCTGGGGAAGTTCAAGGGCTTTGATTGGTATTGAAGATGTCATGTCGTTTCAGGCTAGGAAGGCTTGGACAGGATGAAAACTTCAGAACCCACTCAGTGGGGTTCCTATGCCAGGCGTTGGTTGTCCTTGGGAACAGTGGCCTGAGTGGCACGGTGGGGCTCTGAGGATTTCATGGTTGGGCTCAGCCCTGGGGCATCCCGGTGAGCTGGCGAGGCCTTCCAAAGAGCAAGCGATGTCTGTGGCTCCCTGCGCAGCAGGGCTCGGTGCAGCCAGCTTTCCTGTTACTCTCTGGAATCCAGAGCCAGGCCTCCCACTGACACATCGCTTTCTTCAATAAATGAGACCCTGTCCAAGAAACATATTCCTTCACAGACCTGTGGGAGTCTTGCCCAAGTGACTGCTTGCTACTTGAATTGGCTTAGGATTCTTTAGAATTCACAAGGTAAATTGACCTGGGAAAATGCCTAAAAGAGCCTACTATATAACACACTGGAATCATTTACCTGCCCAGCTGGTGACAGGGTTAAAACTGCCAAATTCTTCCTTCCCACTGCCACCTGCTCTCCTTCTGTAACCATCCTCACAATGCTATATTCCTGTATCCATAGGTCAGAAGCATATGAGCCCCTGTACCCCTAGCTATGCCCAGAGTAATGGCGGGCCGGATCAGAGCGTATGACCATCTGCCAACCTCACTCCCGCCCACTGCAAAGAGGTCTGGCATCTCAGCGGCCCACTTCTGCCCTGACACTGTTTTTACAGGTCAACCTTTAAAAAGATGAAAAGACTAAAAGAAAAAATCCAAAAAAACTAAAAAGAAAATAACACTTACTGGATTTCTCTCAAGCCCTGTTACCCAGTTTCTTTGATCCACCTTTGCTTATTCTGGGCCCTTGGCACATCTTGTTTCATGGCTACGGCAGAGGATGTCCAGGCGCCCTCTCCTTGTATCTCCAGTTTCAAAATGCCTCCCCCACCTCAGTAAGAGGCTGTACAGGGGGATGAGATAACATGTATTAAAATGTTGGGAGTGCTTTGGTGGAGAAGTATATCTATATACTTGATATCTATATCACCTGAAGGTGTCATTATCATCGATGGCAGTGAAAGTGGTCGCTTCCTCCTTAGACAACCAGTGGCTCAGTCAGAGAAGTGCATATTTGGGGGTCATGGGAAATGGTTCTGCAGTGACTTGGTGGGGATCCTTCCAAGGATCCTGGACAAGTTCAAGATTTAGAATAGGAGGATGTGCTAGAAAATTGTTTCAGCATGAGCACTTAAGTGGTGTTGGGACCATCCCCTCCTTCGAGACAAAATGGATAAAATTGACAGAGTCGTTGTGATTTATAGGAGACCGTTCTGCGTGGTGTGGGCCCAGACAGGACCCATGCCCACAGATAGGTTCTCTCGTGGGGAATCAGGCCTGCATTGTACCTAGGCCACTTTGAGACCTGCTTTTGCTAAAACTCTCTCACCCTGAATTGAGACCGCAAGTGCCCACTGTAACTTCCTAAAGTCTGTGCTAAACCTCCCCAGTATGGAGTGTAACCAGTTCAACCACTTTTCCCTTTGCATTTGCAAATATCCTTCTTCTGTGATATGATTAGTGGCATCATCTGCTTTGTTTTCTGGAAAAGGTAACCACCTAAGGCAAACGTGTGCATAGTAAATGAGGACCATCATGTAATGTGCCCAGAAAAGCAATAAAGGCTGGTCAAGCCAAGGGTTGAGGCTTTTTCTCCTCTTGAGAGAGAAGCCATGCTGTCCCTTTCCCTCCACAGGAATCGGTAGTCCATGTGAATTTCTCGTATTTCATCCACAATGTGGCGGACCCCACGAGCTGGGGTCTTCATCAGTGATTCACAAAGATCTTAGAGTAAATGGAGACGGTGTGCTTATAAAGCGAGACTAGTATCAGTGGACATGATCTGACCCCTTTGAAGGGTCCACATTTATGTAATTTGGGTCATTTATTTAGGAATCCAAATTACAAGGTACCTTCCAAGGTACCTTCCTTGGGCCATTTTATTATGTGCGGCACAGGGGGGTTGCTAATCCTTAAAGGGCTGCTCTGAAGAGAATGAGGAGAAGCCCCTCTGCACACTGCTGGTGGGGGTGTGAAATGGCACCACTTCTTTGGAAAGCAACTTTGTATCACCTAGCCAAGCTGAAAAAGTAAAACTCCTGTGACACCGCAATTCCATTTCAGGAGCAGATCCCACACGTAGACTAGCATATTGCACAAAGAGCTGTGTGTGGACATCGCACCCGACTGGCGAAATGAAATGCGGCAGGGCCACCATAGGGTACTGTGCAGCGAAGAAGAATGAGGTACATCCAGACCGGATGGTTTGGAACAACCCAAATAACACCTTAGGTGAGGAGACAAGGTACACAACAGCGTGCAAAGTTGTTCGCACTTATGTAAAAACCATCGATGTGAACATGCACAGAAAATTCCTGGAAGCATAGACCAGAAATTATTCACAGGTGTAGCCAGGCTGGAGTTCTGGACTGAGAGAGAGGCTTACTTTTCATTAGGTCTTCTTATACTTTCTAAATTTTTTTGTCCTTTTTATGCATTTCTCTTTCCACTAGGGGGAAAAAAACTGTAATACAAACAGATAGCTTCCTTCAAAAGGGAACCGCCATTTCCAAGGCAAATGCTGCTGCCTACCAGAAGTGGGCAGCTCTGGTTCTGTGGAGGGAAACCGTTTGCCCTTCCAGCAGGCACACATTTTAAAGACCACCTGTGTCCACTGATAGAAGAAATAGACAAAAAATTTGGAGTTCTGTTTAAATTTGAAGGAAGGAATAGTAGAGATATTTACCCTTCATACTCTTGGTGAGGGGTGCTGCTGGCCACTGCCCAGTCTGCCTCTCTGGGTGTAGTTCTAGTTTTATTCCTGTTGTGTGGACTCATGGGAATTAGTGCGGGCAGTGCTCCAGAATTCCTGTAAATTCAAGGTGTGAACTGAAGAATAGAAAAATTGACCTCATTTTGACTGGGGTGACGATAGAGAGGGATGATGAGGGACGCAGGCATTCTGGGAGCTGGGGGATAGGGGAAGATAGGGAAACAGAAAAAGAGGAAAAACCTAGGAAGGTTGCAGTCCCAGAGCACATCATCGATTCTGGGCCCTCTCCTAAGCCTGGAAAGCTGAAGTGGGCCCATTCTGCCCGGAGAATCATCTGTTCCGTTAGCTTCCTGCACTCGTATTTGCTGATTCATTAATTTAGGTGCCTAAGCTCAGTGAAGGTTAAGATAGTTAGAGAAAGCTTAAAATACTGAACTAATTTTTTTCATTACTGCTTTACTTGTTTATTTATTGGCTTATCATTTAGGGGCTTATTATTAATGATTCCTTATATAATATCTTTGTATTTTATATAACAATAAATCCAATTGAGAAAAATTTAAACAAGAAGACACCTTCCTTTGTTTGTCAGATCGGTAAGGCTTTAAAAGTTTGGGAGCACAGTGTCAGCAAAAGTATGAGTGGGAAAGGCAGGCTACTATGGAGTAGTGGTGATGGGTATAAATCGACTCAGTCCTTTCAGAAGACAGTTTGGCAGTATCTGTTGAGATTAACACATGCATTGTCCTTGACCCAGCCATTCCCCTTCCAGAAATTTCTCTTGCAGAAACACTTGCAGATGTGCACTCAGATTATTACACAAGAATTTTATTCGTTATGTTCCTATTCAGGAATACTGGAAACCACCCAAATGCATCTCATTAGCAGATTAAACAATCGTGGTGCTTCCATACAATGGGATGCTGTGGTGCTGTCAGAGAGAGCGAGACAGCTCCACATGTGCTGACAGAGAAAGATGTCCACTACTGAGAGCCCAGCTTCAACAAAAGAAAGGCAAAGTGCAAGGAGCATTGTGTATGTTCTTATTTCAATGTATATATACTGTACAGATCTATAATATCACCCACTAAGAAACACCTGGATGGATATAAACTCAGCAGTGTTTGTATCTGGGGTTATAGAGGCCTTCAGTGTTTTGTGGCATGCAGTTTGTAATTTTTATTACAGACATGTGTTACTTCTATTATCAGAGATAACAAGAGTGATTTTTTAAAATAAGAAAAGTATATTGAACAAAGAAAAGGTGCTGCGTGCTCATGTTTAAAAAACAACTGACACCGACTTGTGAGAAGAGAAGGTTCTTCACTGCCTCGGGCGTGTGCGTTCTAACTTGCGCAATGCCACTGAGCATCTTTAAAGTATAATGTCTCCATTGATCGGAGAAGCAGTGGCCTAATAGCTTCTTTCCCAAGATTTTAACTAGAAAAGCCCACAATTAAGATGCTGACATGAACAGCATTTACAAAGTGACAAGCCTCACTATAGTTTGCAGTGATTAGAAGGATGGCGGTGGGGGAGGAGGTGGAGAAAGAGGAGGAGAAAAGCAGTAGGATGCTCTATTCAGGAAATGATATTCCTTTTCACCTCCATTGTTGAAAATACACGCTGCAAGCCTTTAGCTAGAAAACAGTGCCATGAGATTCTTTCATACTCTCTTTTCTATTTAACTTTTTAGGCACGGAGGTTTCATGACTTCGCACAACTCCCAGAACTCCTGGATGACAGTGGAAACTATTCTGCTCTTGTAGAATGGTTTGTGGTGCCCTCTCTTGGATTCTCCTTTTTAGTTCCCAGGCCGGTGCCTGACCTTGGCTGCTCTGAGCTGCACGTAGAAAACATGGCCGGCTCTGGGTCCCCACTGTGCTGACTGCCTATTTGGTTTAGCAGAGAAGAGGTGGGGATTCCCCGTCTGGTTAGTCCAGGATCCTGAAAGGGACCGAGTTGGTGATCCATTCCCACTTTCCCCATTTACAGTGAAGGACCGTAGGCTGGGAGTGGAAAGGTTTGTTCACTGTTGCCTAGAACAGGCAGCAAAATCCACGTCTCCTGACTGCTATTTGAGTTAGCAGCCCCAATTTGTTCTTTCCATGGCTTTATAATGAAAGTTATTCAAATGATGGCTTCTGTCTTTATTTTGTTGGATTGTCTCAGGTGTTTGATTTGAATGATGAAATGCATATTTTCCTGTCAGCTCACGTACAGTCCAGCAAGTCTTCTCATGGTCATATTCAGCATATTCCTTGCCCGCTGCGCCCTAGCCTTTTTCCTGGAATAAGGCGTGGCTTTACTTCCAGGGACTGCCTGAGCCTCCCGCCCCTGCGATGCTGCTGCCCGTGGTACCCGTGCTCGCCGGGATCACAGGACCATCATCTCAATGCACTTCAGTCTTCAACCTGGGAGAGGAAACGGGAACTGCCAGCTTCCTGGAAAAACAATAGACGCTGTCACCTGGAACTGAGCTGCAGCATCAGAGCCGTGCGGTGAGGGCCTGTGCAGTGGAGCGCAGGGGCTGCGAGGTCTCTGTCCTCCGAGGCAGCGAGCTGGAAGTCCCCACACTTTGGGCCCCTTTCTAGTCATTGGTTTATGAATGTCATCAATTCCAAGAGCTGGTAAGACAGTTGCAACACAGTAACACCACAAATGGCCTGAAATTGTCAGCTCAGAACGAAAGATCTGTAGACTAGAGATTTTCTCAAATGAACAACATTTTAAGGTTCACATGATATTTTCAATAAGTTGTAAAACTGAAACGAAGTGCGTTTAATATTTACTGAAACTGTAAATATTACAAACATGTTTTTATCAATCACAGTAAAAGAAAGAATGAATTTGCTTTCTAGGCTCTCTTCAGCAAACAGTATTACAAAACTGTTGATACAGGCAGAGGTGGTGAAAGAGCAAGCAGCTAAAACAGGAAACAGAACTAGAGAGGATGTCAGGTTGTTAATGAATATATTGTGCTGTTCTTCTGGATGTTGTAATATTTGGTATTTGTCACTATTTTAAATATCTAATTTGCTTTGATTTCTTTTTTCACTCCAAATATTCATTTTGCTACCTAAATTTATAGTCTTTTACTTAAAGAGGGACCTCCCCCCAATTTGCATATCCATCACCTCCCCACAAAACCCGGAGCAGCTCTTGTGTGCCCTCCTCGCCCTGGTTCCTAGCTGTGCGTGCACACGTGTGCCACGCTGCCCAGCATCAGCACTGTCATCACCGACATTGTCATCATCTCCTTTGCAACAGTCTGTTTCTTCCGACTTCAAAGAGCTGTCACAGCTATAATCTTCGATCTAGTTTAGTGATTCAAATGATGTAGCATCTCTTAGTTACTTAAACTCTTTGTGCCCTAGTTTTCTCATCTGTAAAATGGGGATAATCCCATTTGACTGACTTTACAGAATTGCTGTGAGGGTTAAATGAGTTAAAGTATGGAATGTGCTCTGAACCGTGCCCGGCCCAAAGCAAGCACTATGTGTGTGAGAACTTGGCTATTATTTTATTTTTTTCTTTGCTTATCTATATGCCACACAGTAGAATAGACCTCAGGCTTTCTGCACCCTCTTCTCACTCCTCACTCTCAATATAATTACACTGGGAGTTGGGGCAGGGGTGGGAGGGAGGTTGGGAGTTCATAGTTTTATCATGATAAAAGATAGCAAAATCTGCATCATACAGGAAGTTGACAGATAAAGTAAAATTTTATAAATCTAGAAATACAAATACCAGAAGAAATAGCTATAAGATTTAAAAATCGTGGCCTCCGGGGAAGTAAGCAGGGTTGGGAATTACTGTTTCTCACCATAAACTTTGACTCTCAATTATGTGCATGTGCAACTTTAATTTTTTACATTTTAAATATTTTAAAAGGTTACAAGTATAAATATTTGACTAAAAATATACTTTTAAAACATTCTTCTTCTATTTTTAATCCTCACCCAAAGACATTTTCTCATAGCTTCTAGGGAGAGAGAAAAGGAGAGAAACAGTGATGCAAGAGAGAAAACACTTACTGGCTACCCCTCCCACACTCCTGGACTGAGAATCGTAATCACACATGCCTGGCTAGGGGGTTGAACCTGCAACCCAGGCATATGTCACCACTGGGAATTGAACCTTCAATCCCTTGGCTATCGGACGATGCTCGAACTAATGGAGCCACACCAGACAGGGTGAGCATTCTTTTCATTGGAAGAATGAAGTGATAACAATACTCTTGTTTACTCTTTGTCATCGTTTTCATAAGAAAAATTAATAAGCAGCAAATTACAAAAAAAAAGGAAGAAGGTTTGGTTAGGTAAATTATAAGTAAGCTTTCCCCTGTGGAAGTCTTTGCTTAATTGGGCTGCAGCTGGTGCTAATTTATTCTCTTCATCTCATTTTGGTCTTGCGTGTGTATTTGCATGTGTTTGTGTTTTAAGCTTCACGCGATTTGAGGCTTTTTTTTTTTTTGTGCAACTGGAAGTGCTCATGAGAAGCTTATCCTCAGGAAGAGCTTGCTTTTTTGCCACGGTTGTTTTGTGGCATACCTGGGAGCTACTGCCTGTGATCAGGTCCAGCCGGGATGAACTAGGTGGGGGCTACTACCTGACCGTGTTGGATCTTACTCTGCCATTATATTGTTCCCTCAGTCCATCCCCTCCCTCCCCACTCAGGGCGTGGGCACTGTGTGAGTGAGTGGAGGTCTACAATGAAAGAAGTTCTGATTGCCTGGTGAATACATACACAGGTTCACTGGACATGAAACCCATGCGTGAGCCTCTAACTAGAAAAGGCAGCATTCTGGGCACAAAGTAGAGAGGCAATTGGCTTTTTTAGTTTGAAAAATGGAGAATACCATCCAGGCATATTTTTCTTGTGCCTTGGAGTATTTCTGCGGGGTCTGCTGGACACCGATACCATTTAATTATCATCTAACAAGTGGTGTCAGTCATGGTCCCTTCTCTCTGAGCTCACAGGGAAGAGCAATGAACAGAACACACTGTTGTTGGTTTTTTCCATCTAGGTACAAGGAGAAGATCTCGCTTCATTACTGAATTGCCAGTCATACTTGCAGCCAAGATTAATCACTTGGTAAAGATTCTTAACTGTTCTTTTTTCCCATTCATATTTTACAGAGCTGATATCTGGCTTTAAAAAAAAGTAACATAAAAAATAAAATAAGTGTTTTAAATTTTAAGAATTAAAAAAACTTTTTTAATTAAAAAAGAAAGTAGCAGAGCCCAGCTGTTTTGTAAGGCAAAACTGGAGATTTTGAGTTTACAACCTATTACATCGTATCACAAGATTCTACTAAATTATTCTGAGAAGTATTGAAAGTAACCTAGTTTAAAAACAGAGCACAGTTGAGCCTTGAAAACGTTATGCTAAATGAAATAAACCAGACACAAAAGGACATGTATTGTATGGTTCCACCATATACGAGGGACACAGAATAGCTGAATTCATAGAGACAGAAAATGGATGGTGGCCGCCACGGGTGGGGGGAGGGGCGCGGGAGCTCTTGCTCCTGGGGGTGGAGTTTCTGTTTGGGAAGATGAATCAGCTCTGGAATGGAGGGTGGAGACGGCTGCACACCACGGCGAAGGCACCTGATGCCACTGAACTGTACACCTAAAAACAATTAAGTGGTAAATTTTGTTGTGTATATTTTACCACAATGAAAAAAATACAGAAAGCAGAATTTCCTGTGTGATGCAGTACAATCCAAATTATATAAATAGACACATTATGCAATTTTGTAAAACTCAGAGATATTTCCTCCCCCACCCCCACCAGTCAAACACTTGGGCATTTTTCCCCCATAATGTTTGTTCCTCAACAAGAATAAACAAGGGAAATAAAGGGAGAATAAATTTAACCTTGAAATACTGCTGATTATTGGCCTCATCCATGGCCCTCTTGGAACATGGGGTTAATTGCAGCCTAATCAACACGTAAATTTGGGGATTATCAGTCGATTTCGAGTTTTTCTCTTCCTTATCCTCAGTGATTGTGGAATTACGTTTGCATGTGCGGTAGCTCGGTGCTGTCATTGTTACTCTCCCCTGATTGCAACCGGCCTCCCCAACAGCTGCAGAAAGAATTTCCATGACAGCGCTGCCAAAGGGGAGCGGTGGGAATTCTGCAGGATTAGAGCTGGAATTTGGAACTCCGGAGCAGAGGCCGGGATGCTGCGGATGGACACTTGGGCTATTTGTTACATAAATGCTTCCACAGCACAGCTCATGCCTGCCTACGGTTCCTTATCTTTGAATAACCTCCTTCCTGTAGTGCTAGTAAGTAGGAACTACTGGACACACCTTCCGTGTCTCCGCATCATAGGGCGGCCGTCGGGGAAGCAGCGGGGAAGCAGCGGGGCACCGCTGCGGTGCGCCCGGGTCCCATTCGCCCTTTCAGGACGGTGCACGCGCTGTGCAGTGATCGCTGGCCGTCAGCAGATGAGCAGTCAGGAGACGAACAAGGTTTACACTCTCCTCCCACTAATATGTTTAAAAACGTGCGGACCACTGAGTACAATCTATTGTTCCAACTCTTCTGAAGGTTTTATAACTTTAATTTGATGTGTCAAAGTTAACGGAGAGGAAATGTTACTGTCTTTATTTCTCTGACAAAAACATAATCGTAAGGCCGTCAGCCCAGTATCCGGTCACGCTAGGAGTCATGGCCAGGGCTATTCAATTTCCTGCGTGTACATTAATACCTTGCACTTAACCCATTCATAGATTATTCAAAATAAGTGTTTTGTGGGGTTAGGGAAGGCTTAAAACTCAGAACTATGTTATGTATATTATTCTCTAAAACAGGCTTTACCATAGACACCATTGTTGAGCAAAGAATTTTTAAATGGTTGGTATATTTAGAAAAGTTGAGAGGAAAATACAGTTGTTTTCTAATGTTAAAGAAAAAAGATATTCAAAACTGGGAAATATGGAAAGGGCTGACTGTACGCCCCTGCTGTCACACTGAAGCAATGTCCCCTGAGCCCACCTAAGGATTACCTAATTCTCTGGGGGTGTGATCTGTACCTTTGTCTGACTTATTATTTACCGATGATTTGCAAATGCTAAGCTGTAGTGATCTTACAGCAATGCCAATGATTCTTATCTGATAGCAATACAAATGAGTCTTGCCCACAAAGACATTAATTATTTTTGCCTCGTAAAGAAGATTATAGCCCAAAGGTCTAAGTTTTATTGCTCTGTGTGACATAAACCATTTGTGTGTGTGATTCAGTCATTTATTCCAGTGTGGGTTCTCTCAGCAGCTACAGGTACATCTGTTTGTCCTGGATTCCTTTGAACCTGTTCTGGTCCTTCACTAATGAGATGAGTAGGTCTTTAGCGTGCGCTCACTATACTTTTTTTTTTTTTAAGATTTTACTTATTTACTTTTTAGAGTGAGGGGAAAGGAAGGAGAAAGAGAGGGAGAGAAACATCAATGTGTGGTTGCCCCTTGCATGCCCCCAATTGCGGACCCAGCCTGCAGCTGAGGCTTGTGCCCCGACTGGGAGTTGAACCAGTGACCTTTTTGTTCGCAGGCCTGCACTCAATCCACTGAACTACACCAGCCAGGGCTACTCACTCTACTTTTGTATGACAGTCATATTTCTAACCTTGTGATAGTTTGACACTGATCTGCTTCTTAAAGCCTAAGAAGGGAAGTAACCAATGGTCAGCTAACAATACTGGTTAGAAACCACCATTTTCTCAGTGAACATCAGAGACCAAAAAATGAGTTCCCACGAAACATCACCATTGCTTGTTTTTCTGCATGTCCAAAGTCCCAATGGGTTTAAAATTGCCAACAGCTTGCCAGCGTATTGGACTGAGACATTCTAAGTCACTATCAGAGGGAAAGATGGTTGTGCGGGCAGCAGAGGGGGGTGGGGGAGGGGAAGTAAAGTGAAAAGATTATCTTGTGCAAAATGATTTTACTAAGTTACCAGAATGTGAAGGGCCAGGGTGCTAACTAACTAAGAGTCACAAGTGCAAACCCAAGAAGGTATGAGTTACAGTGCATGACCTCAAGTACTGGACCCCTGTTAAAAATTCCACCTCGAATATAATGGAAAGGAACATTTTATATTTAAAGGGGGGAAGGCACAGAACGGTCAATACTCCTTCTGTCTTAAAGGTCATCATGAGAGTCACCACTGAGTGGCTGTTTCTGGTTGTGAAAGGCAAAGCTCCGTAGGCCTCAGCTGGGAAGGGGAGATTAAGACAGAGAGAGATAAAGTTGTCTGTGTAATAAAAGAGTTTTCCCACAGTTTCTCTGGAGGGAGGAAGTGTGTGGTCCCTGAGGGACCTAGAGACAGCGAGAAGAGATCACTTTCCATGGGAGAGCAGGCCCTGAGGCTGCAGAGGCAGATCCATCTGGAGAGAATGACCTTGAAGAAACATCACATCCGGTGTTGGATTTAGATTTTTGGCATAATTGCCCTAGGCCTTTCTGTAGAAACCTGTTACCTTGAGCAACAGTCTTTTGCAAGGTGGGCCTCAGGGCAGGAAGGAGGAGGGGCTGAGTTCTCCCAGAAGTGCTGGGAGGGGAGGGGATGAAGCTGAGACAGCCAGGAGGAGAAATTCAACCTGGGAGGTAACAAAAGTGAGTCATCTCTCCTCTCTGCCCAGCTCCTGAGAAATAGGGGAAGCACGCTGGATTCCCTACGTTTACATAAAAGGGGGTTCAATTCATTTTTTCTTGATTAGAAGAATGATCCCCAAATCTGAGATAGTTTGGGAATCCAGTTTATATAAATGTACATCTTTAAGAAAAAGAATACCATATTACTAAGCTAAAACAAAGTACAGGGCCTGAGAAGGGGCCTCTCAATTGAAAAGCTCTGAAGCTGAAGATTTATTTGCTTCATGATTTGTTAGCCTCTGGACTCCAGGTCCTTTTAAAGCAGAATTTAAGGAAATGAATGAGATATCTAACCTCTCAGGTGAAGATTACATTTAGAAAAGGAAAGCTTGAATCCTGCGTTAGGGGCTGCTGGAGCCTGGTTCTGGTTCCCAGGCCGTGAGGACTCTGGCGGACGTGGTGCTGCTCTCGAGATAATCCCCACCGAAGAAAGGGCTTTGCCACACGGGGCCAGCGCCACAGCCAATGCACGGAAGAGGGCTGACTTAAAAGCAGGCACCAGGAGGCCCTCCCGAAGGGAGGTCACCAAATAGCAGGCACACAGGCAGGGTTTCCAGGTAATGGTGGGATGAAGCCTCTCCCTTGTCAGCTTTTACAACAGATTTGAGGATTTAGTGGTAATCCTCTTGTTTTCAGTATTTGGCCTGAAATCCTTTAGCCTGGGTGGTCTGGAATCCATTTTGTTAAAATTCTGTATTTATCTTTTCCTTGCATCAGTAATAGATTTTAGAAGGTTTTTATTGTTGTTGATGATGTTTGTTTTGCTTTTTTATTTTTAGTTAGAAAAGAATAAGGAGCTGGCAGCAGGCTGAAAAGGGATAAAAAGGCATTCTCACAGCTTTTTAGGAATATATGCCTGGAAAAACTCCAGATTCAGAAATTATATGGTTCTCTTTTACACAACTAATAAAACATTCCTTACGCCATAAAGAAACATATCTGACGCTGTGTTTTCTAAAGTGTGTTTGCACAGCTGATTTCATAGGATCTTTATAAGAATCCCATGAGGTATGCAGGGTGAGTATTATCTTCCTTTCTCACCTCCCTCTCCCTACCCCTCCCCCCACAGCCCTCTTCTCGGAAATTTAATGATGCTAACACAGAAATCAAGCCTGGTGACAGGGATCCCCAAGCTGGCATGGCAGCCAGTGGGGGAACTGGGATTGGATCACAGGATTTCTGACCCTTGGTCCAGTGGTCTTTCCTTTCGGATCTGTAAATAAATCCCCCATTAATTTCTTTCCTAATTAACTGGAGTTGTTCTCCATGCTGTTATTCCTTACTCCTGATGCCCTCACTTAAGATTCTGGTGGCTCTAATATTATTGCATCCTAGGGCCTGACTCTACCAGGAGCCAAGGACATTTGTGTTGGGCCTAGTACGGCCACTGGCAAACAGATGAGTGAGCGAATGACTGAACATGATGAAGGGAAGGACGTGCTGGGGGTGGCGATGATGACCTGTCGCGGGACACAGGCCGGAGCCTTGCTGCTCCTGGAGAGCTCTGTCCATCGGGCCCACACACTCTTTTCGGGTCTTTGTCCTTTCTTCTCTGGCTACTCTTGTTTGCAGGCCACTAAATGTGGGAACTCCTCAAGGCTAGTCTTCAGCCCCCCATTATTCTCCTACGTTCTCTCCCTAAGTGGGTTCCATCATGCCCTCTCCTTCAGATGCCATCTACCTGCCAATACCTTCAGATCCATGTCTACCCCAGACCTCTCTGAGCTCTCACCCTTAAATCCAACTATGCATTTCATAGTTCCACTACGATGTCTCCAAGTCCCAACATGTCCAGACAGAACTCAAGATCTCTCCTCCCCCAAACTGGTTTTCCTCCAGGATTTCCTACCAACCACACCTCCCACCACACAAGTCAGGAATCTGTAAGTCATCCTCGGGTCTGCTCTCTTCATCGCCCTCTAGAGCCTGCACATCTCCGAGTCCTCCTGGTTTTGCCTGCGGAGTATCTGCTGACTTTGACAGCTTCCCCCGCCTCTGTCAGCATCTCCCCAGTCAAAGCTGCTGTCAGCTCTCTTCTGGACTTGTGATAAAGAGCCTCCTACCAGTTCTTCTCAATCCACTTTTGTTCCCTCTTCTGTTCATTCTTTACACCAAAGGCCCTTCAAACCACTTATCTGACTCCTCTGTGCATCACCACAATCCCCTCACTCTCTATGCGATTCCACACTGCCTGTTCCTTCCCTGCAACAAGCCACGCTCCTCCGCACCCCTCTGTCTGCCCCCTCCCCCGCAGCCACCGCCATGGCAGGGCCTTGACCGTGGTCTTCTCTGCGTCTGGGGCCCCTCACCTCCGATACACACGCACAACTGCCTTGTTACCTTCTACTCATCCTTCACACCTTCTCAAGCTTCATTTCCTCAAATGCAGGTCGTGTTCCTTTATTAGATACTCACACAGACTCATGTTCTGGGTCCATGTGTCTCAGTTTTGTAATTACACTCCCTTGTTCAGTCAACAGTCCTTTAGCGAGCATCTATTCTCTGCCAGGAATGGCTCCAGGCAATTGAGATCCATCAGGGAGCTAACCCAACAAAAATGCCAGCGCTTACATTCTATGATAATTCTATAAAGAATTATAAATTCATTTCTGCTGATCTTTTTATGTGTGTCTCACACAGGGCTCTATGCTCAATTAGAGCTGTAATTGTGTCTGTTTTGTTGACATCACCCTTCAGCACAATGGTAGGTCCCAGGAGGTTCTCAAACATTTGCAAATTAATGGATATTTATATTTGTAAG
Source organism: Trachops cirrhosus (assembly GCA_028533065.1). Classification (NCBI taxonomy): domain Eukaryota; kingdom Metazoa; phylum Chordata; class Mammalia; order Chiroptera; family Phyllostomidae; genus Trachops; species Trachops cirrhosus. The sequence goes on from CM052538.1 coordinate 162,946,763, forward strand.
TTAATGAATGAATTAATGTTATTTTAACATTGTAACTTGGCTTACATTGAACTTACAATATTTTTGATATTTAAGAAAAATCCCTGTGTAATCGCCAAGATAATCTTACACATTAACCTTTCAAAGACTTGAACAGCCATTCCCTAGCTTTTAAGTGGCTTCTGAAGAACTAGCTGAACTTTGCTGCCATCTTTTGACCAAAGTGAATACCACACAGATGGAAGCAACAGCCCGTCATATTTTCATATTTCAGGTTCTGAGTATCAGTGAAAAATCCCACCACCGAGTTCTATCTTTGCCTAAAGATGCAAGAACGTGTTGCCTGTTAGGAGGAAATGCATGGTCACGCCCAGTGCCTCCCTCTATTACAGCCTTGCTTATTTGTCCGCATAGCTGTTGCCTCCCTTGTTCTTCCACATCCCAGAACCATGGTAAATGCTTAATTAATGTGCTTTATTTCTGTGAACAGTGAATGAATGACAGTTTCATACCAGAATTGGTGGGACACAGACACACACATATTAGCTATTATTGTTATCATTAACACTATCGATAGTATAAAGAGCCTTGCCCTGCAAAACAGATGAGCTAAAGAAAACTAGTATTGCTCCAAGATGGAGGTGTAGGTAAACATGTCTCGCCTCTGCACACAACTACAGCAAAAAATAAAACTAGACTACAAAACAAATATCACCCAGAATTGTCAGGAAATCAAGCTGTGTAGAAATCCGTCAACCAATAATTTAAAAAAGCCACATTCATCCAGATAGGTAGGAGGCATGGAGAGGTGCAGAGAGCTGCAGAGAGGCGTGGAGACGCCAAATTGCACAGAGGCACAGAGAGGAGAACAGCTGGTCCCGGATCAATATCAGGAGGGATACCTTGGGAGCAAGAGATCCTAGCCCCAGACCAGACGATCCAGCCCAGGGTTCCAGCTCTAGGAAAATAATTCCCCATAACTTCTGGCTGTAAAAACTGGAGCCAGGGTGGGGGGAGATTGGGGCAGTGGAAGAAACTGCAGGATTCTCAAGAGAATCCTCTTAGAGTCTGCAACCAACTTAGGACTCACTCAGACCCACCCCTTCAGGGATTCAGCACCAGGGCAACAGTTGGAAGGGCACCAGTGACATCTGGGGAGAAAGTGAGGTGACTGGCAACACCGTGAGTGTCTGGAGACAGCTTCCTCTCAGGAAAAACTCTGGAGGTCAGGCAGCAGCACTGTCCCCTCCCTGAATCCTCCCCCACACAAGCCAAAGAGAGGTAACACAGGGTTGTCCCACCCTGGCAATTACCTAAGGCTCCGCTCCATAGAACTTACAGGTGTGCTTTTCTACAACTGGCCACACTCCTAAAACCGGGACCCAAAGCAGCTCTGCTTAATACACACAAACAAACACAGGGAAGCTGCCAAAATGAGGACACAAAGAAATATGGCCCAAGTGAAAGAACAGTAAAAACTCCAGAAAAAGAACTAAGCAAAATGAAGGTAAGCAACCCATCAGATGCACAACACTGGTTATCAGGATGCTCTAGGAAATCACTGGGTACTTCAACAGCATAAAAAGACCCAGGCAGAAATGAAGGTTGCATTAAGTGAAATAAAAAAAATCTATAGAGAACCAACAGTGGAGAGAATGAAGCCAAGAACTGAATCGACAATTTGAAACACAAGGAAGGAAAAAACATTCAGTCAGAACAGGAGGAAGAAATAAGAATTCAAAACAATGAGGATTGGCATAGGAACCTCTGGGACATCTTTAAAAGTACCAACATCCAAATCATAGGGGTGCCAGAAGGAGAAGAGTAAGAGTAAGAAATTGAAAACTTATTTGAAAAAATAATGAAAGAAAAGTTTCTTAATTTGGTGAAGGAAATAGACAATCAAGTCCAGGAAGTACAGAGAGTCCCAAGCAAGATGGACACAGAGAGGACCACACCAAGACACGTCATAATTAAAATGCCAAAGGTTAAAGATAAAGAGAGAATCTTAAAAACCAGCAAAAGAAAAGCAGAGAGTTACCTACAAAAGAATTCCCATCAGACTATCAGCTAATTTCTCAAAAGAAACTTTTCAGACTAGACGGGACTGGTAAGAAGTATTCAAAGTGATGAAAAGCAAGGACCTACATCCAAGATTACACTAACCAGCAAAGCCATCATTTAGAATGGAAGGGCAGATAAAGTACTTCCCAGATAAGGTAAAGCTAAAGGAGTTCATCATCACCAAGCCATTATTACAGGAAATGTTAAAGGGATTTATATAAGAAAAAGAGAATCAAAACGATGAACATTAAAATGACAATAAATTTACAATGATCAATAATTGAATCCAAATGACAAACTAAGCAAACAAACAGAACAGTTACAGAATCAGTTATGGAGACCATTTGGAGGGTTATCATTTGGAAGGGGGAAAGAGGTGAATGGGGGAAAGGTGCAGGGATTAAAAAGCACACATTGGTAGGTACAAATTAGACAGGGGGAGGTTAAGAACAGTGTAGGTAATGGAACAGACAAAGAACCTATATGCATGAAATAAGGGTGTGGGTTGCTGGAGGGAGGGGGCATACTGGGTGGAGGGGGCAAAAGGGAAAATTGGGACAACTGTAATAGCACAATCAATAAAATATGTTTTTAAAAAACAAATAGAGTTTTTCTGTGAGTTCCTCCGTGTAAGAGGACATGAGGACATCCACCCCAAACTCCGTGTAATGTTCTGTTTTCCCTCTCTCCCAGGCTCCCTCTCTCTGCCTCCCCCTCTTCCTGGATAGTTTATTAACACTATTTTTGTTGCTATCTCAACCTTTAAAACTTAAAAAATGTTATATATATATATAATTTAAGGGCTTTATGTTTTGTCTCTCTCGTAAAATGATAAATCCCTGGTTACAAGCAGATTTTGTTGTGAACTGAGAATCGCCCACAATACTCAATAAGCCCTTAAAGACAGTATTAAAGCCTCTTTTCTGAAATAAAGGGTGGGAAGAAAGATTTTATTTTGCTCTAACACATTGTGAAACTGTGGGGGGAAATTATGTCAAGTTCTCAGAAAGCTAGTCACTACATATTAAATATTTAAAAATTATATTATTTCGGAAAATTCAGATTTCAAAACATGGCCTCTCTGAAATAATTATAACAGCAGGGAATCTTTGTATATCTGAAGCTAGAGAACAGAAAATAGGAATGAAAAATCATGGCAAAGTTAACTTCTTTACACAGAGAGCCAGAAAGATGAAAAATTTGGATTTTCTCAGAGGAAAAGTCTGAAAGGATTTCACATGGATGTTTAAGCAACGTATAAACTAGTGAACGAACGGGTGTTCCTCAGAGTCTCCGATGAATGTCTGCAGCAGGACTGGCTTCAGGGAAGTGAAGTTACTGGATAATCCCAGAAAGTGAAGACCGTGAATGAATAGCCCTCCGAGCCGGACAGGGAAGGGCTGCAGCCCAGCGAGAAGCCGTTTCGGTGCCGTGGGCCTGTGCACGCCAGGTCGTCCACAAAGCCGTGGGGTTAAGGAGGACCTCGATGAGCCACGTTCTCACCTCCTTTTCACTCCAGTTCAGCACACGGTTGTTCAATAATTCTAAGCACCCACTTTTAGTGCCCAGTCTCAGACAATTGGATCTGAACCTGGCATGCCAAGAAAAATGATGTCTTAAAGTGTGGTCTGCTCTGCAACTGAAAAAAACTAAATGAAGTCAGTGAACAGAAATTGCAATAATTTTATATTTAGACATTGTGTCACATGTGCTTTTTTATTAATCTTACTTAAAAAAGGTCGCTCATTTCATTTTTGCACAGAAGCATTCTGAGAATCGGATGCTGTCTTCGGTCCTTAACGTGGGGTGGTCTGGTCCACCAGAGATGGAAAGGCTTCCCTTGGGGAAAATTTTCTGGTTCCTACTGAACTGTGCACTTGCTAAGCACTGAGCCTTGGGGCCGCTGTGTTCTTCCCGCCTCCTGCGTGAGAGAAGATACCTGCCAGCGACTTCCTGTGCTGACAGGAGGGGCACACAGCCTCTGAGCGCAGGGGCAAATGGGAGAACCGACTGGATCAGGCTGGTCGTTTGGGAAGACACGTCGGCTACCGGGCACCTGCCAAGGACATCACCTGGTTATTTAAAAAAAACCTTGTGTAGTTCGGTTAGCTAAATGGGAGTCCTATGCAGAGGACAAGGAACTATTCATTTTGCTAAGGTTTAGTTTTTCAGAAGAGCCCTCACAGTAAAGGGCCCCTCACTTTTGAGAGCACTAAATCCTTTTGGTGACTTTGGTGAAAGAGACATGAAATAACTGATGAAGGAAAATGTGTTTCAGATGGAAAATAATGGCTTTTAAAATGAAATGCCTGGTGAACATCTGGTGTCCCTTTATGATGAATGAACATCTGTCTTCCTCACTTAATGTATCGCACCTGTCGATCCAACCAAGTCTCTCCCTATATCCAAATAAAGGTGAAAATACTGATGTTGAGGTCCCAGCCTCAGAAATCTTGACATAATTTCTAGGGTTTCATGGGTCCCAAGTATCTTCTAATACTAACTCATACAAATTCTCAGTAAATGACCTTCAATCTATAACTAACCGTTATAATTGAGTATTTATCATATGTGGCATTTGTTTCAACTTTGGGAGTATTTGCCTCCATTCCTGTATGTTTGTTTATTTTTGCTTACTGTTTCATTTAAAAGTGAATCTCGGGTCCTTTCTCTACCAGGAGCCTCTTCTGACCTCACGGGGCACCCCACAGCTTCTCCTGCTCTCACTGAAGCAAGGGAGGCGTGTTGCCCCTCGGGGTGGGTGCTCCTGAAGAGTGCCTGAGCTCTTACTTTCCCGTCTTGTCTTCAGAGGGATGTGGTCGAGTTCCTAGAGCAGCCCCATGGGCATTTCGAATGGCTCCACCAGCATTTTAAAGGCCACGCTCTCTGCGGATGGTATAGCAGGTCCCCAAGGGAGAAATCAGGATCCGGAACCCTGTCCTGCTCCAGGTCAATGCTCTGCCCTCACAGCAGATTCCCCAAAACTCTCTCTCTCTCTTACTCACACATACACAGAGTTTCTATGTGTAAGGGTCAGCCAGTAATTCCACTGTATCTCAGGATGTGCAGCAGGTTATGTGCCAGAACAGAGCCTCTCCAGGTCCCACTGCTGTCCCCTGGTCCCTGAGCCAAGCAACAGAGGCCATGGTTAGTTTGTTCCTGTTAAGAGGTGTGTTAATTTAATATGCAAGGCTGCAAGTTCTGCCTATCATGCTCATTAAAATTTCTCCTTGTGGACAGATCACTAATAAAAAGATGGAATCTTACTTTCTCTGATTAGCTGTCATTTTACAAAGTAAAAATCCCATGAGTCAAGTTTTTAGGAGAAGGTGTGGTCTTCAGGAAGGGGACTAAGGACGGTGAGAAGGAATGCGCTACCTCTCCTGGTCTTTGGGTGGCGGTGGGCTGCACGGGGAGCTTTAAGACTGATTCCCAGGGGTGAGAGAAGGCAAGAAAGCAGAAAGGGGTGCTGGGCACAAACTTACTTGCCTGGCACTTCCTTTCAGTTATTTTTCAATGCACACCTGCCAGGCATGCCATCCTCCTCTTTCCAGGGTTGGGGGTGGGGATTGTTTGCTCACGGCATACCATCCCCCACACCCAGCCACCTAGGTATATGGGGGGGGGGCGGGGGGGGCGGGGGGAGGTCCGGATCCTTGCACTCCATTCTCCTGGTTCTGGGTTTGGATTAGCATGTGGGCCCATGACCCAACCTGAGCCAGTCACACTCCTTGTCTGGGATTCTCAAAACTGGACCTGAGGCCAGGAAACCCTTTCCTTTTTGAATGACGCAGTTGGGAAGGTGTGAGCCCAGGAATTGTCCAAAGCCACCAGTGCAGCCCAAGGAGAAATGCGGTTTGTGGCAAGGAAGAGTGACGCTGACACTCAGGGAGATGACGAAATGTGAGGAAAGAGTCTCATGGTGTTCGTTTCCTCACCTGAGTTGCTCTGAGCTACGCTCTTTCCATTTCTAGTTCCATGAGTCAGTACATTTCCTAACTGGTCTAAGCTTTTTCAAGGTGACGTTTTTGTAATGTGTGCCCACAGCATCTTCACTAACACCTCACTACTACTCTACGTATTACTTATTTCCTCCCTCTCTTCTACTCTCAAAATTGTTTAAAGGTATTTGCTCCATTACCTCTGAGGAAAGGAGGCAATTTTCTCTGAAAATTAGTGACTTGCCACAGTCAATTAATCTCATATTCAATACAAAGAGATGTGAAAAGTGCTTAGAATAGTGCTGAGCATATAAAAAAAACAGTACCTACATGTTTGTTATTAACATTATTCCTGGTAGTAGTAACAGTAGTAGCCAGAACAGATACAGCAGCACATGGTGGTAATAAAATGAAGGTGCCAAAACCCCTCCCAGATTAATGGGTGTTGATTACAAAATGCCCCCCAAAAGGTGTGCAAAGTGGTAGGTATGAACCAATCCATTGCTCCCTCCGCCTCAGTTTTGGACCCATGCCTGGGAAACCAGCTCAGCTAATGGCCTGCTCCCACAGCCCCGCATGCTTCATTCCCTTACCCTCCTTGTCTGAGAAGCCAGCAGATGCACCCCTGGCCTCGCTTTGTGCAACGATTGCTTCAGTCGCCCGTTCTAATCTACAGTCATGCTGCTGCTACTCGGGAAGGACATGCAAATGAAAAGACTACTTTGTATTGTATTTCTTGGCCATTTCTATCTTCTTTATTCTATAGAATGTGTTCTCTTATGTGCTAATATATCAGTTGAGGGTCAGAATTGATGGGAGTATATGTTGTCAGTCCATTAATTGTAGACTAATCTGAGGGTGGACGAACTTTAAACCAGAAAAAAAAAGTGTCCATACCAGGCAATATAACTTAAAACTACCTGGTACTACAGATAAAGGCTCCATATAGTCAACCCACCAGGATGTAATGGCTTACACCTCTTTGGTCTTGGTCCTTTGAACAGAGATGGATTTGTCTTTCGCTGTTGGCTGGCTAAGCAATCCTGGGAGACATAGTAGTTTTAGATGTTGTCAAACGGATGTGTCACGATAGAACCCAGTGTCTCATAGCTCACGGTCCCCCAATGCCCACTTGTCTTGTGGACCCCGGTATCACCTTTAAAACCCTCGCCAATAGATCTACTTGATGTTTCAATCATCGCCACCCTTCCCATCTGTACATAACAAGCAGGCATCAGCATGAGCAATCTGTATTTGAGATCAAAAAGCCCAGAGCTTTACTTGTAAATCTTACCCCTAAAGTTGTATATTCTTCATACTTGCAAGGCAAAACAAGTTCTAGCCCAAGAGTTTATAGAAGCTCATTGCTACTGAAAAATACACAGTAAAATGAGAGTTTCTTGTGTTGAGAGGTATGAGGAATCAACCAGAACACTTTCTACTTAGTCCACTGAGTGGGCTTATAGTTGTCTTCCACCAGAATCTTTCTGGTGACTAAGTGGGTGACCACAGCCTTCATCACCCTTCTGAGTTCACTGAGCTGTGCTCAGTAGACCCAGCTCGATCGCGGCCTCTTCTTCTGAATTCACATACTCGCATTGTAACAAATCCCTGTTGCCAGAAGTAAATTGTACAATGAGGACAGTTTTGGCTCCAGGGTTGCAACTGCCAGTTACGGATCCTATGGGCCACTCCCAATGCACTTGCTTCTGTGTGCTCCTTCCTAGGACACTGCTAGCTAATCAGTAACACTGTGAGTTACTCCAATGTAAAAATATCTTTCATGTGTTACCCAGGACCGTTTCAGAATTTCTGATATTCAAATTATTTTGGTGTCTTTCTTTAGTAATCAATAGTAGACAATTAACTGTCTTTCAAAAGTGGAGGGGGGGCAATGGGCAGGTGCATTCACCATTTCTTTGATTAAAAGTCCTATTTGTATTGTTTCTGAGAGCCTGCATTGTTTAAAATTTTCACACCTCTTAGCACTGGTAAATCCAGGGATTTAATAAATCCACAGATTCCCATGTAACAAGGCCAATTAAAACAGGGAAAAGGGTGGTTTTTTTTGTACCCTAGTCACCTGGATGATAGCCAAGAAGTTTGTCATTCATGATCTTCATTTTGATTAATCATTTGAATATTGGAGTAATCATCACTTACCAATTGAATCTGGTTAGCAATGTTTTCATTGAGCTTTTGCCTCTTTTCCACTGCACCCCCAAATGTCCTGCAATAAGGTTATTTAAGCCTTTCAAGTAGTTGGGGATTTCTTCACAACGAGTCTCTGTGACCGGAAGTCTCATCTATGCTGCATTAGCCCCCTCTGTTGGCTCCATGATTATGGCCTGGGCTGTAAACAATAGCCAGGCACGTCTAGTTTACACTCTTGAGGGGGGAAAAAGGCTTTTTCAGTTTGTGGGCCAGATCCAGGGGGACAGAGAGGAACATGCTTCACACATGTTCCTTCCTGTTACATATGTCAATCCCTTAGCTGTCTCAGACCACAGGTGCTCATCTGATTAATCCAACACTGATATCACCTCGGTCTCTTAATCTTTGTTAGGGTCCCTTCCTTCCTAATGTCATTACTCCCACCTCTGCCTCTCATCTGCACGGTGGCTAAGTGAACAAATGTCAATGGCAAACTTGGTTTGGTGGAAAGACCGGACTAGACACCATTCGGGTACAGTGAACAGCGTGGTGGTCAGCATAAGCAGCAGAGGTATCGAGGGTGAGCAGACATACAATTTTCAGATCCAAAGATCCTCCCAAAGGGGAGCGCATAGCGGGACTAAAAACATCCTTGTGACTGAACATCACAGGAGGATGAAATGCGTTCTTCCAATTTTAGGAGATTGGAGAGTTCTGCACATTAACTCATCTGTATACATGCCAGCAGCCACTCCTCCTGGGCCTGTGCATCTCAGCAATCTCAGCATTACATAACCAACAACATGACTGCAGAGCCCAGAAGTTGCAACATACTTAGGCTTAAACTCAGTTCTTGGTGTCTCAGGCTACTGCTCAGGCTAGTTCTTGGTAGTTTCATTCCTAAACTACAGAACTGCCTAAGAGTCAGTTACCCCAGCCTCTCTGGGTCATCTCAACAGGCTCTTAGGTGAGCCGTAGGCTCTATCTTATAATCCGTAAAGACTTGTATTCAGAAAAGGCCTACTGCTGTCTGTCATCAGTTTCACAGCCTTCAACTCCACTAACTGAATGGGTATAATTGCCCCCAGGACAGCCCGGAAGTCCTAGCTGGCAGAGATGCTCAGTATCTACAAAAGGACAGTTCCCGCAGCTCAGAGCTCCCAGCTCCACAGACAGGCCCCGTGCTGGCTCACAAGTGCTCTTCCCCTTTTCCCTGTAGGGTCACGACACAAGGTTAGATAAGATTTCATACTTTGTGTGTTGCTCAGTGGTCGCCAACGATTGCCCCAACAGTGGTCCCATGCCCCTGTATCCCCAGCACTGCCAACGAGGACAGGCCTGTGGGAGTCATTGCATTGGAACCTGAGAGAAGAGGACATGTTAAAAGGGTGACAAGATCTTAGAGGGAAGGCAAATCTGGATCCACACCCAAACTCCTCCCCTGAGTCATTAAAGATGTGACCTTGGGGAAATTACTCAATCTCTGTTCATCAGTAAAATGGAGAAAATAACAGCAATTTACTGTGAGGATTGAGCAAGAGAGTGTGTGTGAAACACTGGAACAGACAGCACTTAGTGAGTGGCAGCTACATCACCGCCACGATTGTTCCCAAGTCTAGTTCTCGCCTCGCCAGGAAAATCTGCTCAGCTGCTCCACACAAACATCGCACGTGGGCCTGCCCCGTGTGTTTGGGTGGAAGGATGGAATGTTACACTCTAAGAAAAGTTACCCAAATTAGTTTCATTTTCTGCTTCACATTTTCAAAAATTTTCTTTACAGCATCACTGCATGGATTCTAGAGCACTGGAACTCAACAGTGACGGTTTCATCTCTGCTAGTAGCCATCTATCTACAAGGACATTTGGCTTCCCAGGACCTCAGTGTCCTTAGCCAGGAAATGGGAATTTATATACTATTCTTTGTAAAATCATTCAAAGAGTTGATGAGGTGAGGTGCATGAAGTTCTTCATATGGTACCTGGTACACTGCAGGAGTGCCACAAATGCTGGTGTGCCTTCCGCCCTTTACCTCTAGGCGTCAATGCCTTTATTTGTTTCAGAAAGAACAAAAACAAAAGCAAGCCCTGAGTGGTGTGGCTCGGTTGGTTGAGTCGTTAGGTCGCAGGTCTGATTCCTGAGAAGCACACATGCCTGAGTTGCAGGTCAGGGTGTGTTCAGCAAGCAACCTATCGATGCTTCTCTCCCATCAATGTTTCTCTCCCTCTCTCCTTCCTTTCCCCTCCCTCTAAAAATAATTAAATTTTTTTTAGCTTTTTTTTAAAGATTTTATTTATTTATCTTTAGAGGGGAAGGGAAGGAGAGAGGGAGAGAAATATCAATGTATGGTTGCTTCCTGTGCATTCCCTGCTGGGAACTGGCCTGCAACCCAGGCATGTGCCCTGACTGGGAATTGAACCGTGATCTCTTGGTTCACAGGCCCGCGCTTAATCCACTAAGCTACACCAGCCAGGGCAAATAATTAAATTTTTAAAAATTTTTCATGTGTGGTGGGGTGGGGGTGGACTAGTTTTTCTTCCAGTTCTTTCACCTCTAGTGTCCTGTGACTCTTCCAACACTCTCTCATGGTACATTATGTCGGTCCCCAAAACACCCAGCAGGGTCTGGGAGCAGAGCTCCCCACAGAAGGTCTTGGCAGCGCTGCTCGCCCTACCTGTTCGTGTTGCCTCACGCTGCTGTCTGGCAGCTCTTCTTCCCATTTCCTGTGATAAACTCTGTAGCTCTCCTATACCTTTAGGGCTTGAAACCTAAATATGTGTATTTATTGGCCTGGCGTCATTGCATAACACATTCTTTAAAAAGTTGTGCTGTCAGTTTATAATAGCTAAGTGCTGGAAGCAACCTAGATGCCCATCAGTAAATGAGTGGATCAAAAAACTATGGTACATTTACACAATGGAATTCTATGCAGCTGAAAGAAAGAAGGAGCTCATACCCTTTGCAATAGCATGGATGGAGTTGGAAAGCATTATGCTAAGCGAAATAAGCCAGGCAGTGAAAGACAAATACCATATGATCTCGCCTTTAACAGGAACCTAAACAACAAAACGAAGAACCAAGTAAAATATAACAAAAGACACTGAAATAGAGGACAGGTTGTCAGTGACCAGAGGGGAGAGGGGAGGGAATTTCAGGGGAGAAGGGAAGGGTTTATAGGAACAAATATAGAGGACACATGGACAAAACTAGGGGGTTTGGAAAGGGGAGGGAGGAGGGGAGGAATGGGTGGGTGGGCTGGAATGGGAATAAAGGATAGAAACTGTACTGAATAAACTAAAATAAAAAAATTTAAAAAAAGAAAAAAAGAATAAAATATGTCAATGTTGGTAAATAAAAAATAAGTAAATAAATAAAAAATGTATTTAAAAAAAAAAGTTGTGCTGTGTTTTGTACCCAAGCCCTGACGGCCATAGCCTGATTTGCTTCCCAAAGCTAATCCTCAGGCAGCTTTCCTCATCTTGACGTATACCTGTCACCCCACTCAGTTAATGAATTAACAATTAAGGTGTCATTCGAGTTCTTGCTTTCCCTCACCATCTACCTCCAAGCCATCTAACAAGTCCTGCTGATTCTACCTTTAAAACGTATCCATATATGTCATTTTGGCCCATCTGCACCACTGCAATACTGGAGCAAGCCACCATCTCTTCTCAGGGATGTTTACTGTAACAACTTCCTCCCTGGCCTCCCAGCTTCCTCCTTTGCTCACCTACAGTTTGTGCTCCGTGTAGGAACCACAGTGAGTTTGTAAAGAGTGAGTCAAATTAGGTAACTCCTGTGCTTGGCATCCCTCAACTTTCTTTCCTTTAGTTTTTAAGACTCTGTATGATCTGACCTTGGCCTATCTTTCCATCTTTATCTCCTACTGTTCTCTCCATCTACCAGGCTCCAGCCACTCTGACCGTGTTTCTGTTCCTCAGACACCCAAGCTTATTTCTGCCCTAAGATTCTCACTCTGGCTGTTGACTCTGCCTCGTATGCTCTGTCTCCTGATCTTCGTATGGCTAGCTATCTTCATCTTCAGATCAGGGGACAGATATCACCTTCTCAGGGGGGCCATTCTAGACACCCCAATCTGAGGTAGCTGCTCAATCACTCCTGACCATATTGCCCTGTTTTAATTTTCTGCAGAGCAAGCATCACGAAGAGTTTTCCTACTTGAACTATAATTTCCTGTCTTCCCCATTACAAAGTGTGCTCCTTGAAGTTGGGACTCTCACTTACTTCTTTGCTGCTGAATCTGGAGAGCCTAGAACTATGCACATCACCGAGTAGTAAATACATTACTGAGTGAGAGAATTCAAATTTATCCCGCTTTGCTTTACATCACTATTTAGCACATCACACCACTAGGGGGCAATAAATCACCCAATTGGAATGAGAAAACAGGTGACTTTTATACTACTTTCTAAGATAAACTTAATTGATTTTAATCATTAGTATAACAGAGTGTGTTAAGAAAAACACTCCCACTCTCAAAAAAAAATGAAGGGAGGGAAAAAAAGATTCTCTAGATTTTTAAACCAGCCACCAGGAATAAGCCTAGGAGGAAAACTTTATTCCAGGATTACAAACAGTGAAACATTTTTAAGCAGACCTCCTGTTTAGAGATGCTATTGAAATTTAAATAAAATCTCATTCTGTGATTTGACAAAGCATTTACTTCATCGATATAGGATTGTTTTGGAAGTCAGAGAGAAATTAAGCAATATCATATTTTATCCATCTTTTATAGATACACACATGTGTGCACACGGATACTCCTTGGTCACTATTCTTATATTTTATTTTGAAAGTTTGAGTCTGGCCTTGGGCATTCAGTTGGTTAGAGTGTCATCCTGATACGTCAAAGTTGCAGGTTTGAGGCACATACAAGACTCAACCAATGAATGCAAAATATGTGGGACAGTAAGTCAGTGTGTCTCTCTGTCTCCCCAAAATCAATAAATAAAAATTATTTTAAAAAAGTTTGAATCCCACTTAGTTGCATGGGAGTAGAGATTCTGAAAAGATTTTTTTCCTATTTTTTGTAATTCCATTTTATTCTGAGCATTTAGTTCTAAGCTTATCTTTTAAAGAAAGCAACAGGGAATGTCCAGGATATGCCACCAAGCAATGAGACACGGAATGCTTCCGTTGGCAGGTTGACGCGTGGCCAGAATAGCCTGAGTGTCTAACATGCTATGATGAGGACAGGTTTCTGTTTCTTGAGGCTACCACAATGCCTGTCATGTGGGCACAGAAAATGGCCAATCACACAACTAGCTTGTCTGTTCAGTGACAAGGGGAAGGAGGACACAATATTCTCAGTGAACTCAAGGTGGCAGTGCAGAAATACTTAAAACAGATTGGAAGGCTCCTTTGGTGGTCGGCCAAGAGGACTGCTCTCCAAAGCACATTGACTCTGTCACCATGACAACTACAGGGCTTACTGGAATCTGTGAGTTTCTAGTTGCCCTGTCTCCAGAGGGGAGAAATGACTTAGAGAAAACGTTCAAGCCTATATAAGTAAACTTAATTTTTATACTGTTGCTGATGGGACTCAGTGTGGCAGACAGGCTGCCCAAGTGTGAGTGGCTGCGGGAGAGAGGCGTGGTCAGATGAAGCTGGGGCTGTGGGTTTCCGGGAATTAACTGGAGGGGAGCAGCCTAAGCTTTTCTAGTCACTCAGTGACAATGAGAGCGGTCTAGCGCACCCACCGGGTGCGTGGTGAGGAGGGAAAATCCAGATCAGCTTATTTGCTTCTTTAAAGTCTTTTGAGTATGCAGGATCTACTAAATCATCATGTCTATTACAACATATTGTCAGTAACACCAGAGCGAGCCCCCCCACCCGCACCGTGACCTCCCCCTCCAAGGGGAGAGAACATTACCTTCTCCCCTCACATTCTAAGTTGCTCACCACAATAGATGCGTTCATATATTTATTTGGCCAACACTCACTTGTTGAATACCTGCAAAACAGTTACTACACTCAAGGAGTCAAATGGAAATGGAGTTATGAGAGGAATCAAGAAAATTTTATGGAAAATTCAAAGGAAAAATACTTAAAGCTCCCAGCAAGAAGAAAGCAAGTAACATTTTATGGAGCAACGACTTTGATCTTAAAAAATAAATAGAATGTTTAGGTTGAGGGGGTGAGTGATAAAAGAGAGGGCATCCCACACCGAAGGGACAGAGTAAGCACAGGTGTGAAGGTGAGATAACTCAGAGTGTGCGGATAGAGAGCGAGCGCAGGCCAAGCATGGGAAGTAGTAGGTAATAAAGCTTCAAAACCAGTGTTTTCTGAACACAGGGAGATTTTGCCACCCAAGGGACAGTTGGCAATGCCTGGAGATATTTTTGGTTTTTACAACTAAATGGGGGATGCTACTGGCATCTAGCGGGTAGAAGCCAGAGAAACTGCTATCCATTCCTTAGTGCATAGGACAGCTTGCCACAGTAAACTTACCCAGCCCCAAACGTCGATAATCGCCAGTATTGGGGAACCCTGTCTTTAAGGAAGGTTGGTCTTTTGTCAAGGAGCACCTTCCATGTCAGGTGAAGGGGATGGACCTCATCTGGCAGTCAAAGAGAGATGCAGGAGGTTTTCAAGTGAGGGAATAAATTTATCAGTATTATGATTTATGGACTTTTTAAATCATATAAGATGTTCATAGGCTTTCCCCTCCCTGGACTTTTAAGAGAAACCCTGTTTGGGCTACTTGGCTTGCCTTTGTTGCAGGGTAATGAATGGGTGGAGATGCAGAACTGGAGAAGCCTAGAAAAGGTAAATGAATCTCTACTTATAAGGACATAAAACCTCCGAGAGAAAAAAAAAAATGATCCAAGGGGTGGGGTTGAGGGAGGCAAGAGAGCAGAGTAAGGGCATAGGGACGAAAATCCGCACAAAGCGAAGTTATGAGGAGGGGATACTCAATCACGGGCAGGCACCAAAATGAAAAAACCTCGCTTCTACCCTTGATGAGCTTGCAATTTCCTAACAAAGTTTCCACACAACCAAGGCTCTGTTCCTCACAAGAAAAAGTATACATATGTCATAAGACTGCAGTTTCTCAGAACTTTCACTGATGAACAAAAACGAGGTGGCTTCCAGTCGGGGTAAAAGTCATTTGGGCTGCTCTTCTTGCAGGTTTTTCTTACATTCAGCTTGAAAGAAAAAAACTGACAGAAAACATCCACGTCTAGTATCAGATTATTTCCGTGTTTTGGTTTGGAGATGGATTTGGCACAGACAACTGAATCTAGTCAGTTGCCCCTTGTTAGAGATGGGTCATCACAAATATGGCCCATGGGAAGCTGCAGTGGAGACACTCTTAAGGCTGCAAGAGCATCAGTTCTTCATGTCACAGTCAGCTGCTCTGGTCTGTGTTATCTCTGCCAACTTCCAGCGGCTAATAAGCTTTTGGCCCAGCAATGGAAGCAATGGTGCCAATGACAAAGATAAACAAGGGCCTCTGCCAGGAGCAAAAGCTGAGACCTTTCTGGTAATTACAACCTGACATGTACATGGCCCCAGGATCGTGGGCCCTCTTTACCATGGCCGTTTTCTATCTATCTATCTATCTATCTATCTATCTATCTATCTATCTACCTACCTACCTACCTACCTACCTATCTATCCACCTACCTACTTATCTATCCAGGGACCTCATACCGTATGATGGCTGCCATGGGTGTTGCATTATCACAAATTTGTCAAGGCAGATTGGTCATGTTCTTTTTGAAACTTCCCAGAGAAAATGGAATTGGAAATGAATGGACATTAAGAAGAGCACCCACAGAGCTCAGCCTTTCTCAGTGGTGGTCAATCAGAGAGGAATCTCATGCACCAAACAAAGAAAAGTTGTTGACGGGGGTGGGTTTTAAAAACAGGTGGGGAGAAACTTTGCTTCTCTGTTTTATTTGGAAGAGTTCTTGATTGCTACTTACAGCAAGCCCAGTAATGAAGGCTTATTGTTTTATTCCATGACAAGAAGGCCTACATGGATAGATTTTGTGATTATGACAATTTCTGAGATGCATCAGGAACATAAGATGTTTTTTTATATTTTCTGTCTCTCATTCTTAGCATGTTGCCTTTTCCATTTTTGCTTGTTGCTTCACGCGTTGCCAGCCACTTCTGCCTCTTCCATAAAAAAAGGAGAAGCTTCTCACCACACATCATGGGCCAGAATTGGGTCATGTGGTCACTCCAACATCGAAGAGAGGCTGGGAAGATGAATGTCTGTCAAAGAAGACCATTGTCGTGACTGGTTCAGACCAGCCGTGATTCATCTCCTAGAGCCTGGCAGTTTGTTATCACAAACAAAAATGTGGTTCCATCAGAAAGAAAGGAGAGGAATTATTGCTGTGACAGAGTCGATGGCCTGTAGATGTGGATTTTATCTGGTGTGGGACAGAAATACAATGGGCTCCCTCACTCTTTGTACATGTTCCTGCAGCCTTGAATGCTTTCCTCTCCTTTCATCTCTCTTCTGAACTAACCTCTCTTTCTATGCACTGGTAGATTCCTAATAATTTCTGCTCCCCTTCAGAGTCTACTGAAATCATCTTCCTGAGACCTTTCTTGGACCCACATCCCAGTGTTAAACATATTTATCATTGCTCCCCAACTAACTCTACCCTGGCATGTATCATACTGAATCGTAGCTGTCTCTTTTCTTACCTTTCTTCACCCCCAGGTTGGATTCCTTGACAAGCCTTATTCATATATGGCATATTTGTATTCATATCCCCAAGACCGAGCCCAGAGCCTGACACTGACTAGCTGAATCAAGGAGAACTCAAAAAAGTTTTATTACATGTTATAATTCCTTAAGAAATGGTGGTTCTGGATAAAGCACACAGAAAACTTCATTATGTGGGATTGTAAAAGAGCACACTTTTCAAGGAAGAAGTGCTCCATCTCAAGGAGAAGATGGTCCAGCCTGGCTTTTCTACCTTTGCCTCTAGTGTCTAGCACCAGCAGGCACCCGCCGTCCCTTTACTGACCCCAGCTCCCCAAGTGTCAGTGGTGGAGTGAATGCCCACGTCCATGGGCCACCTCTGAGAAGGTGGCACTTCACTGGAAAAACAGCGTGAGCTTTGGAGGTCTGGACCCGGGCTCAGCCATTGCCTCATTCTACTGAAGAGCAATGGGAGTCCCCCTTTTATCGAACTCCGTTGATCTTCAGGCTGCTCATCTGTAGATGTGATGATAACAGCTTCAGAGGGTTAGATGAGTATGAAATGACACTACGTATGTAAAGCGCACAGCACATGGTAGATGCTCAACAAAGTGTTAGTGAATGCATCTTGGATGTTCAATGATACACTTTTATCAGGTCAGAGTTTTCTTATTGGCAGATGTTTTCACTGCCCTGGAGTCAAAAAGTTCTGTATCTCACAATGAAGTTTGTAAATTTCTTAGTTCTGTATCATGTGCATATCTAGACAGTTCTATATTTTAAAAGCCTGGTGATAATTGTACCCCTAGGTTAAATGAAAGGTCATAGGATAGCCCTATAGCTATCATATGCGTGCTTTACATGTCCATCTTAAAAGGGTATATGTTCTAAATGTATGTAAAAGAATTTATAATTATCCTTCATTCATTCTTCCATTGAGATATAACCTACATACCGTAATACCCTTTAAAGTATACAGTTCAGTAGATTTTATTATATTCTGATTGTGCCATTGTCACTAACTGCAGATCTATTTTTAAAGATTTTAGTTATTTTTAGACAGAAGGGAAGGGAGGGAGAGAAAGAGAGGGAAAGAAACATCAATGTGTGGTTGCCTCTCATGCGCCCCCTACTGGGGACCTGGCCTGCAACCCAGGCATGTGCCCTGACTGGGAATAGAACTGGCAACCCTTTGGTTCACAGGCCAGTGCTCAATCCCCTGAGCCATGCCATCCAGGGATAACTGCAGAATATTTTCATTAACCCCAAAGAAACCCCTGTACACACTAGCTATTGCTCATCATACTCCTCTCCCCAAAGTCCCTAGAAAACACTAATTTTCTGTTTCTATGGATTTGCCTATCTCAGATATTTCATATAAATGGAATCATACAATATAGGCCTTTTGTGTCTGGCTTGTTTCACTCAGCATAATGTTTCAGAGTTATTCACATTGTAGCACATTTCAGTATTTCATTTCTTTTTATGGCTGAATAATAATAGTCCATTGCATAGGTGTGCCACATTTTGTTAATCCATTTGTCTGTCATTTGATAAATATTTGTATTGTTTCCACTTGATAATTATCAATAATACTACTGTGAACATCTGTGTACAAGTTTTTTTAAAGACTTTATTTATTTAGAGAGAAAGGAAGGGAGGGAGAAAGAGACAGAGAGGAACATCAATGTGTGGTTGACTGTCACATGCCCCCGATGGGGACCTGGCCCGAAACCCAGGCATGTGCCCTGACTGGGAATCAAACCAGCAACTCTTCGGTTCACAGGCCGGCACTCAATCCACTGAGTCACATCATCCAGGGGTGTGTACAAATTTTTGTGTGGACATACGTTTTCAACTTCTTTTGGGTATATACCAAGGAGTAGAATTTCTGGGTTCCATGCTAACTCTGTTTAACTTTAGTGAAACTGCCAGACTGTTTTCAAAGTGATACATTTTACATTTCTACCAACAATGCCTGAGGGTTTCAATTTATCCATATTCCCACAAAAACTTGTTACTGTCTTTTTTTTTTAATTTAAGTCATTCTAGTCAGTGTAAAGTGGTATTTCATTGAGGTTTTGACTTGCATTTCCCTGATGACTAAAAATGTCGAGCATCTTTTTATGTGCTTATTATCCATTTGAATATCTTTTTTGGAAAAGTGTTTATTCAAATCTTTTGCCCATTTTTAAATTGGGCAATTAGTTTTTACTGTTGAGCTGTAATTATGCTTTATATATTCTGTGCGCTAGACCTTTACTAGATACACGATTTGTAAGTATTTTCTCTCATTCTATATGTTGTCTCTCTACTTTCTTCATAGTGTTCTTTGAAATACAACATTTTTTAATTTTGATCAAGGTCAATTTACCTGTTTTTTCTTTTGTTGCTTGTGTTCTTGATGTCCCATCTAAGGAACCATTGCTTAATTAATGGTCACAAAATTTACACCTATTTTTCTAAGAGCTTTATAGTTTTAGCTCTTACATTTATGTTCATTTTGAGTTCATTTCTCTCTATAGTATGAGATAGGAGTGCGATTTTATTCCTTTGACCATGTACATACAGATGTCCCAGTAGTGCTTGTTGAAGACCATTCTTGTTCCATTGGCTTAGTACCTTTTTCAAAAATCAATTGACCATTAACTGTAAGGATGTAAAAGTTGATGCCTAGACTCTCAATTCTGTTCTGTTGATCTATATTATCAGTCAGTGAACAGAACTAGGAGATTCACACACATAGATTTATTGCAAAGAATTGGCTTATGCGACTGGGGTGGCTCTGAAATCCATAGGGGAGACTGTCTGGAAGGGCAGGCTGAAACTCTCAGGCACGAGCCGAGGCGAAGTTGCTATACACCAGCAGGATTTCTCCTGCAGGGAAGCCTATGCACTCTCTTAAGGCCTTTCAACTGATCAAATCAGGCCCACCAGATTATCTAGGATAATCTTCCTTTCTTAAACTAAACTGATTATAGACTTTACTCACATTTACAAAGTACCTACACAGCAACACCTGGATCAGTGTTTGACTGAATAAAAGGGACAGGAGCCCAGCCAAGCTGACACACAAAACTGACTGTCACAGCCTATGTCTCTAATGCCAGCACCTTTTGCAACATTTTTGGTGTACAGGATCACGCTCCAAACAACTGAACCACCCAGCCAGGGCTTTGATAAGTTTTGAAACCAGGAAGTGTTTTATTTTCTTTTTTAAAAAATACATTTTATTGATTATGCTATTACAGTTTTCCCAATTTTCCCCATTTGTCCCTCCTTCCTTCCAGCAATCCCTCCCTTAGTTCATGTTCATGAGTCATGCATGTAAGTTTTTAGGCTTCTACATTTCCCATACCTGCTCTTATCCCCCTGCCTATTCTGTAACCACCTCTCCTATTTGTACTTCTTAATCCCTGCATCTTTCCCCCCATTCTTCACCTTCCCCTTCCCAACTGGTAACCATCCAAATGATCTCCATATCTAGGACTCTGTTCCTATTTTGCTTGTTTGCTCAGTTTGTTTTTTAGGTTCAATTGTTGATAGTTCTGAATGTATTGCCATTTTAATGTTCATCATTTTGAACTTTTTCTTATGTAATTTCCTTTAGCATTTCATATAATAATGGCTTGATGATGGTGAACTCCTTCTTTAGCTTTACCTTGTCTGGGAAGCCCTTCCACTCCATATGATAGCCTTGCTGGGTAGAGTAATCTAAGCTATAGGTCCTTGCTTTTCATCACTTTGAATACTTCTTGTCAGTCCCTTCTAGCCCGCAAAGTTTCTTTTGAGAAATAAGCTTATAGTCTTATGGGAACTCCTTTGTAGGTAACTCTCTGCTTTTCTCTTGCTGCTTTTCAGATTGTCTCTTTATTTTTAACCTTTGGCATTTTAGTTATGATGTGCTTGGTGTGGTCCTCTTTGGGTCCATCTTGTTCGGGACTCTTAGTTCTTCCTGGACTTGTATGTCTATTTCCTTCACCAAATTAGGGCAATTTTCTTTTATTATATTTTCAAGTAGGTTTCCAATTTCTTGTTCTCTTCTTCTGGCACCCCCATCAGGTGAATGTTGGTACTCTTAAGGTTGTCTCAGAGGCTCATTAGCCTATTCCTCCTTTTTTATTCTTTTTCTTCTTGCTGTTCTGATTGAATTTTTTTCTTCCTGGTATTACAAATCATTGATTTGATCCTTGGCTTCATCCTCTTCACTGTTGATTCCCTGCAAATTCTTCTTTATTTCACTTAATATATCCTTTATTTCTGCCTGGGTCTTTTTTTATGCTGTTGAAGTACCCAGTGAGTTCCCCGAGCATCTTAATAACCAGTATTTTGAGCTCTGCAGCCAACAGATTGCTTGTCTCCATTTTGTTTAGTTCTTTTTCTGGAGTTTTGTTCTGTTCTTTCATTTGAGTCATATTTCTTTATTTCCTCATTTTGGCAGTGTCCGTGTGTTTGTTTCTATGTATTAGATTGAGCTGCTTTGACTCCCTGTCTTAGTAGCATGGCCTAATGTAGAAAATCACACCCATAAGTTGGATGGGGCAGAGCCTCAGGTAATCAGCTGAGTGGGGCAGCCTGTGTGAACCAGTTTGATGGAGTCTCAGATATGTTGTCCCTGCTCTGTGGCTCTGTGTGTGGGAGGGCTCAGAAAAAGAACAGTGGCCACTGCCTGGCCTCTGGAGTTTTGTCTGGGGGGAAGCTGTCTTCTGGCACTTGCCCTGATGCCAGACACTTCAGTTCCTCCCTGTATGCCACTGGTGCTTTTCAAGTTGCCGCCCCAGTACTGGAACCCAGAGGGAGTGAGTCTGAGTAAGTCCTATCTGTTGAGGACCCCTTTAAGAAGAGACTCCTGAGACTCTTTTGTACTTTCTTCCACTGCCCCAACCCCCACTAGGTTTTACAGCCAGAAGTTATGGGGACTTGTCTTCCTGGCATTGGAATCCTGGACTGTGGGGCCTGGTGTGGGGCTGGGATCCCTTGCTCTCAAGATATCCCTCCTGATTTTTATCTATCACATGTAGGTGTCGAACCCCCCAGTCCACGTCTCCGTGTCTCCACCCCTCCCACATGGCTAAATGAATGTGACTTCTTAATTCCTTGGCTGTCGGACTTCCATACAGCTTGATTTTCTGACAATTCTGGGTGATAGTTGTTTTATGGTTTAGTTTAGTTGTTTACAGTTTACAGTTTAGTTGTAATTTTTGCTGTGGTTGTGTGAGGAAGAGAGCTGTGTTTATCTGTGCCTCCACCTTGACCAGAAGGCAGGGACTGTTTTCCAGTGTTGTTCTCTTTAAAAACTGTTTTAGTTATTCTGGGTTCTTTGCATTTCCATATTAGTTTTAGAATCAGCTTGTGCATTTCTGCACACACATTAATTTTTATCTTAAGATAAATTGATAAACCAGTAACTTTGAAATCTAATCCATGTAATTTAAAGGAGTGGGCCAAAATGCTCTGTTTTCTCTCCAAGGATCATTTCATGTATTTATTTCATATAAGCAACAGTACATTCCACCTCCCAATGCAAAAGACAAATGAAAAAATCATGGGAATAAATCTGACATCCATTAAGTAATTTCAGTTCTTGAATACCATAACTTATATCATCTCTCTCTCTTCTATTAAAAAGTAGCATGTTCCACATTCATTACTTGATGTGATTATTGGTGACAAAATAAACGATATTTTCACTTTCTTCTGGAGTGGGGCCCCCATATGTCCTCTTCAAATCATTTTGTTCGGTTCCCTATGAATCTCTTCAGACTTTACAAAGACTGAAGCCCTTTGAGGTGACTGGGACTAGAGAAGTGAACAAAGTTGGTTTGTGCCCTTGGGAAGCTTGGGGCGATGGTCAGCGTAAGCATAGCACAGCCAACAGGGAGAAGCCGGAGCCAACCTGTCTTGCCCTTTGGCCAGCGGCACATTTTTACCCAAGTATCAAATGTGAAATCCTTCTTTGTCCTCATTGACTGGGCCATTTTCTAGTCATTCTTACGTGGTTGACTTTTTCTTTTAAAATTCATTTATTTATTTTTATTTTTCAATTACATTTGACTTTAAAAAAAAAAAAAGCCAGGCTGGTAGTAGGGAGTAGCTGGGAAGGTTTGTGCTCCTTCAGAAAAACAGGGTAGGTAAAAGGCCCACTGCTAACCGCAGCCTGCTCCTGCCTGCTCAGCCATTTGGTTTTCTGGGAAGGTTTCTGCACCCCCAGGCAACCTGAAGTGATTTGTGAGACAGCAGGTATTGTTAATAGCCCCTGGCTTAGAAAAATTCCAAATTAGCAACTGGCCCTTTTGAGACTTACTCTGAGGGCTCCTCACCTTTGCTTGTCACTGGCTTTGAGAATTCTTGAAGGGAATGGAGCTGAACACTCTCAGAAACTGAAGAAATAGGGTTGCACTTTATAATAGGGTTTCTTTTGTCTTTCTTACTCAATAATCAGATCCCTGGGAAAGAAATATGACACTGGGGCTAGGGACCGAGAAGTTAAGTGTCCCTGCTGCTCAGAACTGCACCCGCAGTTGATGTGTGGCCTGGGAAAAAAGGTGGTCCTTGAGTTTGAATGGAAGACATTATGTCCCATGTGATGAACATGGCAGTCTCTTATGCCACTGTGAATAAGGAAGCTTTTAAAGGAACATTGAAAATATGCCAATTATAGAATACGCCAAAGTCTATTTAACAATATTCATTATGATGAAGTACTTTAGTAGAAAAAGAATTTTTTTTCAAAATAAAGATGGTCTGGGTATAGGTGTTGATTATTCTTGAGATTCTCAAATAAATGAGGCGGAACCTGGCACCCTCCCCTGACCAGGCCAGTTGAAAATCAGCACGAGTGCTGTGTGATCTGACCAACAGGATTGATCCAGGTCAGGTATTAAGGGCTAAAATGGATTAAACAAAAGACATTCCCCTTGGAACAAGAAGGAAAAACTTCAAAGGTGGGATTTGTTCTTGTTATGACAAAGAAAGTGGATTTGCAAACTGCCTTGAGGAACACCCCTCTGTGACTTTCAATTTGCTCTGTCTGCACGGGGAAGCTTTTCCAGCCTTCTTCTCCTCTTGTTTTCGCCCTGGCTCCTGGAGTCCTCCCCCAGGGTAAGACTTCAGGTTAAGAGGGTCCCATTGAGAATGACTTCTTTGTTTATTTGTTTTTAAAGGCCACCACAGGCCCTGGTCAAATGACACTCCTACCCCGGCCCTTCTAGCTTCCCAGGCTCAGACTGCCACAGTGACAATGAGCAGGTAAAGCAGAGTGTTGTGTAGATCCTTCCAGCTGAGCAGGCAGACTGAATGAACTCTCCATTCTCATGCTTGCATTTGGCAGGAAAATCCCAAGAGAGAAATGCAAACAAGAGGCAGGGTATCCTAATGGGTTAAAGAGACCTCCATTCCAGGAGAAGTACCATACACCCCAGTGCATAAATTTATGGTCCTGAGTTAGAATTCGCCATATTGGGCTTTATTCTTAATACCCTCATGCAATGTTATAGTGACTTATTAGAGTGGTACATATGCAAACATAATTTATGTCCTGGGAGTTCAAAGCATTTTGTAGTTTTTCTTAAGATGTAGGTGCACCTATATTTACATACATATATATAATCAATGCATTTATAAATTATTGTACTGTAATTACCCCTAAAATGCCTAATTTCTCTGGGATGGAAATAGAAATAGTATTATATACACGTTGCATCACAGTTCCCCAAGCCGGAATGCGATACAAACCCAGATGCCGACTTGGGTTTTGTTTGTAGCAGCACTGAACATGTGTGGGCATAAAACTTTATGAGCCCCTTACGTGGCAGTTCTTCTTCAGTTATAAAAGCAAAGTGAGTGCAGTCATCACAGATTGCAAAACCAATAAAATTCAAATTAACAACATTAAATTAATGCACAGTGTTTTCTTGAAATTGAATTACCATTTATTTACCCAGGACTGGGGTGCTGTCTGCCCATCCCGCATTCTTCCACGTGCGTCGGACAGGCCGAGGCAAGTACCTGAACTCCTGGGAAGCATTTTCCAAACCAAGTACCAGGACATCCTTTGATCCTTGTATTTGTATTATTTTTGAATAACTGTTATCCTAATGATCTTTTCAACTGTAACCTATGCCCTATTTTGTTTTTCTGATAATATGGTAAAAACCCAATGTGTGGCTTATGTCTTCAGTTTGCCTATTTCCTTGCTCTTTAGCCTAAAGCAGGGAAAGCACTATTGGGCTCTAGTAATACTACAAAGAATTGCAGATTTTGGAGCTGAAATTTCATGGCAGGAGTCCATTATATGTTGTCATCCAGATGAGCTGGAATATGACTATATTACATTCTTAAAAATCTGCCTTATACATAAAGTCAAGAACTTTTTATAGATAATGTAATGGCTCCTGAGAATATGTCCTCGGTCCTCAATTTAAAGATTCTAAATAAATTTTACAGGCTACGCAATATCTTCAGCCCAAGAATTTATTCTCTTGCTACAGAACTAAGCATCTGAGTTAAATAACAGAGATATTCCTCTTTTATTATGAGCCAAGACCACAGTTCCTAATCAAATAACTAGTCCTCATTCCAGCCCCTTAGTCCTCTCCAGCTAACAAAGGTAAGGCCAGCTGACTCCCCTGAAGGAGCTTCTAATCTACTTGAGACAAGACACAATATGAAAATCTGAGTGTGTGAAAGTATTCAAAGTTTGCTTACAAAGCATTGATATTTCTCTGTCAACATACAAGGTTTAACTTAGGTTTGGGGAACACTGTCATTTACATTCATAATTCATAAAACTTCAAGTCATAGGTGAGCTGTGCAGCAAAATAAATGAGGCATGTGGAGGATTCCACTGGCTGTTGCAAAGGAAGAAACTTAATAGCATTTGGACTTTGACTTTCTGAGAAAACACCTGTGTCATTAGAATGATCTTGAGGGTTGTGACCAAAACTGTCAAACGAAGCCATGAAAAGTAGCCGCAGCTGAAATGGGTATTATTTTATATCCAAAAAAATAGTTGTCTGGTCATAAGAGATAAGAAGTATAGGAAAGGAAAACTGACTTCTGGTAAGTTCAAAGGTCATTAGAAGTAGAAGAAAAGAAAGTTCCATACCATAAAGAACGAGCACTATGTAAAATATAATCTAGTGATTTTCCTGGGCAGGGGGCAGTGTTTAGACTCTGCGACTACAGAAGAATTAGGTAATATAGAAGTTGAGCCCAGGGCAATGGCCGATCTGGTTTGCCCGTTTGGAAAGGCTTAAATACCGCAGCAATGTCCTGTAGCAGGGGCAGCATATTCCATCAAGGCTGCTGACAAGAACCCGGTCTCTGTCCTGCCTGGTCCGCTGGTCATTAGGGAATCTCAATCTACAGCACGGTCTGAGATAAGGCAAGTGTTTCAGCTCCGGAAAGGTAGAATGAAATGTATGTATTAAGAGACGCAAACTTGTAGTTTCACTATAGTTGAGTGGAAAGCAATCTACGTACTTGATATATATTATGACTTGTGATATTTAAGACCATCTGTCCTATTAGAGTAATTGATTAGTTTTATAATTCCAGTGTTAAAATGTGTGATTTAGTAATTGACTTAGACTTATGATTTTAACTTGAATTTTAATTAAGTTTATAAATAGCATTAGGCTGTCTAGCAGGGTTTAAGGATCACCACATATAAATTTCACTTTTGAATTTAGGAGAATAATTTGAGTATTTGGGACATTTGGTAACCAGTGATTAAAGGACTTTAAGAGGAAATCAAGTATATAAATTAAATGTAATTGAAGATATTCTGAGATACTTAATTAGGCTTATAAATTAAACAAGTGTATTCAAAGGCCACCTTAAAAAGTGACTGTTTAATTTGCTAGCCTAATAAATAGAATAATAAAAATTGTAAGCTAAACTTAAATGTATATGAAAGAGCTAGGTTTTTTAATTTGTAATTTGTCAGCATATCCAATATTATTGTTTTACACTAAAGTTATTTTCTACACTTGAAAAAAATCTTCAAAAGCAACAAAAAACTCACTATAAAATAAGAATCTTTTTTTACTGTATCATTTCAAATGAAAATATATGAACACTTATTACCTAAATCATTTCTACAATTGTAATATAAACTACATCTCTCTTTCCTGAGGTACTCGTAGAGTAGCAGTGTTCTTGGTCTTTATGGAGATGTAAAGACACTGCCTGTTGGAGGTAAAGTAGAGGAGGCCTCCCCACCATCGCCACCACCAGTGTGGTTCTCACTGGAGTCACTGAGGAAATGTAGGCCTTGTCTTGCCAAAGCCTAGACAATCACCTGGGGATGAGACAACTCACCTCTGGATGGCTGCTGTGATCACAGAGTCACATGAAGCCTGAAGCCCAGCTCACTGGAACAAGCTCTCACCAGCGATGCAGCCCCACCTCTCTCCTTCCTATATTATCCACAGTCCCCTCCCAGTTCGCCCCTCGCTCCAGTTCCGTGACCACCCACATCTCACTGTGAGCAGCAGGCACACCACTCTCATGGTGCTCCCTCACATACTGAAGAGTCTGCTTGGTCAGTAACTATGGCAGTGGGCTGAACTGTGTTACCCCAAAGTTCTTGTGTTGAAGCCCTAACCCTCAATGTGACGGTATTTGGAGGTGAGACCTTCGGGAGGGGATTAGGGTTTGATGAAGTCAAGAGGGTGGGGCCTTTATAATGGGATTAGTGCCCTAAGAAGAGAGAGACATGAGAGAGCTAGCCTGAGCAGACTAGGACATATATCTAAGGCATAAGTCTTCTGATTAACAAAGACTGAAAAATAAGATATCAATTGCATTGAAAGTTGGTTGAGCTAGCAATTTCAGTAATGACTAAAGGACTCACAGATAATGAAGACATACACATTTTTTTCTACAATGTCTCATTTAATAGCTCATTTCTAAACCTACTGCAGGATTGAACTTCATCTAACAAAGAGTTTAACAATAGAGAGGGGATCTTTTCCAGGTTAAGCAAGAGAGGAACCTCATAGTTGCTGATGGAATTATGTGGAAAATAGCAATAATGACCCCAATTTTTCATCCCTCCCTGTGCCCATGCCCTTGGTCATGTACCTTTGCCTTTCACATGGACAGGATAGCCTGTGTGTTAACACCCTGTACCTTGACACTGAAATCAGCCATGTGACTTGCTGCAGCCAATGCAACGTTAGTAGACAGGACACAAGCAGAGACTTGGAATGGGCCTGCGCATTGGTTTGCTCTCCCTTGCACTTCTTCCAGCACCATGGGGGTGTGCTCAGGTTAGCTGACTGCAGGACAAGGGCTGACTCACTTTACCCTGGTCACACCAGCCTCTGTCAACCTGCAGCCAGTCTAACTCCAGACACATGAGAAAGCCCAACCAAAGCCAGCAGAGTGACTTAGCTGATCCCCAGATGGCCACAGATGTGTGACCTCACACACAAACTGCCACAGACTGCAAATGTGGGCAACATATGCTCTATCTGGTCACGCCCACTAGTAGAAGCAACGGATGGTGTTTCTTTGTGCACTGGATTGAAAAACTTTCAGAGAGTTGAAGCTGGTAGAGGTTCAAAAAACTATGAGAGCATATAGACTCTGACCTGCAAAATGGCTTCAAGGTCTGTTTATCAAACCAAATGATGATGGCCTTCAAATCCTACACAGAGTTATTTTCTGAGTTACTTGAAGGTACTCCTGACTTGAAGATATTCCTGTTTTAGTTCTGCCTAAAATCATTTTCAACATGAGGTAATGATCATGCTGTGAGGAACACAGCCATTTTATTACCCGTGTATTTTGGCAAGCAAATGTGTCCTCAGATCATTATTATGGAGTCTGTGAGGTGACAGTTATGATCTGTCCTTCAGGGACTGGCAGGGGGACTCATCCCAACAATGTGTTACATTGAGAAACAGTTCTCCGTTACCTTGATTGGACCGAACCAACCCTGAAGAACAGTTTTTGGTGAACACTCTTCTCCTGCCCCATGAATGAGAGAGAAGAAAGCCTGATATATCTCTCACATCCCTAATTCCTCTGACTTGGATCCCAGTAATGAAATAAGAAAGAAGCTCCCTGAATCATTTTTAATCTTAGCTTTTTCTCGGAGGAAAGGTCCCTGAGGAGTTAATGTCTTGTCACTAAGTAATTAGATCTCCATTGCTTAGCAAGAATTCTACACCAAAGGCAGGGTAATTCTATTAGAAAATGAAACCACAATATTGTACAGTTCTGAGGCTACTAAATCTGTATTTAATTATCCAGGTAATGTAATTATGCAATCAATTCTAATCTGATATCAAGAGGGAAAGTTCTTGGTGTTGTTTTATTTTTTGCAAGATTTTGTGAAAGGGCCATGCAATTAATATGACACACTTAATTACTGAAATGTAAAGATATCTTTGCAAGAATATTTCACCATCCAAGCATGTACACTATATTAGCTGCTTAGATCTTTGCCATTACTAATGCATTTGTGGCTTCTTATCTTATAACGACCTATGGTAATAATTAGCCCCATGATGGAACAAAGACATTAGCACTGTATTGCAAAGGATGGATCAATTCTGCACATGGTTCCACAGAACAGAGAAATGATAAGGATTCAGAAAATAATTCAGATTCCCTTAAATGCTCATAAGAAATGTTTTAAAAATCTATGCAGATAACAAAAATCTACCTGAAGCACACATTTTCAAATCTGTGTCTTTTTAGAAAAAGAAAAAATCAAACATCTATAATTAAGATTAATTTCTCTGGGGGCCAGAGGGTTAGGGGATCAAGAAAAAAGGAAAAAAAAAACTCATGGACATGGACAACAGTGTGGTGATTGTGGAGGGGAGGGGTGGGAAAAGGTGGAAGAGGGTATAAGGGGGATAAATGGTGATGGCAAACATACAATAAAAAGTTGAAAAAAGAGATTAATTGTATAGTATGATAAGATTAATATGTAATTAATTATATAGATAAATTAAATAAATTTATATGTGCAACCAAAATAAAATTCTTTTCTTGTAGCTTATAATCCCTTATATAAACACACTTCAAAAAGTTTGTTAAAACAGTAATCTTGATTCTTAAAGCTAATATTTGCTCTGTTTTACCACGATACTTACATAGTCTTTGTTTTTTCAGGCACACCTCAACTACATAAACAAGACTCTCTATATGCTTTATTTCACTTGATTTTTTTTTTAAGATTTCAGGTGTTGATACTCTAGCCCCCTGAGAAAGAAAGAGTGTAGTAGCTTAAAGAAACAAGTAATGCAGACAAGAACTAATGACCCAATATGTTCGCCTCTTGGTAAGCCTTCCTGTCTTGAACTGTAAAACTTTCCAAAGTATTCCATTATCACTTTTGAAATTAAGTGAGCCAACTAAACTGGAGGTTCCCTTCAAGTCTGACATTCTGTGTTGTTTCTCCTCCCTTGTTTATCCCTTTGGCCAATAGCTGTGTAAACGATTTTTTCCCAGCATGGGTAGAAGCTTGATGTGTGGCTGGCGTTTAACATTGTTTGAAACCTTGTTCCTGGAGGATGAGTATTCAAGATAAGTGAGCTGGAAGGGTAGAGGGAGCGCGTGACACTTGCTGATGGGAAAGCCGAGGGATGGAGCAATTCAGTGACTGAGTTGGAACCAGGGTGCATCTTCTTTATAGTCAGGGGAGGAACTTGCTGGCATAGTGGTTGGGAATGAATTAGTTTTATATTGCTGTGAAACAAATTACCACAAATTTAGTAGTTTAAAGCAACACAAATTTATTATCTCCTAGTCTCTATAGGTCAGGATCCCCCAGGCTGAAATTAAAGTGTCTGCTGAAGCCACAGTTCTCACCTGGGATCCATGGTCCTTTTGTGGACAAAATCCATTTCTTTGTGGTTGTAGGACTGAGCTCTTTGTTCTTCTGATTCCCTGCAAGCTGTTGGCTGGGGCCACTCTCAGCTCTGAGACGCTGCTGCAGTTCTTTGCCTTGTGGCCTCAACAGGCAGTACATAATCAGGATGTTTTTCCTTCTTCCAGACCATCTGGAGTGCCTCTCTCAGTTTTCTCTGGCTGGTCACAAGAGGGGAAGGCAATCTGCTTTTACGGGGCTCGTGTGATTAGATCATGCCTACTTACACAATCTCCCATCTTAAGGTCAATTGATATGGAACTATGGAACTTTAATTACATCTGCAGAAACCCTTCAGAATAATACCTATATTAGTGTTGGATTGAATGACTGGGAGAAGGGGTGTGTATATCATGAGCTGGGAAACTTGGGGACTATGTTAGAGTTCTGCCCACTCCAGGGGACCTGTCAGGGCCTCAGTCTTTTCTTTGCTATGGCACCTGAAAGCTTTCTTGTGAGAAGGTCATCTCTTTGGGCTTAAACTTCATATTTACATGACTATCTTATAAAATAAAACCAACCACTACCTCTACTTCTGTAATATCATTTTTGAGCACTTATCATTTAGCCAGCCACTGTATATTATCTTATTTAATATCGTCCGTAACCCTGTGAGAACAGTGTTATTATCCCCACTTTATACATGGGGAAACTGAGGATTAGTGAGATTTTTTAAAAATTGCAGTCATACCACTGTTTATGGATGGGATTGATGCTCAAATTCATGGCTATCTGACACCAAATATTCTCACCATACTACTCTAGCTCTCTGTATCAGCCAGAGTTCTAATGAAAAACAAAAAGAACACTGGAAGAGGTGTAATAAAAAAGAGCTTAATTAAGGAACTCTTCAGAGGTATGTGTAGGGTTAACAGAATTGACATGAGGAGGCAGCACCTGGAGACTAGGAGTAGCAGGAAGCCATGGCTACCTGTAGGCCTGAGGGACAGGGAGAGGAAACAGAGATAACATAACCTAGAGAGAGCTCTAGCCATGGAGGAACCAGGGCATTGACAAAACCTGGCCCTTCATGGAGAGGAGGTGAAATAAATAACATACTTCTCTTTTCTACCTCCGATCTCCTGCTATTGATTTCCACTGGACAAACCCACCTGGAAGCTAGAAGGTGAGAGAGCCCAAGTGACACAACCCACTGGGTGCACATCCCGGGGAACTGAACAGGGCAGTGTGGAGTGAAGGGTGGGTCTGGGGGGGGAAACGGAGAATGACCAGAACAATCCCTACAAATGCAAATATCTCTGCACGAGCAACACATGGCAAGTTTCTTGAGGCCGAAGTTCTGTCTTACATGTTTTGTCTTAATTTACAGCGATGAATACTTGAGTAATATTCATCAGTAGTTAACATCTTGACAAGTGCATGAGTCCCCCTGCTGTCTCTCTGTGTGTCCAGATTTCGTCTTCTTAAAAGGACACCAGTCACACTGGATTAGGACCCACCTTAAGGGCTTCAATGTAACTTAGCCATTTCTTTAAAGGCTCTATCTCCAAATATAAATCACATTCTGAAGGGCTTCAACATACGACTTTTAGGAAGGACATAGTTCCATCCATAACAACAGTGTTGATTTATGAGACTAATTTCCAACTAGCTAAAATGAAATGGAAAAAGGTAAGTAGGAATTGGAGGAGGCAAGGGAGAAAAATGTTCTTTTTCTATTTTTTTTTTATTTTTTTGCCCAAGAGGACACTTATGACAATCACATTGCTCTAGTGGACTCTCCCTGCCCATGGGCAGTCTTCAAGAGCTGGCGGGATAGGGGATGAGGGAACATTCATGGAGAAGGCCCATAACTGGAAGGGGAGGCTTATTTTATAATTTTGCCAAGTGATGAACTACCCTGACCCCACAGTAATGCAGAGCAATAATTTAAACTAGGTTTCCTAAAACAAGAATTCCTTCAGACCTAAGATGAGCTCAGAAATCACTCAAATAGATTACGTGAAACCCACTTGTGATAATAAGTACCCTATCAGTGGTTCTCATCCCTGGCTATGCATCAGACTCTGCCGTAAAACTTCAAAATAAACATAGACCTGGATTCTGTCCCTGGAGATTCTAAAGAAGTCTGAAGTAGGGTCTTGAATATTTTTTAAGTTTTAGAGATGATTCTTGTGTCTAGGCGGAGAAACATTGGCAAGTCTTCATATAGCCGAGATGCCTATATGTGTGCAATTAACCCAGGGGAAGTCAACTCTAAGACCTCAGAGGGAAATCATTCAAAAAGTCCAGATACTTTCCCATACCATGCCACTCGGTGTGCACAGGCCCGGGAGCATGGGGACATCGGAGCAGGAATCCACACTGCTGTGACCGCTGTCAACCTCTCCGAGTGGTGCACATCCCCACCCCAAATACAACAGGCTGGTTTTTAAAACATGTATTTGTGTACATCATGGCTCCTAAACCAAACCAACAACTTCACCTTGTGCTCAACCAAAGAAATAGCAATTCCTGTTCCAATCCTAATGGAGAGACTGGCTCATTCAGAAATAAATATGTTGTAATCTATAGACTTTAGAGCCTAATCCCTATGTAAGAGATGATTCTCCTATAGTAATTGCACATATCCTGTGAATAAAGGCCATCCCTAAATTGAATTGAATTGAGTATTCTTAACCATTCTGTTCCTTCAACATTACATCAATATTTAATGAGTGCCTACCATGTATCGGGACTACATGAGCAAGTGTGCCACTTCTAAAGGACAGAAGTCCTTCCGGGCCCAGGCGTCTGGCTTTGTGTCCTGTGTCTCCCTTCTGCCTGTCTGGTGCCTCCCCTAGTAACCCTTCCCTTGTGGGATCTACTGACCCACGCTTCCAAATCCTGCTTGATCGCTGTCACTGGCAGAGGTACAAATCACTTCCTTGCCTCTCTTGGGAGTATTTGCCTCCTGTCTGCCAGGAGGGAGGGCAGGCTATACCAGGTCAAAGAAGCTTCCCCATGACTCCGCCAATCCAATGGTATGTATAGCTGCCCACCTGGCTTGTACATAGGTCTCAGGCTGCTAAAGCAAGTCTTGAATGTCCCTAAAAAAGGAAAGCCAAAGTAAACTCAAAGAGAGACAAACAACCTAAAAAGTGTCTCGCCTGAGCAGCAGGGAGGAGGAAGCAAGCCTCACCTCTCCTCCTCTGAGAAGGCCATAGTGCTTTCGGGCCTCAAAGAATGCCCCAATTTATACAGTTCACTACTACTGCAGCATTAAGCCTGAATGGCATTTGGGGGCAGATAAAGTCTTTCCATGTCACACAGCAGAGGGCTGTGCAGCCAGATCTTGTTTAGAATTACATTTAAAACCTGGAAATCAAACGATACGTCCAGATAACTTCTGTGGTAAACCCCTAACCAGTTATGCTTCAGGTTAAGCCTCTGCGATTCTAAACAACATGCCTTTATTCTCTCCAGGCCAATACTCGGACCTTCCTGCAGGCAATATCAAATAGCAAGAGGCTGAATGTACCTTCTGTGTGAGCATTAAAGGATAAACGGCCCAAGAGGCCGGGCCTGTCCACTGAGAAAATCTCCATCTTTGATATGTCTCCTCAACACACACATCAAATTGGCTCATTCCTCTTGGTTTCTTGAGTTATTTTCTAATCTCTAAAAATTAAGAATAAAACAAAACTAAATAAACCTAAAAACATGCCCCCACTCCATAAAAATAGGACTCTTGGTGTTCTGACTTCATTTGGCTCTACGTCTGGCCCTTGGACAGATCTCCCCTGGTCATCGGATGGGGTGCCCTAGCAGTACCGCGTTTCATAGGACCTCACGGTGCCTACGCACTAGGAAAACTGACAGACTCTCTTGGTGGCTCTTTGTCACAAGAAAGTAATCCAATGCTGACAACAGAAATAGAAAAAGGACAAGATTTGTTTGTTATTTAACCCTCATTTTACCGCTGAGAAAATTAAGGTCTGAGAGGGAATGCAATGTCTTCAGCAAGCTTGGAGACTACGGCCATGATGTTGACAGCGTCCAAGCTAGTGCAGGGCCCTGGCGAATAAACCCCACGTGCTCAGAAAATCCTTCTAGCCTCCCTTCTGCCTCCCATCAAGGAATCTGATCTGTGGGGCACATGTGCTCACGGTCGCACCAGGCACCAGAGAACCTGTAAGCATCTACATTGGTTTCCTCTGGGCTGTGGAATCAGCTTCCCTTTAAGATCAGAGCTCACAAATGAGTGGCTAAGATTTTCTGCTGCACATGTGCCCCCAGCGCAGTATCTGCTGCTGCGGAGAGAGGGAGGTGGAAGCGCCCACCCTGAGCGCTTTTCAGTCCATTAGGGCAGGGACATAACCATCTGTAGCAGTCCACTGGGCATCATTTTATTACTTTAGAAGTAAGAATAATTTTTTCCCTTCAGGGAAAAAAATGTTTCAGTAGTTTCTCTTGCTAAAAGAGTCATTTAAATATTACTGGTCACGTCACATTGTAGTTGTTTGGAAATAATTATATCCATATCACAGACAGTAAATAATAGATGTGCGTTCACTAACATTTTATTCATGTTCTGTTTTAATGTGGCAAACTTAGAAGTAATTTAATCTCCCAGTAAATTGAAGTGGTGGGGGGTTCTTCACACAGAAGACTGCAAGTTATTAATTCCAGGCAGTCTTCATCTTGTACAATTAGTCACTGTTTGCAGCTGGAAATGTTTTATTAATTTTCCATAGCAGTTGATTTTCCACAGTTTTCTCAGTTTAAATTAAGCAGTAAGAGCTGCTGTTTCTTCTTAAATAAATTTTCTTTCTACAAAAATACATGCCTCTGGCTATGTCAATTTTCCCATTTGATTAAAGTGCCAGCAGGCAATTAATAACTTAATGCATTTTAAAGTACTTTTGGAAAAAGTAATTTGAATAGCCAAACTTGTGTATTTAAATTGATTGTTGCAGAATATTTAATAGGCAATTGAAAATCCTAGAACCTTGGAAGGGATGAATGCAGCCCAGCCACCATGTCTGGGGGTCTGGGGGGTGGTCTCCATAAAAGGCCCACAGCTGGCACTCACACTTTGTGGGAGGCAGGTGATTGCCACTTTCCAGGAGGTTGAAGGAAGAAAAGCAACTTCAAAATGGTCTTTGTGGGGGTATATGGAGGACTCTGGGCTACGATGGTGTGGTCTGAGTGGGAAAACCACTTAAAAAGCAACAAGACAACGTGGGTAAATATCACAGACGTTATGCTGAGTGAAAGAAGCCAGACACAAAAGGACAAAGATTGTATGATTCCACTTACGAGGTACCTAGAGTTGCACAGAGACAGAGAGTAGTGTTTGCCAGGACTTTGGGGTGGGGAGAATGGGGAGTTAGCATCTAATGAATACAGACTTCCTGTTAAGGGTGATGAAAAAGCTCTGAAGTCAGATAGTAGTGTTGGTTGGGTAACGTAAGACTTAATGCCAGTGAATTATATACTCAAACATGGCTAAAAGGGTAAATATGATGTTTTATATATATTTTTTACCACAATTTGAAAAAAAATGAAGCCTTTTCCCACATTCAAGATGTAGAGGCAAGGTATACAGAATTTTGTGGTTTCCTAGGTCTTCTGGTAAGAGTCATGACCAACTGCACTGATAACGCAGGAGCCAAAATTCTGTGTGTTATCTCTGAAGTGGATCAAGGGATGGCCCAAAAGACTTCCCTGTATTGCTGTGCGTGACATGGTGATGTCCACAGTCAAGAAAGCAAGCCAAGCCATGACTGTTGTGGCTCAGTGGTTTGGGCTCTGCCTTATGATCCAAAGGGTCGGCAGTTCGATTCCCAGTCAGGGTACGTGCCTGGGTTGTGGGCCAGGTCCCCAGTGGGGACCACACATTGGTGTTTCGCTCTTTCTTTCTCCCTTCCTTCCCCTCTCTAAAAATAAATGAATAAAATCTTTTTTAAAAAATAATGAAAAAAAGAAAGCAAACCAGAACTTGGAAAGAAGGTGCACCCAGCAGTGGGAATTCAACCACAAAAGTTATCCTGAAGAAAGACTGTGTGTTCCTTTATTTTGACCATTATGCGAGGGTCATAGTAAACAAGTAAATGGAGGTGAGAAGAGTAGTTCTGCAACCATAGGACCGGTTGCAAAGGTGTGTGCACACTTGTGGCCCGGGACTGTGTCCAAAGCTGTCAGCATTGCATCATTCTCCAGTGTGTGTGTTTTTTTAAAAAAACCTTATTCCATTAAAAATTATTTGCTCCTACTCCAAACAAATAAACAAAAAACTAATGATGACATTCAGAGCTAACTGATCTCCTTTTTTTCTTTTAAAGAAAACTTTTTTTAGCTATAGTGAGAGTTAGGGTTCTGTTTGAGAGCGGAGTCTCTGACCCCCATTTAACCAATTCAGGGGGTCAGCCCACCCCATCCACTGCGTCTGTAGAACATAATGGCCAAAGCTCAGCAACAGCTGGAAGCTCCGCACCAGCAGCTATGCTCGAGCATTCTCTCCCACTGGCCACTGTGTGCCTCCTGAGACTCAGTCAGGATTGTTCCCAAACCTGTTTACGCCAGGTTATTTTAATTATGCAATTTAATTAAATATTATGTAAGCTGATGAAATGTGAGCTCACAAAGAGTTGTTTCTATGAAAACCAAGTTGAATGCCTTAGTAAAACTCAGTAAAACTATTGCAGATGTACTAGGTGTGGACAAAGTCAAGTGAAAGTCAAGGGGAAAATTCTAACTTAGGTTAGAATTTTGAACTTAGGTTGCTTTTCAAGCATGTTTACATTTTTACTTTACTTGGAGAAACGCTGAAACTAGAAACCATGGATGAAGCACCCTGGGTGCCTTCTAAGCCTAGATAACTAGAAACTCCAGCAGATTCAGACACAACGTTACGTCCTGGACTCCCACACAACTGCACTGGATAAAATAATGTTCACCAAATGTCAAGCACCCAGAGCAGAGAGCCCATTATCATGTTTATGGCAAAGCCAGTGGAGTGCCTGGTGCTATCTTGCGAAGTATTGTGAAGTTACACCCAGACTCCGTAGGCAGAAATGCAAACAATACACTTTTTCCAGGGGTGTGAAAAGGAAACAGTGGAAAAAGTGCCACACATTCGCCATGACTGACCTAGACAAAGATAAGCACAAATGAAAAAGCAAACATTCTAACTGGTGATTATTTTTTAAAATTCTTTGTCAGATCTAATCTCGTCTACTTTTATTCTTACAAACTGGCATGAGTCATCCTAAACACCCTTCTTGTTTCAACCCTGGCACCAGCTACTCATGGTCACAGTGAGATGCCCCTTGCCTTGTAGAGAAATCAACTAGGTCCTGCAGGTGCTGCTGATCTCCCCATGGCCCCTCTGCTGAGAGTAACATCCTATTCACTAATCATCTTTCTAAAGAAATGCCAGTAACATTGACAACTGTATTCGATTTCTGTTGAATACCTCATTCTTAGGGGCTAGCCAACTTAGACTTCAATCATCTGCCTGCTTGAAAAAAGTATAGAGTGCTTTTAAAAAATGCTTTCCAGAATAACACCTTGTGTCTAGGAGATGGTGTTGGATTATTTTCCCAATACTGAGCTGACATGTTCCTGACAGCCCTAGTGTAGATGTTGAATCATGTGTATGGTTTCAGGAGAGAAGGGAATGGTGATTTATGCTGTCAGTTTTCCACACGTCTGAAAGTGTGATGTGCACCAGCTGAGGGCTTCAATTCACTCAGCACAAGAGAAAATGGCAGCTGGGTTGCATTGATTAAAAAAAAAGGAGTATGAACTAATAGCATTAATGCCAGCACCAGCTACTGCTGAGAACAGGTTGGTTTGATATTTGCCGTGTTTATTATTAAGCATCAGAATATCAGAATGGGTTCCTATTCTGGAGATCTGCTGATAGGAGGAAGGGGAACTTGAAGCTGACGAATCATTTACCCCGTCAGAAAACATCTTTTATTTAGGCTTTTCTTCATGTGTATACATTATTTCTTTCTATCACATTTACTTATGTTTTGTTGTTGTTTTCTAGATTTTTGTGCAAAGGGGCACCTATTAGATGTACCTCAGTGTATCAATAAATTTCTAAGTTCTAGGTCTCTGAGAAAATCTGTCTCAGCTTTCCCCATTTAAAAAGATTTGTGTAACTTAATCAATAATGACCATAATGAGCTATAAAAAGCAGATGTATCTATTAAGATTAGCTTTGATTGCATATAAATAGCATGACCAAAAAAAAAACAACCCCTCAAATAAGCAAAATCAAACATAGGCTTAAACATGATAGGACTGTCCTTTTTCACCCAAAAAGAGTCAAGGGAAGGCAACTGAGGGCTGGCATAGTGGTCCCATGGTCATCCAGGACAAGGCATTCTCTAGCTGGACTCGTGGCCATAACTTCTATGTTTTCTCATGTTCCCCGATGGCTACTCAAGTCCTAACCATCATGTCACCTTCCAAACAGAAGGAAGAACCAAAGAAGAGTATACCTCCAACCATGGGGGAAAAATGAATCTAGACGCATCACAGAATTTCTTACACCCATCACAGAATTTCTCAAAATGAACCACAGACCTAAGGAGAAAAAATTGAGAACTGTGAAAGAAAACATAAGAGGAAAAAAAACTATAACTTTGGGTGTGGTATTGCCTTTTTAGATACAACAACATGATCCATGAAAGAAATAAGCTGGACTTTATTAAAGTTAAAAACCTCTGCTCTGTGAAAAACAATGTCAGGAGAATGAGAAGATAAGCTACGAAGTGGGAGAAAATATTTGCAAAAGACCAATCTGATAAAGAATCCAAAATACACAAAGAACTCTTAGAACTCAACAGTAATAAAACAACCTGATTTTAAAATGGGCCAAAGACCTTAACAGATATGTCATCAAAGAACACACACAGATGACAAATAAGCATCTGAGAAGATGCTTCACATATGTCATTAGGGAAATGCAAATTAAAACGATGAGATACCACTACACATCTACTAGAACGGCCAAAACCCAGAACACTGACAACGCCAAAAGCTGACAAAGATGTGGAGAAACTAAAACACTTGTTTATTGCTGGTGGGAATGCAAAATGATAAAGCCACTTTGGAAGAGTTTTTACAAAATTAAACATACTCTTAGCATACAATCCAGCAGTTACTTTGCTAGAATTCTGTTTATAGAGTACTAATGCCAATCTCACCACTATCAACTCCCCCACCAGATATGAAACGGTTTGTCTTTTTCCAGGAGTCAAGTTTGGAATCCTCTGGCAAGTTTTATCTTACTGTGCTTCCTAGGGGAGTCCCAAACCATCCCATATCCTTTTACCCTATCTCCAGAAAATTTCTAGACCAAGAATCAGTTAACTTTTATTATTAAACACTAAGAAAGAAAATAATGCAAATTTCCAGTATTTTTTGAAAAATGTTGAGAAGTAAGGTCATAATTAAGAGATAGTATGTTGAATTTAGGAGGGTTACCATTTCTTTCTGCCATCTAGGAGTGTATTTTCCTCCCTCCCTCCTTCCCTCCCTTCCTTCCTTCATCACAAAAGAGATTCGTCAGAGTTAGTGTAATTGCTGCAAATGAAAAAGCCCTGAGTCTCTGGACCTCTGGGTGCTGCTGCAGAATGCCCCTGCTTTGGGCAGCAGGAGACAGCTGTCCACTGCAGGCTGTGGCGTCCCGGAGGCTCCAGTGCCTCTGCCCCCTCCCAGTGCCAGCCGAGGGTGCTTCGGGAGAGCGCCCTTTCTGCCTTTCCTCAGGTTTTTTTCTTCGCGTTGTGCCCCTGACAATTGCCCCTGAGCTCACTCGCGTTGATTCCTGGAATCATCAATATAAAAGCTTTTTTCTTTACTGCTTGCAAATATTAAGCATGGGTAAGTTCTGGAAAGTTAAATGGAAAAGGTGAGTTAACAGGCTATTGGATATATATGTGCTTTACTCTGGGTTGAGGGAAAGAGCATTCTAAGCAATAATTTTAAATCCTTTTCAATGAATACCTTGAAGCAAGAAAAAAGAGTTTAAAAAAAGCCAACTTGGTGGAGAGCATTAGGCAATTATCATTGAAAATTATTTAAGCTTAAATAACTAAAATAATTTATTTTATAAAATCATATGAAGTACTGGAAAGGATTCTGCATGGTCAATTTGTTTTCTCATATAGTGGCTGAAGAGGTAAGCAAAAAATGTTGAATTCTAAAAGTCTCAACTTAGTGAATTAATATGGATTTGGGGTGGCATTATATATCTGAAGATGATGAGTCACTGCTGCAAATGGATTGGCAAATGGCATTAAATTATTTTTAGTGATACGAAGACCTAATAAAATGAAAACATTGCATTTTGCACAAATGATGAGCTCTCTCAACCCCCTGCCTCCAACTTCTGACAAAAAAAA
The DNA here is from genome assembly GCA_028533065.1 of Trachops cirrhosus. NCBI lineage: Eukaryota > Metazoa > Chordata > Mammalia > Chiroptera > Phyllostomidae > Trachops > Trachops cirrhosus. The sequence continues at coordinate 162,987,842 of CM052538.1, forward strand.
AGAAAGAAAAAAAAAGGAATACTTTCTAGTATTTAAGGAGACCACTAGAGCACAGTGGTTTTAAACCAGACTCTGGAGCCTAACTGCTCAAGTTTGAATTGCAATGCAGCCTTGGGTACATCAACTAAATATTCTGTGCCTTGGTGTCCTCATCCAGAAAGTAGGGGCAATGGACGAGTTGCTCCTGTGAGTGTTTAGAGCAGGGCCTGGCACACAGGACACTGCATGTCGGCTATGTCTATCTGTCACACATGCATTCTTAGCTTGCTGGGTAGCGCTGCCCTTGGGACTGTGAGCTCCAGAGGAACTGCATCCGTCAGCATGCTGGATGCCTTGGACTTCACAGAGGCATGCTCATAACCCATGGTTCCTCACCATTCTTGGAGTGTGGGGGACATCATACAAGTTTAAGCTGAGGGGAAAGGGAGTGTCTTCTTATCTCACTCCTACTGCTCAGGGTGCTCTTGTCAGTGGGAAGGAGTCCAGTAGGAGTCCAGTGGTCACCTGTTCCTATCCTCAGGACTATACTCAACAAAGATTGATTGAGCACCTCCCATGTGCTAGCCCCTGGTGAGGTGTCGGTGATACTGAGATTGACAGGCACCACTTGCCTGGAGGCCACATGCAAACATACAGACGTGGCACAAAAATGCCATGAGTGCCCACAGGATGCACCAACTTAGCTTTGGAGAGATCAGGAAAGATCTTATCCAGAAGGGGACATCTAATTAAATGATGAGGTCTGATGGGATTCTCAAGGTAGATAAGAGTGGATGAGGCAGAAGAAACCAAGCACCAAAGTGCCCAGTTTGAGGAATAGCAAGTCACATTCTATGGACCTTACCCTGGTTTTGGGCTAACCCTCAGGCAAGGTGGTGACTAGTCCCTAGGGGCTATTATCAAGTTAAGAGGGCAGAATTTTCTTGGTGAGTGGAACACAGGCTGGACCAGCCCCTACTTCTCCTGGGCTGGGTGTCCTATGCTTTGGTCCTGCACTCTGGCTCCCACAGCTCTTTGTTACATGCATTGTTGTGTTTCTCTTCAAGGTCAAGAACTACATGTGACTTCTGTCCCTATATCCTCTGGGATAGCATCTCAAGTTCAGGTTCTCAAATTTCATCAGAATCATAGGGGGAACATGTTTAAAAATGCAGCTCTCCATGCATACCCAGCTCTGCTGAGTCAAGATACTGGGGTGAGTGCTGCACATCTTCATTTTTGGTAGATAGAGTTAGGGCAGAAATATACTCTTTAAAAACATATTCCCCAAGTAACTCTGATGTGTATTACAGTAGAAAAACCACTGCTCTAGGGCCTAGTAAAGAGCCTGGCATATTATAATCTTTCAGTTATTAAACTTTTTTTAAGCACATGGAGGATGTGGTATAGACAGAGCAGAGGAATGGAAAGTCCCTGAAGTATGACAATGGGCAGCTACTTTCATCAAAAGAAGCACTGAGGTCTTGGGATGGGGGAGGGGCTGGGTACAAGGATGGGCCCTTCTGAATGTTTTGCTCTCTAATGCAGCCTCTCTGTGGAATCCTTGACTCAGAGCCCTCTTCTGCCCCTGTCCCCAGCTTTTTCTTGTCCTTGTTCTCCACAAGGCAATTTTTCCTAATTGCTTCTCTTGGGCAGGGTCAGCAACACATTTACCCTTATAGCCCTAGTGAGTACGGAGCTGGCATTGCTGCAAGCTCAAGGTTTGTTGTGGTTTGCAACACCCTGGTTTCTCAGACTTCTCCCCACCCCTCTTTTTAAAAAAGGGAAAAAGTCTATTTCTTCAGACCTCTGTAGACCAGCAGATGAAGCAGCCAAAATTTAACAGGTGAATATATCAAAAATTCCAGGTAGATAGATCCAGATGAATATAGTGCAAATTCCAGGTAAGAGCCATATAATCACAGTCCATCCAAAGCCATTGCTTTCAGACTTGGCTGCACACTGGAATCATCTGGAGAACTTTTAAGAGTATTTCTGCCTGTTCCATGTCCAGGGATTCTGAGATATTCTGGGGTTCAGCCTGGGCACTGGGCATTTTTTAAAAGCTCCTGCAGGATTTCTGATATGCCATCAGGGTTGTGAATGACTGATCGAGAGACACCATCCTCTGAGAAATTCTAATGGTAGGCTTCAAGCAACCTGACAGGTCAGTCAATGGAAGGGTAGTTGGGGGCAGGAGGGCATCAAACCATATCACTAGGGCTTGGAGCTGAAGTAAAGCATGGCTCAGCCAATCAGGTACACAAAACTCTGCCATAGCATCTCTAGAACTGGAAGGAGATGGAGAAAACTATACTTACTAGAACAGTTTTCAGGGAGAAAACTTCAACAGGTTGGAAAGAGTTCTTTGACAAAGCACTTGAAGTTTAAAATGATCAGAACCCTAAAGGGCATACATGCTAGGAGAGCCAATCAATAGTTTCCAAACTGTCTTCTAAGAAGAAGGAGCAGTGTTCACCACACGGGTTTTAATTTTGCTGAGTAGAAATTAGAGATTTGGGGCCAGAGCTGAATTGTTGACACTAGCAATCAGTGTTCTCCAACTTCCTGACCTTAAATTAAGCCTTCAGCCTTTTCTACACACTGAACATAAATGTTAAGAATATCAGTTTAAAAGGGATCCAGCCCTGGCTGGTGAGGCTCAGTGGATTGGGCGCTGGCCTGTGAACCAAAAGGTCGCAGGTTCAATTCCCGGTCAGGGCACATGCCTGGGTTTTGGGCCAAGTGCCCAGTTAGGGGAGCGTGAGAGGCAACCAAATCGATGTATCTCTCAAACATTGATGTCTCTCTCCCTCTCTTCCCCTCTCTCTAAGTAAATAAATAAAATAAATAAAAATAAAAGGGGGCCAAGTTAAGTCTTCTCTTGTCTCAGCCTGGACCTGCCCATCTGCTCCTCTACCTCCATGTCAAAGAGCTTCTGGCCCAGGTCCCACCTCCTGCAAAAACAGAGCCATCCAGCCCTGACTGCTGTTGATAATGAAGGGGGAAGCTCGGAAGCATGCCTTCTTCTCAGACGGCATTTTTATTACAACTACTGGAAAACATCTAGCCAGTTTAGATCAGAATTTTAAATTGTGTGACTATTTAATATTTTTGCTGACATGTTTCCTGTTTTTTAAAACACTAAGGCTGATACTTAATAAGCATTTTTTAAAGAAATTTACTTCTTTAGTCAATTCTTAACATTTCTTAAGAGATACATAAGTGAAAGGACCGGTTACCTAAAAAGGGATCTAGAGCAGAAAGGAGCATCTTTTGGGCGATCAGTTAGATGACAAGGCAATAAACAGCCAGAATCCCTAGTGAAGAGCCAACATTCTCCTAACTGCCATCTGAGGCAGGCCTGGTACCAGGATGCAACCACACAGCTGGTACATTGTCAATGTCATGGCCTAATTTGCTTGGGGTGCTGCCAAAGTGGTGTCTCTCCCCTCTAGGAGTTTATCATCCTAATGGGGAGAAATGGTACATTTTCCCATCTAGCACTAAGCAGTTACATAACAAATTATATCTCAACATAGATTATAGAACATGTACCTATATTTTAACTCAGTTATCTTATTGGCAAAATGGGATAATACTCACAGGGGTGTTGCTAAGTAAAATAACTATATACCAATGAAATGAAATATTTGAACACATAAGCATATAATAACAGCTTAAGAAATGTTATTTCTTTTTTAATATATTTTATTGATTATGCTATTACAGTTGTCCTAATTCTTCCCCTTTGCCCCCCTCCACCTGGTACTCTAATTCCCTCCATCAATCCCCCCTTTAGTTCATGTCCATGGGTCATACATACAAGTTCTTTGGCTTTTCCATTACTTATAGTGTTCTTAACATCCCCCTGTCTATTTTGTACCCACTAATTTGTGCCTCTCAATCTCTGCACCCTTCCGCCCATTTTCCTCCTTATCCCTCCCAACTGATAACACTCCTAATGATCTCTGTATCTATGATTCTGTTCCTGTTCTGCTTGTTTGCTTAGTTTGTTATTTGAATTCAATTATTGATAGTTGTGAATTTATTGCCATTTTAATGTTCACCATTTTGATCTTTTTCTTACATAGTTCCCTTTAGCATTTCCTGTAATAATGGCTTGGTGATGATGAACTCCTTTAGTTTTACCTTGTCTGAGAAGCACTTTATCTGCCTTTCCATTCTAAATGATAGCTTTTCTGGATAGAGTAATCTAGATTGTAGGTCCTTGCTTTTCATCACCTTGAATACTTCTTGTTAGTTTCTTCTAGTCTCCAAAGTTTCTTTTGAAAAACTAGCTGATAGTCTTATGGGAACTCCTTTGTAGGTAACTCTCTGCTTTTCTCTTGCTGGTTTTTAAGATTCTCTCTTTATCTTTAACCTTTGGCATTTTAATTATAATGTGCCTTGGTGTGGTCCTCTCTGTGTCCATCTTGCTTGGGATTCTGTACTTCCTGGACTTGTATGTCTATTTCTTTCACCAAATTAGGGAAGTTTTCTTTCATTATTTTTTCAAATAAGTTTTCAATTACTTGCTCTTCCTCTTCTTCTGGCACCCCTATGATTTGGATGTTGGTACTTTTAAAGATGTCCCAGAAGTTCCTAAGCCTCTCCTCATTTTTTCTGAATTCTTGTTTCTTCCTCCTGTTCTGATTGAATGTTTTTTCCTTCCTTGTGTTCCAAATTGTTGATTCAGTTCTTGGCTTCATTCTCTCCACTGTTGGTTCCCTGTAGATTTTTCTTTATTTCACTTAATGCAAACTTCATTTCTGCCTGGGTCTTTTTTTTTTTTTCTTTGCAGCATTTTTTAAAAATTTTAATTGTTGTTCAAGTACAGTTTTCTGCCTTTTCTCCCCATCCTAGTGCCTGGGTCTTTTCTATGCTGTTGAAGTAACCAGTGAGTCCCTAGAGCATCCTGATAACCAGTGTTTTGAACTGTGCATTTGATAGGTTGCTTATCTCTTTCATTTAGTTTTTTCTCTGAAGTTTTGTTCTGTTCTTTCATTTCGGCCATATTTCTTTGTGTCCTCATTTTGGCAGCCTCCCTGTGTTTGTTTCTGTGTATTAGGTAGAGCTGTTTTGACTCCCTGTCATAGAGCACCTGTTAAGTTTTATGGGGCACAACCTTAGGTAATCACCAGGGCCGGGCAACCTGTGTCACCGCTCTATTGCTCTGTGTTGGGGAGGGATCACAGAGGGGCAATGCCACTGTTTGGCCTCTGGAGTTTTTCATAGAGGAAGCTGCTTCCCCACTCACACTGCATTTTCTCCCCTTATGCCACTGGTACCCTTCCAGCTGTTGCCCTGGTGTGGAATCTCAGAGTGGGTGGGTCTGCATGAGTCCTAAATCCATTGCGGCTCCTTTAAGAGGATATAGTTTCTTCCACTGCTGAACTCCCACTGGATTTTACAGCCAGAAGTTATGGGGACTTATCTTCCTGGCGCTGGAACCCTAGGTTGGTTGGTCTAGACTGGGGCTGGGATCCCTCACTCCTGAAGTATCCTTCCCATGTTTTATCTACCACACATGGATGTGGGGCTGCCTGCTCACATTTTCCCACTTCTCTGTGCCACTTTGAGTCTCCATGTGTCTCCAAGCCTGTCTGCCTCTCCAGGTCTCCTCCCCTTCTACCCGTCTGGATGAATGTGGCTTCTTTAAATCCTTGGTTGTCAGACATTCACACAGCTCAATTTTCTGACAATTCTGGGTGATATTTGTTTTGTAAAGTAGCTGTATATTTTGCTATAGTTGTGTGCAGAGCTGAGACATATTTACCTACTTCTCCATCTTGACTGTAAATTCCAGAAATGTTCTTTCTTTTCCTTCTATTAATCAAGTGGGGAGAGAATTTAAAGATCACCAGGTCTATATCATCATTTGAAAGGTAAGGAGCCTAGGCTGGTGTGGCTCAGTGGACTGACCACCAGCCTGTGAGCCAAAAGATCACCAGTTTCATTCCCAGTCAGGGCACATGCCTGGGTTGCGGGCCAGGTCCTCAGTAGTGGGTGCATGAGAGGCAACCACACATTGATGTTTCTCTCCCTCTTTCCCTCCTTCCCTTCTCTCTAAAATAAATAAAGTCTGATAAAATAAAATAAAAGTAAGGAAAATGAGCTCTGGAGAGGTTAAATGAATTGTCCAAAGTCACGCAGCTACAGAGAGGCAGAGCTAATAACTGAAGGAAGGAAATATATTTTTCTTTGGATTTCTCAAAAAGTGATTGCCAAAGCTCTTCAAAATTCCACATTGCCCTCCAAAATGAGTGTCTGAGAACAACACCTGAGATCGCTTAAGTGACCAAATGCAAGTCCCCCACCTTGGTATAAAGCCACATTCATCTGTTTTCAGTCGAGAAAGCTGCTAATGGCTCTTACCATGCCTTTCCCAGCTGAAGCACAGAACCAAAACATTTGCAGCCTGAGGATTCCCTCCCACTGCTTGTAGATCAAACACAAACAGAAACAGTGGGAGGCCGGGCCATCTCTAACTGAGAGAATCAATATCAATGAAACAGACAAAAATCCCAAAATCTCAAAATAATGAAAACAAAGATATCCAAGTAATAAAATCTGCTGGAATCACAAAGACAACATAACTCCGATCTCAGCTGCTCGAAGAAAGTGTCCATTAACAAGGGATTAACACAAGGGAAGTACGCAACCAGTCACTAGGAAATGAAAACATTTCGCACAGTCTGGTTGCATTTGAGTACACTTTAGGATTATGGATGCTGGTGTGTTGCGATGCTGTGGTTCTGACTAGAGAAACAGTCTCCAGAACCCATCAGCCAGATGGCATCTTAAAGAAACACCCCAAACTGCTATTTATTGGACTGAGAATTTGGAACTGACAAGCCAGAAGATGAGGCAAAGCACCGATTAACTGCCCTTTGTTAGTCTTGTCCATTGTAATTTTCAAATTAAAATTGGAAAGAAAGTCTAGACCACTATAGTATCTTTTACAATATGAATTTTAGTTGAAGTTCCCAAATGTAAGAGTTTTAAGGTGGGGAGGGGGAAGGCAAAACACAAAACAAAACAAAAAAAACAAAAAAACCCCACATCGAAACCCAAAACTGTGGAGCAAAATTTTATTAGCTTATCAAAAAATGAGTAAAATGCCATTTCTGTGCTCTGTGTGAAGACAATGCAGGCATATCTGAATATGAAATATCAAAGTTTGGATGAAATTGGAAGCAAATACCAAAAATTAATATAGTTAACCAGTGGGCATATGTTAATACAATAATTATATTTTTATAATGGCAGTGATATTCCTAGTTAATAGTCAAGCAACCCATAGAGTTGAATTAAAAGTATGTTATTTATATAATAAAAAAGTAACCCTTTTTGTTTTTCTTATTTTGAGGGAAAAGTTATGACTACATCCATTTGATCAGCATATCTGTAACCAAGTGCAACGGTTTCAGATAAAGTATTGGGTTGGTCAAAAAATCCATTTAGTTTGTTTCTGTAAAATAAAAGATATATTTTTCATTTTCACCAATAACTTTATGTATTGATTTGGATATTCTGAGTATGCCAGCTATCTCCCGCTATCAGATTCCAGTGGGTAGAGGCCAGGGGTGCAGCTCAACATCTTCCAATGCATAAGACAGCCCCACAGCAAAGAATTATTTGGCCAGAATATCAATAGTACCAAGAAACTTCTCGAACCACTTTTTACACATTCGATCAGTCATAGCACCTTCTCCATACACTGCACAAATCTTTTTATTTTTTATTTTTTGTGTTTCAGTTGCTTTTTTACCTTTCTAGAAATAATAAAGCATAATATACCAAAAATGTTGCATGTTTTCTTCCATCTTCAAAATTTAAATGGCTGCACAAAAACTCACCAATTGTGCTAAGTTTTTTTTAAATGCACGCTGATATGAGAGCTATCACAATACAGTCTAACAAAACTGTTTGAATGAAGTGAAAAACAACTAAGCACTACTAGCACTACTGGAGCCATCATACAGAAAAAAAAAACAAATGAACTTTTTGGCCAACTCAATAGCTCTAGCGTATTTGTTAATCATTAGCAATTCTCAATAAGATTCCTAATTTAAGAAACTGCCTGGCCCCAAGAGCACACCAAACTGTGGTCTGAACAAAGTGCCTTGCCCTGAAAATGTGAGCTACACCCCTGGGAACTTTAATACAAAGAAAAGCAACAGAAAAGAACAGAGAAGCGGGAACGGCCAGAGTCTGAACCCCTCACAGATGCTGACCCTAAACAGGTTCAGACCATTTTAATAGAAAATTTTACCAATGATCACCAGTAGCTCATATTTCAAATATGACAGATCAAGACACAAATATTTGATCTGCCAAGGGACAGACTATTTAAAAGTGGGACTGCCTCAGAAACTGTGACTAATTCATAGGGTTTCCCTATGATGGACTCATCACTATCTTAGAAGAAAGTCATATTTACGATGGCTTCCCCCATTCCTTCCGGAGCTCAGCAATGAGGGTCTATCTCATCAGCTCTGAAAAAAATATTCCTCCCTTCAACTATTAGCACCCCACGTCTCCTAAGGAAAAAAAACATTTCAGCAAAAAAATGAAACTTAGTCCCAATAACTTGCTACTTAAACACAATGGCTTTGAGGCAACTCTTTGGGAACTAAAAGCATATTAGCAAAGGCTTAGATAGAGGAAGAGACAAGAGTACTTTTGGAATTGTTTTCTATATCTAGCTGTTGGGAAAATCTTTTCATGTAGATGGTCTCCAAGCCCTCTAAAAACATCACTTAGCAAGTAGCAAGGCTTAGCTTCCTCCCTTTTTCTTTTTCTATTTCCCTAAGCAGAGACTATTTTAATGTTCAACTGAACAGCAGCCAATTGTGCTGCATTCACCATCATCCACTGGGAATTATAAGAAAGGTACTTATGTAGGGGGATACCAATACTGCTGTTTGGGGGGATTTCACTTGGTGCCTTAGGTCAACGATCCTCAGTGCCTACTATGTGCCAGCCACTGGAAATATGATAAATAAGAGTATCCTTAGGCATCTGCAAAGCATTTTAAGACACGAGCATGGATTTTGAAATGACATCACCCTCGAGTCTGATTCCAGAGTGCTAGACATTGCAGCTTACTTGCCTCATCGTTTTCCCCTTATCCTTGCCAAAGGGCTCCTGCTTTGGGTTTTGTTGTTGTTGTCGTGGTTGTTCAGATAAGAAGTGCTGTTTCCTGGTCTTCCCTGCAGATCGAGGTAGCCATGAGACATGTCTGGCCAATGAGATCTTGCCTATGATTCTGGGAAACTTTTAATTAAGAAGGGCAGCCTTAGTTGGCAGGAGTTGTTTCCCCCTCCCCCCTTGTCCTTTTTTCTCCTGCTAGAGGCCTAGCAGCCGCGTGGCAATAACGAATCCAAGAAAAAGCCCCCTCCCCCTTGCCCCCACACTCTGAATGGCAGAATGAAAAGACAAAGAGCCTGGGTCTCTGAGACCTGTGGGCCCATACAGTACTCCCAGACCGCCTCCCATGATGCCTTGTTGCACGAGCCGAATAAACTCCAACTTGCTTAAGCCATCAGTTGTCAGCTATTCTATTATTTGTATCCAAAGTCACTTCTGAAGGATAAAGCGATATCTCTGAGCTTCATTTTCCTCATCTGCAAACCAGGGATCTAAACCTCACCAACTCTGAAGATTTGCTCGAAAGCCTACTTAATGTATGTGTAATTCCTAGCCCAACACCTGACTCGCAGTAGTATTTGGCGGTTATTATTATTTATTAATAAGATTGAAATGAGTATTTCTTCATCTTTGGCAACACTTAAAGGAGCAGAGCCCAGCTTTCTCTGAGATGGGGACTGTCAATCGGGCTAAGTGCTCAGGTCATACTGGGGTGAAGCCAGCTAACTGTACTCAGCTGTATGAGGACCTTTACCCTAAGTAGGAGGGCCTATAAAGAGTGAATATCCAAAAACGGGGTCCCTCTGTTCTTACTTTAGAAGATTTTTCTAACTCATTGCTATTGCATACTAGCTCTTTCTAATACTTGGACAGCAAGCTGTTGCTTTGCTTACAGTGAAACCAAACCCTTGGCTGCCTTTCATTCCTGAGCAGCAAACTGCAAAATTAGAATCTAATAGCACATTTCAATTAAAAACCAAAGAAACCATTTTTGGACACCACTGGCTATTGCCTCCAAAAATAGCACTTCATTTTTTTTTCCCCTGAGTATATGAAATTGTCCTAATTTTGATTTATTTAGTCTGATATGTCTGGTCTCCTGGCTTCAATTTAGTGCACAAGATGATCAGTTGTTGCATTTTTTTTCAACTTGTCAGATAGTTTTAGTTGAGGCTTGTTAATACTTTGGTCCAGCACAATCAATAGTAGGGGCTTAAAAATACATCCTGTGTGATGCTTGAGAGCAACCCTGACAACACACATCACAGCAGCAACACTCCGGCAGTACTGTCCTTTCGTTGCTTTGCCATCAATAGGCTCAATAACGTACAGCGAAACTTTTTCTGAACTTCAGCTAAGCAAATTTAGAATGCTAGTCAACGAAGGTTGAGATTTGGTTAAGGTCTATTTGAGGAGTGATAACTAGAATGGCCAAAATGAATCTCTTGGTCAGTTAAGAGTAGGAGTTTTCCATACCGTGAAGACTTCACACCACAATTCCCAGGTATTTTCAGTTCCCTGGTTTTCTAGAGGAAGGGCCGTGTCAGTGCTGTCCGACAGAAGCCGGTGTGAGGGACACATGTGAGCCAGATATATAACTAAGGTTTTTAGTAGTCACATTAAAATTAATTTTACCTGGGTCTTTACCTTCTTCGTTTAAGTATATTATCCTTAACCCCAAAGTATATCCAAAATATCATCATTCCAACATGTAACAAAAAGATATTTTTTTTACCCTTGTATTAAATACTTGAAATCTGGTATATACTTCCTACTTACAGCACATCTCAGTGCAGACTGGCGCAGACTAGCCACATTTCAGGTGTTCAATAGCCACACATGGCTGGTGGCTAGCATATTAGATAGCTGTGTTGTAAGGCCCAGAGTTTCATGTGCTGTGTTGGCATCTTGGAGGTTCGTGGGGGCCCTGGAGTCCTAACTCTGAGTTCCCCTGCTCTTCCTAGATGTGCTTCACTCGAGGGGAAAGGCTCCCTAAAGATAGTTCCTTAGCAGTCAGACCAGCTGCAACCCACGTGGTCCTCAACCCAGTGAGTTTCACCTCTCTGCAAGCCTGTGGAATTATCAAACATTCCCCGGGTACATCTTCCTCTAGGAAACAGGTCATCTCACTCGCCTGTTACTGCAAAGCCAGCCTCCCACAGCCCCTGCTGCTTCTCTCTGCTCCCAAGTGCAATTCCTCGTAGCTCTGCAGGGCATGCAGAGTCTTTCTCCCCCAGAGTCTAAGTATACGGGACTAATAAACTGTGGTCTATCCCATCTGTTCTGACCACTATGTACATTCAGCTCCACCCAGAAACCTATGCAAGACCCTCTCTCACACCCATGAGGTGAAGAAATGAGCAAAACAGCATGAGTCTGTACTTTGAGAATTTTATAGTCAATTTTTCAAGAAAATATCTAGAAGAATTTGGACTTGTCTCTAAGCTTTCTGACATTTACACTGTCTGAAAAAGCTTAGTTGTACCTCTGTATGTAGTATATTTTCTAATTTTGGTCATACACTCCATGGTGCTCAGCTTTTAGCTGGTTATGTGTTGCTTCTGTATTATCTGGTATCTTCTGATCTTCAGTATTCAAGCTGAAGGTGACCAATAAAATCCTCATTATTAGATAATAACATGACTTTAGTTCTAAGATAAAGGCCTATTACAGGGCAAAGCACTCATTTAGTCTGGAAGGGATGACAAACACTGGCAAGCGTGCCGCTGCTGCTCTTCCCGTGTCTGTAGCGAGCTCGCTAAGCCAGCTGTCCACCTGAAATCCTCTCAGCA
>CM052538.1:163000268-163079182 GCA_028533065.1 Trachops cirrhosus
CTAGTTATTGTAATTCCAGCTAGGACTAGGAGCTGGAGCAGCCAGACTCCAGCACAGGTGTGTGCTCTTTTCCATGCACCACAATGCCTCTCAACAGGCAAAGCTCTCCATGGGAAAGATTGCCATTTCCTGTTAATCTTCATATGCCCAGCTCTAGTCGAGATCCTCACTCTTAGTAGGCACTCAGTAAATAAATAAAAGTAGAGAAAAGACTGGGGGAAAGTAGGTATGGTGTGTTAATATATTGCAAAGAAATAAGAGAGGGAAATAAGAAGAAACAGGTGGGTATCCTTCATAACTCAGAGTGACACCATGTAGCACCATTTCTGGTTGGCTGCATTTAATGATGCCTAATTTACATGGCCAGAAATAAAGTCAACCGCAGCGACCATCATTTTGTCAGCCTGGTTGGACTCTTCTTACCTGCTGATTTCCATTAAATGCCATTTAGAAAAATAATTGTGTGGCTCTGCCCTGGTGGCATTAAGTATAAATTGTCTGGCTTGGCAGCTAAAATATAACATTCAAGGAGTGCAGAGAGACAAGCAATGTTTTTTTTAAGATGCTTTAACTGAAGACAAGAGACACTAGATGGTTTCTCACTGCAATCTGCCACACGTGCGCCACTCACTCTGCTGGAGGCGCTGTGCTGTCCATGTCACAGAGCCATCAGTTGTGGATTATGGCCGCAAGGGGTGCCCAGTTTAATCTCATTTTTGAATGAATTAATATTATTAGTTTTGACAAATTAATGGTATTAAGTGTGCAAGGTTAGTATGAATAATGTCCACATCTACCTATTACTAAATGTGCCTCATTCTTCTGTAAGAAAGCTTATTGAATCAATTCAGTGGAATCCTCTTTTCTATATTATAAAATACCTTCTCAGCAGCCTTAAAAAGATGGGTTACTACACCTATGAACAGGTACTTAATGATATAAATTTGAACTTCAGTCCACGCTGAAAGTGGCTACAAAACTGAGTCTATCACCAGAGAGATATGACATTGTGGTGGTTGCTTCCACATCTTTACAAATGTAATCATAACTATGAGTATACTGCATCCAAGAAGATCTGTGTTCTATAAAAGCTTTGAGCTTCCCCACCTTTCCTTCCACTGGCCAATAAAAAAAGTCAGTGCTAAGGTACACTCAGTTCCTTGGCATTAAAAATAAAGATAAAAAAGGGCCGTCATCTTCTGTGTACCTTTCAATGTGGGGCCACTCCCTTTCCTAACCTAAGTCTAAAGGAAATGTTGTTAAAGCCCTGTGTCAGCAGAACTAAACTTCATGTCTGTGGTTGAATTTTGGTGATCAAATGTGAATGATCCTGAATGACTGGTTTTTTTTCATGATATTTTTAGTTATTAATTTAAGAGATCTATAACATTGAGTGCGGTGAGCCTACTCATTTTAAATGTGGACAATGCGGCCCATACTCTGGCATATGGCCACATCAGCTTTATTCTCTACTTAAAAAAACCTGAATTCAAAAAACAATAAAAATACTTTCTAAAAAACTGACAAACAAGATTGTGATCAGGTAATAGGCAGAGATTTCTTGATTTCAAGAAAGGTAGATTCTTCCCCCAGATTGGCAGTGATCCTATTGTCCTCTGGGTATTAGCAGCCCGGTTCTGGCCAACGAGAGGTAAGGAGAAGGGTACAACTTTGGGAAACCAGTGTCAAGCACAGTGCCTGGTACTCAATAACTACTTACTGCATTAGTGAGAGATACTCAATCTATATGTTCTTAGTGGGCATTTAACAGGAAGGTATTCTGTACACCTGTACCTTTAATGACCCTTACACACTTTTTCCTTAAGTGTACATACACATACTCAGGTGACCATATCATTCCCCTCCTGGATTTCTATTACTTTCTGATTTAAAATTTCTACCCCTTTCCAATTTAGTAAAGCCTTTCGCCAACATGCTATAGAAGTGCTGTCCAATAGTTGTATAATGCAGGCCACATATGTAGTTTTACATTTACTAGAAACTATATTTAAAAAGTGAAAAGAAAAAGATGAAGTTAATGTCAATGTTATGTTTAATTCAGATGTCTGTAGATCCTTATTATAATCTTTTTCATTATATTCAGGAAATAGATGACTTACTAATTTGTGAGTAAAGAATCTCCTGAGGGTAGATGTTTTATCCCTTGGGTGACATTTTCACATCCCATTCTCATATTTTCAAATGGGATCAGTAAAGAAAAAGGATTTCAGAAGGAATTTTCCTAAGAGAGAAGGCTGGGCAATGCGTCAAGCTAAATTTTCTATGCATGCATGGAAGTGTCATGAATGGGGCAACACGCCATGTTTTGATGAATGGAGAATCCCTTGTGCCACAGTTTGCATTAGTCAACACCCAGTGAGAATGGCATGGTGTAGGCAGGCAGAAATTCCAGCCCTGGGTGTGGTGCCACCTAGACCTGTGATCTTGGGCAAGCCCCCTTGCCCCCTAATTCTCAGTATTTGAAAGGACTTGTTTAGTCCAACTAATTTCCTTACCAGTTTATGGGTGAAGAAATGCACAGGGCCTCCCAAAAGGGCTCAGTCCTGGGCCCACTCCCCCAGTGTGGACCACCCACGGCACCTGAAGGAGGCCTCACTCTTGGAATTTTTCGTAGGCTTCATGGGAAGTATGGTTAAAGGTGAAAATTTCAAAGTGGTATCCAAAAAAAAAAAAAAACCACATTGAGAAAGGAGCAGGAGGATGTAGTGCCCCTTACCTTCTCCCAACTCCAGGCACAGGATTCAGGAGAAGCTGCCAGAAGCCTCAGATCCAGTAGATGGATGCAAAGGACGACCCTTCAAAAGCTGTTTCCTCAGAGTGTAATGGAAAGCTCCTGCCTCACGGAATATTTTCCCCAGAAGCAGAGCTTTCAGAAACTTCCCAATATCCCTAGATCCTAACAAAGCCACCATTACCTGTGTGTTTGGATTCATGTGGCCTTTCAGTGGGGAGGCCAGCTTAAATTCCATCTGGACCTTTCCCTGAAGGGCAATCTAATTCAATTCTGTTCAGTTCAATGTAATTTGCCTTTGAGTGAACCTGCTAGAAGGAGAGTTCCAACCCCAGGTCTTCTACTCTCTAGACCTATGATCTTGGGCAAATCACATCCCCTGTGATCTGTTCCAGCACTTCCCAGTAATGCTGTCTCAACTTCCTAGGCTAACCTCTCCATTTTCTCTGGTTGGAGAGATAATCAATTAACTACTCTATAAAACAATGATTTCACAGATAAGAGGAGACAACTGTTCATCTCCATAGCCCTTATGTGTGTGTGTGTGGTGGGGGGTCCATCCTAAAGCTTCTTTCAAACTTAGGTTTTGCAATTCTAAACACCTTTTGGGTTTCTCTCTGAAGATCCTGAGTATTCCTTTTGTACCAAGATATTTTGTACCATACCTACCAACCCCACGTGGGCAGTAATCCCCGGCAGTGTTTTTAGCCCTAACCAGTATTTAAGTGCTTAATTTTTTTCAAGTTCTATTTGTTTTGTCCATGACACTAATTTATGGTTAGGTTATAATGATAGCTACCACAATCATTTAAATTGCTGGGGATCTTATTTTGGGCAGGGAAAAAAAACCCTAAACTCTTGTTTATTTTTATCAGTTTTGTTTAAGAATTCTCCCAGAATTTTCTCTCCTCAACCTTACCTCATTCTAGGTATTTTAGGAATAACTAACAGTGAACTTGTCTCTGTAAAATTGCCCTGAGCTATTCTTTAAGTTAATTATCACTTCTTTTGGTTCTGTGAATGGCTGTTCAATGACACTGTCAGCAAGTGGAATGAACTAAATTACTTTAATTATGGAGTAATTTGCACAGAGTGATGGTAATTAAATCTTGATCAGTTTAAGTGAGTGAATTAATTGCTCTAACTTGGAATGCACACCACAGCAAGACGAGTTGTTTTGTAGTTTAATTAACACCATCCGCTCAAGTCTTATCGTATCTAAAATGTAGACAATTAATGAGTTTGATATTATTCTCACCTTCACAAGAACTAGGACAGAAAACATGCTGAGAAAGGTAGTATACTAGGGGATGATAGAAAACTTAATATTCTTGTCACTTGTGTGGATATATTTGTTGCAATCTCTACTTTGCCTTCTGGAGAAATGTGCAAATAGAATATTTCCATATAATTAGCTTCTGGCCCCATTTCATTTCCAAATTCCCTGATCTGTACAACAGTATACATTTCCAAATGAGTTCATGTTTTTAATTTCTACAGCCTTAATTTTATTGTAAATCTTTCTGTCACTTACTTTGGTTTGGTTTGGAGGACTCCTGCCCTTGTGAAGGGGTGCTTGGGGTCTTCATAAAATCTGATCACTTATCAATCATCATTTATTAGATAGATATCCATGCTTGTTCTTTTATCCATTCTGCAATACTGGAGAGTAACTTGCTTTTAAAGTTCCTTCTTGCCAAGAACTAGATCAGTGATGTTCTGCCCTATTAGAATCACCTACCAAACTTCTTTAAAATTTCCAATGGCAAGACCCACTCCAGAATTTGGAGGGGATGCAACACAGGCATACGTTTTTAAAGCTCCTTAGGTGATTCTAATGTGCATCATAGGTTGTGAACCACTGATTTAGAGAGTCTATACACCCATCCCATTAACTGTCAGAGGAAGATGGTATTGTCACAAATTTTCAGGTAGAGACCATCTGGGTGGTGCAAGGGGTCAGGATAGAGTCTGAGGATTGGGATCTGCACCTGTTCCTCAGACCCTCTGCTGGTTCTGTCCCTTAAGAGCCAATTCTTCATAAATGTTTCACAACCATGCTCTAAAATAAAGTGAGTTGATAAGTCCCAGTTTACAAACTAGAGAAGCAAAGAGGCAAAGGAAATGAACACAGTTTATTTAGTAATCTTGGACATTGTCTTAATAAGCTCCAAATAAGAAAAAAAGGTATATTGTTCTAAGCTCCAAGACTGTAAATGTATGTGCATTTGGTTTTGAGATCATTCCAAGTGTCAATGTGTAGTGATGAAAATAGAATTAGTCAGGAGTATGACATTTGCTGGTTCAATCCCGATGTAGGTAATAAGTAAGTTTCTCAAGGTTATGCATTTACAAAGCCAGAACTTGAACCTGGTCTTCTGATTTCAATGTTTGCAGATGTTGAGCCTCTACATCACAGGATCTAGCTCAGAGTTAACTCAGAACAATGGAAACTTAGCCCAAGAAAGTGTGTAGGTTCTTGGAAGTGTTCACATGAGTTGATATATGAGTTGTTTGAAAAAAGCCAAGGGAATGGCATGTGGATGGGGAGAGATATGTTAAAGTCAATTGATCAAAACTATCAACCTACTTGTAGGCAAAAAAAATTTTTTTAAAGGTAAATTTAGCAAGGGAATGAACAGCAGAAGGTTTGTGGAGCAGCTGAGTAAAATGGAGGTGGGAAGGGCTCATTACAGGGTTGGGGCTTTTGCTAGGTCTTTCCAAGGAGTGTTTAAGAAAGTGCAGGCTGGACTTCGGGTCAAGATGGCAGCATAGGCAGACATGGCTCACATCTTCGCACAACCACAACAAAACTACAACTAAAATATAGAAGAACCATTGCTCAGAATAGACAGAAATTGAGTTGAATGGAAGTCTGAGAATTATGAAATTAAAGAAACCACATCCATCCAGACTGGTAGGAGGGGCGCAGATGCATAATGGGCTTGTCCCACATCCACATGTGGTAGGTAAAAATTTGGGAGGATATCTCAGGAGCGACAAGTCTCAGCCCCACATCAGGCACCCCCAGCCCAGGATTTAAGTGCCAGGAAGATAAGTCCCCACAACTTCTTGCTGCAAAAACTAGCAGGGATTGAGTATACGGAAGAAACCACTGGACCCCCAAGTGGTTCCTCTTAAAGAACCTACACATGGATTCACCTAGTGAGACTCACTCCCTCTGAGATCCAGAGATGGGGCAGCAGCTTGAGGGGCACCAGAGGCATGCAGTGGGAGGCTGAAGTGTCTGGCCTCGAGGTAACAGACAGTTGTCCCTTTTCTGGGCCCTTCCCCCACAGAGTCAGCAGACTGGTGCTGTATCTGAGATTCCATCAACTTGGCTAACACTGTTTGACCCATGTTGGAGACCCCAAGAGACTCTGCCCCACCCAATTTATGGGCCCACCCAAGCTTTTTCCACAGGGTCTTGGCTCTTGCCTCACAACTTCCTAAATCCTCTCAAACAAGCAATAGCTGGCCTCAGTGAGCCCCAGGCCGGGAACTAGCATCTTAGATTTACAGCTTGGGTTTGCCTGGAAATCTCCAAGCCCAGCACAAGTAGGAGCCCTTTAAGATTACTGTATAACTCATGCAGGCTTGCCCCAGGATAAACACAGGTGTGGGCTGACCTTGGCCTGCACCACCTGGGAAAGTTCAGGGCAGCGAACCCAGTAGACAGTTACAGACCGCATTAGAGCACCACCACCCTGCCCCTGCACAGCTGATCCTGCATGGAAGGCAGAGGTTGGTGGTCAATGGTCATAGCCAGTCCTTGCAGTTGACTGGCCTGGGTAAATCCCTCCCATTGATCTGCCAACATTACCCAAGGCTCAACTACAAGAGGAGGGTGTACTCAGCCCACATGAAGGGCCGCACCTTGGATTCCCAGCTTGGGTGGTAGGGGAGGTTGTACCACTGGACCATACAGAACACCTACTACATTAGGCCACACTACCAAGACAGAGTCAACGCAGCTCCATCTAATAAAAACAAACACAGGGAGGCTGCCAAAACAGATAAAGAAACATGGTCCAAGTGAAAGAACAGATCAAAACTCCAGAAAGAGCTAAACATAATGGAGATAAGCAATCTATCAGATGCAGAGTTCAAAACGCTGCTTATAAGCTCAAGGAACTTGATGAAGACCTTAACAGTATAAAAAAAAGATCCAGTCAGAAAAAAAGGATACACTAATTGAAAGAAAGAACAATTTACAGGGAAACAACAGTAAAGTGAATGAAGCTGAGAATCAAATCAATGATTTGGAACATAAGGGTCCAAAAACCAACCAATTAGAATAAGAAGAAAGAATTAAAAAAAAAAAAAACAAGTATAGTGTAAGTAGCTTCTGGGACAACTTCAAGGGTTCCAAGATTCGCATCATAGGGTTGCCAGAAGGAAAAGAGAAAGAGCAAGAAATCAGAAACCTATTTGAAATAATAATGAAAGAAAACTTGCCTAATTTGGTGAAGGAAATAGACACGCAAGTCTAGGAAGCACCAAGTCCAAACCAGATGGATGCAAAGAGGCCCACTTTAAGGCACATCATAATTAAAATGACAAAGGTTAAAGATAAAGAGATGGGATGGTGGGTATGGGAGAATGGGTGAGAGGTGCAGGGATTAAGAAGTACAAATAGGTAGTTACAGAATAGCCTTGGGAATGTAAAGTACAGTATAGGAAATGGAGTAGCCAAAGAATTTGTATGCATGACCCGTGGACATGAACAAGGGTAGGGGGATTGCCTGAGGGAACGAGGGGTGCTGGGTGGAGGAACCAAAGGGGGAAAAATCAGGACAACTGTAATAGCATAATAAAATATAATTAAAAAAAGAACTGTTTACCTATGACAAAGTGCTTGAACTTACATTGCATAGAAGGCTCACCATCCCAAGCCTGCCCCACTTCAGAAAGTGATTCCAAGAACGGACAGTTTATTTCCTTTTCTGAAAAAGGGAACAAGATCGAAGGTACCTGGGGCTGAACTAAGCGTGGAAATGGGTATTTTTAGGATTGGGTTGAAGTGAGATAAAATTAACTTCCTGTTTCCAGGCTCTCCCATTCTTGGATTTGTAGGAGGACAACTTCAAAACAAAAAGTAAAGAAAAAGCCTGTTTCCCTCTGAAAAAAAAAAAGAAAAAGAAAGAAAGAAAGAGAGGAAGGAAGGAAGGAAAGAAGGAAGGAAGGAAGGAAGGAAGGAAGGAAGGAAGGAAGGAAGGAAGGAAGGAAGGAAGGTGCAGGTCCCTTCTGTATTGAGTGCTGTCAAGAACAGGGGTGACTTGGTACTTGGCTATTTATAATTTTATCTGGGAAAAGGAAGGACTACAGCAGGGCTAGCTAGCACTGTCAATAGTAAATCTTCCATGTTAACTGAGAAATAGGCATATTTAGTCACTTTTTTAAAAACAGAGTATTTTCATCTGTTCCAGATGTGGTTGTAGAGAGAAGCTGTCTGATCATTGTTCTGTGAACACGTTAATGTTCAGTGGGGACACCACAGGCTAGCTGCCTGGGATGCTTTTTACTTTCTCAAGGCACCAGACCCTTGATGGCCGTTTTAGGGAGCTAGGACTTACATGTTGAAGAGTTTTAAAAAGTGGAATAATGTTAATACAAGGTCTGTTTGACAAGACCCACAAGTGGCTATGTGGAGGATGGTTTGGAATGTGGCAAGACTGGATACAGATGGTCCAATCGGGGCAGAGGAAAGAAAATGCCCTGGACCAGGAAAGAAAAGCACTGCTAAACGATGCCCTGTGGGCAGAAAGAAAACACTTGTGCTACCTAACAATTCAAAGAGAAGCAATTCAAAGTTACCTGGACAAATCAAGGCTATCTCTTTATCTCCACTGTTTATTGGAGAAAAGAATACTTTAAAATTTCAAAGAGTTTTCATTTTCTTAAAAACTAAAACCCAGTGGTTTCTAAGTTCCTGCTGGACAAATAATTTCTTAGGCACCTGAAACCTGTTTCAGCTCTGGGAATGCCCCTACAGGAGCCTTTTCTTACTTAGGATGAAAAAAGTTTGCAATCCAAGTGAAAGCAAAAGTAGGTTTATAATTGTGAGTACATGAAACAGTTTATTCTTGTGTTATTACAGTCACAACCTGCATTTTTCCATATGAACTGTACACCTCCCTTTGCCCACCCTTGTAGGGTATTCATCCTGATACGATTCAAAACAAATATCCCAAACAAAGAGACAGGTGATTGCAGGTTTTCTTGGGAGATGGACACCATCTGCCGGCCCCAGGCCCTGAGTCCTGCATCAGCCTCCAGGAGCCTGAGCAGCAGGTAAGAAGGACAAGTGAGTGAAACAGGGTCCGGTCACCTGGCTCAGACCTGATTTCCAGCACTTTTATCTCATTGTGCCCCAGAGAACAGAGGAAATGGACCATGCTAGAGAAACAAGAAATTAGTAGCATATAGCGTAAACCTGGAAATTAGGAGGAAAGGGAGAAAGTTTTCCTTAGTGTCAAGCAGGAGATTGTCAGTAAGTGAGCACAAAGTAGAGGGACCATCTTGTTGTTTAGAAACAGTGCTAAGTATGTGGTTGTCCTGCTTTACATCCACAGAACTGTCATTTACTGATGTATAAACAGGTGCATAGAGAACATTCATGTGATAGAGGGAAAAGAGAAGCAATAATGAACTCAGCAACAATAAGTCATAGTAGTACAACTATTAATGGCCATTAAGACAAATTTTAGCCATTTCAGGGGGAAGATATGAAGAAATCTTTTCTTTTAGTCTTTTGTTTGTTCTTTGGGAGATTGCCTCAAGTCACTTCATTTTAATCTACGACAGCACATTTTTATAAATAGCTTTGGGCAGAGTGCTTCTTAACACTTACTTATACTCCATTTACTAAATGTTTTGAGAAACAGACATTGGTTTGAGAGCACCATTTCATAAATTCAGATATCTAATTTACCCAGTACTTCTACAAGCCTATTTTGCAGATTAATCTTTTCTAAAATTGTTTTTTAAGTCAACTGAAACCCCCAGAAAGTGAGGATTTTATTAGTTCATGACCTTATGTTTTAGCAGAGAAAAAGTGGCTTTGCAACCCATAAAATGTGTTAATGTAGGGATAGAGATCTTTATACTTCACTTATACTAGTTCCAATCAACACAATGGATTAAGCTCCAAATAATCTGACATTAGTATTAAAACAAATATTTATAAACATGTGTATCCATTACTGGTACATTATGCATGGAGCTTTATTGCTTGGTATTAAGACATATCCTGATCCCAAATGCATTTAGTAGAAATCACAATTTTGTGAAGTTGGGTAGGGAACACATTGTTGCTTACATCGCTTTTTCAATTAGTAGCAGAGAAAAGATTAATGGCCACTTAATAACTGATCAGTGAGGCAGCAGATTAAAAAGAGGGCACCTTGCGACGGAGTTTGCTCCCCTGCCTTTGAATGCCTGGCTGCAGTGCTAAAGGACATCTGGCAGGAGCAGACAGGGCATCGACGCTCGTATTTCACAACTGAACTGGCACAAAGGGCACGTCAAAGTCTCCAAAAACCATAAACCAGTTCACAATTAGCAACAATTCGGAAGTGGCATTACATACAGCTATATGTAGCTAATTATTTTCCAAAAGTACAATTTTACATATTTCAAAATGTATTTTACTTTCCTTCCTAGTGCCTACATGTCCCCAGCACCTAACTACTGCTCAGCGATGCATTTCGTTAACACATTATTTTGGCTCCTGCCATTGGCTTTCATTCTGACAAACCCACAGGGTATACAGATGTGTGGCATTGTTCTCCCTCTCATGGAGCTTACAATCTACCTGAAGGATCCTTAAAGGTTAAACGGCGGCAGCTTAAAATAATACAAAGTCAACAAGCTAAGCCATAACATATTGCTTAAGTGTCAACTAAGTGGAGTAGATCAAGTAAGCACTCTCCGTTGTCATTATTGGACTGGAGAGGTCAGGTGAAGCTTTTTGAGGAAATGAGCAATAAGCTGATTCGTGGAAGATGGGTGGGGCAGTGGTGTGCTGGTGGAAACCAGCCCTTGGGCTGGGGGAGCCTGATCTTGTAATTTGTATAAGTTAACACTTGGCTACTTTAAAGCTACCAACCTAACATATCATTGAATGTGAAATGGTAATCGGATGTTCACAATTGGCTCTTGTGAGCCAGACACTCTGACACCACCAAATGGGAGATTTACTGATGGTGAAGA
Organism: Trachops cirrhosus; assembly: GCA_028533065.1. Lineage (NCBI taxonomy): Eukaryota > Metazoa > Chordata > Mammalia > Chiroptera > Phyllostomidae > Trachops > Trachops cirrhosus. The sequence goes on from CM052538.1 coordinate 163,011,235, forward strand.
TTCATTCAGTTCAACAAGTATTTTTAAAAAAAAAGAAAAAAAAAGAAAGAAAGAAAGAATGGTGTGGTTTGGGGTCCTCCTAAGAAGTAAAATAGCATTTTGCCTTCTTTCCCCTCTTCAATCCTAAATTCAAGCAGAGTCATAATTATAAATCAAATATCTCTGAAACTACATAAAGGACCTTTCACACTTAAGGTGACAATGCTGGTATAGCAGCAGCAATATCTTTGAGGTGCTTTTCCCAGGGGTGGTGATAGACTCACCCTGATCGATCCCTTCTTTCTCGAGTCTCTTATGAGCAAGGTACACATTTCCAAGATGATGTCCCTAGAACAAATCAAAGTTACATACAAGCACAGAAGCAGACTGGATTTAAAACTTGGTAGAACTTAGCTTATTTCTCTCTTAGTTGTATGTTAGAAGTGTTCAGTGGGGACCCTAAGTCTTGGTATCATCACTTAAGACATGTTATCTCTGGTGAATCTGATTTTAATTCACCATGACTGCTAAAACAGGGGCTTTGGAAACTAAAACAGTAACAAATCTCCTGTGTGAGATCAGAGCTCTTAGGGGGCATTCGGCAGCAGCTACTTTGGATATATGTGTGTATCCAAACAAAATTAACATGACAAATATTTCCAGTAATTTCGCAAGTGCAGATACATAACTGAGGGCAAGAAGAGGTAATTTGCCTGTTCATTCATTCGACTATAAAAAGATTAAATAGGCTTTATTTTCCTTGTTTCAGTCCTTACCTCCTTGTGGTTTCTTTTTCCCCTTTGTTTTCTCTTCCCTATCCCTTTTTTTGCTACCTGCCCCCTCCCATGAACCTTGACCAGCAGACAACCCCCAAGCTTACAAAAACAGCTCTTGAAAAAACCATTCTGACAGTTTCTGGAATGAGATTACTCCAATGCTCTCCAGCAAGAGTGATGAAAACCCAGAGCCATCTCCAACTGATTGTTGCAAGGCAAACTGTGCAGCAGTGAGAGATAAAGACAATTGCAACCTGGGCCAGACCACAAGGTCACACACCCCTCTCTTCTCAACCTAGAAGATCCCAATGCAATGCTGCATCATCTTAGAGAGTTTCCAGAACTTTAGGTCCAGATTGCATCCGCTGCATAAAGCCTTTCACCTCCCCTCTCTTAGAAACACCTGAACTGTTTTTTCCCCTGACACAATACTTATTGAGCACCTCCTCTGGGCCTGCACTAATCTCCGGGATTTGGGTACAGCAGTGAGCAGCACAAAGACTCCCCCACCCCCAAGGTCTAATTTCAGCGATCCCTGAAGCCAAGGGAAGACTCATTTTGGATGGGACACAGGTTTATACAAGAGTCATAAAAGTAAAGACTGAAGGCAGAGTTCTAGGATTCTGGACCCACTGCCAATTCCCCAACCATTTATGTCCATAATCTCATTTCGGATGTCCCGTTTTCATCCTAAATTAGAATAAACTGACTTTTACTAAGCACTATAATATCCAGAAAGAACCCCAAAAGTACCAGACTCTTTGAATGATATCAAGTGAAAATTAAAAATACAAATCTTATTTGACAGGAGGTGGTCAAACACTTGAGACAAAAAGACTATTTCTGAGAGTAAATATGAAGCACCCAGCTGATAGCATTATGAAAATTACTAAGGCAAGGAAGGACTACTGCCTGGATAGTGTTTTCTTGTCTAGAATTGCTGGTGATGATAAAAAGCAAACTACTTTCAGTGGATGTTGTTTTTAGACTTTCTCCAGACAATGCATCGCCCTTCTGCCTACGCCTCATGCTGACCACTCTCATGACCCCAATTCCCTCACACCTACTACTTTTCTTTCGCACATTTGCTTAGATTCATCTCATCGACAGTCTTTCTGGCCAGCTCATATTTAGCTAACTCCCAGTATGTTTCTTCCATGACTTCCTGTAGTCATTAAAAGTATTCTTAATTAGCCCTATCTAAATGAAACTTTGAATGCACCAAAAGGCACTAGAGAAAAGAGGAGAGTTTCTTCAGGCGAATAGACAGGAGAGAAATAGACAACTTCAGATGAACACTCTGCAAAACACAACCCCAACCCTCTGAAGAAACTGAAAATGCGCTCCAGAGACCCCAGGAGGCTACCTTTTATAGAGGAAGTCCCCGCCTAGGTTCCCAATTGGCCCAGTTTTATGCAAATTAGGTTTTCCGATCTGCACAGTCTCCATTGGTCAGGATCATGCAGTTCTGATTGGTCAGTAGTATGTGTTTTGATTGGTCATTAGAGAACAGTACTGATTGGTTGGTATAGATGCAAATAAGGATATGATTGTGTCGTTCTGATGGGGCGGGACAGGTTTCAGTCCACTGATTGAAAAACAAAACCAGGGCTTCCCTGCAGTGGTTGACTCAGCAGGTGTAAACAAGCCTGGCATGGAGCCTGATGCAGAGAGGTTAGTCTGAGGCTCTTCCCAGTGTAGAGAGTACCATGGGAAACCCCTCACCAAATGATCTCTAGACTCTTACTATTCACAAAGTTTGGGCCCTCAGTTGACCATGGGAGTCCTTCTCAGCAGACATGTTTCTTTTTGGAGTTCAAATCAAATAAACCTTTCTTCTTGGATTCCATATCCTGTATCTCCTCTAAAAGAACAAACTGAGGGCAGGACTGGGTCTGGAATCCATCAGCTCCCAAATGACCTAATAGGTGCTGGGCAATTGTTCATCAGCTGGTAGCAGAAGAGGGTGTGGATGGCTATGTGCGAGCCAGTACCAGCAAAGGCCCTGCTTCTCCCGGGTTCCGGCTTGGGCCTAAGTCGTACTCCCTGCAGAGAGATTCAGCTGTGTCTAATGACCCAATGCAGCTGGCCCACCAGGAGGAGGGACGGGGAAATCAAGCCCGGAACCTGACTTGGTAGCAACATTTCAGGAATTAAGGGCAGAATGCTGCTGAAGTATGAGGTGGGGACTTATGCCTGGGGCAGAGGGAGAAAAGGAAGCAAAAATTTAGTGAGACTTAGGAGTGCAAGCACTAGGCCAATGGACTTCACCATGTTATTTATTTACTAGTCACAGTCCTTTGAGGTTGTTTGACCTAACAGATACCAAGTGACAGAACCAGGACGGTAGCTGCCTGCATTTGTTCGAGCACACATGTGAGGCAGCCCACCACCACCACGTCCCCAGCAAACTTCTCACTGTGGGGTGAGCTCTCCAGGAGCTAAATATCAGGGTGAGCTTTTCTGGTGCCTATTTCATTCATGCGACACCATTTGATTTCACTGTTGGTGAAACCCCAGAAAATGTGGGTGACAATAAAATATACCATCAGTTAAGGAGAAGGCAAATAACCACGAATCACAAATAAACAAAGCAGTCCAAGCTCAAATATCTGGAGGGATGGCCCTTGTGCTGCTGTTCCCTGAGGCAGATCAGTCCCTAGGAAGAAACTGATTAGCACAGAGAGCTGGCAGATTGCTTTCCCAGCAGGGGTGAAAAAAGGGAAGACAAGCCTTGCGGGTGGGGGTGCATGGGGGTGTGAAGCCTCTCACCCTCCTCCTTTCTTCCACCCCTCCCCTGGGGGAGGCTAATTAGCTGGTGCCTATTGCTAGGTCCCAAAGAAGTAATGCTCCTTAGCTACACTTAGACTAGGAGCTAAGGAGTGGTGTCTCAATGGAGGCTGAATTTGGAACCACCTGAGGGCTTTTAAAATGACCCCCTCACCTCCTCAGATTATCATTTAATTGATCTGGGGTGTGGCCTGGGAGGCGGGAATTAGGATGTCTAAAATCTCCCTCAGGTGATTCTAATGAGTGGCTGCCAAAGTTAAAAACACCTGGGTTAGAGTAAGCCCAGAAGGAGAGTCGGTTGTACCTAATATTTTGAACCTAATATTTTGTGAGCAACTACTGTCCAGGCATTGTGCTGAGTGCTTTCTATGAATCCTTTCAAATCCCTGAAACCAACTTGCAGGCAGATGTGCTCATTCCCAGTTAAGAAGTGAGTAAGCTACGGTAAGCCTTAAAGCTAAATCGAGGTCACAGCGTCTATCCAGTTGGCCTATCCCCAAACCCAATCCTTTACTGCCCTTAACTGCCTTTCTGGGAGGACCGCACCATCATTTCACACACTGAACTGACAGGTAGAGAGACCAGAGATTGTCCTCCCACTCTTCACGGCAGACCATAAAGGCTCTCTGACACCTTTTCGGCCAATATCATGTAACTGTCCTTGCACCTAAGTCTTCCTCACAGCTGTGCTGCCATTACCTCCGAAAGCCGTTTGCCCCTGCTGCTGTTAGCACTTCATCTTCTTGTTCTTATAACAGTGCCACACTAGGTGCTCAGGGATGTAGCAGAGAATCAGAATACACAGTGCTTGTCTTCCTGAAATCTCTTGTAAAGTAGCAAATGTTAAATGAAACTACTGTGAAATAGTAATTAGGGTGGGGGCAAATTATTTGAAAGACAGTGAATGACTCTAGCCCTAATTATTTAATATGTGGTCCTCAGACCAACTGCACCAAGGTCCTGCAGAATCTCAGGCTCCACCCCAGACCTGCTGAGTCAGAATCCGCATATTGTTATCCTGTGTGATACATTTATACAGTTTGGAACCAGTGGTCACGAAAAGTATTATTGGCATTACTTCTGTCTCATTTTGTGGCTTTGGGAGCATCCGTTTTATCCTCTTTTTCCTAGGAATTTCTTACATAGGATTTCTTTCTCTCTCTTCCTCCCTCACTCTCTCCTAGAGCATAGTTGCAATTCTCCCCACCATTCTCAAAGCACAGGAAAGCAAGATGAACCGAGAACCCTCATCTTGTTCATAACAAAGTCTTTTCTCGGTTTTCTCATATGGCCCCAGGTGCCCTGGCACAGCTGCTGATATTTAGTTACGTTCTGCACCAGCAATCCTAGCATTTGGGAAGTGAAATTCATTTTTATCTCTCTAGCTTATGAAAGCCTGGGGGCAAAGGTGGTGAAGAAAGGGAAGCTTGGAGGAAATCAGTATTGGAAGTATCAGGTGTAGCAGTGGGGTCAGACCATTTTCTCTTTAAGTTCTGGCATTTTATTTAGGCCTTGACAATCTATCCCTTTACACGGAGATGGGAGAATTTCTTTAATAAGGCCACAAAGGTTTGTAGTTTTCAAGTGCTCGGCATTTGACTCACAAGTCCTTGTATTAAGTTACACCCCAAACTAGGGTTATGTTCTGTGATTTGGAATAACTACTATTCAAAAATTGTTCAGGGAATTCCTCTGGAGCATGATCTTCAGACACATACAATATTGTTTCATTTAATGAGGGAGCTACGGCCTCATTTAAGCTTACATAAATGTGTGATTTTCATTTAGTCAGGTAATAAAGTGAACCACTTTTAGGTCCTAGATCTCCTGTTTAACAAACCTGTTCTGCTCCTCGTTTTAGCATTGAAAACAAAGCCATACCTTTGTCACTGGGCAGGTTCTACAACAAAACCTACTCAAAACAGAGGAACAAATTTGCAAATACTGGGAAACTCTGGAGTTGAAGGATGTGGGTGACTTTGAAACAAACTATTATTCTTGCAAAGTTGCAGAATTATGCTATATGATGTTTGCATTGGGGAAAATTAATTATGAGCCTAAGTCATGGGTTAGAAATAGAATTAAACTGATTAGTGTCATAAGATAAAAATAAAAAGGAAGGCCTGTGACAGCTTCCCCCATCTTTCCCAGTCCCCAGAGAGGCTCTTAAAGGAACATTTAAAACACAAGCCTTTGTTCCCTCAATCTACGATGCCCAGGTCAGGTGGACCCTGCAGCGTGGCTAAAATATCTCAGTCACTCACGAATGTGTTGTTTGACCTGCTGTTCTCCCAAAGAGCTATGAAAATGTGTTTCTTGCTGTGATAACTTGAAATCAAATAAACATAATCTCTTTAATTCTTTCTAAATAGTTCTATATTTTAAGTCTAAACACAATAGAATACAAAGCTTCTGGTTTTCAAACAATTTTTTACTTTTTAATGTGCGTTGTTGGACTTCTTTCTTTTAGCTTGTGTTAGTTTGGTTTTAAGAGTATAATTTACATTTTGAACCAAGTGAATATGTTTCCTTCAGTTTAGACGCACGCACAGAAGATGGCCATGTGGTTACTTGGTTAAACATACACGTGTGCTGTTATAAGAGTTATTTTTAACCAAGGACAAACTTCTTATTTATGTTAACCATCACTTGATAGGCCAGAGAAAAGTCTTCACCAAGGCTTGCAAAAAATTGAATGATATTTCCTTATGCAAAACAATGGTTCTGGTCCATTGTTTTTATTTATCTGCAATAATGGTATTCACTCAAGTTTGTAATAACACTGTCATGGCTGAAGGGAATTTGTTTTAGGCATTATATCTATTATCTGCTTCCTCTCCCTTCTTTAAATGGAATTTCCAAGGGGAGAGTTTGAATGTAGCTTGGATTTAAGAGTAAAGAAAAGCCAAAAGCTTTCCTAAAATCTCACTGGATTGGAATTTTACATTGTTTGAAGATTTTTAATAATTCTTGCCTGTTTGTTCTTGGCATTGAGCATTTGAATAACACAGAACTTGCCTTGTTCTTAGAGAATTATAAGGCTTGGACTCATCATATAATATCCTATTGATTTCCTTTGTTGTTTTGAGGCAAGTTCACCTAACCTTTTGCCCGAACAAGGAAGAGCCGTCCAGAGCTCCAGGGCAATGAAAGTGTTTGCTTTGCTTCACCACCACTAGAGTGTACTCTAGTGCTGTAAGATTCAGAATTTCTTTAGATGTTGGCAAAGTGGATGGAGGAAATGCCTAGAAAAGCGTCTTTCTGTCCAATTACATGTCCCTTTAAGTGTCTTGGTTCATGGCTTTACCTTCAATGTTAACACTTGATAATATTTTGGGTGAGTTTCATTTTCGTAGTTGAATTAGCTCCATTTAGCTCTAATGGGGTGCTGAGAAATATTGCTTCCCCTCCTATGAGCTAGGTTTTCAGGCAATGACCCTTTTACTGTATTCATGAGTGCCCCTGTGGCCCTAGTGCATGAATGTGGGGTGGGGTGACTTGGGAAGAAGGAACTCCTTGAGTATCTGTTGCCCTTGTAGCATTCAAGTCCCTGACAGAAGGCCACTACCCCTGTCCTGGATGTCAGGGGCAGTGATGGGGGGTGGCTAGTGACAAGAACGCAGTCCCTGTAGCTGCACTGGAGGCTGGTCATGCTGGAGGACAGTGCTGAGCTCAGCAGTGTGATACTGACATGTCTTAGCAGCACCTCCTCCCCGCTCAGCCTTCTTTTGAAACAGCAGTTTTTCATCTTTCCTGCTCTCTGGAAGAAAGCAGGTCATTGAGACTCTCTTCAGACACTGTGGCCCCTCCCAGTATCTCCAGTGATCCAGGGTCCTTTGCTCTTGGGCTTTTCCACAGTTGCAGACAGACTGTAACTTCCTTCTCCAGGCATGAGTCATGGTTGCTCCAGCAGAGGCTGAAATAAGGTCCCTGAGGCTGGAACCACTTGTCTCCCTAGAGCTCTAAAACTCTTTGTCTACGTAGAATTCAGAGACAACAAACTCTGGAGCTCACCATCTCTTTCTGACCAGAAGGCACCCCAAGACCACTTTCACAGAGCATGTGGCTGGGTGGAGGCAGTATGGAGGCCCAGCTTAGGTCCAGCTCTGGGGGCCACCCGGAAGCAGATTGGCCCTAGAGGGACCACGGCCCTGAGAGCCATCCCAGGTGGCCCAGGGCAGTAGGCTTCCTTTGCCCCTGCATGGGCCTGAAGGGACTCTCCCTGCCCCCACAGGTGTGTAACCACCTGTATGAGACTCTGTACTCCTCTATTCCCTTGAACCTCAGTTGGATTCAGGGTACACAGCATTCCAGCCCCCGTTTCAGCTGGGCAGTGATGGTGAATGCACTCCAGCTGAAGGTTTTCCTTGCATAGTGGAGACACGAAGAAGTGGCTTGGGAGATTTCAGGACCCCCCTTTTCACACAATAAATCACCTAGCCCCTTTCAAATCCACCTCATATAACAGCAAACTATTTTATGTTTTCTATTGTATTTTTTCCATTACCATTTATCCACCTTATGCCCCCCACCAACAACAGACTCTAAATAAAAGCAGTGCATTTGCTAGGTAAGTATAGCTTTAAGCCAAGTGACGTAATGAGTAGCCCCTCCAGCTTCCAAGCAGAGCCCCATCCGCACAGACATCTGTGAGCCATGGCTCATCTGTAGCTCCTCTTCCAGGAACTCAGAGAAGCCAGCCCTGCTGGACTCTCGCCCTCTGGGGCAAAGGAGCACCATCTGTCCTACTCCTGATTCCGAGATTCTATGTGGACGAGGAGCCCCCAGAATGCCTGGTTTTGTGGCACCTCAGAGGCTTCTGAGAACACCATAAAGATGGTTTGTGATAGCAAACCGCCAAGCTGACCCTGACCCTCCTCTTGCTCTCTTGAAGTTCCTATAGCCTCTGTGCTTGTGTGATTTACAGATGCTCTTTGAGAACAAAAAAAAAAATGCAGACACCATGGTCCGCTCCTCACTTGGGCAGCAGTCTGACCCTGTAGAAAGAGCACAGGTCCCAAGTTCCTCCGCTCGTCAGTGGTGTCATCGGCGGGGGGGCGGGGTTCAAATTTTCTGGGCCTGTTTCCTTTGTTGTTAAAGAGAGGTGGTATGAGAACCAGGCTTCATGTGGCATCCTGCTACCCTCAAAGGGAAAATCAGTGCTATCCACTTGGGCAGAGAACCCTTAAGCTGGGTGCACTTACTGATCGGTCATCTGCAGATGCGTGACTCAGTCTCATGCGTCAAAACTGCCTTCAGAAAGGAACTGATGTATGGCTCCGTCTTGGGTTTATATTACTTGCCAAATAACGTGTAATTTAAAAGCAACAGATGTTTGACAGACTGGAAAAGGGAAAAAAATCTGACTGACACAAAAATGTTTACCTACCACAATAGAGTTTTCACCACTGAACATGTTATATAATATGTTGGCTTTTTCAAATCATTGCAGTTATATAACTGACATTTATTAAGTGTACTGTGGGAGAAGTTGGACATATATGAATTATATATATCAGGCCTGTCCAGAATGGGGCCAGCCCTGTACTCTGAAACATAGAGCATCTATTGAAGAAGATATGAGATACAAGAAACATTGTACCTAGGACAATGATGCCTCAGTTGCCTTCAAAGTAGGCCCCTTGGGACCTCACACAGTTCTCCTAGCATCTCCTCCACTGTCTAAAACACTCTGCAAAGTCCTTTGTTGGAATCGCCATCAGCTACCCCGTTGTATTTTCCTAAATCTCATCAGCCATCTGAATCTCTTCCCTTTCAAAAGTGATTTTAGTTTTGGGAAAAGCCAGAAGTTGCAGGGCACCAAATCTGGGCTGTAGGGTAGCTGAGTCACCTGGGTGATTTGATGTTTGGCCAAAAAACTCTGCACGAGACATGATGCATGAGTGGGCACGTTGTGATGAAGCTGCCAATCACCAGTTGCCCATAGCTACAGCCTTCTGAATTATCCAAATGGTTTCTGTGGAGGAATGTTCAAGCTTAATGCAAAATTTGATGCAGATACATTGCTCTACTTGCTTCAGTCATTTTGAATGTGATTGGCCACACAGTATACAGGCCCACTCAACAGTGTCTACCGCCCCCACTGACTAGTACAGTAAGGTCATCATTGTTCACGCATGTGCATTCCAGTCTACTTTCCTTGCCTGCCAGGGTACATCTATGTTGTGCAAACCATTCTCTTAGCCTCCCTGGTGTCTGCTTCCTTATCTGTAAAATAACAGGCTTGAAGGGCTGTTACTTGAGATCAACAGGCCCCAGACCAAGCTAATCACCTGGGAAGCTTTGAGCATGTGCAGATACCCAGAACCTACCTGGAATTACTAATTAGAATCTCCAAGGGTGGACCCAGGAATCCACAATGTTAAAAAGCTCTGCCAAATATTTCTGATGATCAGCCAGGTTTAGGAAATACATTAGAAAATGGCCACACTTGCCCTTTCTCTAAGACGCCTCTTTTCTCACCCTATAAAGAAATCCCTCTGAAATCCACCCCTGGTCTCTTGCATCACATTTCTACTCCTTCCTGAGGCATTTTACAGTGTCCTCCTTTGTATCTGTGGCCATAGAAACACAACTCTGTTTCCCCTATGTCCTCAGGTCCCCTCTCCACTGGGAGCCCCATACTGTTCTGACTGCTGCAGTTCCTGTTCCCACAACTCAACTAGTCCCCACAAGTAAAGCCACTTCTCAGGATGAACCCAGTTCCTCCCATCCACCCCCACCACCACCCACACATCCACATGCTCAGGCTACGGGGCCTACACTAGCCCAAGACGAGGGCACTTCCAAAACTAACTCAAGGACTGAGTGAAAAATCAAGGGGCGCAGACGAGATAGCTGCCCATCGTTGTTCATGTGTGGGCCCGGAGATGAAATGTGTAGGTCTGAACTCCCTCACTGCCACTCACGGGCTGTGTGACTGGGGCAAGTTGCCTAACTTCTCCAGAGTTCCCTTTCCTCATCTGTAAAATGGGAACAGAAATGTTTTCTAGCTCACAGGGTTGCTGAAGATGTACAATGAGATCATGTGTAACATTTTTTGAGTGTTTATTCATTCAGCAGGCAGTGCTGTGAGCAACGTACAGGAAGTAACACATTTCACTGCTGGAGGCAGATCTCCATCCAACCCAGCCACTACTCTATAACTCATGTAACTTCCTTGAGTGCCTGGCACACAGTAGGAGTTCCTTAAATATTCATTGAAAGCAAATCTGTGTGTTTATCCTGATTCTGACTCAGTTTTTATTTAGGATCCAAAATCGAGGCTCATGCTTTATATTGGGACTCTTCCTTTATCTTATTGTTCTATTGCTTCTGTACTCTGCATTGTTCTCTCAGACTCCACCTTACTACCTTGTCTAGTCAGCCAGTTCCCCAGGACTCAGCTACTCCTAAGAGTTCCCTCTTGCAAGGCCTTCCTTCGAAACCCCCACGTCTTCAACACTGCACAGTCTTTCTGTTCTTCTTCCACCACAATGAGAAGGACAGGACTGTGCTAACCTGGTGGAAGATGGGAGACACGTGGAGAGTTACATCCTCCCAGTCAAGGCCATCGTCAAGGTCAGCCAAGATCAGCAGAGTCACCATGACAATTTCCCCAGATGCATGAGCACTAACAAACGCTCATTGTTATATGCCACTGAGGTTCTGTAGTGTTTTGTTGCACAGCATTACTGAAGCAATAGATGACTGGTACATAAGTATTAAGTGATATCACATGAACAGGATAACAAAAGCCAGAATTTGGAAAACCCTAGAGAATAAAGTATTTTGCATTAAGCTTGAACATTCCTCCACAGAAACCATTTGGATAATTCAGAAGTTCTTTTCTTGTGCTGTAAAGTTCCCCATGTTCTGAAGGGAAAAATGTTATCGATTAAAAAAGACTTAGAAGCCATATGAGCCAAAGGCAGTGTCTGGATCTTATATGAACCTTAATTCAAACACACCTGCTATAAAAAATTGTGAGACAACCAGAGAAATTTAACACTATCAGAATAGTTGATGTTTTAAAGCAATTATCAGTAATTTTCAGGTGTTATAATGGTGATATACTTATGTTTTTAAAAAAGACACCATATCTCTGAGACACAAACTGAAACATTTATAGATGAAATGATGTCTGGGATTTTCTTTAAAATAATCCAGTAAATCAAAGGATAGGGGAGGGGAATTGATGAAACCAGATTAGCTGTATATTGATAAGTGTTAGAGCTGAGTGATGAGTTCTAATGTTTTATTATATTGTACTATTCTCTCTAGTTCTGTGTATGCTTGAAAATTTACATATTAAAAAGGAAGGAAAGAAGGAAGGAAATGAACAAACTTCCAGGGACAAATAGTGAGTCACAAAAAAGGTCAGACTAGAGACTTGCCACACAATGTTATGGTAAGAACCTCACACTGGGCTATTAAGACCTATTTTGAAGTTATGCATCCTTTAGTGTTAAAGTGGAAGCAACCACAACATAGTCCCAGAATATAATGGGGAAAATATAACAGCAGAGAATAACATGCAAACGACCTCAAGATCAATAAAGGCCCAACGGCATGAAATAAGAATCAACAGATCTAACAAACTGGAAAATCCACAGCTCAGGAAATAAATAAACAGAGCAAGCCTCAAGATATTAAGAAGAAAATAGCAATTGTGATAGAAAAATAAAGAAGAAAAAATAACCTTGTAATTATTAAGTAAGAATAGGACAATGCAGAATAAGAAGCAATTAGACATCATAGAAGTGAAAAATATAATTGTATACACTGTTAAAAATTCATTAGATTGGCTAACTTGTAGCCTCTTTATAACTGAAGAGATAAGTAGTAAATTGGAAGAAAGAACTAAGGAAATACCTCAAAATGTAGCTCAGAGAGATAAGAAATAGAAAATATGTAATAGATGTAGAAACAAGGAAAACCCAAATGAAGTTTCAGACGAAAAAGAAAGATAACACGATAGAGAAGCAATATTGGAAAAGATAATGGCTAATATTTTTCCAAAACTAAAAGACCCAGATCTTCACATTGAAAAGAACAATGAGTGCCTAGAAGAATAAAGTTAGAAACATCTATGCAGATACATCACAAAAAATTAAAAACAGTGAAGACAAAACAAACAAAAAACCCCAAAAGCTGCCAGAGAGAAAAGGCATGACAACCTGATTGATAACAGATTTTTCATCAATAGATGCCAGGAAAAAAAATACTCATAAAAGTGCTAAGGGGGAAAATGATGAATCTGAAGTTCTACCCAGCTAAATCATCATTCTGAAAAGGGGCGAAAGGAAAGACAAGTTCAGACATACAAAGATTCAGAAACTACTAAGGAAGGCAGCAATATTATTGCCAATATACCTCCTCGGGCAAGGGACATAAAAGAAAGAATAAACAAATGGGACTACATCAAATTAAAAAGCTTTTACATGGCTAAAGAAACCATCATCAAAATGAAAAGGGAACCAACTGTATGTGAAAATGTAATTGCCAATGGTACCTCAGACAAATGTTTGATCTCCAGAATATGTAAAGAACTCGTGTGACTCAACACCAGAAAGACAAACAATCCAATTAAAAAATGGGCAAAGGACCTGAACAAACACTTCTCCAAGGAGGGTATACAGAGGGCCCATAGACATATGAAAGGATGCTCAATGTCACTAGCCATCAGAGAGATGCAAATTAAAACCACAGTGAGCTACCACTTTACACAGGTCAGAATGGCTCAGCATTAATAAATCACCAAACAACAAGTACTGGCAAGTTTGTGGAGAAAAGGGAACCCTAGTACACTGTTGGTGGGAATGCAGGTGGTGCAGCCACTATGGAAAACAGAATGGAATTTCCTCAAAGAACTAAAACTGAAACTGCTTTTTGATCCAATGATTCCACTGCTGGGAATACATCCTAAGAATCCTGAATCACCAATTCAAAAGACCTATGCACCCCTATGTTTATAACAGTGTTATTTATGATAGCCAAGTGCTGGAAACAGCCTAAGTACCCATCAGTAAATGAGTGGATCAAAAAACTGTGGTACATTAACACAATGGAATACTATGCAGCAGAAAGAAACAAGGAACTCCTACCCTTTGCAACAGCATGGACGGGACTGGAGAGCATTATGCTAAGTGAAATAAGCCAGGCGGCGAGAGACAAATACCATATGATCTCGCCTTTAACAGAAACCTAAACAACAAAACAAAGAAACAAGCAAAATATAGCCAAAGACACTGAAATAGAGGACATGTTGACAGTGATCAGAGGGGAGAGAGGAGGGAATTTCAGGGGAGAGTGGGAAAGGTTTACAGGAAGAAATATAAAGGACATATGGACAAAAACTAGAGGGGTTGGAAATGGTAATGAGGAGGGGAGGGATGGGTGGGTGGGCTGGAATGGGAGTAAAAGATAGAAACTGTAGTTGACTAATGATTAAAATAAAAAAATAAAAATAAAATAAAATAAGAGGAACCTAATGAACAAAACAAACAAATGAGCAAAACAGAACCAGAGATATGGAAACAAGGAAGAGAGAGTGACCAGAGGGGAAGGGGGAGGGGGAGATGTGGAAAAGAAGGGGAGGGGTCTAGTTGAGGACCCTGTATAAAGGACCCATGGACAACAGAGTGGGACCGACTGTGGGAGCGGCAGCGGGTAGGGAGGGAGGTGTAGGGCAGTGGAGAGCAACCAAGAAAAGTTGGGACAATTGTAACAGAACAAAAATAAAATAATAATAATAAAAAGAAACTACTAAGCGATCTATTTCAGGGGGGAAATGAGCCCAGAAGGAAAAGGCAGGATGAAAGAAGTAATTGCTTTTTCAGGCAGTACTTAGAGGCAACAACATATTCCCACCCCCCTCCAAATATTGCCTGAAAAAAGCACCTGCATTTAAATACAAATATTATAATGCATTTAATTCCATTTTTCTCATCTATCTTCATTACCATTACTCTGGTTAGGACCAAAGTCAGTTCTGACATAGATTACTACTACAATTTCCCATAACTACTTTTCCTGCCTCTGCATATTCTTATTTGCCTATCTCTCCACTCTGCAGGCAGTGACCTCTAAAGCACAAATCATACAAACCTTTGAATTGATAAAATTTTATATGAGTAAAATTACATTTGCAAGTTAAAACAGAATGGCTAAATAAGAGAATTGTATAAATGTAACACAAACAGGAGACAACCGATTTAGGACAAACATTTATATTGCTCCTTCTATGCTTCAGGATCTTCCTATACATTATAATCTCTAACTCAAAATGTTGGGCTTTTTTCATTCTCAATTGTTCCTTTACAAATATTTCCCTATTATTTATCAAAGGAATACAGTGCATATGGAAAGGAAATATGTAATAGTACAGAGCAGCCCTGACTCATGTGGCTCAGTGGGCTGGGTGTCGTCCTGCAAACCGAGGTTGTTGGTTTGATTCCCGGTCAGGACACAAGCCTGGGTTTCAGGTCAGGTCCCTGCTCGGGGGCGAGTGAGAGGCAACCAATTGATGTTTCTCTCTTTTTCTCTCCCTCCCTTTTCCTCTCTCTAAAAATAAATAAATAAAATCTTTAAAAAAAAATAGTACAGAACCACTCATGATGAAAGCAGTATCTCCCATCCTGCTCCTCCCCTCACCTAGTCTCCCTTCTCAAAGGCACTTTAAACCTTTTCTGGTTTTAGTCTTTCTCATACTTATCACCCTAAATAATAGACCTCTATAACGATCTCTTAATTTATCAATGTAAGACACTGAGTTCATTGCTGTAATCCTCACCTCCATTTCTGATTTCGAGAGTTGTTATTTTAGCTTTTCTAATTGTTTACTTCTGTGCCTTTACATAATATTCCTTTTTATGTGATGTCTGTGAGCTTTTTTAAAAATGGGTTTGTTGAAACTTTGTGGACTGCTGACAGACACCAAACTATGACACCAGGTTTGTTTGTTTTCTGAACATCTGGAGCGTAATTCACAAAATTCATGTTAAAAAACCACATTGGAGGGAATTTAATAATCTATTACACTGGATCGCCAGGAGTGATTTTGAGAGAAAATTTACTTTCGTGCTGAAATTTACTTTCCTTGGGTATAAAACACCTCCATATAATCTCTTATGTTATGTGGAACTAAAAAGATGCAGGAAAATTTGTGATTTATCTCATGCCAACTCAGGGTAATATTCTGGTTAGCATTCATTACGAAAGTGCCCAATAGATACTAAATAACCGCTTCATAATCTGCCTTCCCTATTTTTTTTAGTGAACTACTTTTGTAAGATAGTGTATCGATAGAAGAATGCATAAAACATTTATAAAGAGTTTGCACAGCCACGTAGCCATAGCCCAAGTCAAGAACAGAAACACTGACAGCACCCTAAAGCTCTCACTGTCCCCTCCCCAGTCACAGCCCCTACTCAGCCCCAGAGGGAACTACCATTATCCCAACATCTGTGACGATGATCTTCTGATATTCTTTATAGTTTAAACTCTATGGGTATATCTTTAAACAATATAGTTTAGTTTCACTATCTTTCCACTGTAACTACTGGAGTCATTCTGTATGTATTATTTTATCACTTGCTCCTTTTTTTAAATCCTCACTCAAGGATATGTTTTTATTGATTTTAGAGAGAAGGGAATAGAGAGAAAGATAGAGAAACATTGATGTAAGAAGGAAACATTGATTGGTTGCCTCCCATATGTGCCCCAACCAGGGACTGAACCCACAACTTAGGTATGTGCCCTGACCAGAAATCGAACTCGCAACATTTTGGTGTAGAATGGGACGATGCTCCAACCAGCTGAACCAACTGAGCGACCCAGCCAGGGTGATCACTTTTCTGTGTGTGTGTGAAAGTCAATCATATTGTTCCGTGGTAGCAAGCTGTAGTCTGTTCATTGTCTTTGTTGTATTTCATTGTACAGATATACCAGGAATGACATACTCTCTGTTCCACTGTTGAGGGGTGTTTGAGGCTGTTTCCATCTCGGCACTGCTATGAACCACACTGCTACAAACACTTCTGGCTTCTCTAAGCACAATCCTGCAGTGGAACTGCTGGGTTATAGGCTCTGGGCCATCTTTGTCTTCACCAAAAAAATGTCTGTTTCCGAAGTGGTTTTACCAATTTATACTCCTGCTAACGTTTCCACTGTCCCATGCAGTTGCCAGCATTACATGTGGGCTTTCATTTTTGCTAATTTGGTAGGTGTGTAGTATCCTACTATGGATTTAATTTGCATTTCTGTCATTACTAATAAAGTTGAATACATTTTCATATGTTTACTGACAACTTAGTTCAAATTATATGAATATTTTCCAGATCTTTGATACATATAGCTAAATTACCCTCTAAAATATTATACTAAATTCCTTTATCAACACTTGATAAATATTAAATATCTTTGACAATTAGAAAGGTAAAAATGGCTTTTCTTTGTTTTTATTTCAAATTCCTTTGGTTATTTGTACATTTGAGTGCTTAACATTATTTTGATAAGGCTCTTAACAGGGATGTTTGTGTCTTCTTGTCCTATTGTAGATGGTTTATTGAATAGTATTCCAGGTATCTGATTTCTAATCTAAAGTTTCTAATCTAAAATTTCAAAGTTATTCATAAGATTAATGCACATTTGACTGTATTTCAAGTGGGGTTTTGTGGGGGGGATAGTGACTTCTAAATGACAGACAAATTTTTAGTCAAATTTAAGTGGATTAATGTCTGTAAAGTTTATCTACATGTTCAAAAAGAGTAACACAAGGGGCCCTGACCAGTGTGGCTCAGTTGGTTGGGCATCATCCTGTGGAGTGCAAGGCCACTGGTTCGATTCCCGGTCTGGGCACATGCCTGGGTTGTGGGATTGGTCTCCGGTCAGGGCGCATGTAAGAAACAAACAGTCAATGTTTCTCTCTCACATTGATGTTCTTGTCCCTCTCTTTCTCCCTCTCTTCTCCTCCCTCTAAAATGAATTAATAAAATCTTTTTAAAAAAGAATAACACAAAGGGGAGTGACTCCTGCTAAGTACAACTAAACACCCTGGACATTACGTATGAGACAAACATAGGACTGAAAGGTGGAGAGAAAAAGGCAGACCAGATAGAGGCCTTGAAACCTGAAGAGCAATATAATGGTGAGTCCCCTGGGTACTCTTTTGGCCTCACGAATCCTGGATTGGGTGCTGAAGAAGCTGGCAACCCCCCCTCGAGCCTGCCTTTCCTGGTGGCCTGCCCTGGGGACTCCAGACTTGCCTAGCCAGCCCCACAGTGACACAGGAGAATTCCTTACAATAAATATCTCCTACTAGTTCTGTCTGTGGTTGAATCCTAAGGGATATGCATATTTTCCCATTTGAAACTTGTATTATAATAGCTGTTTCTAACTCACTGCAGAATAAAGCAGAGCATACAAAATAGGTAAATATTCCTTGTCTATCTTATTGCTCTGTCCAAGGATCAACTGTCACATGTCACTTAAAATTCCCTCTTCTCTCTTGCAGTCTTTACCTTCATCCCTTCTCTCTTTCCCTCCTTGGGTACATACTCTCCAGTTTCCTGTATATATTTATTTAATCACTATAACTCTCCAGACACTCCCTGAATTTAAAAAAAAACAAACAAACCGCATTTGATACTTCAATATTTGTGAATTCCCATACTATATCTCTTCTTCCCTTCACTACCAAAACTTCTTTTAAATGTGTTCTATTTTCTCTTCTTTCATTTCCTTGCTTTTGTTTTAACTTGAGGGTTTTTTTAAATTGATTTTAGAGAGAAAGAGGAAGGGGGAAAGAGAAAGATTTGTTTATCCACCCATTCATGCATTCATTGGTTGATTCTTATATATGTACCCTGACCAGGGATTGAACCCACAACCTTGGTGTGTGGAGACAACACTCTAACCAACTAAGCTACTGGCCAAGGTTGTTTCTTCATTTCTTAACCCACTATTGCCTGGTTTCCATATCTACTAATTGATCTCTTGAACTTTCAAGGTTAAGATACCTCCAGGTCACCGAATGTAACTATAGCAGGGCCTGCTAGTTACCTCCCAACATCCATTCTCTCCTTCCTCCTTTTGTAATAGAATCCTGGAAATTCATCAGGCTGAAAAGGTACATTTCTTAGCCGCCTTTGCCCCTAGGAGTGGCATACTCAATTGGGACCAGTGAGATGTAGCAGAATTGTGGAACATTTCCAGAGTGCTTGTTAAAAGGGATAGGGCATGCCCTTCTCTTCCCATCATGTCCTTCCTCAGATAAAGAGGGATTGTCTAGAGCGTTAGCAGCCATCTTGGATTCAGGACATGGCCTTGAAGATTCAAGGCGACTGGGATGGTGCAGAAAGATATAAAGACCTCAGTTTTGTCCTGAATGACATTAAGGAGTTGCCAAACCAGTGCTGGACTGACTCTCCCCAGACTCTTTTACATAAGGGAATAAACACTTGCATGTTTAAACCACTATAGCAGGGTCTCTGTTACTAGTAGCTAGTAGCTAAATGTGATCTCTAATGGGTACAACACTGGTCTGTTACTATTCTTTTATTCATTCAGTGCATTAATATTTAAGTACCATTTTGTTCCAGGTACCACTTTAGACACAGGTATACAGTGGAAATAAGATAGACACAGTCTTCCAGGTTTGACATGCTATTTAGACATAAGAATGGAGAAATCACAAGGTAGTTGGGATTTTTAAAAAGTTGTAGCTTAAAGAAGAGGTTGGTGGTATGTGGTTTTGAGATTTATCAGCCTGTAGTTACTGTTTACAGTTTCACTAAAACAATTGTGGGAAAGAAGGCAGAAAGAGAGGTAGTAAGTCCACAGCTCAGCCCGGGTACACTGGAGGTCTGACAGAGGCAGAGCTGGGTGGAGAGGCCGGGGTAACGGAAGGCCAAAGGAACATGCGGTCATTGGAGCTGGAGGAGGAAGGCTCCGGAGAGGAGCCGAGAGTCAGCATGCTACTGAGAGGGAGTTAGACACAGGGAACCAGCCATTCTTCATCCTCAAAGGAAATTAACTGTGAAACTAATGAAGCCTAAGTTTCACAGAGGATCACGAGCACAGGCTCCTTTGAATGTCTGTACCTAATTTTGTATCTGCAGTTTTATATTCGTTTGCTTAAGTGGCTCTCCAAATGGTATAAACTCAAGCCCCATAAAACCTAGATGTGTCATTCTTCTTCATTGTCCTTCACCTCTCCATGACAACCTGACCACATATATTTCATTGACATTATTTCTTCCTTAGCTTCTGTGACTCATCTCTCTCTTCCACTGTTCTCTTCGCCCACCATTCCCTAAATGAAGATACAGGCTAATAACATTCGACCTCAACCTTGTTCTCTCTACACTAAGCTTCTATGAACTTATTCATTCATATCATCCTTACAGGAACAATTCCCAGATTTATACTTCCAGTACTGACCTTCACCTCTCAAACACAGGCAAAGAATTATGCCCTTTTGAAAGTACTTGTCATGCTAAACATTTATCTTTTTATAAAGCTCATGAGCAGGAAAAAGATGAGATGGATAAAAAAGGAAAGAAATGTATGCTTGGCTCAGTCAGTATTACTCATTGGCATATTTTTGTAGCAAAGAAATAGAATGCAGCCTGTCTTAGTAATCTACTGCTGAATAACAAATTACCCCAATATGTAGTGGACTAAAGCAACAGCAGTGATTCCCCTAGTTTCTATAGGAGAGCAACCTGTGGGATTCTCACAGGCTGCAATCAATGTGTTGAAAGGAGTTATCATCATCTCAAGGCTCATATGAGGAGGGAACCATTCTCTACCTCCTTCAAATGGCATAGGCCAAATTTAGTTCCTCTCAGGTTGGTGGACTGAGGGCCCTAGTTCCTTACTGACTGTAAGTTGGAGATGACCCTCAGTTCCTTGCCATGTGGGCCTTTCCATAAAGTAGCTTACAACATGGTAGATGGCTTCATCAGAGTGAGCAAGTGAGAGGTCATGAGACGTAGCGACCACAAGAAAATATGCAAGGAAGATGAAAGTCAGTCCAAAGTGACAGCCATCACTGTTGCCTTATTCTGCTGAAGGGAGTCACTAGGTCCAGCCCACATCCAGCAGGAGTTACATGAAGGAGTGAATACGAGGAGTCAGGGATCACTGGAGGCCACTTTAGGAGCAGCCTATCACACAGCTCCTGCCCTCCAGGAATGCACAGTATAGGTGAGAAAGCATTGTGTAAGTGCCTGCAGAAGACTAAGGTGTGCTGGCACAATGACTGCCAATCAATGTAGATGTGTGTTCGAATCCAGCTGAGACACTGTGCTCCTCTCAGATGGCTTATAACAAGTTTTAGCTGATCACTGATCTCCAGTGCACTTCGAGATGCATTTCACAGAGGTTGCCCTCCTCCCCACCCACTCCAGAATAATTACTACAATAATGTGAAATGTAAGCCTAAAAATCCGAGTATGCTACGTGGTCATGCAACAGTCCCCATTCTTTTTTCCATTGCTGCTAATTGGAGAGTACAGTGTGTTTCATTTACCACTTTGTGGTCAAAACGCCTTCAAAATACTCCTCTTCATTAAAGTAGGAGACAACACTATAAGGACATGAATTATTTCTATTAAAGCAGAAACTCACCTTTCTCAGCTCATCTGCTGAGATTTCCTCATGCCATAAGAAAAAAAACAGCCCAATTGACTTATTTCAATTTCCCTACAGAGTACTGAGAGATTTAATAATTAGCACGCGGGCTTATAATTACTCGCAGTAAACACATGCCATCAAAGTAGTTATCTACTTAACTTGCACATACTGTACGCACACATCCCCTTGCTTTAACACAGTTTGGGCTCTGGCCTCCTAATCTTGGTCCTCCTGCGTAGTTCCACCCCGCGCCACAGGAGGCAGAAGCAGCCTTTTCTCACTCGCGGTTTTCGACCCAGCTTCTGTCTCTATCAGAACCTACCAAGTTAGTGAGAAAGGGGGGATTGCCAAGAGAGCCCTGTGCTCAGATTTGCTTTATTAAGAAAAATATCACCCCCACTATAATCTTTCTTAAACCATAGTAAAATTTTGTAAATTTTATCACGTGAGAAAGCTCCCAGGGCCTGGTTCTTGCGAGGCCTGGCATTTTTCTGCTCCCCCTGCTTCGCCGGAGAATGGTGCGGTCCTGCCTGCGTAGGACCTACCCGGAAGTCACAGCGCTGCAGGGACTGTGTCCTCCCACTTTGCCTGGGAAGCTCTCCGTGCTGACCAGAGTTCTAGGGCTCACCCAGTCCTCCTTCCTGGGTCCTCCTTCCTGGGTCCCCCTTCCTGAGCCTCACTAGCCCATGGGGCTCCAAAGCGGCGGCAGGGGCCCGGCCCCGGGGCGGGCAGTCCGAGTGGGGCCGCGGAGCTCCAGAGGCCTGTGCGGCGCCGTCGCTGTGTTCACTGCTGTGGCCGCTGTGTACACCCACACGCTGCCCCCCTCGGTGCCGGGGGGAGACTCGGGTAAAGTACTCTCAGGGTCGGCTGTCCTACCCTTTTCCCCGGGTCCACACTCTTCTCACCAGGTCTGGTCAACTTACACCCTCCGTCTACCCGCCTGTGCCCACCGTTCTGCGTTCCAGAACCAACTCTGATTACTTTAGTTCTCAGGCTTTTGACACAGGGCTTGTTAGTTTCGTCTGATGGGACTCGCCGACCTCTCCACTGCCCCAGATCATTTTTCTGGACCTGAGCTTTGCTTTTCAGTCCGTTTTAGTCCACATGTATTACTGTGTGCTTGTTGTGTTCTAGACAAAAGGAACTAACAGTAGCGGTGAACAAGGATCATGGAGAGTATTCTAGAGCTGGTAGAAACAATACACAAGATACTGAATAAACAGCTGCATATTAAGTGGTGATAAATTAATATTGACAGGAAATGTGGTTGAGAAGGGGATAGGTAGTGGCTTTTTCCCTTTTTTATTGAGTTTATGGGGTGACATTGGCTAATAAAATTATATAGGTTTGGAGTATACAATTATATAATACATCATTTATAATACACCTCAAGTCAAGTCTATCACCATTTAAACACCCTTTACCCTCTTCTATCTCCCCCCAACCCCCTTTCCCTCTGATAATTGCCACACTGCTGTCTGTTGTCTATCAGGTTTTGTTTATTTATTTGTTTGTTTAATCCTTTCATCTTTTTCATCCAGCCCTGGAACCCCCTCCCCTCTCATAGCTGTCAGTCTGTTCTCTGTATCTATTCTCTTTCTATGTTTGTTAGTTTATTTTGTTTGTTAGATTCCACGTGCAGGTGAAACCATATGGTATTTGTCTCTCTCTGACTGGCTTAGTGCACTTAGCATAATGTCCTTCGGGTCCATCCATGCTGTTGTGAATGGTAAAATTTTCTTTCTTTCTTTTTTTCTTTACAGTTGAGTAGTATTCCATTCTGTAAATGTACCACAGCTTTTTTATCTAGTGGCTCCTTCTGAATGGCTAATCAGGAATGACCTCTGAAGAGGTGATATTTTCCTGAATATTGAGAAGGAACCAGCCTTGCATAATACTTGGGGGAGAATACTTAAAATAGTGGAAGTCAGGTCATGGCTTAAAGCAAGCTACTTCTTTTAAAAAGAAAGCTGTGCCTCATGGGCCATTTAAATCACACATTATTGTTTTGTATTTGGTATGAGAAACAGGGTCTAGATTTTTCTTTTTGCTGTCAACTGGAGTGACCATCCAATGAAGCCTAATGAGGACCAGTAATTTTGTCAGCGCCCTAACTTCAGATAGTGAATCCATGGATTGACAAGGCTGAGGGCACTAGTTATCTTTTGCTGCATAACAAGCTACTCCCAAATTTAGTGGCTTAAAACAAAGAACGTTCATTATCTCATATTTTATGTAGATCTGGAATCTGGGTGCCCTTTAGCTGGGTGCTCTTTCTCAGGACAAGGTTGCCATCAGGGTGTAGTTCGGGGCTGAAGTCGTCTCGAGGCTCAACTTGGGGGGGATTTGCTTCTAAGCCCAATCTAGTTCTTTGCCAAGTGGGTCTGGGTGAGCTAACTTCTGTTGGGAGGAAGAGATGGCCCCTTGGTCATTTGGTAACCTAATCTTGGAAGTGATATACCACTGCCCTATTTGAGTCATGGAAGTTAGTCAATAACTCCAGCCCACACTCATATAGGGAGAATAACATGAGTTGGAGATCATTAGGGGTCATCTTCAAGGCTGCCTACCACATTTGAGGATCCTTGAAGCTCCATTTTCATGCTATTACCTTTATTCTTTCAGGTCCTATTGAACACGTAGGAGGATTATTTCATTAGTAGGGAATGGAGTTACCATGTTTCCAAGGTTTTATAGTTGTGAGAGTATTGACATTGGAGAGCTTTAGTCAGAGGTTGGGTAGTTCTGCACCTTTCCAAAAAGAAAACCACTGACAATTACCATGGTTGATTGAGCCTGAAGTATGGAGGTAGGCTGAACAATAACACTTATTGAGCACTTACTATGTGCCAGACACAGTTCTAAGTGCTTTACATGGACTGTTATTTTGATCCCCCAGCTGCTACCCTATAAAGTAGGTACTATCAATATCTTCTTTTTGTAGATGATGAAATTAAAACTAAGTTGTGTCTAGAATCACTTATCTAGAAAGTAGGGACAGTAAAGGAAAGAACCCAAAAAGAGTGGCTTTAAAACACAATCTCTTAACCTGTACTCTCTGTGAAAGAATTTCACAAAATTGTTAAGTCCATCATTACATATATAGTGGTATTTAAAATATACAATTGTTGCCTTGTCTCTATTAATACTATTTTAATTTCTTCTGAAAGAATAAAGTTATCTATTTACTCTGAGTTACCAAACTTTTGAGGTGCTGTAATTTGTGTAGTTTGACTCTAAATAGTGGTTGCTTGTAATATTTTTATTCATTTTTGGGGATGATAAATAAACTAGTCCACGTATCCCCAGTGAAATTTGTACAATCATATCTTTGATGATTTTGTGTATGTCGAATGGACTGTTCTTCACTGTTTGTGTTTATGAACTATATTTTCTATCAATAAACAGAACCCCTCTCAAAGCCAATATAAAGCATGTACTCTTCTAACTGCTAAGTCTTAAACTGCACTCCATAAATCCCTCACACTGTGTGGCCTTGCCAGTGCTTCGCACTACTTGATACGCACAGCTGATTTATGGGCAGCAGTGCTTGTAGTCCTTGGAGGAAAGGGTGGGAATCTAGCCTTCGCTTCAATTTGTTATTCTTTGGGAAAAGAAATTCACATCAGGACACCGTCTTTAACAGACTTGATAAATGACAATATAATAACTATGAAAAGTGTAATATAAAGGAACCTACTTTTTTTGGAAATGTTAAGCCTCTGCTAACAACTCTGAGCTTGCCATCCATTTGTGTCCCAGACGAAAGAAAAGGTGTGGTCCATAAACTGGAATGTGCTTCAGAGTTGCCTGCGAAACTTCAGCCCTGATGCCAGAGGGTCCTGGTGTAGGTGGGTTTGGGGTGTAGTCAGGAGATTTTCGTTTTTATAAAGCACCCAGATAATTCTGATTGCAGATGGGAGTAGGACTTGAGTTTCAGGAAATCCTCGTGTAAAAGGTTGGGAGAAAGGAGGGACCCAGGAGGCCCTTTGTCTTTATGTTTCACTATTCACTGACCCTCTTCCCTTTATTATATTCAATTTTAAGGGTAATATTTCCATTCAGCTCTTTATCAATGGTGCAGTCACAGGCTTTGAATAGTAGTGACATCTATGTATAGATTTTAGTTTAACATTTTATAAGAGTTGGTGGAAATTTGCCACATTCCAGATTTATCCTTACACTAACAGAACTCCAGCAAAGCATAACAACCTACTGACTTTTTAATGGCAAAAATAAGTTAGAGAAAATGGGCTATTTTTGTTAAATGGAGGAAAATGACTTGTGACCTTGAAATTCTGAACTTCACTGTACTTCATCACACCTACAGAAATTTAAGAACAAGAAACTGATTAAAACAGTTTTACACTGAAGACACAAGAGCTATCTCATTCTAGAGTAAGACTGTGTACTTGACAGTAGTCACAAAGGGAACAGTTATTCTAAACCTTTTTAAACCATAAACAATTTCTTTAAAAAATATGTAAGATACAGAAAGTACTTTTGTTTTCTAAGGTTTTTCTGGACTATCTCCAGAAAACTTAAAAGATGCCCTTAAGTAATTGACTTAGGGGAGCAGTATCTGTCTTTGGGTACCTTTATGGGGGCTCCATGATGGAAGCAGCCATTCACCTAAGAGGGGTGTCTGAGTAGCGAGATGACAATGTGACATGTCTTTCTGCCAGCCTCTGTTCCGAGCTTGAGTTAGAGTCTGGTCAGAGGAGGGAGAGGTGGTGATGTCCTGACAGGATCCTGAAATGGATAGGATAATATTTTTAAATAACTTAATGGAAAAAGCAGAAAGGCAACTAGCTGGAATATAAGGCAATCTAAGGGCTAAATAGAGAGGTTCAAGCAGGTTCTGTGAAGGAAGAAGTGATCAATATTGATGAGGGAATTGGCTTGGGAGAGGGTATATGTAAGGAAACTATCGGTGAGAAGGTGGCAATTGAACTGGGCCTTGAAGGATTTAGGACAGAATACAGGGTGAGAAAAGGAGTGACAAGAGGCACAAAAGAGGACCATTCCAGAGGAACAGTGGGTAATCATGTTTGACCGAGGTGAGCGTGGGCTTCGTGGCTATGACCCTTGTAAAGGGAACTTGAAGCCATAGAGGGTTTGCGTGTCATGCTGAGGAATCCGAACTTCACTGAGGAAGCAGAGAGCAGCCATTGAGAAGTTTTAGACAAGAGATACGATCTGGCCTTTTTGGGGGTTAGGGGATGACTATGGGATGGCATAAGTGATTTCAGTATGAAGATGAATTGAAGTAGAGGATTGGTCAATGCTATTGCCGCAGTCCAGGCCCGAGAGGGTGAAGGTCTGCATTGTGGCTGAGGCAGTCACTAAACATTGAGAGTATTGGTATTCATTTAGGGATAGCAAATGGACATTAATACATTTCCTAATAGATAATAACATTCATAAATCATCAATTAATATTGATTGCTTTCTTAAATTGTACTGTACTACAGTCTATAGGGATGAGTCAAAAATAGTCCCTGTGTTCTGGATACTTAAAATATTAACCAAACAGGCATTGAATTAATGCATTATAACTTTAGGAATATAAAGGACTGGGTAAATAGTATAATGATGTAATGGTTTGAAAAAATATGTCATGATACTTGGAGTTTACCAAAATAGCCTGGAGCAAATACCCACTTGGAAATTGTGTAGAGGTATTCGACCTAGTTAACGCGGAGAAGGCGTTCGGATGTCAGGGTTAGGGCAGCTCGCACGCTGCTGGGCGCGTCCGAACCTCAGAGTCTGCACAGCCTACTTTTCATAAGGTCGCGTCTTCAGTCAGTTTTGTACTAAACTGTTGAGAGGTAACACAGCCTGTTACGCTAATGCTCTGTAAGAGTTTTTAAAAATCTATTTGCAAGTGTCTACAGCTTTCAGGAGGGGAAATAAGCATTTTTGTAAAAATAGAATTCACCTATATATTTTACTGACCAGTTATTAAAAGCTACCAAAGATAGTTTGTTCAATAAGACCTAAGGTAGAAAATATTCTTAGACTATTCATGCTGTTAAATCTCTGCAGATTTACCATTTTATCCAGTCAAATTAATGCAAAACCCCAATGCAAGCATTCGGATTTTGAAAACTTTGGAGGAGTGTCATTTTCTAATAGTAATTATTGGTTTTACATTATTTTTTCACAGGGGAACTGATCACAGCCGCACATGAGCTTGGAGTAAGTATTAGTTTTATTGTTTAATCAATGCTCTCATTAACAGTTTTAGGAATTAAGAAAGTTTAATTAAGCATGGAATAAAGTAGATTAATTTATTTTTAAACCCCAGTTTTTAGTAACTTATAAGTACAGTACGTGACAATTTACTTTAAGTTTTAAATCCAATTAAACTAAATTATAAAGCAAAGCCTTTCCTATATATACAGTAGCTGGCTTATTATCACCCCAAATTTTGTATAAGCTGTGGAGAATAAAATAAATCGGGTTAACAGTTTTAATAAGTTTATTATTTAATAAACTTTATTATGGCGCATGATCCCTTTAGGCAAGACCTTAGGACTGTAAGCACGGCGGTAATCCGATAGCAGCGTGGTCTTTCGGCTTCCAACCAGTGCGATATTTCAGAACCTGCTTTTTTTTCAATAGCCTTTTAAAAGACCCTAATGTACTGTGAACCCAGAGAACAAACTGCTTAAGAGTTGACAATGAAATATGTCACCCTTTCTCTAGGTGACACACCGTGTGATAGAGGCCGCTGCCAAATCCACTAAAGAAAATATTTATTTGTATTGGCACAAAAGGATTACAATGGAAAACCACTATTTAAACAGTTAGTCAGTGGCTCGTAATCTTTATACTTGCCTGAGGAAAGGACTACTTTTCAATTAAAGCCAGTGTGACCCTTCCTTTGCTAATAGATGAATTCCTTCTAAACTGTTGCGAATTTTTCCATAGGTTGCCCATCCTCCTGGCTATCCTTTGTTCACGTTGGTGGCTAAACTGGCAATTACACTGTTTCCTTTTGGTTCCATTGCCTACCGAGTCAATCTTCTGTGTGGCTTATTTGGAGCAGTGGCTGCCTCATTCCTTTTTTTCACCGTTTTCAGGTAAAGTAGTTGATTAGTTAAGATCCATTTTTACTAATTGGAGATGTAGTTTCTTACAGCCCAAATACATACATTAAAAATGATCTTTGTTGTTGTTTGGTTTTCCAGTATCACTCAGGTGATTTCACTTTCTTAATTTACAGTAATTCTGTATGCCTTTGACCCCTTAAGTGATAACACAATTGGTTCTGCTTATACAGTGGAGCGAAGGTGTCACCAGTTCATTATCGCAATTCTCTGGTCAGGCAGAACTAATAAGGTTTGTCATTTTATGAAGATGCAGATGGGCCAGTTTAATTCACAGTATGGAGTTCATCTTTGGGTAAATGGTAAATATCCTTTAATTACACACAGTGTCGTTGATGGGCAGCTGCCTGTCAGGTTCCGAGCTAATACCTAATGATATCGTATTTGAATATGCACATGTCGTATACTTTTTAAAATGAGGCTATTAACTAAGGAAATCAATTTGGGATGTGGTTTTAGTAAGGTTTCACTTTGTTCCATTATAGCTGTGGGGAAAATAGGCAAATTAGTCCCCACTTATTTCACTGATGGAAGTCCTTCTGAGTTTTGAAGGCTACCCTGCTTTTAAAAAATGGGTCATTTGTTTAGGATATTGATAAACGCATTTGTCTTTGCTGTTTCTGTTTCCTTTATTCTTAACTCAATCTGACCTATGCCTAAGCGGATTAAAGTGAAAAATACAAATTATATTTCCTATAAAGGGAAAGTCAAATTAAAACACTTCTTTCAAAAACTATTGCAGGTTTCATTATAAAACAAATAACTTTTGTATGTAAATGTAGTGTAGTTTGAGTAGACATGATATCGAATGTCATTTTGGAGACCAGTGTTTTTATTTGTATTAGTCATAATATTGCCCTTAAGCTAAATTCTTTTCTAAATTCTCTTTTAATAGTTTACAGTAAGGTAAAAGTTAACATAATTATGACTCTATACTTTTAAGTCAATTTGTAGAAAACTTTCAGATTCAGATGTTATAATTTTTGGTTGTTGACTGAATTATTATCTATATTATTTAATTTGTTTCTATCTTAGTCTTACAGGTTTTCAGTGATAGCCAAATTTTTAAGCATGAAATGTGAAAGTAACATCGCTGCTTGGATTGATTGTTGTTATGGATGTTTTCTTTTTCTAAATGATTAGAATAATCTTTATAAGAATTGTTTCTTCTGAGTCTTTTGTAATTAAGGATCTGTCATTATTTTTGTAGATAGGAAAACTTTTTTATTTTTAAATATTTAGTTTGAAATGTAGAATTACCTGTTCTAAAAGTAACACATTACCTGAATGTGTGAGCTATTATTAATTTTCAGAAGACATTTAAGACAAAGACCTTTAAAGAAAATGCTTGTGTCTAGATTTTAGTTATATTTTAGAAGATCATTTATGTAACATACACATATATTTGAATTCTATGTGGATATAAATAGCTTTTATGCAAATAAGGGATTTGTTTTCTGGTACTTCTCCATGTTTTTCAGAATATTAATTGTTGATTCCATTCCACATGAAAACCACTATAAAAATCATATATAAAAATCTTTATTTTTATAGAATCTAAATACCTTTGGACAATAGTTTGTTTCCCTTTGCGTTTTCCATATTTTAAAATAGCTTTTATTAATTATTATTCTTGACTATAATGGGTTGTAGAGTAGCACACTAGCCTGTAACCCCTTTATTTTAATATATAGTCTTAATGATACATGTTTATACTTGCTGATGCATGTTTTAAATAAAAAGCTCTTAATATGACTAAACTGGATATTTGAGTTGTTTTGGAAATATAATACTTTGAAAAAGTTGCTTTCTTTCAGAAAAGGCATCTAACAATATTATCTCTACCACATATTTTAATATGAAAATACTTCATTATTTAGAATACAAATAATTGACAAGGTACACGTCCTTTGGGAACAACCTAGTGCAAGTGGCAAATCTGTTTTGTCAAACAATAGACACCCTTCAGGAAAGAGCAAGCCATCTCTATGGTAATAGGACTAACAGTAGCCTATTGATTGAGTGGAAGAAGACATTATACAATGTCAGCTGGCTTGTTACAATTTCATTTGTTGTATGACCTGAACTTAACCTTTAAAACCTTTCTTCTGTGACTATAAACCCAACAGCGGGACGGTTTCTGTGCAGCCATTACAGTGGCGGCTTTTCCCAGTCCCAGCTCACAGTACTGTCTCCCTTTCCAGGTGGACTCCTTCATCAGAATCTGTTCAGGAGACATCTTACTACTTTATTCACTTGCACACCAGATCGCCATTCTGATTTGTGGTTGAATGTTGAAGGGTTTTGATTCACGAAACCGTTTTATTCTTTCTTTCCCCTGCCACTTAAGAAAACATTACTGTACATGTGGGACTGATGCTGACTGGTGTGCAGTCAATTAATTCTTTTAACAGGTTTAGGGTTTTTTCAGGTAATTGTTCACATAGCGTTCACTATATTTAGCTCTTGGGGTGGACATAAAGACCTTCTGTACCTTTTAAGCAGAGATTGTATTTCAGAAGCAAATTTCTGTTTAAATGTGTTGATGTAAAAAGCTCCATTTTTTTCCCAGTAAACATGACTTAGATAGAACGATTTATTCATTGTTTCCAATTACCATCTAATTTTTGTTTTTCTTATATCTCTTGCTTTTAAAAGCAGTCAGATGTCATTAACACTGCATTTTTTGTCTTTCTTTCCTAATGGTTGGCAAGAACTCATTTATATTTGCTTTGCCCCAATGTGGAAAGCACATGAGTAAAACAGCACATTGAAAGCTATCTGTATCGCTGTAGTTTACTGAATTTAAAGTAGTAAGATTGTGCCAGTTGTTTCTGATTTATGTAATGTCCCCTTCAGGGGTATTTTTAAGCATGCTTTATGTGAAGGGAGTTTAATGTAATGTGCTTAATTTATGTGAAATAGTATTCATCTTATTAATATGCACATCTGTTCATTTAAGACTGTAATACAGTTAGTGTTTTACGGGAAATGGGAATTTTTCTGTTAAGGCCATTAAAGTAAATGATTTTTGAGCCTGATAGTATGATATTTAAAGTGTTAGATTTGAAATTCACCAATCCCATTAATACAGACTGAAAGTTATGATGTAAATCACTAATATGGACAGCACTTAGCATGCCTTGCACTCGAATTTCAAACTTGCTTCCCGAGAACTGTCAGAGTGGGTCCCCTGTGCCGAGTGCGGGAAGAGCACTGAAGGCGCTGTCATTGACGTCAGTGGGCTTACAGTTCCTGTGCTGGCAGCGCGCAAAGGGACGGTGTTGCAGCATTGTATGAAATTCTTTACCTCGGGGAGGATTCATTTGTTTCTGATCTCTGATGAGGGCGTACTTTGTCATTTATTTCGGTTGTGACGAGGCAGGGAATCTCATCTCCACAGGCCTGAGAGTCAGCATCAGCATGTCTTTTCAAACTCTCAGAGGCCAACTGGAACTACAGAAGGATTCATTCAGCAGTATTTGTTGAGCACCCATGTGAATTGAAAGTAAACTTGGTTTAGTTTTTGTAATCAAAATTCAGTGCTTATTTTAAAGAAAGACAAATTCACTAACCATTACATAAGCAGTTTTTCAAATATTTTTTTTCTAAAAGGCACTGTTTTAGGAAACTTGCATAAAAAACTTTCTAACACCACTGATGTTCAATAAGAAATCAGATCTCTTAATGTCAAGCAGTTTACCTAGAATATATGAGTATTAATAATAATTAAAAGTATATTGAAACTATGTCTGTTTTCTCCAAAGAGCCTGCAACCAACTTCAGTAATATTTAAATATCTTCTGGAGGATTATTTTATGCCAGTATTTTATTTATGGGGTATTTCATTTTTTATGTTATATATTTCTAAACATTGTGCTGCTGCTAAAAGGTAATTTGATTATACTTTTGGAAAAGGGACACTTGATTCTGAGCACTGTATCTGCTACTGTTATAACTTCAGCTAAGATTCCATTCAATAAAGAACAGAAAAATGACATACCTTAGAGAAAGTAGAATCTCCTGCTTAAGGAACGTTTGGATTTTTCAACTCAAAGAGTATTTTAGATTATTACCATAGAGAATAATATGAAGCTCAGCCTAATTTCAGAGGTAACAAATAGTCACCAAGTTTTTGCAGTTGAAGAAGGATGGAAAGTACTGGAACCTTAATTTCCCTTCAGAGGATATCTGTCTTGATCCCTGGTTAATTGATCATATATTTCTCTCATACTTGTATTAAAATTGCATTGACTCAGACTGGTTAAGCATATTAAGAGTTTAGTTCATTTGCATTTTCTTATAAGTAGAGGAACATATTAGGCTCAAATAGAGCACTTCATTTTGAAAGGAAAAAAGCAGGGCAAAAACTCTTTTTTTAAGACTGTAGAGTCTTTTCTGACAGCTAGTCAGAGTTAGAATTAGTTCAAGGAAATGTTAATAATGCACTGCCTGGCCTAATCCCTTTGATATCACCAGGTATCCTCCTGTTCATGGGTTAATTGCTTTAAAAGCCAAGGCAATATTCTGAGCGGTGGGCCGCTTCACCTTTTCACAGCTGTTACCATTGAGTGACAACTAAATCCCATGTGTAAGATGAGGAAGAGCTCAATCTCCAATTGGGAGAAAATTTATGTAAACCACAATCCCTTCAGAATGTGCGGAAGTCATAGACTTTCTTGATTTACTCTGCTTTTCCCAGAAAGCTCTATTGTTCACTTTCCTAAGTCCCATCAACCCTTTGTAGCAGAATATCACAGCGGCAGCAGATAGCTTGAAATATATAAATGCTATCATAGCTCTGATTAATAGCAGTGCTTATGAGTCAAGTCTGATAACAGTGCAGCTCTCCACTCAATTTCAGATACTGCTAATGGAATCTGTCTTCTCCAATTGTAATATGAGAAGGCCTAATTTGCCATGGAGCTTGGAGCTGTCACCAGTAGGGGATTGTGGGGTCAGATGGGAGCTGCCAGGTTTTTGCCCTGCAGCTTGTATCTCTCACTTTGAATAGAGCAGCCCCCTGCCTGCCAGTTAGCTGATAGGCCGCCGTGGGGTTTATGCCACTATATACAATGGGAAAGGGCTACATAGGCTGACTTTATAATTGTGAAGCTAGCTCATATTTCCACAGCTACTGTGCTGCATAATTTCTAATAAGTGGTTTTAACAAATGTCAGATTATGAAAAGTTTCCTCAATTACAAAAACTTATAAAACATTTAAATTGCTAAATCTGTTTCCTGCCGAGATTTTGCCACTGGAACTAGTCATCAGTCATTATGGCTATAATAATAAACGCATATATTTCTTAAACCTTCAAATAAAATTACAGATCATAACTCCTATAGAAATAGAAAACAGGCTTCACGACACTAAGACATACTTCATAACTTTACATAACAAGACGACTTAATACTAATTTGCTATTTATTAATTTGGTTAGGGTTGCTAGTGAAAGTAATTTAATACTCTCATTTTGTTGATTTTTGTTATTTCAATCGTAAGTTTATTTCATATACCTTTAAGATCTTAACATTTTAAAAATTATGCAGCATTTTCTAATTTTGAGTTAAAAAGGTCTTAATGTGCTGCCTTGGCCAATGCCTTTGAGAATAATATGCTGGAATATACTTTCAGCCAGTTTTGATTTTTCTACTGAGTACAAAATACACTGTCAAAATTGAGTAATATTGAGGTCTTGTGTGTTTTTAAACATTTCAAACAATATTGACGAAAATCTGTAATTTGGGAGTTATTTTAAACTGGGCTGTGCTTAAGAAGATAATGCCCCCCATTGTGCAAGTTATTTGGCATACTATGAGAACTTAGTAAAATGTAAATAATGGTGATTTCTGTAAAGCCCAGTTCAGTGTTTTTCTGTTGGATATTTAGGTATAAGTTGATGGGATATAATAAAATGAATTGTTCTAAACTATGAATAGCTTTCTCATTTATTGGTTAATGCATAAATCTTACTTGTAATGGAAATTGTGTGATTATCTTTTATTTATGGAAGCTATTCATAATCTTATTCCCTCCATTTCAGTGGTGCTTTTTTCCTTTTTTTGAAAGCTTTTAAGTCCCCCCTACCCTGTTTTATTTAGTGGTTTAAAATCAGGAATATTACTTTGTACTTTTCCTTTTAGTGTACTGGTGGTTAATATTTATGTAACTGAAAATTCAAGGTAGAATAATTCTTTTCCTTTTGATTGACTCTCATGAAATAGAACAAACCTTGGTAGGATTGTATCTGGAGTGAAAGTAAATCTTTATAAAATGTGAGGAAAAGGACTTATTTGCAAATTTATTAAAGATGGAAACGTTTTACATTTTTTAGGTGCAGTGGTAGAGGCTTCAGAGATAGACATAACTTTAATACACTGTGTCCTAAGTTATTGATTTATGTTCATTAGATCTGAAAAATTAGATTCTACTGCTCTCTAAATGGCCACCAACTATAATTTGCATACAGCGCACCTGGCACATACTAGATGCTCAGCATGTATTTGTTGAGTGTGGAGTTAATTGCCACCAAAAGAGAAAGGTCCAGCAGTGCACCTTTCTTTCCAGTAGGTTGGCTTTCCAGTTTGACCATTCTCCAGGTACACTGAGGAAATAAATATATAAGTGTTAATTATGTGAATGAGCTAGAAGGTAACATTTATACAATTTTCATGAACAAGGCCCAGAAAGATAAGAACTGGGAAGATGGAGGTGATAGATTTGCTATGAATTGTTTCTTGCTTTAACCACACTGTGATCCATTTCATTGTTTTAGCTGTCAATTAGAGCTGACACTGACAGTAATTTATTTAACAGTAGTGCCTGGGTGCTGCACTCTGGCCTTTCTACTGGACTCCACTTACTTCAAGGAATTTTCCATGTAGAAGGAAGGTAGTGTGCTCTCCATGTTGGGTTCTCTGCATGCAAGTAACACCAAAGGCAGATATGTTCATGGATTTTATGAAGCACGTCAAATGTGTGTTCTGAAAGAATTTCAGGTTTCAGTTATTTGCCTTTTGATGGAGGGTTAGGCAAACATGTGACTACACATGAAAATCAAATACCGTGTAGTGGAAAGAAAAATATACCTTATCATCAATAGCAAAGTTGTGTCAATGGTGTAAATTGCAACCTCCTGATTTATCCATTGTGTCAACAGATGAATAGTATTCTATCAGTGAGAAAACTACTGCACGTACAGTACCTTTATAAGGAATCTTCTCTAGGTCTCATGGATTTTGCGGACCGAAGAGAAGGCAGTTAACCATAGAATTCTGAGCTTCACCTTTGTTGGGATGCTCTTAATAGCATTGCATATTCCTTACCCTGCCCCCCTGCCAGTGGAGAATCTCTGGCGTTTACATTATCTGGGTAAATTTTAAATAGTTGATCACCCTTCCCATACTAGCTGTCATAGTCATGGTGTATCTTTCCTCACTGACTAACCATATCTTATAGAATATGAGCTACAAGATTTTAGTGTCAACCCAAGTAAAAAGCAGTTAGGTAGATGAATTTACTGCAAATATACTGCAAAATATATTTTATACTTTAAAAATAAATAAGTAGTAAATAAAATATGTAATGTAAAATATATTTATTTATATAAAATAGAAGATACTTTAATAAATTTTTTATTGCTATTTTGAATCATCATATCATTGATTTACTCTGTTAGTATGAGACCTTGAAAACGGAGCATGCCTCGGTGACAGTGTAAAACTGTGACTTGGATCGTTAGTGTTGGTGTGTGACTGTCTTTTACAGTACAGTAGTTGTGTTATGAAAATAATCATAGTAATGGTATTTGATGTATGATCTTTATATAGCCTTATTAGATGTTAGCTCTATAAGTCAGGTTAGGTACAAAAAATTTGTGTTTCATTTGAAGAAATGTCTCCTTTGATCTTCTCCTATGAAGTTCTATGAGAATTAGATTGAGAATAGAAACATTTTTTTCTCATCTTTTATCAAATTTATCACAAGTGTTCTTAAATTACCATGGAAGATAGTTTAGACTATTTGGCAATTTAGTAGTGAATTCTGGTGGAAATACTTCAATTTATTCACCATCTTATTTGAATTTTTCTTCTGTTTCTCCAGTTTACTATTAGTTTTGTTGAAGTAGTTTCATCAATTCAAGTAGAAAAACGTGTGTCTTTTAATTTTAAGATGTCACTCTACACATTATGTGTAAATAAATAAACATTAATTTCTTGGTTGCTTTTTAAAAATAATAAGCATATTTATTTAAAACAATAAAATGAAAATTGAAGGTAGGACTTCTGGATTGCCAAGTGAAAATACAATGGCATTTTCCAATTATGTCATTTTTAATTTTAAAAAAGGCCATCAGACTTTGGTCTCTGGGTACCCGTTTCTATTCAGTGCCCATTTAATACATTTAATAAGAATCTGGAACAGGGGCAACCATGCTAGTCTTAGCAAAAGTAACACTTCTTGGAACACTTCTTGGAAAGGTGATGCTTATGCTGAGTTGTACATAATCAGTGGGAATTGCCCAAGTGAAGGCAAAAGCAGTTCTGGATACAGAGAACCTCATATGCAAAGAAACCCCAAGAGGGGGGGGGAAGCAGTTTTTAAGTACAGGGACTTAGAAGTCATTTAGTGTTTCTGAAACACAAAGTCTGAGATGCGTTATATCAAAAAATGAAGCTATGGGTGGACTGAGATCAGATCATAAAAGATTTTGTCTGTTGTGATGAGGAGCTTGTAGTATTTTATAATCAAAAAGGAGTCACTCAAGGGCTGGAGGCAGAAAAGTACAAGATCAGGTATGTTTTAGATCCCTTGCTCTGGAGGCAGACAGTGTACAAAGCTGTTGCATTGGTGTGAGCCTGGGGTGATGATAGCAGCTGAAATAGGGCAGTGGTGGTAGGGTAGAGAACAGAAGATGTGTTTTTCAAATGTTTATGAAGTAAAATTGGCGGGTTGTGATGTGTTAATAGGGAGTGAGGGAAGGGATCTTTAATGGTGGCTCCTAGGTCTCTTACGCAACTAGGCAGGTGATGAAAATCACTAAAAGAATGTAAGAGCAGGAGCCATTTCAGGAAAGAGGATGAGAAATTGATTTTGTATGTGTTGACATTGAAGTTGTCTGGGCTATCCAGAGTTGGAGTGGCTCTGTGGCCGGGTGTACAGCTGTCAGTCAGAGACGTGTAAGTCCTGAATGAAGGGAGAGGCAGTGCTGGAGACAGATTTGGTTTCTTCAGTTTGTAGCTGGCAGTTGACATCAAGAGAGACATAAAGCCACCCAGGCAGAATAAGTAGAGTGAGAAGAACAATTGCCTGGGAGTGAAATCTTGGGAAACACTGGCTTTAAAGGGGTTGAAGTAAGAAGAGAAAACATTTGGAGAAAATACAGAAGGCAGATCCAGAGCTATGGATGGAAAACCAGAGGGACGAGAGGTCCCAGATGTCTCCACAGTGGAGCTTGGCCGGGGCAGTGATGGACACAGCAGAGAGGTCCCAAAAGCCTATTGTATGTGACAGTTAGATGGCCATTGAAGACCTTAGCAAGAGCAAATCAGTAGCGTGCTACGGTGAGAACAGAGTATAGAGGCTGCAGATGTGGACCATGAGAGGCTAACACTGTGCGTAGCCATGACCCTGAAACTTCGCTTTGTGAAAGCACGGACATCTGCTTGCTCTGTAGTCATTTATCTCTGACTCAATAAAGTGAAAGGAAGCATGCTCAGATAGTGCAATATGCCTTGAACAATATAATGGGACTGGCTAGCTACAGAGTCTGTGAAGGACTTGAAAGCCTTCTCCAAAGTCTTCAGATAGTCCTCATTCTTACCACTGCTGGCATCATTCTGGTCAGCAAGGCTCAGACTCAGCTTGCTGTGCACTCATGTGGGGCATCACACCTCCTTGTTAGAATGTGTGTGATGTCGCAGCACTGCGCCACACACCTGTCTTCCTACATGGCACTCACACTGCAGATTTATTTGTGTATGGTTTACTGCTTGTCTTTCAGGACCAATACTTAGTTTTAAGGAAAATTTTAAGATTTTGAGAACAGCTTTATTAAACTCTTTTCCATCACAGGCTGCTTTCAACAGTAGAAGAATCCAGTCTTGTTTAACAGGGCTGTTGCACCCTTTAAGTCTATGTCCCCTTCCCAATCACTTTTCACTCCCTGCATGACTTCGGCTTTCAGTCCTCTCATTTCCTTGATGCCCCTATACTTGTCTTCCATTTAACTGAGACCGAGAATGCTTTGTTCAGTCTTTTTGTCTCCTCCATCTGCCCCCTGTGGCTTTACTTCCCTCTCTATCCAATGCAGGCCCCACGGTTCATGAATTTAGCTCCCTTCCCCTCTTGCCATTCTGACTTACCCACCTGGTAAAGCCCCTAACCCTGGCCCAGGCTGCTGCTGACTTCTCCACAGCCATGCAGACCGATGCTGCCACTCCACATCCACAGTCCCTGTGGACTCCAGCCTCTACTGAGCATTGAGGGCTATCATCAAGTCCTTGTGTGTCCCTTTGCAGTTTGTGGAGTTTTCCCTCAACAGATATCTCAGAGTATCTCTACTTTTCCTAATCCACTAGTCTGCACATGTTACACGGTCAGTAAATGTTGGTGGATTCTGAATCTTAGCATAAAGCAAACCTTTAAAGGCAGTGTGTGCATTTTAAGGGACATTCACAGTTTGATTTATGAAATATACTAAAAACCTTTGATTGTACATTTTAAATGGATGAATTATATACCATATGAATTATCTCAGTAAAGTTGTTTTTTACAAAATGAAACATTCAAATCTAGAATTTAAGAAAAAGAAAAAGGGAAATTGGAGACCCCAGGGAATTTCTAGAAGGGCTGGATAACTAGTCTCTGAGCCTAGAACACCTATAGTCCTAGGCAGGTATGTTCTAGTGAAACCACCACGGGCTGTCATCTCTGGGCACCAGGGTCCCCAGCTTACCTGGATTCTGAACATTGCCCTGAAAGTGCTGCCATCGTTTTCTATGGAAATGTTGTAGAAATGCCACCAACATGTCTGAATGTGTACTATCCCCATACCTGCTTCTTTGCCTCGCCAGTTTCCAGTTGAAAGAATGGAATGGGTGCTTCTGACAGGCAGAGCCCAGGTCACACACCTCATGCTGTAGCTGCAAGGGAGGCTGGAAAGTATTTTGTATTTTCAGCATGCATCGTAGGAGGGTACTATGCCTTATAAGCTGGGTATGCCTCAAGCATAGAAAGGGGTTTTAAATGTTGAGCAGAAAGTTTAAAAACAAAAGATCACCCTTTTGTTTTCACTTTATATTAGGACTGTAGTACAAACTCCTTTAAGACTTACTTTGATTTCTAAGCAAGCTCATTTAGATGCTAAAAAGATCAAGATTACATGTTTCATTTCCATTAATGGTTTTATAATCAGTTACCACTCTTCTATAACCTTCCTCAGCAGTCTAACAAATTATTTCTCTGATATCAAGGAAAATCGGTTGTAAGAATCTATGAATTATTCTTTGCAAAACCATCCTGACCTTAACATGGGGATGGGCAGAGATTCAGATTACAGGCCTTGCTAATGTAGGATTAGTCTTCAATAAAATGCTAATGTATATAACTAACTAATACTCAAAGGTGACTGGATAAATTTTGTCACTGAAGTTGATCATCTTAGCTTACTCTCTTCAATTTTTAAAGCCTTATGAAATAGTTGAGAAGGCAGTTAATTCCAGTAATTCATGCCAGCAATCCAAACACTTCAGGATGTCTTCCTGAGCATAATAACGTGTTAAAAATCATTGAAGATTAATGAGTCTTGAGTTTTCTTCCTGAGAATTCATACATATCAGGACTGTCACCTCTTTCAGTTCTCTTTAATTAACTGGTGGTTTTAAATTTTGACTAATGGCCCTTTCCTGGGTTGGCGGGAGAGGGAAAGGTTAAAACCAGTCTTGAGAAATGTTGAACACAATTCAAGCTGATCGTGTGTTGTTTTGATAAAAGGGAAATAGACACAATTCTAATAGTTTACATAACTTTTATTCTAGTCTGTTCTTCACTCCAGGGGGTGCATATTTAACTAAATAAAAGTACTTTATATCATTAATACAAAATAAATTATTTGACATTAAAACTAAAATGAACATCTTTTACCCTAGAATGCAGTGGCACTAAATAACTGTACTAACAGTTTGAATCCTGGTTGTCATAGGTCCTTGGAAAAATCACTTTGCCTCTCTGGAACTCCATTTCTTCATTTGAAAATAAATCAACAGTATCTTTATGTGGAATATGGTTAAAAGGAAATAAATTTATATATGGTGAGCACTTAGAAGAATACCTGGCACATGGCAGGCAAAAAAGTCAATAAATGTTAGCAAATTATCTGAGGAATTTGTTGATTTATTTTTAACTTTTTATTTTAACATAATTTTAGATTTATAGAGAAGTGACAGGAATGGTCCAATCTCTGTATAACCTTCACCCAGTTTCCCCAAATGTTAATATTTTACCGCACTTTCTTCATCCTTGATTTGTTTTGTTTTTAAGCTACAGTGATGGTACTCTTTTACCCATAACTATACTTTGGGGTATGTTTCTTAAAAACAAGAACATTTTTTAAAATACCCACAGTGCAGTTCCCAAAATCAGGGAATTATCATTGATACAACATTATTATCTAATCTATAGACTTGGTTCATATTTTGCCAGTTGTCCCAACAACACACTTTATAGAAGCATCCCAGACTGTGTCTTTTATTCTATTGTTGTGTCTGTTAATTCTTTATCTGGAATGGTTCCTCATAGGTTTTTTTGTCTTTTAAGACCTTTAAATTTTTTGATACATATAAACCAGTTGTTTTGTAGAATGTCCTTCAACTTGAGTTTGTCTTGCCCGTCATGGTTAGACTGAGGTAAAGCATTTTTGGCAGGAATATCATAGATATAGTGTTGTACTCTTTTCCTTGAAGAGATCAGGAAGCAAGCACCTGACGTTCGTTTGTCCCATTACTGGGCTGTTAACTTTGATCCTGTGGATAAGATGGTGTCTGCCACGGTAAAGTTAACATTTTCCCTTTTGTAATTAGTCTATTTATGGGGGGATACCTGTAGACTCTGCACATATTTCTGGTACTGCAAAACTTTACCCACTAATTCAGTATGCATTAATTAGTATTATGGTTGTACCATGCTGATTTCTAATTTCATCGTTTCTTATACAGTTATTAGTTGGCATCCTATGGACTTTCTCTTCTCCCCCATTTATGTGTATCACTATACATTAATAGCCTTACCTATTCATTGGATTACAATCTATTACTATAACTATTTTGATGCTCAGATTATTTCCAAATTGTCTAGTGAGAGCCCCCTTAAGCTGGCTCCTGTGTCCTCTGTTACGTCTCCGAGCACTCCCTTCTTTTCTGGCACAAGGTGTTTCAGGTTCATTCTGTACTTGAGCTACCCCAGCCTTGAAATCAGCCATTTGTCTGAAGATGCTAAATGATATTTAAGTAGAGGAAGGAATCTTGTATCTTATGCTGACTTTCCAAAGTAATATTAACAGATGAATTGTAGAAGTTCCTTTAAAAATGTTAATACTTTAAGATTAATTCTTTCTCTCATTTCACTAAGTTTCCTGTCTGTGTTTAGGGCTGGATGCTTCCAATGTAAGTGAAGTTTAGCTCCAGTTCACATTTCAAAAACAGCGTCAAAATAATGGTTACAGACAATTAAATACTATAGATGTTCAGAGGTGGGCTGGAAACCTGGAAATTGAAGAGAAATTTGAGAAAAGAGTAGAGTTTGAATGAATACAAAGGAGCAGAGAGGACATAGCTTCAGTTCAAGGGTACAGCTTGAGCAAAGGTGTGACACTGTGAATAGGCATGTTTTACTAGAGAATTTTGAGAAGACTGACTAGTTGGTGGAGAAAACAATGTTGATGGTTAGTGGCTAGGTGGGTGGGGTTCAGTTTATTGGGAGCCTGGACTTTAGGCCAACTCATTAAAAATTTATCCTGCAGGCAATGAAGAGTCCCTAAGTTTGGGGGCCAGGTGGTAATAAAGAGTATGTTTAGGAAGTTTAATCTGATGTAATATTGCAGAATAGATTGAAAAACAAGACAAGTTAGATACCTGTTAAAATAACTGAGTCAGCCTTGACCAGTGTGGCTCATTTGGTTGGAGTGTCATCTCACAAAGCCAGAGGACGCCGGTGCACTCCCCAGTTGGGGCACATGCCTGGGTTGCGGCTTCAGTCCCTCATCAGGACGCGTATGAGAAGCAACCTATTGATGTTTCTCTCTCACATTGATGTTTCTCTCCCTCTTTCTCCTTTCTTCCCTTCTCTCTAAAAA
Organism: Trachops cirrhosus; assembly: GCA_028533065.1. Classification (NCBI taxonomy): domain Eukaryota; kingdom Metazoa; phylum Chordata; class Mammalia; order Chiroptera; family Phyllostomidae; genus Trachops; species Trachops cirrhosus. The sequence goes on from CM052538.1 coordinate 163,053,890, forward strand.
TAAATAAATAAAATCTTAAAATAAAATGAAATAATTGAGTCAAAGGCCTTAGGAATACAAATTGAAAGGAATTTGGTAGGAAGAAATGACTTCAGTTTCTTGAGTCAGGATAACTGGGAGAATGGACACTGCTGAAGTAAGAAAATGATGATTTTTATAAAAGAAAGAAAACAAGTTGCAAAGAGAAACTGAAAGAAAAACAAGTTTGGTGATAACAAAATTTTTATTTTAACTTTTTTCCTGTAAAGGTTAATTAAGAACCATAGAATCACTCTATAACTTTTTATACAAAACAATACAGTTAAAAAGTAATGCTGTGGGGCCATATAATATAATTATTAGATACATTAATGCTTGCTGAATTTCATAACACTTGTTAGACAAAGATATTTGTAATGGCTTTAATTTCCATAGCTTTAGATTTATAGTGAAATGGGAACTTTTTTTGGTTTGATATGCACTGGTATATTCAACCATATTACCAGTCTCAAATCCTATCTCTGAATTGAAATCTAGGTTCCTGACAGATTTGAAATACAAGGCTCTGGTTGGCATTTGGGGGAGTGAGAATATTTTTTCCAAGTGTAGTATTTGATTCTTTTTGTATTATTAAAATTCCCATACTCATTCCTGTTTTTAAAAAATATATCATTTTTAACTTCAACTCTGTGTAAAAAAGAAATCATCAAAAATTAAGAACTCAGCTAACAAGATCTTAAACTCACCAAATATTTGGTCACAAATATTGTGACCAAAACATGCTTTGCCATACGTTGGGAGGTGAGTGTAGAAAGTACCTAGATCCAAACATTCCCAGGAAGTGAGAATGAAGAGTTCCTGAATTGATATTTTGGCATTTCATTAATTTTCACAATTAAACACATTTCAGTCTTAACCAGATTATCATTCTTTGTGGATATAGCAAGAAAAATGACACAGGTTTGTTATCTCTCTAGCTACTATCTCTTCAGGCTTTCTGAACTGGCTTGAGTCCTAGAGGTTACATCTGAGAACTAAACCTCATTTCATCCACAGGACACCAAACAGGTTTGTTCATTTGTTTGTTAATAGGTTAATATATGGACTTCCTAATTAAAATCTGTTGAAAAATACTATTACATGAAGGAATGTATTAACCATGTAATGTGTTGGGATAGTGCTGGGTGACTGTCATAAATTCTGCTGCTACAGTTTATAAAAAGGAAAATAAAGTCAGTTCTTTTTGTTGGGAAAGAAGATTTCATGTTATCTGTATTTGCAGGCTTTCTGGCTCATACGCTGGAGGAATCCTTGCTGCGGGGGTGTTTTCATTTTCTCGTCTAACATGGCAGTGGTCCATTGCAGCAGAGGTTTTTAGCTTAAACAATCTGTTTGTGGGGCTGCTTATGGCTCTTACTGTACACTTTGAGGAGGCAGCAACTGCACAAGAAAGATCAAAGGTAACCTATTTTGATCAAAGTGAAATCACTTTTTGTTTTAATTTTTACATACATGCTGAATTTCTTTTTAACTTTGGTTTAGATAACTGTTTATGTGTTCTGATTACTGTCAAGGTAATTTAGGCATGTTGAGAGAGAGAATATTCTCAGGTCTTTTACTGTGAACCATGAGAACCTTTATAAAAGTGGGATTTTTCCCCCCTTGGAGTTCAAAAGTTTTTTGGAGAATGAGGGTTTCTGAAATCCCCTTTGAGTCCTGTGGGAAAGACGGCCCTGTTGGTTAGTTCCCCCACCGTGTGTGCGTGTGCGTGTGCGTGATTACAAGATGCCAAGCTCTAGACTGACCACTTTAAATTATACACCATATGGTACATTGATTTATTCCCTAATTGCAAAAAAAAAAAATACCACATTTGTACTTTTTTAAAGGAAGATATCAAATGTAAAATAAAGTAGTTCAGAAAAGATGACAATACATTCTAAGGCAGGCTCTGTCATCATGACACTCTGAAACACAAAGGTCGCCTGCCTGTGTGCTGAGAGCTAAGTCCACGCTGTGCCAGACCACCTTAGTACAGGCAGCGCCACGCCATTAGAGAATCTAGGGACAAAAACCACTGCGGTTTATCGGTGGTTTCCGGAGACAGGTCTGTGCTGCTCTTGGAGGGTTTTTCTTTGTTTGTTTAAAGTAAATTTTGTTCCTGATTATGAAAATAACACTTGTTCCAAAAAAGTAAAAACACTACTCATCAATAACCAGATTCTAAATATGTTATTACATGTGTTATATTTCATTTATTTGATTTAATAGGAGTAAAAGTAATGCAAAGAATTGCTGAATTTTAGTTACAGATTTTACCTGAGTAAGAATTACATAATATCCTATTACTGTTAGGACTTACCTAGTTATCATACAGGACCTTCTGAAATTCAGTTTGAAGATAGTCATTTAAGGTCAAATCACAATGATTTGATGCGAATGAAAAATATTAGTAAAAAATAATGGTGATAAATTATTAGTGACTGGTAAATCATCTAAGCGATTGATTTTTAACCTGACTTGTGGTATGCCTGGTTTTACAATAAAGAATGGCCTTTTACTATTGTGCTTGCTTAGAGTTTTAGGTGAGCATTTAACCTGATTTTTTGCTTGTTTATTTTCAGATAGCTAAAATCGGTGCTTTCTGCTGTGGCCTTAGCTTATGTAATCAGCACACAATAGTACTCTATGTTTTGTGCATAATACCATGGATTCTCTTTCGACTTTTAAAAGAGAAGGTAGGTTTTGGAATTTTGTAAAATTGAAAATTCATAATATTTTATTTAGGCCCAGTAAGACATATCATGGGGTTTTAATTTTTTTCAGTTTTACATATTACATAAATTACGTTAGGCTCTAACAATATTTAAAAAACAGGATTTACAACAATTATGTAGTATTGATTGCAGTGGCATCTGACCTATTTCATTATTTTCTTGTGGATTCTGAATGGCCCTTGGATGAAAATAGGCTGAAAGTAAAATTTCTTAACTGTTTTATTATACATTCTAAGACAATGGATAGTGTATTAATCACAGTGCATTCTTTCATCCAGCTGTGTGTTGAGTGCCTGCCGTGTACCAGATGCTGCTCTAGGTGCTAGAGATTCAGCTCTCAACAAAACAGACCCATCACTACTATTGTGAGATAAATAATAAGTCTCTGGTAAATACCCGTTGTGTTTTCTCAGATTTCCCTAGAATTAAAGTGGTTATTTTCGCTTTTTCTCTGAAAGGAAAAATGATTACGAATTAAATGGCGGTATAAAGCAATATAGAAAAGTTACGTCGTTAGGGCGTAGGAGATGTGTAAAGAGAAGATAGGGAGCTGAGTTAGATGCAAGTCCTTGGAAAGATAGAAGCTCTTTATTCTGTCCGTCTTTCTCCGAGGTTAAAACAGTCTATGTACACAGCCAGTGCTGGAGTGATTTTACTTACTTTATTGCTTATTTGTTAATTGTACCTCAGGCACATTGATCATTTTATTATTTGTCACATACACCCAGCTATCATTAGAATTATATTAGATAAACACATATAATAAATTATATAGAAAGATGGAAATAATTCTGTCAAAGCTTTAGATAATTGTATTTACTGTACTTTAGTACATTTTATTTGTGAGCTTCTTGGCAACAAAGCAAAAAGAGTAATATGGAGTTATAAAATTTTTATTATGTGATAAAAATAAATAAAAGGGAAACATAACTGACAGGAAAGATGAACTTCTTGGAACTGAAGTTATTGTTAATTGTATAAGACCTTATGTAATGAATAGTAAGCAGCATAATAAGTGCTGTAATTTAATAATGGTCTTACAGAGTACACAGTAAGTTCTTCTTATGGTCTTTTATTATATAAGCTCTTGATAAATAAGTAAAGATATAAAATTAAAAAGTATCACTCAGCAAAGACTTCAGGAGGCCCAAACATTTTTCTTGTGAATTGGTGGATGCATAGATAGGGATGCATTGGCATCCTGATATCGGTAATCTCAGCCAGGCTTCTTTTCATTTTTTTCATCTTTATTGAGATATAATTGACATTGAACATGATATAACTTTAAAGTGCACAATGTGATTATTTAGCATATGTATGTATTGCAAAATGATTACAACAGCTTCATTACCTCACAGTTATAATTATGTGTGTGTGCGTGCGTGTTGAGAACTTTTGAGATCTACTCTCTTAGCATCTCTCAAATATACAGTGCAGTATTGGTAACTATATAGCATGCTGTGCATTATATCCTCAGATCTTATTCATCTTATAACTAGAAATTTGTACCCTTTGGCTACTTTCGTCCATTTCCCTCACTGTATAACCCCCATCTCTGGCAACCACCAATTACTCTGTTTCTAGGAGTTCAGTTTTTTAGATTCCATATATAGGTGAGATCATACAGCATTTGTCTTTCTCTCTAACTTATTCCACTGAGCATGATGCCCTCAAGGTCCATCCATGTTGTCTGTCACAAATGGCAAGATTTCCTTCTTTTTATGGCCAAACAATATTCCAATGTGTATGTGTATAGATAAAGATATAGTTACTATATTTTCTTTATCCCTTTATTTGTCAGTGGGCACTGAGGTTGTTTTCATGTCTTGGCTATTATAAATAATGATGCAATGAACAGGAGCATGCAAAGACAGTGATTTCACTTCCTTAGGATACACATGTATACCCAGAAGTGGAATTGATGGACCACACAGTAGTTGTGTATTTAATTTTTTGAGAAACCTCCATACTGTTTTTCAAAGTGACTGCATCAATTTACATTCCCACCAACAGTGCCTGAGGGTTTCTTTTCTCCATCCTCATCCACTCTTGTTATTTCTTGTCTTTTTAATAACAGCCATTATAACAGGTGTGAGGTGATGTCTCACTGTAGTTTTGAGTTGCCTTTCCCTGATGATTAGTGATGCACCTTTTCATATATCTGTTGGCAATTTGAATATCTTCTTTGGAAAAATGTCTATTCAGGTCCTTTACTCATTTTTTTAGTCAGACTACTTGTTTTTATTTATTCATTTGTTTGCTATTGCGTTTGGTGAGTTCCTTATATATTTAGAATATTAACCCCCTATCAGATATGTGGTTTGCAAATATTTTCTCTTACTCCACAGGCTGCCTTTTCATTTCGTTGGTACTTGCTGTTTCTTTGCCCAGCTGTTTTACTCTGATGTGGTCCCACTTACTTGTTTTTGTTTTTGTGGCTTGTGCTCTTGGTGTCCTGTCCAACAAATCATTGCCAAGACCAAAGTCAAGGAGCTTTTGTCCTACATTTTCTTCTAGGAGCTTTATGGTTTCAGATCTTACATTTAAGTTTTTGATACATTTTGAGGTACTTATTCTGAGTGGTGTAAGATAGGGGTCCAATCTCATTCTTCTGCATGTGAATATCTCATTTTTCATGGTCTTTGTGTCAGTTTTTATGCTAGTACCATACAGTTTTATAATATAGTTTGAAATTAGGAAGTGTGATGCCTCCAGCTTTGTTTTTTTTCCCATCAGGATTTCTTTGACTATTTAGTGGTTCTGTATACATTTTAGGATTCTTTTTAATATTTTTGTTTAAAAAAATGCCATTAGAATCTTGATAGGTATTGCATTGACCCTTTAGATGGCTTTGGGCAGTATGGACATTTTAATGGTACTAATTGTTTCAATCCATGAATATAGGATATCTTTCTATGCATTTGCTTCTTCAATTTCTTTTATCAGTGTCATAGAGTTGTCAGTGTACAGATCTATCATATCCTTGGTTAATTCTATTTCTAAGTGTTTTATTATTTTTGATGCTATTATAAATGGGATCATTTTCTTTTTTCTGGGTAGTTAATTGTTACTATGTAGAAATGCAACTAATTTTTGCATGTTGATTTTTTATCTTTACTGAATCTGTTCATTAGTTTTAACAGTTTTCTGTGAAGTCTTTAAGATTTCCTATATGTAAGATCATGTTATCTGCAAACACAGACCATTTTACTTCTTCCTTTCTGATTTGTATGTTTTTTATTTCTTTTACTTGCCTAATTAATCTGGCTAGGACTTCCAATACTATGTTGAATAGGAGTGATGAGAGTGGGCACCCTTATATTTTTCCTGATCTTAGAGGAAAAGCTTTCAACCTTTCATTATTGAGTATGATGTTAGCTTTGGACTTGTCATATATGGCTTGTATTATGTTAAGGTATGCCCTAGATCAATTAAATCAGAATTTTTTTAGGGTGCTCTGCAGATGGGCAGAACTGCTGGCTGGAATCTCTGCTCAGGTATGCAGGAATACAGTTTCCTAAGATCTGAGCACCAGTTGCTTTGTAAGCCCAGCTTCCCTTCTCTGTCTGATCCTCAGTGGTTGAACCCTGCAAATGTCCCCAGTGGTTCCCATGAGGTGACACTAGAGTGGCCTTCCTGAAAAGTGTCCTGCAATGCTGGAGGAGCTGGATGTCCCCTTGGGCTCTTTTTTTCCCCCTGCAAAAACCATAGCCCCAGGGGTGACCTCTTTGTGCAGTGCTGTGCTGGGCTGGAGAAGGTGTGATGCAGTCACTTCTGATGCAGTCACTTCTAATGCAGTCCTTCTCAGTCTCTGCTCCAGGGGCATGCTTCAGCCTCACCCTGGATTCTGGTATTTTCACAATGGTGTTTTGTCTGTGGATTGTTGTTGTTTGGTCTTTTTGTGAGGAGGGTGGAAGTTAGGAATGATCTATGTTGCCAGCTGAATGGTGTCACTCTTACCTAGGCTTCTGACATTGGAGAAGGTACATTCAGATGTCAGAGAAGTGCATTCCTAACAGCCACGTATTTTGTGTTAGTTGATTGAGAGGTGGCCCATATGCTTTGTGTAAAACATGGAGGACTCAGAGCTGACGAGTTAGGAGGCTGCTTTGAGAGCCTGTTGGCCCTGTACTGAGGTCCGCTACTAGTGAACGATGACATTTTTGGAAGTATGACTCTTCAAAGGACCTTTTATTTCTATTCTTTAAATAAGAGACTAGAAAAGAAGGTCCACCCATCATGTGACAGGGTAGTTGGATTTGAGGCAGAGGAAGAAGTCCTGAGTCAGTTGGTTGCAATTCTGGCTGCTCCTTAAATTATCTGGGAAGCTTTAAAAAAGTAAGTGTGTGTGGATATGTGTATACATATTAATGTATGTATATATCTATGTATGTGCATTTATGTGTGTATATGTATGCATGTATGTGTGATGCCACCCTAAAATAATTCTGACTTGATCCAGGGTGAGGCCCAGACATTGATACTTTTGAAAAGCTGTCGCAGTGATTCTAGCATACGTACAGGTGGGAAGCATTCTCCTGGACCCTGTGAAGTAGCTCTTATGTAACTGTCTCTCTGTTTATTACCTACAAAAGGAAAATTCTGCAGCAATTGCATCTTCCCATTCTAAATTGATCTTTATAATATGTATAAACTGCCAAAATACAAACATTTACTTTCTTTAAGACTAGTTTTAAGAATAGCAAATGCATGTTATTTGGTTAGTTATTTCTTACACTCTTTTGATGCCATCATTTTTATGCATCTCATTACCACTTTAGAAATATCAAATGAAATCAGTACAATAATAAAAGCACTCCATAATCAATTAAGAATGTTTATTTGAAAATGCTAATATAAGGCAACTGCTTATCCTATGACTGGTGAATGTGAATCTTGGTTCTTATATTTATTGTCACATGTGAATTTCCCTTTTTTAAAGGAAAAATTAGGAATTTCCAATGATTATATCTGTAAGAGACCCCCTTTCCCAATTACTAAAGTGACCACTATTTGAATCTTTCTAGTAGTACATCAGAATTCTTTTGGGCTTAACCTTTATAAGAATTTGTTAATATTATCCTTTGTTTTAGAAATGTGCAGATGAGAAATATATTCTCATAGAGACAACATTCTTACATAGAACAACAGATTTCCTTTAGTACTCCATTCTCTGTGCAAATTGAGAATAAAGAGCATTTAGGTAAGCTAGTAGGTTATTTAAAAGTTAGCTTCATTTGTGCCAAATACTTCCATGAAATGCCAAAAACTCTTGTAGGAAGAATTATATTATCAGTGTATAATCATAATAGAGCTAAAGTCTGTTCCTGGTGAGAGTGAAGGAGTGAGTTGGTGTTAGGACAGTATTTTGGGCATATTCAAAATCAACCGAACAGCTTCATCACTTCCACGCAGGTCCTCTCAGTTGTGCAGTGCAGCTATCCTGACATGGTTTTAGACGTAAAAGGTGCAGTAAACATGGTACTTATGAGTCTTTGCTTATAATATTTGCTTCATTCAGATTTCATCTGCCATGCAGAGGTGTTCAGGCTGATGCAATTTTCTAGTAATCCATGGTAATCAGAAGGTTTAACATAGTATTCTGTGGTGACTTAATATAAATTGAGAGATCAGCTCTGAGTAAACATATTTGATAGTTTTCTTGATGTGTTTTTGAAGTTCCAGGATGAATCAACCAGAATAAACATTGTCATACAACACAATATGCTCTGGTGCAGGAGTTGTCCCTGGGATCTTTGGTGAAGTTGAGTCTGCACTTCTCTGCGGGTCTGCTGCCCTATGTCTACCTCCCTGTCTCCTCCCACCTCAATCAAGCCCGCTGGACCTGGGGAGACCAGACGACCTTGCTAGGGTTTTTGACTCACTTTCTCAGAGAAGAATATGGAACATTCGATTTGGTAAATTTATATTTAAAGCCCTTTTAAGGAATAAGTGCCAAAATGTCTGTGTTTTGCCTGGACCTTTACTGAAAAAAAAAAAAGAAAGAAAGAAAACAAGTTTATCAATGACAGTATGTAGAATTTTCATTTCAGTTATTTATGTAACAAACTATCCCATTGAAATGTGGTCTTTAATATGTGTAAGGAAAAAATGGAATCACTTAACCTGACATCTTACTGTCATATATTTTGAACGTATTTTTAGGATGACAAGCATTAGAAAGACTGCCTCCAGCCCTTGGAGCACTTCCGTGGTGTTGGGTATCTCTTTCAGCTCTTGGTCTTTGATTTAAAGTTTTTGGAAAAGATTAAAGAAAAAAACCCCCTCAAAGTCTTTAATTTACCTTGACCAAAACTTCCTTCTCACATGTATGGTGAATAGTGTTCATGTTAGTGTTTAGTGTAATTCCTATGTGTAAATGCTTTATAAAATGTAATTTCACTAAATGTGTGAAATTTAGTGTGTTCTAAAATTTAGAAGTTCAAATGCACTTGTTTTCCCTAAAACATAAATTAGGGGAAAACATTAAAGTTGTTGCAGTAAAGGTTATCTGAAAAATAAAACAGGTGATTTTTTTATTAAAATAAAATTTTAATACAGACAGTTGTACCAGATTTTTCTTCATGGTTCGTGCTTTTTGTGTCTCAAGAAGGCAAATCTCAGAAGAGTACATATTAAATGACACCATTTATACAAAATTCTAAGCCATGCAAAAGCAGTAAAAGTGTATGATTTTAGAAAGTCAGCGAATAATGAACACAAGGCTCAGGTAACAGTTACCGCTGGGGGATGAAGCAGGCAAGGCTGCGGGGGGCACCTTAGGGCACTCGTGCCGCGCTGTTCCTTCAGTGAGGGCGGGTCTGCAGAGTTCTTAAAACTATCACTTAAATAAGTCAGAAATATTTCATAATAAAATAGGGTAATAAAAGGATAATTATTTTTTACTTAAGAGTTTGACACTTTAAATTTATATTCTTGTTTATTTATGCCAGTCATTCTATTAAAGTTTTGCATCAGGACCATTCCAGATTTGAAATTTGTATAATTGACACATAATTGTGAAATTATAGACTGACAGGTGATAATGAGCTCTAATCAAAGAGCCCCAAAAAAGAGCTTAAAGAGATTCTAACAAAAGTGTGAAGTCTATCAATTCAGTAAGGTGTTAATCATTTCTGCTGGAATAGTTTAACTGATTTTTAGCCAACAATTATTTCTGAAATTCTTCCTAAAGGATGTCCATGTTTAGTGTTCACTGACTTTGCTTTAAAAATTCAGTAAGACACTAAAGTAAAGACTTTGAATGAAGAGAGATGTTGCATTATATATTTAAAGCATGAATCTTTAAAATCAAGATAGTTAGATACAATATCCTAACAGAGCTTTAGTTTAATGCTTATACAAATAAACTTTTCTCATTTATACTTAGGCTAAATCTGAAATAGGATCCACTATGTCTAAAATTTTACTGTGAGTATGAATATTTGAAACTATTTTTAAATTAATTTTCTGTTCCTTTAAATGGTTTTCAGAATTTCTGAGTTTCTCTCTTTGTGAAATGGTGTATCTGTGAGTAGTTTTCACCCATACAGCTAACAGTTGTTTTGCATATTGTCAAATATTCTACCATTTCCTTCAATAAGAGAAAACTTAAAATGAGCAGTAAATGCAACAATAAATGAGGCTATTAGGAGACTATGTAGAACCTATAAAACTAAAATGTTTCAAGTTTCACTTGATAGAAAATTAGCCAGTGTAGTGTTGCTTTATAAAAAAATTATGCTTATCCTGGTTTTATATATCTTCTTTCTTCCACAGACATTTTATAACATAGTATTTATTCACTTGAACAATTATTTTCTTGGTATCTTGGATTGAGCTATGCTTTCTTTTTTAATTCTTAGAGCTGAGTTGATTAAATGTCTCTTAAACCTTTTCCTTTCGGCTGTCCTTAAGCTCTTCTTCTGACTCACATATTTTTAACATTCCGCCTTACTAAAAACCAGCTCAAGAAAATATATTTCATCTATACTATCTGTGAACATTTTTTGGAAAATGGGTTAATGTATTTTTTTAAACCTACACAGATTAAGACAACTTGAAAAATATCCTTACCAAGCCTGTAATATTTTTATAGTAATTTTCAATATAAAATTAGGGAAGAATAGTTTTCTACAACACTAAAGTGATATCTAATTATTAAGTAGGAATTCTCAGGACTTGTTGAAAACCATTTTAAAAGTATGGGGAGAATATTTCAACTGTATATATGAATTAGTTCATAGGTTTTCACAACTTCTATCTTGTTTATTTGCTAGCTTGCTTTCTTCCTTCCATCTTTCCTTCTTTTCTTTTTAAATGACCTTTTCCCCTGCTTCCCATAAAAAGGATACACAATCATTATGAAAAGTTTAGAAAATATAGTTAAGCAAAAATAATAAAATGAAACTTAACTGTAATTCCAACATGCAGGGATAACCATTATTATTAATCCACTAAGGCTTTTATGTGTTCTTTCAATATTTTTAATATTTTTTATTTTAAAAAATTGGATCATAATATATGAGGGTGGACAAAAGTAGGTTTACAGTTTTTTGTATGAAAAAATAATAAATAGTAATAGAAGAGTAAACTCTGTTTTGCATACTCACAACTATAAACCTACATTTACCCACAGCTGACTTATGCAGTATACAGCTGACTTATGGCCTCTTGTTTTTTATTTTATACTATATCTTAAAAATATTTTCCTGCCACCAATTTATTCTTATATAGCCTTTGGTGGTTCTCACAATTGATTTTAAATATTTCTTTGTATGTCTGATGGAGACTTTCATGTCCCCTTTTTCTCTTTTGCTGGAGAAGGTAGCATCTTGCTCCGTTTCCCTTTGAAAGATAAAGGCAGGTTTGCCAATGTCTCTGGGCTTTTACTTTGTCCTGCTTTGCTCCACACCGAGGGACTCGCTGCCTGCTCTTTTCTACCTACCTTTTGGGGTTGTTATCACACTCAGGATTGCTGGCATATTTTGCTTTCACAAATCTCACATGAACTCCAAAGAACTCTCGAGAGCAATCCTAGACCACACATCTAACTTTTATAAGTTGCACGTAAAAGTCATCTATTGAGGAAGTAAAGGTCTCCTTCACATTGAAATAATAGCAGTTTGGTTATATGCCTAGAAAAAAGACTGGACAAAAATGATGACCACTCACTGTTCGAACCAAATCATAATGTGAAAATGGAGGCATAATCTTTGCACTCTCTGAGTGAGAGAATTTCTAATGTTTAATTGTTTCAGGTGGACAAGAGTGTTGAGAAAGGGAACTTGTAATTACCTTACTAGAAAATGCTTCAAAATGATGGAGCCTAATCATCTACCCTTTGCCAGTCAAGCAAATTAAATTCTTTCCCCACGAGTATCTCTAAATTGCAGTCCTGTACAAGGCAATTATTGAATCTAACCCTAGGCAGTGACCATGTTTTAGAGCTTACATTTAAGCAACAGATCTCCAAGAATTAATTTTGAGACTGACTTCATTCCTTTTGAAGAATGGCCTGAAATGGACCCTATTCTGGAATCAATTTTTCAAGTGTATTTGAAAATGAGTAAGGACATCTTCCCATTGTAGATGAGTCTCCATTAATAAAATGCACATTGTGTGGCTTCCATAATTATGGCATCACATTTTCTCCAGTGAAATTGCCGGTAGGGAGAAGAAAGTTCTTCGAGATGGTGTATAGAATCATTTCTTTTTCAAAAAATGGAGACTGCTACAGCTATCTTAGAACTCAGATACCACTTGGAACATGCTTATTAGTTAATTAGTTTATGGAGCTCCTAATAGAAGAATTTAGTTTAATTGCAAGGAATAAAGGATACATTTCTCAGAGATTCTTTGAACATTTTTTGAACCAAATAATATAGAAAACAAGGAAACCTTTTAAGGAAGAAGGTAATCCAGGAAAGAAGTTCACAAACCCGTTTCAGATGACTTCTTATCAAACCAGTCAGGAGTACCCCAGTATCACAAACACTGAAGAATTATTTGTTCTGATGCTATCCCAAATTATATAACTTGGTGACCAAATGTTGTAACAGGAAAACATCTTAAAACTCTTTAACTCTTTCTTATGTACTTTTCTCCTGAATTTGAAAACAGACAAAATAATTTTCAAATCTGACTTTAACCCTTAAAATTATTCAGTGCATAATCTGATGTATTATACAAAGAAAGTATTATTTGAAATAAGCAAATTTGTTTTCTGCAAACAAAAAACTGGATTGTCTTTTACAGCTCTCAAGTAACAAATATGAGGACTGAACTCTCATTCAACATTCAAGCCCTTGCAGTTTGGGCTAATATATGTTTAGTAAGAAAGTAAGTAATATATTTTTTCCATTATTTTCCCTGTGTTTAAATTAATATGTTCAATATGTCATTGTAGAACATTACCACTAGTATTTTACATTCCAAATAAATGACTCTAACCACCTCTACGAAAGCAAATATGTATTACTTTCTTGCTAGGTTTTTTTTTTTCTGATTACAGATTAGTGACTTTGAAAGATTGAACCAAGTATTACAATTTAACAGGAAAGTCATTTAATATCTTAAACTTTGGTTTGATCCTTTACTCTGCCCATATCCAATTATTATTATTATTGCTTTCCAAAAGAAACAAACAATTATTTGAATTTCTTTGAAGATAAAAGTAACCTCCAATGATAAAAGAAAACCTAAAAAAATAGCACTATTAACCTTCTTTGATTTGTTCCTTTACTCTCTAGCCTGTCAAATGTATTTTTATATAAATGTATACATGTATATACATTTATAGTTGCATTTCCTTAATACTTAACATTATATTTTAAGCATTTCCCTATATCATAAAAAATGTTTAAAATCACATAAATGTCTGTATAATAGTCTGTCTTATAACCTAGGAAAATAAACATTGTCCTATTTGAGGATCTTTAGGTAGCTTCTACTTTTTTCACTATTATAAGTGATATCAAAGCATTTTTATAGATTAATCTTTATCCACATTTCTGGTTATTGCTTAAAAATTTATGCCTGCATGTGAAATTACTGGATCAATGAATGTGAATATTATTAAGGCTCTTGATATAAATTATCAAGTTTACTTTTCTTAAATATTGTACCAACATACATTCTTATACAATCTTATTCTCGCCAATATTGAAATTTGTCATTTTATTATTTTGATGCATAAAACTATCCTTTTGTTTTGTATGTGTTAAGTGTATTTTAAATTTAATAACAAGATTAATCATTTGTATATCTTCTGCAAATTTTAACTTTATATCTTTTGCTGCATACTTTCTGTTGTCTATAATACATATACATTGTAGTTTATTACTATGTTTTAGTTAACTTATTCCAATTCAGACTTGAAAAACTGAGATCCTTTTTTATTCCTACTTAAAAATGGAAAGTTTTAATTATTTTCCTATAGTTTAAAACTATGTAATATTATTGGTGATATTCATATACATAAATAATTTTGGACATATTTTAACTTTTTTATAGGGACAGACAGAACCCATCGTTAGTATGGCTTTTTACTGGAATGTTTTGCATTTACTCATTGTTCTTTGCTTGGAGGGCAAATTTAGATATTTCAAAACCACTTTTCATGGGTGTGGTAAGTTTTATTTAGATATATCCTTTGACCAGAAAGTTTGTGAAGTATGTACCAATTTGATTCTTGTCTCTCATAAATCCTGTGGAAAGGAAGATTATCTCAGAAATAGTTAAAATTGCATATACATTATTATAAATCACAAGTTATGCCCTGCTGGTACGGCTGGATGGATTGAGTGCTGACCTGTGAACCAAAAAGTTGCTGGTTCAATTCCTGGTCAGGGTACATGCCTGGGTTGCGGGCCAGGTTCCCAGTTGGGAATATTTTAGAGGCAACCAATTGATGTATCTCTCACACACTGATGTTTCTCTCCCTCTCTTTCTTCCTTTCTTCCCCTCTCTCTAAGAATAAATAAATAAAATAAAATCTTTTTAAAAAGTTAAATTGAACCAATAAGGCAAAGTCCTCTTTTTAGGAAAAAAAAATGTATTGTTTACATAACACAATAGTTAAATAGAAAAATAAATGTAAGGTAGATTTAACTTAGTCATTTTATGTGTGTACTTATAGATAGATACAGGTACTACTGTATTTCAACTGAATTTTTTTTAAAGAGCAAAGAAATATGAATTGTAAACAGGGGCTCTTATCAACACATTTTACTTATTATTTCTTACCTCACCAGTTCAGACCCATGCAAAAGAGCAGCCACATTTCTGTTTTTCCCTGGCTGCCATTTCTGGGGTTCTCCTTACAATAGAAACTCTGTAAATGTAGATAGCTCTTTTCTAACAGCTGAAACAACTTTTTGGGTTTTCAAGTGGCCTGGTAAAAATAGCCTATTTAGTCACCTGAGTACTGAATCACTTGAGAAACAAGGTAGACCAGTACAACAAGTGGGAGAACCACCTTTATTACTGATAATGCTGAGATTGGAGAATGTGGTTTATGTCTGTGAGCAAGAGGGCTTCCTTGCCCTGCATCCGGAATAGGCAGACCTACCCAGTAGTCACAGGTAGTGCTGCACAGGGCAAGCCTTCTCCACCCCACTGGTGCCGCAGGGACCCAGTCTGCCACTGGACAAGTGCTTCCTATGGGCAGCTCATTCCCAAGTGAAAGAGAGAGAGGAAAGAGGAGGGCTATGCAGGCCCAGTCCCAGCTCCCAGACTGCCCAGTCAGCTCAGTCCCTGCAGTCCTACAGGAAGAAATAAGTGAGAGGGCAGAGAGAGGCCAGGGGTGTTAAACCAGTGGAACTTCTGCACATGGAAGGGAACATCAGGAGTAAGGATCCCCTTTGTGGATCCACATATTGCAGGAGTTCAACGTGAAGTCCATAGTATTGAAAAGAATGTATAGATCCAAAAAGAGAGATTCACATGTCAGACTGGAAAGAAGGAATGTTTAAAAATCGAAAACTAAAGTAACATAAAGCTGGATTGGGGAAGTCCATTAATAAGACCTGAGTGACAGAAGCCATAAGCAACTAGGTATATAGAATATATTTTAAAAATAGATAAGTACCAGATTGTTTGCAAATCAGCCACTGGATGTACTGTTTGTGTGCCCCTTTGGCAGGTGGAACGGTTCTGGATGCAGAGCAATGCAGTGGTGGCCGTCCTCGCTGGCATCGGGCTGGCTGCACTTGTGTCTGAGAGTAACCGAGTGCTGAACACCAGTGGGCTTCAGTGTCTGGAATGGCTTTCAGCAGCTCTTTTTGTAATTTACCAAATATATTCTAATTACAGGTAAGAAGTAGTTATTTTTATGAAAGGAGTACTGAAGCTAGAGACTTTGGATAGTTAGGTTCTAGGACTTCATTTCATCTCTGACTTCCACTGGTTTTCAAAGGGAGACGGCATGGTCTGAATGCTGTGGTTCAACTTTTGAACCGCACTTCCAGCGTGAGTGTCGTGTGGTTCAGGGCATTGCAAACAGAGGTTCTGGGGGTGCGTGTGCACTGCTTGTATGTTTTCCTCTAACGAACCGTAGAGATAGCTTGCAGAAGCTGCAGTGTATGTGAAAGACCACTTAGATGGTGGGTAAAGATATTTGGGGCTTCTTGTATGCCCAGAGGTTATGCACTCTGTGCTTCAAAGATTTCATCTTCTGAGTAGTACCTGGCCCTTATCTAGTTTGTCTGTAGTAGTGAATATTAATTATTTTGAAATAAAGTTCTAAAAGTTTCTTAACCCTTAGGCATTATTAGTGTTCTGTGTATTTTTCAAAATCTTTTAAATAACAATTCTAACAAAAATCTCAGTCTATGGTAAAAGATGTCCGAGTTTTAGATGATAGTTCATTCATTTCCAGCTGTATTGAGTACACATTGCAGAAGAAGAAGAGTCCACTGGAATTTTGTTATAATAAGATTTGATTGGTATTTTACAAGGTTAAATTTCCTCTTCCAACTTAACTCTAAAAACCGATGTTCTCTGTAATGCCTGCGCAGAGCCAGTGTTAGGAATGCTATGTCACCAGGAGAGGCCTGATGGGATCCCCAGACCCAGGCCATGTCTGACTCAAGAAGGGTTTGCCAGGCCTGCAGTGTGTGTTTACCCAACCTTTTCGTATCCCAGTCTTCACCTGGCTCAGGTCTTTAGGGCAATCCATGTTCAGGACCAGGGATGTCAGCTCAGGCTGGGTGGTTTTATCTTTTTTTGATTTTTAATTTGCCCCTGGTGGCTGGAATAGATAGGAACATTGCCGGGTGGTGAAATGTGACACATCACCCTGCAAAGTGAGGATTCCCATGAGGAAACTGTTTCATCAGTTATAAAAGCAAGGATAGTATTTTGTTCCTGGAAGTGTTTATTTTCTTTGTGATACTACCCTGGTGATTCAAATTTAGGCTGTGTTTCTCAGTACCATTAAATGTAATGGACTGGTAAGAACAGGAAGGAATGGACCTGGTAAGAACAGGAAGGACATGGCTTGTTCAGTTTCTTCTTAAACTTTTACTCATGTGGTCTTCTTCTTTTATGGGAAGTGCTCAGAATCCGTGCTAGTTTTTTCTTGAAAGTAGAATGTGCACTTAATCATTGAAGGGAGTTAGACTGCTTTTGTTATGATGCCTGGAGAGAAGTAGCAACTGAACCCCCTCTTCCTTGCCTCCCTTCTCATTGGTCTCATTCCCTAACAATTTCTTGGTCTGTGAGGGAGGGAAAGGAAGTGAGGAACACAGGGAGCCTGTGGTTCAAGGAAGGGAGTGGTGCAAAGGATCAACTTTGCAAGAGTTAAACAGATGTCATCCTGTTTTCCAGAAACTGGCAGATTTCTTTCTTTTTCTTTTTTTAAGATTATATTTATTTACTTTTAGAGAGAGGGGAAGGGAGGGAGAAAGAGAGGGAGAGAAACATTCATGTGCAAGAGAAACATCGATCAATTAGTTGCCTCTCACACACCCCAACTGGGGACCTGGCCTGCAACCCCGGCACGTGCCCTGACTAGGAAGCAAACTAGCAACCTTTCAGTTCTCAAGCTGGTGCTTGATCCACTGAGCCACACTGGCCAGGGCTCTTTTTGCATTTCTGAATGTTCCTAAAGGGAATTAACATGAAATTACCTTAAATTCTAAGTGGAATCAGAAACCTTACTTCTTTTTAGTGAATAGGATGCGCTTTTAGGAAAATAAAGTTCTTGAGCACTAAATGATTCTCTTTTGATGAAAATAATTATAAATTCTAGAAGTAAAACAATACATTGTTTTTTTAATTGCACAATTAGCTCCTTTTTCCCACATGCAAGTGTTCACTTTTCAAATATGAGCATGTTCTTAGAAAATATAAACTTGAATACTTTGAAGCAGTAAGTATAGATTGTATGATGGGAAAGGAATGGGGCAGAAAATAAGCCCTGTCTTATTAAAACGGAAGCAATGTGTTGCTATGTTAATGTGTTTTTTGTCTTTTTATTTAGCATTTGTGACCAAAAGGCCAACTACGTGATTGATAAATTTGCAAAGAACCTTCTAGCCTCTATGCCTCCCGATGCAATTATCTTACTCAGAGGAGACTTGCCGGGAAATTCCCTCCGCTACATGCAGTATTGTGAGGGGCTGAGGCCAGACGTTTCACTAGTGGACCAGGAAGTAAGTATATGAAAAATCTACTAATACTGAGAATACATAATTATAATCATTCAAACATTTGTTAAAAAGACTATTTTTAATAGTGTATGGATACAGTTACCATAGTCACTCTTAGGTAGAATATATATTACATTCTTTTGTTTATTTTAACTAATGATATAAGTCATATGAGTTATCTCTTCATTATTTAAACTGAATGTTTTAAGAATGTGTTTCATGTTAGATTCGAGTAATATCCTAGGTCTCTAGTTCGCACGACAAACCATGAAAATATTTTTAAACTGTTCTGTTACATTCAAATTAACACTGCCCACTGGTCCAGGGATTAAAGTAAATTAGGTTGAATATAAAATAAGTCAAACTGCAGGTAAGTAAACATTTCACTCAAAATAGAAATTATTAACCACAACTCTGCTATAGAATTTTTGTGTAAACTTTGTTGTCTTATGGGAAAACTATTGTTGGAGAGGCTTGTGAAAATTTTGGAGTTTATTAAAACAATCTTCTGGAACTGGATATATTTCAATTATATGATTTATTATTAAAACATAAGTACTTACAAGGTAACAAATCTAATTTAAAAAAAATTTTTTTTGTATTTTCCCATTACCATTTAACTGCATTATACCCTCCTCCCCACAGCGGTCACCACACTGTTGTCCGTGTTCATGCATCCTTTTTCCTTTTTGCTCGATCCCTCCCCCGCTAACTTCCCCACCACAATAGCTATCATCCTGCCCTCCATCTAAAAGTCTGTCCCCATTTTCCTTGTTATTTCAGTTTGTTCATTAGATTCCACACAAGAGTGAAATCATGTTATTTGTCTTTCTCTGACTGGCTTATTTCACTTAGCATCATGTTCTCCAGGTCCATTCATGCTGTTGCAAAGGGTAAAATTTTCTTTGCTTTTATGGCTGAGTAGTATTCCATGTGTAAATGTCCCATAATTGTTTTATCCACTCATCTACTAGACATTCAGGTACTCCCATATCTTGGTGATTAATGAGTAACACTGCAGTGAACATAGAGGTGCTCATGTTCTTTCAAATTAGTGTTTTGGGTTTGTTTGGATATGTTCCCAGAAGTGGAATCACTGAGACAAAAGGCAGTTTCATTTTAATTTTTTGAGGTATCTCCATACTGCTTTCTACAGTGGTTTCACCAGGTCATATTCCCACCAACAATGCAAAAGGGTTCCCCATTCTGCACCTCCTCACCAGCACTTGTGGTTTGTTGATTTATGAATGATACCCATTCTGACAGGTGTGAGGTGATATTTCATTGTTGTTTTAATGTGCGTTTCTCTGATGATTAGTGATGTTGAGCATCTTTTCATATGCCTATTGGCCACCTTTGTGTCCTGTTTGGAGAAGTGTCTGTTCAGGTCCTTTGCCCATTTTGTAATTGGATTAATTGTTTTTTTGATGCTCAGTTGTTTTTACAGCAATCCACAGGAAAAGAGAAATTTTTAATCTTAAAAAAATACTATGATTAGTTTGGTTGAGTAAATTATGAGGCATAATACTTATTTAATAGATTTTGTTGAATTAATAAACAACTAAAACTTTTTGGATAAAACTTTATAAACAGATGTGCAAATATAGGGAAATTTACAAATGACACATTTTTTTAAAATGTGTTCTTAAATAATTTCTTTTTTTTCTAATTTTATTTTAATCATTGTTCAAGTACAGTTTTCTGTCCTTTACTCCCATCCCAGCCCACCCACCCATCCCTCCCCCCTCCCTCCCAGTTCCAAGCCCCCTAGTTTTTGTCCATGTGTCCTTTATATTTGTTCCTGTAAACCCTTCCCATTATCCCCTGAAATTCCCCTGAAATTCCCTCCCCTCTCCCCTCTGGTCACTGTCAGCCTGTTCTCTATTTCAGTGTCTTTGGCTATATTTTGCTTGTTTGTTTGTTTTGTTGTTTAGGTTCCTGTTAAAGGCAAGATCATATAGTATTTGTCTTTCACCGCCTGGCTTATTTCACTTAGCATAATGCTTTCCAGCTCCATCTATGCTGAGCTCCTTATAAAATGACACATTTTTATAAGCAGTTTACATTTATATCTAGTACACCTATTAATTTGATCTGCAGGCCAGTTTCTGACAAAAGCTAGGTTATTTGTTGATAATATGGTATCACAGTATGTTTTTAAATACTGTTTGGGATGGCAGCTACTATAGTTGAGAGGCATGGATTTCAATGTTTGGGGGTTTTTTGTATATTTTTATTGTATTTTTTCCATCATCATTTATCCCCCCATGCCCTCTGCTATCTCCACCCCAGCTCCCCCATAGATTTCACTGTTAATTAGACCCAAATTCAAGTCCTCATCCTGTCACTTCCTGCCTCAATGACAGGGAGCTAAAGGTTTGTCTTCTCAGAGCCTCTGTATTCTTATTTATAAAATTGAAATGATAATCATATAAACATAGAATGCTTGTGAATGCAAGAAACAAAATACCTGATTAAGAGTAGCTTAAACTGTGGAGTTTTTTAATCTCAAATAACAAGGAGTCTGGAGATAGTTGGCATTGGGATACTATAAGCAGTTCAATGGTGACAGAGTCTGGGGCAGCTTTTCTGCAGGTAACTATAGAATTAGAAAATGACTTTTTCTGGTATTAATGATTTACTTTAAATGTCAGGATATATAATGAATTTGGAGCTACTAAAAGACTCAGATAATTTAGCCAAAAAGGTTTTTATCTTTGAAGCCTAGATTATCATATGATTGAACTTCTGCAGGCAGGGATTACATCTTCTTCATTAGGTGAGCATCCCTGTTTTTTGAATGAATGAAAGAATGGAGTAATGACACATCTTCATTTTGCCTAGGTTGTCTAGTCTCACCATCAAAGCCATTTCAACTTCAGCAAACATAATTTGAGAACTTTTCTATGCCAGGCAGTGTGCTAGGTGCAGAGGCACAGAGACAAGAAGAAGCAGTCCCTTCCCTCTAGGAGTTCATAGTGAGCAAGAAATAGGCTAGGAGCTGTAGTAGAGTGGGTACCAGTGCTACAGGAGCATACCATTCTGCTGTGGAACCTGGGGAGGGCACCATAGAAGAAGTGATATTTAAGTTGGTTTTGAAAATTAAGTACACATTCTCTAGGCCTAAGAATGGGGAAGGTCATTCTGGATAATCTGTGAAATGCATGGAGACAGAATGAAACTAGATGCTGACCTTATCAATGACAGTCATGACTTAAGATATGAAATCTAAGGTTTAAGTCATCACAAGAGTGGTCAGTGCCATATACCTTGATGAGCCTATATCTGCATATTAGAACTTTTTTGTTGTACTTGCTGAATTTGATTTTTTTTAAGAAGTATAATAAAAGCATGACATCATATGTTATTTTCCTGGCAGATGATGACTTATGAGTGGTATTTACCCAAGATGGCAAAGCATTTACCAGGTGTCAACTTTCCTGGGAACCGGTGGAATCCTGTGGAAGGAATATT
The DNA here is from genome assembly GCA_028533065.1 of Trachops cirrhosus. Lineage (NCBI taxonomy): Eukaryota > Metazoa > Chordata > Mammalia > Chiroptera > Phyllostomidae > Trachops > Trachops cirrhosus. Next base: position 163,075,773 of record CM052538.1, read on the forward strand.
ACCTGGTGGAATGGTCACATTTAATCTTTATCATTTTCTTGAAACAAATAAACAGTAAGCATTCTTTTCATATAATAGCTTTTCTAAAATCTTAAGCTGTTCTAAAATTGTTTATGTGGCAGCAGTGCTTCATCCAAAAGACCAATTTTCTACACCTATTTTCCTGTCACCAGTGAGATTATCTTTGTAATTAAATTGAATATCTGTGCATAAATGAGACCAGGCAGAAATAAATGTTATTGTTCTGGGTAAAGGAAAAATAAAGACAGATTAGCAAGAATAGCAAATAAGATCTTAGTACAATTCAGAGAAACTGGAGATGTGCCTGCCTGCTTGGAGTCATTGCAGGTAGTTTGCAAGCAATTACAGTTCCCCTGATCAACACTGTGGCCCCCTTTAAAGGGAGTGTTTTCCGGGAAGAATCACTACATAAAAATAGCTTAAGGATTTTTTTATAAAGGATAAGGCATTTTTATAAATAAGAAAAACACCTACAAGTTATGTTGGCTGAGATAACATGTGAGAGTTGTGATTTCTATGCTTAAGAACTTAAATTATTCATAGTTAAGATCAAGAATAAGTAACTCCTTCAATAGTATAGTGTTGAACATGTCTCCCGTCCATGAAATGCTTGGGATTGTCCAGAGTGTGAAGAAGAAAAACTTATTTCATAATTTCTATTATCTTATAAAGGGGACTTCAGAAATTTTTTGTAAATTGCAAAGTTAAATTATCCCAAGAACATAATAATATACTTTTGGTGTTCAGAGGCTGAAGTTTACTGTGGCTTAGGAAGTAATATGAAGGCCATGGGTATAAATGTGCTGTGAGAGTAGCACATAATTGTCCTATGTTGGAATAAAATGCTAAGAACCATTAACATCCCCAAATGGGCATTTGTGTGTATGTGTGTGTTAATTGTGTTTAATTCAGCCTCACAAAAACTTATTGACTCTACCATGTTCCAGCTTATATCAGGCCCTGGCAATATAATGAGAGTCAGTTCCAAATTTAAGTGGACCACAATCCATTTGTATGTATGCATAGATATGAATAAAACTGGCCATGATATGATGAGATAAGCTCTATACTAGGAAAGCCTTGTACAGTGTGAGATACAGTAAGTGTTCAGTGTGTGTGGACGGAAGATTGAACTGACAGTATTATCCAAGTGTTCTGTGAGCATGGTTGGGGAAGCAATTAATTCTGCCTTGGGGCATTCACTCAGCATTTATTTAATAAGTATTGGGTGTCCAAAGTATCCAGACAACTATACTAGCCACAGTTGCATGGACATGATCCCTGCTATTACTCCTTTTAAATACGGTTTCAGGTGTTATCTTAACTATGACACAGATAAATTATAGTATCATCTGTTAAGTGTGATAATGTTAGTACATACAAAACGTTGGAGACCTAAAGACTAAGTAGAATTTTTCAAGTGGGTGGGAGAAGGCTGAATTGCATGTGCAAAGTCATGGAGAGGTTGTGCTGGGCTCCAGGGAAACTGGGGATGGCCCCGTGCGCTTAAAGCTCAGGGCTTAGCGGCCTAGGTGAGGGGGATGAGTGTGGCGGGATGGTGGGCCCCAGGGCATGGGGGGATTTGTTCTGTAGGCATGGATGAGGCATTTCCCCATACTTCCTCCTATGGAAATATCTCACCCTCCTTGTGAAAACCCTAGGATGATACAGACAAGTATAAAAAAGATCAGTATCATCTGTCTTTTGAGGACAACCACTGTTGACACTTTAGGAAACTTTTTGGGATTCTATTTATTTTTAACAGAAATTGTTTCTTTATATATACACATATATATACTTGCATAATATATTTTACATAGCTGGAATAATACTCAGTTTCCTGTCAATTATTTCTTCACCTAATATCTTATTATGAGCATTTTCCTGTGCACTCAATAAAAAGTCTTCCTTAACATCTTTTTGAGCTATATAATATTCTCACGGAGACTCATGATAACTTAACAAGTATTTTATTGTTGGACATTGTTGTTGTTTCTAGGTCTTTTCTTTTGTAATACAGCATAGTGATGAACATTCTGGCCCATAAATTTTTGTTAATATTTTTGACTAAGCAAGGCCACAGGATAAATATTATTTATTGGTATAGGTTTTTACTTTTTTAATTCTTTTGTTCAGTTACAGTTGTCCTCACTTTTCCCCCATTACTCTCCCCTTTCCTACCCACCCCCAACTTCCCAATTCAGTCCTCCACCCCTGTTGTCCTTGTCCATGGGTCCTTTATACATGTTCCTTGACCTGACCTTTCCCCTTCTTTCCCCCAGTGCCCCCCTCCCCTTCCCTCTAGTTACTGCGGTTTGTTCTTTGTTTCCATGTCTTCAGTTCTATTTTGCTCTGTTGATTAGGTTCCAGTTAAAGGTGAGATTATATGGTATTTGTCTTTCACCACCTGGCTTATTTCACTTAGCATAATGCTCTCCAGTTCTATCCATGCTGCTGCAAAGGGAAAGTGTCCTTTCTTTCTGCTGCACAGTATTTCACTGTGCAAATGCACCACAGTTTTTTTATCCATTCATTTACTGATGGGCACTTAGGTTGTTTCTAGCACTTGACTAGTGTAAATAGCACTGCTATGAACATTGGAGCGCATAAGTTCTTTTGAATTGGTGTTTCAGGATTTTTAGGCTATAATCCCAGTAGTGGAATTGCCAGGTCAAAAGGCAGTTCTGTTTTTAATTGCTTGAGGAAATTCCATACTGTTTTCCACAGTGGCTGCACCAGTCTGCATTCCCACCAACAGTGCACTAGGGTTCCCTTTTCTCCACAACTTCACCAGCGCTTCTTTGTTGATTTGTTTATGATGGCCATTCTGACCAGTGTGAAGTGGATGGTATCAGTTTTTAAAATAAAGTCTTTAGTTTAAAATGTAGTATGTATTTATTGTAGAATAATAAATTATTTTTTAACTAGAAAAGGTATGATCCTATCACTCAGAAATAACAAGTATATAAAAAATGCATATTTTTTACAAAGTTGAAATCACAATATGGAAGAATCCTATTTTTGCATTGAATATTACAAAACTATTTTCTTAACCTTTTTTTTTTAGTTTATTCAGTACAGTTTCTATCCTTTATTCCCATTCCAGCCCACCCACCCATCCCTCCCCTCCTCCCTCCCATTTCCAACCCCCCTAGTTTTGTCCATGTGTCCTCTATATTTGTTCCTGTAAACCCTTCCCTTCTCCCCTGAAATTCCCTCCCCTCTCCCTTCTGGGCCCTGACAACCTGTCCTCTATTTCAGTGTCTTTTGTTATATTTTGCTTGTTTGTTTGTTTTGTTGTTTAGATTCCTGTTAAAGGCAAGATCATATGGTATTTGTCTTTCACTGCCTGGCTTATTTCGCTTAGCATAATGCTTTCCAACTCCATC